>JAHHUM010000035.1:61566-719183 GCA_036173005.1 Crenichthys baileyi
ACTTTTGGTCTGTACTGTATATATATATATATATATATATATATATATATACAGTACAGACCAAAAGTACATATATATGTATATATAGATATATATGAACAAAACTTCACCAGCCGCCACTGATCAGCGCATCATGACTCTCAGGAGTGTGTAGCATCTTATGTTTCTCTTTAAGGAGCAACTGATGCCATATGGAAGGAGCAGAGATCATGAGAGAAACTAGTTAATAAATAAGCAGAACTACAACTCCTTGTATTTCATGTTGAAAAGATCACTCTAAAACTCTGTTTTTTGGTTTTCAGTATTTGATCTAGTTTTTCCAATCTTAACATCTGCTTCTGAGCCAGGCCGCTGCTTCGTGTTGCGCATGCTCTGTTCGCTCCCTCCTCGCACAGGGGGCAGTGGAAATAAAGAGAGAGCGAGTTAACGGGAATCTATGAAGTGGCATGTCACAGCACCGCACTTTTTCCTGCCTCTTTTTCTTCACGATGCACTTTGGGATTTCAATAAGATGCGTGTGTGTTTCCCGATAACCAGCTTTCTCCTCGCCGTCAACCTTTACTGCCAGCTGCTGCGAGCTCAGGGTGAGTCTGTTCTTAACTTCGATCTGAAACTTCCTAAACTCCAACCAATGGATCCACTTACACTTTTCTGAGGCTGCAGTGCAGCGGTTCGGGATGTTTTATTGGTTCAGTGATGGCTATGGGATGTTTCTCTGTTAGTTCCCAGCATAGCAAAACAAAATTATTCGTGTCATCTTCCAGTTGCATGTCGCTGTGGGCCTTCGTGAGGTGGAACAACTAACCCACTATGCAGTTAGTTGGACCGCAACTTTGTCTGATTTAAGCTCGAATACAAAGAGCTGAAGTTGGCGTCGGATTCACAGCTTCTCATTATTACGCAGCTGGTATTTTGACCACCTCTCTTGTATTGATAGAACTACTGGGGATTATAGCACTCTGAACAGACTCTCGAAAACATATCGTGGTCTGGGAATTCAATAAGATTTCTGTTTTAGTAGCTCACTGTGAATGGGAAAACTATATTATCCTTTTGCTCAGATCATTTTGGAATTGTTGAGCCTTTATTCAGTTTTATAAAATCTTTATTTTAAACGTATCATTGGCATTTAGAATACATTTTAATTGTTTGTCCTCAACTAAATACACATTTGAACCTTTTGGGATGTTTGAAAGAACAGCTTTCTAAAACTCTAAAAAACACAAAACCTTTATTCTAATTGTGAAAGTTTGGTCTATAATTTAGCTATTGCAATTATGCTTGACCGATACATGGTCACCTATATGCCGAAAAGCATTAATGCTGTTTTCACTGATAGAATGAGGGTTGGACGAACCACACATTTTGTCTTAAAGAACTTGTAATCAATGAATACTATTTAACTCCAGGTTTAGCTGCTCTTAATGTTAAAGATTTTTCCCCAGAGCTGATTAAATTATTAAAAAGATGTCTGGAAAACAGTGAAATATCCCTTTAAGTGACGTCAGGATACGTTCCACTGCTCAGGTTCCGCCCACCTCATTGTCCAGCATTTAGACGGAATAATCGACAAAAACAGCTTTTGGGAAAAGGAGTGTTGCTGTGTTTTAGAGTGAAACTGTTTCCTCTTTCAGCACATCTGTGTTACTCGCTAGTTGTGAGCCTCTGCTGGCCGATATTAGGTTTGCCTCCAGTTCAAACCAGCAACTCTATGAAGCTTGGAGAAAAGTAGACGCAAACGCAACACATAACTTCCGTTAGACGTCTGTGCTGGAAGGTTGGTTTAGATCCTGGGACTCAGTCAAAGGAAGGAAATTCACATTTAAACTGAAAACGGACGTGAAGTTACCATCCGTCCTGGACCATGTGTAAAAGGCCACTCTGCCGTTTTTAAAGAGCCGCAACTACATTTGATCAGCTCTGGATCAAACTCTCACTGCATTTCTCAGTCTTGGTATATTAGCAACATCTTTCATGCATTGGGTGCAAAAAAACCCCAAAAAACTAAAACAATTTCATCTGAAAAAAATCATAAAAACATCTGATAGCAAAGATCAGTTGTGTGGGTTACAAATTAGGACAACAACCACATTACAAATGCAAAAATTCTGGGTTCATTTGCTTTCCCCAAATGATATTTAACCATTAACAGATAACACACACATTTATTTTTAGATGTTACTGTGGGATGTTCAACACATGATCTTTGATAAGTGTTCTGTCTTTTAGTGATTATAATGAATGTCAGCTGATTGATTTGTAACAGTCCTTCATCCTGCCAAATGGTCATGTTCATTGTAACTGTCGGATTATTTTCATCAGTAAAAACAGTGACAGATAATATTTTGCCTTGAAATAAAAGGACAATTAAATTGCATTCTTTTTCAAATAAAACACTAAATGTAGATCCTGAAATTGAGATATAAATTATTCAGTTTTTCAGGGAATCTGAATCTGACAAGGGCTAATTAAGCATGCTTACTAGGTATAGACCAGTATGAAGCAATCACACTAATGACCTTATGTATAAATACCACTGTTTCACAGTATTGTATCAAAAAAGTATAACAAGATCTATTATTTAATTTAAAACAAAAATGCCCACATTTTTGAAATTGCCAATTACATACCATAATAAATATTGCAGCATGACTTAAAGTATGGAATAAACAGCTTCATTTAATAGTAGTTTTCAAGGACATATTAAACAGAATATTATAACCTAGGTTGTTCTGCTGTTTTATCACAAGTAGAAGAAGCTAATATCTGCTAGGTAATTTGCCAGGCTATCTGCAAAGGTAGCTAACTGTTTAACTGACATGCAGTTAGCGAGCTATATAAGGGTGATAAGTGGTGCTTCTTTAGTCTGAAAACAATGACCACTTGTGTTTTCATTCTAAATGTTTCCAAGCAGCTGAATTTGTCTGCTTTGTAAGTTAGGGAAAAGGATAGCAGCCTTCTTCATCCAGCTGACCACCAATGCTCAGCAACAGGGTCAGGAGGTAGCAGCAGTGCTCTACTCTATGCTCCATACAGCCGATTAAAACTCTGGTCATTCCAGCATCTTTTCTAGCATCTTATTAACAACACTTTAAACCATAGGAGCTGTATGGTTAAAAATGTTGGCATATTTGGCTCTAACCTTCTAAAGTTTTAGTATAACCTGATACTGCAAGGAAATGGTAAATGGCCTATTCTTAGTAATCAAGTTGTTTTATATTTTGGTACTTGAAACAAACTGTCACTATTTGGTTGATTTTAAATAATTTCCCCTTAATGTCAGGTAAATGAAACAGTTTTATTGAACCAAACTTTAAGCAATACACCCCAGGTGTGTTCTGGGTAAGTCTAGGAACTTCAGCATATTATGGCAAATGGAAACCTATTTTTCAGGAAAAGGATTTTTCCATTCCTTAAAGAGAAAGAAAAGGAGAAATTCAGCAAAATATAGATTTTCTGTCTGAAAATTAAGAGAATAGCTTCTGATTGTGCTAATATATTCATTAGGACCTGTTAATTCAGTTAATTAAACAGATGTTCCTGCCATCAGTACAGGTGTTGATTTGGCTTTCACTTGTTAACAGGCAGAGTCAGCATGGAGCTGCTGTGTTGTGCTCTATTGTTGCATTTCTGAACCATTGCCGTTTGTCCTTGTGTCTCTATAGACCCTCCCTGTTGCCACAGCTTCATATGCTTGGGCCGCAGTGTTGCACAGCCTCTCTCACCTCTCTGTGTTATATTTAAAGGGGCTGTACAGTGTTATGAGTTGGTCTGACATACTGGTAGGCTGGTCTTTGAAGTTCAGTGCACATGGGTGCAGGATGTGGATTTGCTCTGATTAAATATCACTTTGTTCAGCCCATGTTTTTTTCTTTCTCCCTCACACATCTGTCCAGAACATGAAAGAGGCAAAACTCTTAGATCCTCATTTGGTCTGCACATTGCCTCCAAGAGCCTTTGGTGAATCATTAAGCTCCAAAAAACTATTTTCTATAGATAAAAAAACATCCATGAGAAAATATAAGCAATTTTGCCTTTAGAAGGTACTACCTCTTTGTCCCTGTTTTTTTCTCAATTTCATGTTGAAATTCTACACATTTTGTGAACGAATTGTGTAATTGTGTTTTCTTTTTAGTTTCTTTCATGGTGCGATCAGCTTCTTGAGGCAAGCCAGAAGAGAATGCATCTGGAACCAATTTGGCCATACAAAGCAAAAGGGGAAGCAGAGGGAGGGAACAGCAGTTCTCTGCTTTCCATGTCCACTGTGAGCAGACCTGGCCCTGAGTCCCACAAACCTAATTATAGTGTGGTGAACACAAGATTAAAGTGAGCCATACACAGCTGAAGGTTTGGGCCACAGCTGGGCGGAACAGTTGTTGAACTGGCTTGCAGACAAATTCCTAAATATTGTTTTCTTAGATATGTAAGAATAACAACTTAATATTCTGATTTAGATTCATGTCTTCCACAAGAGATACCAAAAATACGATGAATTAAAATTTTATATTGCCCTTATCAATAGGAATAATTAGTTTTTATATTGAAAGCCAGACTTTCTTTGTTCCATACTTTGACTGACGTGCCGTTGCCTTCTAGATGATCTATATTTAAAGGACTTTAATGTCAGTGGCAGCATCAATTTTACTCTCTGCCTTGCTACGGTCCCACGGAGTCTGGCATGCTTAACTCAATTCGGACTCAAATCGGACGTCTGCCAGACCTGTCCGCTCAAAGCTAAATTTTTACGATCGCGTACCCGTACTCGGTGTTAAACAATAAACTTCCTGCCAAGAAAGTCTTTACATCAAACTATTTCATGTGGGACACTATTCTGATAAGGATGGACAGTTTTCAATTTAAATTAGATAGAAGTCTGGAAAACCACAGTTTTCAATTAGTTCTCCCACCACTGCCTTCTGGGCATTTATGGAAGTCAAGGTCCGACCATTTTGGAGACTGTAAAATCTGACATTTTTATGTGTACTTCTTATACACTTAGTATCAAACTTTTGTTTCCATTTTGTCTGCTATCTGTCCTGTGGCCTTCTAGTTGTAGCATGCCTGAAGCCTGTGTGCAGATAAGAGATGCAAGAGCTGTAATTGGCTGTGTATGATGGCATGAAGAGAAAGATTGTCATACCCTTGAAATGTCCCAATAAAACTTTTTGTAATTGTTGCAACTTTGCCAGACGACAGGCCTCTGTGCAAATCTGCAACCTTGCTGTGGCAAAATAAAACACATCAATGACTCTCTTTGCAAACTTCTGACTGACTGAACTGATGGGGACATAAAGGCTTGCCAAATAGCAAAAATGTGTATCTACAGGGGTTGGACAATGAAACTGAAACACCTGTCATTTTAGTGTGGGAGGTTTCATGGCTAAATTGGACCAGCCTGTAGCCAGTCTTCATTGATTGCACATTGCCCACCGTAAAAAAAAGAGAGGGGGGGGTTGAAGGTTCAATTAGCAGGGTAAGAGCACAGTTTTACTCAAAAAATTGAAATGCACACAACATTATGGGTGACGTACCAGAGTTCAAAAGAGGACAAAAATTTTGGGTGCACGTCTTGCTGGCGCATCTGTGACCAAGACAGCAAGTCTTTGTGATGTATCAAGAGCCACGGTATCCGGGAATGTCAGCATACCCCAAGAAGGACGAACCACATCCAACAGATTAACTGTGGAGGCAAGAGGAAGCTGTCTGAAAGGGATGTTCGGGTGCTACCGGATTGTATCCAAAAAACATAAAACCCCGGGCTGCCCCAAATCACGGCAGAATTAAAATTCCACCTCAACTCTCCTGTTTCCACCAAAAAAGCCGTCGGGAGCTCCACAGGGTCAATATACACGGCCGGGCTGCTGTAGCCAAACCTTTTGGCACTCATGTCAATGCCAAACGTCGGGTTTTCAATGGTGCAAGGAGCGCAAATCTTGGGCTGTGGACAATGTGAAACATTATTTGTTCTCTGATGAGTCCACTTTACTGTTTTCCCCACATCCGGGAGAGTTACGGTGTGGGAAAGCCCCAAGAAAGCGTACCACCCAGACTGTTGCATGCCCAGAGTGAAGCATGGGGGGGGGATCAGTGATGGTTTGGGCTGCCATATCATGGCATTCCCTTGGCCCAATACTTGTGCTAGATGGGCGCGTTACTGCCAAGGACTACCGAACCATTCTTGAGGACCATGTGCATCCAGTGGTTCAAACGTTGTATCCTGAAGGCGGTGCCGTGTATCAGGATGACAATGCACCAATACACACAGCAAGACTGGTGAAAGATTGGTTTGATGAACATGAAAGTGAAGTTGAACATCTCCCATGGCCTGCACAGTCACCAGATCTAAATATTATTGAGCCACTTTGGGGTGTTTTGGAGGAGCGAGTCAGGAAACGTTTTCCTCCACCAGTATCACGTAGTGACCTGGCCACTATCCTGCAAGAAGAATGGCTTTAAAATCCCTCTGACCACTGTGCAGGACTTGTATATGTCATTCCCAAGACGAATTGACGCTGTATTGCCGCAAAAGGAGGCCCTACACCATACTAATAAAATATTGTGGTCTAAAACCAGGTGTTTCAGTTTCATTGTTCAACCCCTGTATGTTCACATGTATGTGAATATTGTTTAAAGTTTTGTTTATTTAGCTATTGCCTGAACTCTACTGAAGTAAAATAGTTAAGTTCCACAACAATTAGATTTTTTGCTCATTTCCTAAAGGTCTTCTTCTCACAATATCCTATAGGGTTGAAACAATTAATCAGATTAATTGTTAATTGAAATAATCATCAACTAATTTAGTAATCATTTAACAGTATACAGACTCTAAAACATGCCATTTGCTTAAAGAACAACACAGCCTGTGCAGTGATTAAGCCAAAACTGTACAAAAAATAAATACATTTTTAATTTAAGTTGAAAAACCTTCTTTGACTGTAAATATACTCTATCCAGAACTCCTCATGTAGCATAGCTTTAGCTTCACTTGGTTCAGATTCTGTAAAAAATCTCCTATTAAGCACCTTTTGCTATCTGATTATTAATTGGTTATTGGTTAAACAAATAGTCAACAGATTAATCGATTAGCAAAATAATCGTTAGTTGCAGCACTAATGTTCTATCATGATATATTATGTTCATTCTATTTATCTACCTATAACTAACTGTTGAGAAATCACAGCAGCTCTTCATTTCAAAATTCAGTTATTGCAGACAGGCCTTCTCTATTTTCCTTTAAATTTTAATAGGCTGCAGCTGGCTGTCTATTGACTTGGCTGGTTCGGGACTGACAATACGCAGATGCTAGAACCACAGAGAATGTATTTGTCAGCTAATAGGTTTTGAGACGATTAGAGGGTAATCACGCCTTTAAAAATCATTTAGAACACCCAGTGTTTCCCACAAATTTGGGCTTCTTAATAGCGTAGGGAAAAGAAACTGATAATTATTAAAGAGAACAAGGAAGGACAGAAGAGAGGTTCAGGGTTATAAGAGAACAAGGAAGGACAGAAGAGAAGTTCAGGGTTATAAACCTACAAATTGGTAACCAGGAAGAAGCATTTGCTCTCTAAAAAGAAAATAGCAGCATGACCGAAGATTCCTGAAGTTGCATCTGAATGATCCTCAAGACTTCTGTAACAATGTTTTTGCATGACAGTGACACAGCTATTTAATAAAACAGGAGTTTATATTAAAATAAAGCAAGAATTATTACAGAATCCACATTTTAAACTATCTTTAAGATGTTACATTAATGGTTTGCATTGCTAAACAGCAGTGTCTGTGGGGATGTTCCACAGTATAAATAGATCTGATATTAACTAAAAGGTTGTGACCAGCATTTTCAAGTCCGTCAGGTCACAGGTCAGGTGGAAAGTTCAAAGGCTTTAACAAAAAGTTTTTTATCTCTAAAAACTGCTTCTGTTATTCCAATCCTCAAAAAGCCTTAACAGTAAGCTTAACAGTAAGAAAACAGAAGGAGAACTTCACAGTTTCTCCAGTAATACTGATAATTCCCCTCAGGTAAAGAGTCTGGGTGTCATACTTGATAGTACTCTCTCATTTCAATCTCATATTAATTATATCACCCGGTCTGCATACTTTCACTTACATAACAGTAACTGATTCCTTCCCTTCCTAACTCCCCATTCTGCTGCCATTCTTGTCCATAGCCTTATCACTGCCTGGATCAAATATTGCAACTCTCTTCTCTTTGGTCTCTCCAATAAGTTCCCCCATAAACTCCAGCTTCGTCAGATTTCTTCAGAACTCTGCAGCTCGCGTGATAACTTGTACTCCCTCTAGAGAACACATCATTCCAGTTCTACAACAGCTTCATTTGCTGCCTATAGAAGCTAGGATAAACTTTAAAATTTAAATGCTTAAGTGCATCCATAACCTTGCCCCTCCTTAACTCTGTGACCTGCTTCACATCGCTACTGCTTCCCGCTCTCTCAGATCTTCAGTAGCCACTCATCTTATTGTTACTTTTGCCCTTCTTATCACCATGGGAACCAGAGCTTTCAGTTGCTCTGCTCCTTGACTCTGGAACTCGCTTCCTTCAGTTATAAGGAATATACAGTAGATTCTCTTCCCTTATTTAAATCAGAGCTCAAAGCACACTTGTTCAAATAGGCTTATTGACTTTAACATAGATTTGAACTCTTGTTCACTGACTTGCTATTTTAATTAGGTATTTTATTGGTTATTTATTAATTTATTCATTCTTCTCTGTAAGGTGACTTTGGGTTTTAGAAAGGCGCTGTCAAATAAACTGTATTATCCCTTCAGTCTTCCTGTGGTCCACTGAGTTCCCTCTTGCTCTCATTACAGTATATGCCATATGTTAAGGGGTGGCCTTTATTCGCACCAATAATGTTATGACCGACTTTTAAACAATTTATTCGTTTTGAGTTTATGTAACCTAATCTTTTACATCCAACATGTGCTTTTGCTAAAATGATTTGGCTGCTTTGCTAATGATGTGTTAACTGACTAGGGAAAAAAAGTTTGTTTGCATGCCTGACCAACTGATCACCGTTCAAGCAAATAAGTTTCTTGATTCCAGTCACTAGCTGGTTATTATTAGTTTTTTGTTTCATCCCTTGGTGTTTGGCACCTTTCATGAATGTGTTTCTTTTGTATTTTTCTTCTGAGGAGTACCCCCTTCTTCCTTTCTTGCTCTACGTGGCCAAATGTGGCTTATGTACTATCCAATCGTCGAGGGTACAGTGTCATTTCTATATCCTCTTTTGATTCTATTGACTCTATATGAAATAATGGAGCAATGCAGACTCCAGTGTGTGAATGTGTTTGTTTCGCATTTTTTCTGATTGGACTCAGAAGGGCTTGAATGGATGTGTGGCTTTTGCACGTTACACCTTGCTTGCATTTGAGATTTGACTGTACTTCACACAGTAGATTCTTACAATACACATGCACACACAACTGAGTCCTGTCAATTTTAGATAAAAATAAAAAATCACAGAATGTACACAATTTTATGTACCCTATTTGTTTTTTTGTTGTTTTTTTTACACAATTGAAACCATGACAGTTAGAATATGTATTTAACAACCGGTCATTGGGGACCCCTATAGCTGACAGAATGTGACAATGGGTTAGTACCTGTGTGAAATGGCATTATGTAATCAGTCAGCAAGCGCAGCACCATTGATCCTGCTCTCTACATCAGACTTTTTTATCAACTTAGGCACCCTGTGCATACCTCTCTTGTCAAAATAGAGCTTTAGCAGTGGCAGGTTGACCCAAACCCTCTGTGGTACCTTGGTTGTTACATAATCACACCAAGGTAGATGGATGTTTTGAAAGTATTTTGTACAAGGGTCTGAAGAAAGAAATTGAATTCAGACTTTCACGGGTGAAAGGGTTAAAAGTCATCATTTCTTATGACGTAGTGGGGCATCAATGGCATGGGCAACACTCCTGTGTACAGGTACCATGATGCGTGCATGTGTGGGTAAATCCCGGGTACTTTTATTTCCTCTCACTGTCGAAACTTATGCCTGTTGGTTCAATGACTGCTCTAAATTGCCCTTAACTCAGTTTAGTTCCGTGTATTTATATAGCGCCAATTCACTATACATGTCGTCTTAAGGCACTTTACAAAAAAAAGTCAATTCAGTTGCTTCATACGGTCAAATTCCAATTATATACATGCCAAATTGATCCTAGTTATCAAACAATGCAGTCAAATTAAGTTCATTATTCAAACTGGTTACAAAGTTTTCTATCTAAGGAAACCCAGCATCAAGTCAGTGACTTGCAGCATTCACTCCTCCTGGATGAGCACAGTAGAAACCACGGTAGAAACTTGCTTGTATTGTGTCGTTGACTTCTCAGCGGTCCCTTATACCTAGCATGCTTGTAGAAACAGCGAAAAGGAAAACTCCCTTTTAAAACCTCCAGCAGAACCTGGCTCAGTGTGAGTGGCCATCTGCCACAACCAAATGGGGGTTTGAGAGAACAGACCACATAAAAAAAAAGAAGGGTAAACCTGCAGCCTGATAGCAAAGTGCTGTGTTGGGAACAATCAAGTTTCTGATGTATGATGGAGCTTGATTACTAAAGGCTTTAGAATAATTTAAAACTATTTTCTGGATTTAACAGGGAGTCAATGAAGGGAAGCTAAAAAAGGAGAAATGTGATTTCTCTGAAGGCTTTTAATTGCATTTTATGGACATCCTGATAGTAAAGAATTACAAGAGTCCAGCCTTGAAGTAACAAATGCATGGACTAGTTTGTCAGCATCACCCCTGGAAAGGATATTTCTAATTTTGGCAATAGTCTGGAGGTGAAAGAAAGAAACCATAGAAACCTATTT
Organism: Crenichthys baileyi; assembly: GCA_036173005.1. Classification (NCBI taxonomy): domain Eukaryota; kingdom Metazoa; phylum Chordata; class Actinopteri; order Cyprinodontiformes; family Goodeidae; genus Crenichthys; species Crenichthys baileyi. Next base: position 72,410 of record JAHHUM010000035.1, read on the forward strand.
ATTAAGGGATTTAAATGACACGTCGTCATAAAAGATAACAGCAAGGTTTTTGACTTCATTACCGATGGCCAATTTAATGCTAACATTAAGTGATTGACTAAGCAGTTTTTTTTTTTAAAGCTTCTGCTCCAAAGACGACAACTTGTGTCTTGTCTGAATTTAAATACATAAAATGTAAAATTATCCAAGTGTTTATGTCTTCAAGACATGCCTATGGTCAACCTAACTGACTGGATTCATCAGGATTTGTTGAAGTATAGCTGAATGTCATCATCAAACCGATGGAAATATACCCCATAATGTCTAAAAATTGTACCTATTGTAAGGAAATATAATAAACATTGAAGAGAACTGATCCAAGCACTGAACCCTTTTGGTATTTCACAAGTAACCCTGGAATGTGAAAGACTTATCAATTACATCTACAACAAATTGAAATCTGTCTGACAAATAAGATTTAAACCAGTCTGTTGCTGTTCCCCTGATCCCTACAGGACATTCTCCCCTTTCTCAGTAGTCACGCTTTAGGGTGTTGCGCAGGAGTCCGCTGAGCGTGCACGACCCTCAACCAGCACTATAGATGTTTATATTTGATGCCAGAGGTGTATAGTAACCAAGTACATTTGCTTTGTTACAGTACTTAAGTTATTTTTTTGAGGATCTGTACTTTACTGAGTTTTTTTTTTTTTTTTTTTAAAACGACTTCTATTTTTATTTCGTTACATCAGAAACATAAAAATTGTACTTTTACTTCTTTACTTTACATTGTTACTCGGTACAAATTAAAATACGACCGGAATTTATCATGAAAGGATTTTTTTTATGTGGAATCGGTACGTGAACAAGAGAAGAAGAACTGCGCTCTCGCGATGATTACAGTTGGATTGGTGTGTATGTTACAGCAACGACTAGCGGTTCTGTTTGTGGTGATGACGAAGACATGGAAGAAGTTTGCCAACTGACAAGCAGATCTGTTTTGGCTGTGGATTACGGAGATGATCACCCATGGCCCTACCTAGCAACAATGGTTGGCTGGTAAACCCAAGAAACCGCTAAACCATTCTGTGTTATTGGTGCTACAGTGTAGTGAAATTTCTTTTGTTTCGCTTGTTAGTTATTTTGACACAATGCACTATAGTTTGGTTATTTTTCTCCAAGACAGAGTGGACACATTTTGTTGTATTCTTACAGGAGGCACTTTTAGTTTTCTCGGGCAGACAGCACAGTTGTAGATGCACATCATGGCTTTTGTGTTATTCTGAGTTCTTCTGGACAGTACTGTTTAAATACCATGTTTTCTTAGGGCTAAACTGGGTTTTCCACAAGTTCTACCTCAATTGTTTTTACCCAAGTCAATTAAAGTAAATACTTTGTCGTGCTTCTTTTTATGTACAAAAATACTTAGTACTTTTACTTTTATTTTACTAGTACTTTTCTTATCGGTGACCTTCATCTTTTACCAAAGTGATTTTTTGTTAAGGTATTTTTACTTTTACTTATGTTGTTTTGAGTACTTTATACAGTATTGTAGGAAAACACAGGGGCCGGTATGCTAGATAACCTGGGTAAATGTAGTAAAGGAGAGAAGAAATGCTTCAAGTAACACCAAAAATAGATGCGTGCATTATTGAAAACATTCTGATGATTCTGGTGATTCTGTTTCTTGCAAAGTTTCACATTCATTAGAGTAAAACAATGAAGAGGAAACCGCTTTTTGACCTCCTTCTAAAGGATCTAAAACTGTACCTAGACACAATTTCAGTCTTTTAAATATAAAAATCTATAAAAACTTTGTAACATGCAATTCTCTTACCTTCTCTTACTCCATGAAGCAGTTAAATGTTTGCCTACTGCCAAACTCCAGAACCTGATGGCTTCCCTACACAGTTCTGGTCACTGCTGGTCCCCACCTTCCAACTGGTGGTCACAGCAATTCAGGAAAGATAACATATTATGCAGCCTGACTGAAAATAATTGTTGCAACAAATAACACGAGAAGACTCATCAATCTCCTGGATTATTGTATCTGCATTTAGATTGGCATTTCTTCATTGCATGTGCGTACCGAAATAGACAGTGCTGTGTCAGATATTGTCAGTACAAATATGTGTAGGGTTTTATATAATCTATCTAATGGAAAGCAGAATATTAAAATTGCCTGCACTTTTATGGCACTTTATCAAGTCCCCAAAGACCCCAAAGCGCTTTAAACTACAATCAGTCATCCACCCATTCATACACACATTCACACACTGAGCGTGGTGAGCTACATTGTAGCCACAGCTGCCCTGGAGGAGACTGACAGAACCAAGGCTGCCATACATTGGCGCCACCGGGTCCTCTGACCACCATCGGCAGAGGGGTTAAAATGGTTAAAATGTAGCCGTCATGTCAACAAGAATATCTCATTAAGTAACTAGAGGAGGGTGTCATCGCCAGTCCGCGAGGGCCAGTATTCTGAAACATTTAGATGTGTCTCTGGTCCAACACGCCTCAATCAAATGGCTGAATTACCTCCACAGCAGGGGTCGTGTTAACCGAATATTTTCAGTCTTTGACAGGTTTTTTTTTAAACTGTGACGGAAAAATCTGAAGGCCATCTATGGCGTCACATTCCTGCCAAAAATCCGTGGAGCGCATTAAGCAATCACAACAGCGCACCGAGAGAGCGCATAGCTCTGATCGCGGGCGTGCACCTTTATTCGAGAGCCTTTGAACGCAGCACGGCGAGCAGTAAAACACGCCCCCTGCACCCATCTGTTCGCTCTCGCAGAAAAATTATGCTCTTCACTCTGTTTAGTGGGTGTATTTGTCAGTTGGGGGCAGAAACTCTTCTGATTGATCTGATTGGCCGGATTTTCTCATATCCGGTCGCAGCCAGCACAGGACATTGTCTTACAGGAGAAAAAGAAGAGCAGGGAACGGGACGTGGATTCAAAGCGTTGAGGAATAAATAAGAAGGTAAGGATAGGAAAAGTTGGTTGTTGATTGCAACACTTTTTTACCCGTGACATTTATCCAAAAAGAAATCAAGATTCTTACGAATCTTAAGAGTGGTGTGAGACTCACTTCCTCTGACATCTCACAAAATGAACTCTTCAATGCTGTCCTCAACTGTATCAAACAACAATGTCAATAAATAAAACGGTTATAATCAGCTTTCAGAGTTTAGAGAAAACCTCTCAGAGACATACTGTTAGTGTTGAGATTTAAAACACTTAGAAAACACAAAATAAGAAAGAAAACAAGAAAAATAAGTATCCTTAGAGGACACCCTTGAAAAATCGAAATAAAATAAATGTCACTGGTAAAAAAGTTTTGCAATGAACAACCAACTTTTCCTTTCCTTACCTTCTTATTTATTCCTCGTTTTCTTTAACGCTTTGAATCCACGTCACGTTCCCTGCTGCTCTTCTTCTAAAAGGCAATGATTTTTCTGTGTTTTTTTTTCAACTTTATTGTACAGGAGTACATTATCCATACTAACAGCCGCCAGGGGGTTACAGATGGAGACAATGTTTTATAGTCACATATTACACAAATATATTGAAAATGGAACATAAGGTGCAAGTTGTAATCGCTTTAACATTGGAGGAATTTCTGATAGTTTCAATGTATTGTTTGAACTCATTTTCAAAAATGAAAAAGAGTTGTTTTTGGTTGGTATAACGACATTTATGAATATGCCATTTAGCTAAGTATATAATAAGGTTGATAATATAGAACTGAGGTTTTTTTGGCTAATGAAAAGTCAGTGAATCCAAACAATACATGTTCAAAGCAAAAAGAAAGATTCGGCTCAATATGTGTCGAAATCAAAGTGCAAATATTTTCCAAAATTGGGTCGAGATGGGGCAAGACCATAAATGATATATGTCTTCTGGGTTTTCTTCACAGAATGAGCAAACAATATGTATATTTTTGTTAAAGCGCTCTAAAAAAAGTTTGGATGGGTAAATTCTGTGAATAATTTTGAACGAAACTTCTTTTACTTTGTTACCTATCATGAATTTGGATGGCAAAATCCAAATCCTTTTCCAGTTAAAGTTATTTACTGAAGGGTTCCAGTAAGAAATCACATAAGGAATTGATGCAACATCTTTCTGAAATAAGGAACGTATACGACAGTTGCAATTACGGAACGAGGAAAAACAAAGTTGACCAATTTCGGGTTTAGTTGGATCAAAAGGCAAAATAGTGAGATTCTGTCCTGCAGTACTTTTAAGTAAAATGACTACTCCAGCAGGGATTGCATTTATTATAATATTGAATTCTTTAAAAGGTATAATGATACCGTATTTCGTGACAAAAACTTGATATGTCATTAATGAACCATTAGAGTTGAGCTATTGATGAACTAAAAGTATATTGTAAGTAATCCTATTAGGGTAGAATAAGGATTTGTTTTTATATAAGATGTCTTTATTGTTCCATAAATAGCATCTATCAGGGGAGAAATTGTGCTTGTAGATCAGTGACCAAGAAAGAAGCATCTGCTTATGGAAACCAGATAATTTTGTTTTCAGTCATTGACCTGGCCATGAACTAATCTGTATACCAAATTATTTAAAATGAGATCTGATATTCAGATGACGAGATACTCCAGTTCAGCTGCCTGAGAGGAGTATTATGAAACTAAATGAAACTCAGGTTTTGGCCCATGTCCTGTTTCATTTAGGATTACTAGAGAATGGAACATGCATCCTAATATTTGAGAACTTCCATATTTCTTCTCATGAGGCAAATAAATGTATAAATGTGGGGCTTAAGAGGTTAATAATCAGTGTTATCAAAAATCATGAATAATCTTAGTATGCTGTTAATTGTTTTTTATTTTCAGTATAATTTCAAATTTTGCTGTTAAATGGAACATGGACTAAAAATGCACAAATAAATGAGCAAAAAACCCAAAAAAAAAAAAAGCAAACTTAAGAAGTGAAATACATCCTCATCAAATAAGTTTTCTACATACGTCTTGACATGTGTGAATAATGTATTTAGACTAAAGTAAAGTATGGTGGTAAATGCATGATACCAGAAAGCTTTTCTAGAACTGAAAGCAGTTGGTGAGACCTGTTGGAATCTGTAACAACACAAGTTAATCCAGCAGATGAGAGCCATCACATCAGCATGAGGCTTTAGATCTCTGTAGGTCAAACATATGGGCTGTCTGTGGGGGTTCCTGCAAACATTTGCTGATCGAGAGAGAGGCTTTAACTTACAGAGCAAAAGGTGGCATGTTAGTTGTCTTATTCTCTAAACTGTGTGTTTTTGTTTTCAAACCCTCCCAACTGCAAACTGCATGAGCAAAGTCCTGTCATTTAACATCTAAATAAAATAAAAGCTCCTTCATTTATGTCTGCTGACCTACTAAACGTCCACAGGTGTGTTTTATAGGGTTCAAGACAGAATTTGTTCTGGCTTATTGTAAACATAATGAAGGAATTTAATAGCAATTTTTTGTTGAGAATAAATCTTATAGAGTAATGTCAGAAATGCTTCATTAATTTGTCTGGGGCCTCATGTACGAAGCGTACTTACGCACAAAAATCTTGCACCGCAATGTTTCATGAACATCTCGGCATGTACTAAAATAAACGTTGCGTGAAAGTATGCGTAAATCCACCCAAACTTTTGACCTGCCATGAAAATGTGTGGAGGCCACGCAAACTTTTTCAATTAACAATAATAAACTATAGAGAACTAAACCTCCTCTAAATCCATTTAATTCATGGAGCGTCAAACCTGATGTTTTTTTTCATGAGTTTGAGCTTTCATGGTTTAAACCAAGCGATGAAACTGAATCACATTAGGCTCATACAATAATGTAACACCTCAGAAAATAATGGAAACCACCTCAGCAAAGTGTAAAACCTGTAGATGGAAATGCTCATTGGTCTGTGCGCTGAGGAGCATAAAATGCATGCGAATCATCTAAGGGATACTTTTATTCTCACTGAAAAAGAAAACTGTGTTGGATCAGCTGATTAATTCCTAACAAGTCAGGTGTGATGAGGTGGACAAGTTGGAGATAATCACACATGTCCATAAATAGGTGCGGAAAGTTGCTCATAACTGTGGAACGATGGCAGCTTTGGCGCAGCTGGAGGAGATCACCAATAGAAGTAGTTGGAGGGATCGTACTGACCTGCTGGGACATGATGATGCATGGCTTATCAGCCAGTTTAGATTGCCCAAGACAATTACTTTGGAATTCTGCTCGGAGCTGGCCTCAGTGTTACAGATGGAAACCAGGAGGAACTGGTACCATTTCAAGTTCTCACTACGCTGCGGACGTCCAACTGGAGTTTTCCAGAGGGAGCTGACTGACAGGTCAGGTTTTTAACAGTTATCCCTGAGCCGGGCCATGCCAGCCGTATAGGACAGCCTCATCCATATGTGGCTCAGATATTAAAAGGTTCCCCTAAACTGTGGCTCTCATTTGCAGCGAGGATCCGATTTCTGAATGTAATCAGAGCTATGGACTGGACCCATACTGCTGTAAGGGCCCCATCTGTCAGTGAATATGAATTTATGAATAGAAGGCATTTTCATTGAATAAATGTGCAAAATATTTGTAATGCGCTGATGTGTTTCACTAATGTAGCGGCACATTGACCTCCTCAGCTCATGATTCCTTTATAGTATAATAATTATTATAATTCTTCTAATTATAATAGTTGTGCTGGGAACAAACCTCTATGAGGCTCTGTGCGAAATGGCTGCTTGTAGGTCATTATGAGTGTGTCGTCCTGAATGATTGTAAAGGTTTAAAGTACTTCACATAGTGTGTGTGTGGTGTCTGTCATCCTAATAGAAATATGAAAGGCATATTCACATCGTTATAATGATCAGCATTGAGCTATAATTGAGCTTAGTGCAGCAGCTAGAGTGCTCTGTTTCGATTCGATGCAGACATCGTAGAACTAAACAGGTACGAGCCGACAAACGTTTTATTTTCAGTCTGTTGCAGCACTGTTGCCACGGTTACTAGGACACGTGGTCAGTGCCTTCCGGTTATTTATACCAGTCTGCATATGTATTTATGGGTGGGCACTGGGTGATCCCAGCGCCACGTGCAGCTACACCCAATTCACTGCAAATTGAGATGTATGAAGGCTACGTGTATGGTGACATGTCTAAACACAGTTTCGTACATCAGATTTGTTTTCTCAGAATTTCTGTTTCAGAATTTCTCCCTACTGCCAACTTTTAGTATGAAAGCTGCTCACTTGTTTGTGCATGAGGCCCCTTGTGACCACTAACTTATACTTTCCAGCTTATTCTGCCCTGACCAGTCACCTAGTCAGTATGAATTATACTCATAAGGAAATCTGCCCAGTTGGCTGCTCCCTTGTGGTGACTCCAGGTGCCACTGTGTTTTGGAATAAAGGTTTTTCGCAGACTAACTCTGATTCCTTTTCATTATTTGAACTACAGATGACTAAGGTTGGTTCTTTGAAATCCTCTACTGTCTTAAAATACCGACCTCACGGTGCTGCTGGAGTCTTCTTAACAAAGTTTAATGACTTTCTCCGATGGTGGCAATAGGTGTCTTGTATGGCAGCCCTGCTTCTGTCAGTCTGCTCCAGGGCAGCTGTGGCTGCAGTGCAGCTTACCACTGTCAGTGTGCGAATATGTTCATGACTGATTGTAGTGTAAAGCGCTTTGGGGTCCTTGGACTTGATAAAGCGCCATACAATGCAGGCCATTTATCATTTTTCTCATCTATTATTATTTTGGAGAAAATTTTAATTCTGGGACATTTTAGTCTTCGTGTTAATGATGAATCATGCAATATAGCTGCCAATCTAAACAATTTTCAGACTCTTTTCGCTTTAAAGAACATGTCACAGCATGCCCCACACACATGAAGGGCCCACACGCTAGATCTGGTCTTCTCTCTTGGTTTGAATAATAATTATATTTGTATTGCAGACATATCTCTAAGTGACTACAGCTGCATTTAGATAAACCTATCATTTAATGTGGGCCTTGCTGTCCCAAAATGGGGAGAGGAAGATTATTAATCAAAATTGCTGAGGAAAAATTTTTCAAGGTCAAAATTTTCAAAATCATGTAAGCTACCCTTTTAGACAAAACACTGTTAGACGTTCAAATGTTTGTCCTTGGTTAGCTGGAAATATAAAAAGACTTAGGGGATATAGTTGCAGAAAGAACGCCTGTTGCAGGCATCCAAGTTTGAGGTACATATATTACATCTGAAAGAGTCATTTATTTCACTAAATGATATGTCAAAAAGGCTCAGACTGAGTATTTTGCTTTTAAGCCTTGTTTGATATAAGTTTTGGTTTATTAATTATTTGTCAGAGACCAGAAAAATGTGAATCTTACATTGAGAAAAAAAGAGGGTTTTTTTAAAACCGGGACTTGGGCAAAAACCCTACTTTCCATTTTTTCAACCCGGAAAAGTGGAAACAAAAATTTAAAAAAATTTTCACAATAAAAAAAGACCTTTAAAGTTTCAGGTATTAAAATAATTTTTTTCAAAAAAATTTCATATAAAAATTTTCCCAAAACGTTTTTTCCCAAAAAAATTTTAAATTTTGGCCTTTAAAGTAAGTCAATTTTAATTTTTCAATCCCAAAAAACAGATCCCTCAACAGTAAGTAAAAAAAAAATTTTAAAAAAAGTATTAAAAACTTAGGGTTGGGCCCAAAAGTTTGATTTTTAATAATGTATTTTTTTAGGTTTTGAAAAAAAATTTTTTGGGAAGACCCCACAGACGACTTTAAGGGGGGTTTCCGGGGAAAGCTTTTTCCCCATTTTTGAGGGGTTTTGGGGAAAAAAAAAAGGCTGATTGTGAAAAAGGTTTTAGAAAAAATTTTTTGGGACAAACAGTTTTTGTGCAAAGTAAACCCTAGAGTTTTTTGGGTTTTAAAAAAGTATTTTTTGAAAAATTTTTCTTTAATAAAGGGGGGGAAGCAATTTATTACTTTTTTTTTAAAAAATTTCATTCGAAAAATTTTAAAATAATCAATTGGGGTTTTGGAAACTTAGTTTAAATTGTTTTTGCAAGAATATTACAATTATAAAATATTGGGGCCCTTCTGATACTCCCTCAATTCCCAAGTAAATTGTAAGGCGGGTTCCCATTTTTTTGGGGGACTTTTTCTTTTCAAAATAAAGTTGCAAACCCTTAAAGGTTGGGGGCATTTCCCCCCTTTCCCCTTTGTTTTTATAAAGTAGTAAAAGTGGGCCCTTTCCCTTTTTTAAAACCCCTGGTCAGGGGGTTTGGGGACCCTTTGGTAAATTTTGCATGAGCCCCTTTTTCTTTGCTTTTTGTATGAAACAGATTTAAAAACCCCCTATTGTTTTTCCTTTCCCTTTTTAGGTTATTTGTTAGCGTTTTTTATGTTTTCTAGGGGGGGCCTGTTTATAAAGCTTCTTAACCCTTCATTTTGGAAATGGGGTCCCAATTTTTTTAAAAAACTTTGGCAGTGGTTAACCGTTTTCAAAAAAAAAAATTTTGTTCTTGATCCTCCTACGCAAAAAGGATGGGACCAATATCAAAAAAACCCCCCTTTTTGTGCCCCAAAGGTTTCTAGAAAAATTGTAGACAGGGGGAAATGGGTGGCGGGGGTTTTCGCCCTTGTAACTGGGGGGTTTTGCCGGTTCGACCCTTTCCCCCTATGTCTGTCTAAAAAAGTTTTTTTGGCCCCCTTTGGGGGAAAACCCCTTTTAAATTTTTCCCGGGCCTTTCGAGGGTTGGTCAGAGGCCTCGGTGGCGGCTGTGATTGGCAGCCTCACTTCTTTTGGGTTTCCCGGGCCAAAATTTCCTTATTCTTACTGAAATTTTAAATCCGGGGCGGGTTTATATTTCCCGGGGTGGGGTGTATCACCCCCTGTTTAGTTTTCATTTCCCCGGGGTTTCCCCACTTAAATTTTTAAAATTTTCATTTTAAAATTTGTTCTAATTTTTTAGGGACCTTCAAGTGGGGGCCCCCCAAAAGGGTATTTTAAAATAGGCTTAAGCCCCCAGTCTTCAGCCAGAGGTCTGAGGTCTGCGGGTTTCCAAAATTTCAAATTTTTAAAAGCCCCCAAGTAAAAGGGGAAAAAACCCAGGAGGCCCCGGTCACTACAGCCCGTTCCCCCCGGGGTTTTTCTTCCTATTTTACAAATTTTTGTGCCGTTTCCCATCCTTTTTTTTAAAAATCCCAGCTAAAAAAATATTTTTAAAAAGGCAAAATTTATTTATATATAATATATTATATATAATTTTTTTTAATTTTATTGGGGGTTTTTTTCCCTTCTGTGCTTTGTAAAAGCGCGGGGGGTTTTTACCGTGAGGAGCTATGCAAATACTTTTTTTAACCTTTTTTACTTACTAATAATTTTAGTTTTTTTTCCTTTTCTATTCTCCTGTTTTCTGGGTCTTAGCTGCTGCCCCTCGGGGGGTTGGCCGGGTTGGCAAATTTTTTGGGGTGCCTAGTGTCTGTTTGCCAGGGCCTTCTGTGGCCTTTGTAGCCAAGCTTACCTGGCCCTTAGACACTTATGCTGCGAAGTTTCTACTCTTCTCCCTGTTGTAACATCTTTCTATTTTTAATTAGCAAACTACCACAAACAAATACTCCACACAACACACACACATGCACAACAGTATCGAATCAGGATTATAAAGAGTCATTAATATGATATATTTTTGTCATGTGATTCTGGTGATTAAGCTGTTTTAGCTCTGATTGACCTAACTGCTGCCTTTAACACTGAGGACCGCAGCATTTTAATATCACATTTAAAGTGATATTAGTGGACATACAGAACATTCAACCACTTGATTGGTTTAGATCTTATCTGGCTGATCGGTCTTTCTAAGACAACATTTTAGACTCAGAATCATCCTCTGCTCCTCTGTCAGTGGGGTCAATAGGGGTTAGCTCTAGGACAAATGTTTTTTTCCCTGTATTTGTCACCACTTGGTTCCATACTTAGAAGGTATGAAATTGCAATCCACTTCTGCACAGACGACTGTCAGGTGCATCTGCTCTTAAAGCAGAAGGACACATTTTCAATCAAAGCACTATTGAATTGGTTACAGGATATTAAAGGTTGGCTGGCCCTAAACTTCTGAAATTCTAATAAAAAAAGGAAAACCAGTTTTTGATAGTGTTTAAAACCAAGGGGTCCCCTGTGAGCCCACCACTGTTTGGGACCCTGTGCCCAGCATTTTTTGAAAACCAACTGTTACCAAAAATTGGGGTTTTAAATTTTTAAAGATAATTTTTTTTGAATTGGACAACCCAAAAATTTAGAGTATTTTAAAAAGGTCTTGCTTTAAAAATTTTAAAGGGGGGTTGGAAAAAGGTTTTTATTCCAGTCAACTGTGTGAAACGGTGATCCACACTATTATTTCATATTGCTTAGTAATGGATTTTATGTTGAGTCAGTCCTCGCTCTTTTGTCTGCAGCTGGTTTAAAACGATACCGCACGTCTTTTAGCTGGTAACAAATCAGCCCTGTTCTGGCCCCACTCCAATGGGTGCCAGTGTATTTTAGAATTCAATTTTAAATTCTTATTTTCGGTTGTAAACGTTTGAATGATCTTGCCCAGCCATACCTCTCTGGGCTTCTTCATTTCTACTTACCTTCTTAGTTCGCAGTTATGTGGCGCACTTTGTTTCAGCTGTGTTTTATAAATAAACTTTGCATAGTATGGTACACACCGACATCCATGCCAGGGTATCTGCAGGTTTCAGCAAGTCACATTTCAGACTGTAAGAATTATAATTGTTGATTAATTAATATTTATCAAGAATTATAATTTACAATCATAATTTGAGAAAAATTAATTTCTTAAACAAAAAATATTTACTTATGAATCGAAATCAGAGATGTCCTCTGGTGTTGTAATTGTGTCTCAAAGCCCTTGATAATTACCATTATTAAATTCTCAGTAATAATTGATAACTATTACTAGATGTCACTGTTTTTAAATCCACCGTTTTCACCGAAACGTGGGGAAACTTTGACCTTATTTTTCAGATTAAAATTCCCCCTTTGCTCAAAAAAAAAACACCAACGCTTTTCTTTTTCTCTACGTGAATATTTATTATATTTTAAAAGGGCCCAATCCACCTCGCTATTTTCCCCCTTCCCAATTAATTTTTCACCTGAAACAAGGGATTTACAGTTCCCGCAAAAAAAAGGGGAAAAAAAAACTAAAAAATAAACAAAAAAAAACAGCATTGAGTGGGTATTGGAAAAAACCCAAAAAAAACAAATTTTTTCAAAAAAAAAAGGAAAAAATTTGGTTTTCTGAACGGGGGCTTTTGGGGGCGCCCCCCCTACCCCAAATTGTAGCTTTGCGGAACCCCAGAGTCAAAAACCCCCCCCAAAATTGTAAGCTCCCGAAACCCCAAAAAGTCATAAACTTTTCGGCGGCAAAAACCCTGAAAAAAACAAGAAAGGGGGAAAAGGGGGAAAAAATGGTGAAATTTTTCCCCCTGAGATTCTTTCAAATTTAAAATTTAAAATGCAACCCGAGGGGCTTGGGTCTTAAAGGTTTTTAAAAAAAAAACATCCCCACACACACAGCTTCAAAAAGGGACAGCGGCTTTTAGGGGGGTCCCCCCCCGCAATGTTTCCATAAAACAAAATCAGCAAAGTTTCAAAAAAAAACGCATGCAAAATACAACCCTTAAAAACACATTTGGGGCATAAAATGGGGGATTCTTAAAAAACCCCTAAAATCCTTCTCTACCCGCCCGAAGGAAATTTCTAATAGGGAAAAGAAAACGAAAAAAGGGGTTTCTTTGCTGGGGTCTTCTGTGAAGTTGGGGGAAAAAGGGGAGGGAAGGGGGGGGTGTTTGGGGGGGCCTTTTCCCCGATTTAAAATCATCAGGAGAGCGGTCAGTCTTTTTGTTTCCCCTTCTCCTTTGGCTAAAAGGGGAAAAAAAAAAGACCGACCGTCAGTATCGACTGGAAAAAAAAAAACCCTGGGGTGGGAAAATTTCCCTCTCCCTTTAAAAACCCCCGTGGGGTTTTTTGGGCAAGGTTGAATCCCCGTCCCCTTTGATTTTCCCCAAGGGGAAAATTTTTTTGCCTTCCTATTCCCGGAACTTTTTCATGGGAATTTTTTTTCTCGGCCCGGGGCCCAACCCGGGGGGGGGAATGAATGAAAAAAACCCCGTGGGGGTTTTCTTCTCCGAATGATGCCTTCATTTTCCCGATACCGGTTTCCGGGTTTTTCCCGCGTGAAAAACAAAAAAGAGGGGGGAGGGCCCTTTATATTTTTTAAATTTACAAATTTTACGCAGAGCTGCGACCCCTTCCTATTTAGCTGCAATGCGGGAGGTTTTAAGTTTGCAGGGGGCTATCCGGGGGGACAAAATGCCATTGACGCTGGAAGGCATAGTAAACGCAAAATGGTCCAAAAATTCAGCAAACAAAAGGTCCAAAAAAAGCCCCTTTTTAAAAACCCCCATTTTAAATTTAAATTTGAAAAACCGAAAAAAAACCCCGGGAAATATACGGGGGTACCCAAGGGGGTGGTTGGCGGATCCCGCTGTATACTCAAAACATAGCATGTGTTTCTTTTAGGGCCCCATTTTTGTTTAGTTTTTTTTTCTGTTTTTGAACAAAAAAAAAGTGGGTTAAAAAATGCCTCTTGGGTAAAAAAAACTGCAAAAAAAAATGTGCTCGGCCCCAAAAACCAAAAATTTTAGGGGGGTGGGGAGGAGGCCTTTGGGGGGTTTCCCCCACCCCCTTTTTCCCGTTTGCCATCTGGGGTCGGAGGGGGGGGAGAGGGAGCCCGGGGGCCCTTTTGGGGCAAGGTTTTGGGGTTTTGGGTCTTGGGGGTTTTTGGTTTTCTGGGGGGGGGCTTTTTGGCCCCTCTCCCAAAGTTTGGGGTTGCCTTGGTCCCCGGCCCCTGGGTTTGGTGCCCGGGGCCCGTCGGTTAGGGGGGGTTTCCGGGGGCCCGGGGGCGAAGGGGGTTTTTGGCGGGGGTGGGCAAGGGTTTTTATTGGGGATGCTGTTCGCTTTAAATTTTGAGGGGCCCGACCGGCCTGCCAATGGGGGGGGGTGTGCTGTGTGGGAGGGTTGGGGGGGTCCGGGGGATCCGGGGGGAAAACTTTTTTGGGGTTTTTTGGGTTTTTGGGGGTTTGGGGGGATGCCCCCGTCCTTGGGTGCTTTGTGGGGCCTTCCTCCCCAAAGTTCCTCTGTTTGGGTTTTTGCCCCCGGGGGCCCGGGCGCAGGGGGTACGCTTGGCGGGGGCGGGTGGGTGGGTGGGGTAGTGGAGCAGTCTTGTGCCTGCACTGGGGGGGGCTGGTGGGATGGTTTTGGCCTCTGGGCCGGGTTTAACCCGGCTGGTAATTTTTCCCACTCTCATGGCCCCGTTGCCGGGGGGGTTTTTTTGGCCCCGGCCGAATGGTTTGGCGGGCTTGGGGGGTGTGTTGCTCTGTACTGTTGTGTCTGGGGGGATCGGGTGGGGGGCTAGGGGGCGTGGGGGACTGAAAAACGGTGGGGTTTGTGTTCCCCCTTCTTGGGTTTTGGGGGGCACCGCATCTGGATCGGCTTAGCGGTGGGAGAGTGAGCGGGGGAATGTTTCTACCCGGGCTTGTTGAGTGATGTGGTGGTCTGTATTTTTTCGGGGGCGTGGGGGAGCTTTTGCCTTTTGGATGTTGCTCCACTTTTCGAAGATGAGGTCACCTGTTGGGGGGGGCCCTAGCTGTGGGGGGGGGGGTTTATGACGTTTTGGGTTCGGGGGGTGTTTCGATATCTGCGTCCTGGTTTGGGGGTTTTTCCCCCATGGGCGATTCATGCGGGGGGCACTGGGGATAGGGGGTCAGGGTTTGGGTCGAAATTCCAAAAGGGGGGGTTGGGGCTAATTTTTTCTGTGGGGGGTTCTGGTTTGGGGGCGGTTTGGATCATGTAGACCCCTCTTTTGTAAAGGCCCCCCTCTCCGGATGGAGATGGGGGGCCCTTGGGGATGGGGGGGGAGGGGGGGGAGGGTCCGGGCCAGGGTCGCTCAGATTCAGGCACAAGCCCGGGCTAGCCCGGACCAGGTTCAGGTTCTGGGGCGGTCTACCTGTCTTCACCCCTGGAGGGAAGGGGAACACATCCTGGGTCCGGGGGCTGGTTGCCCATGTGGGATATCGGCACCTGGACCTGGGAGTATAGATTATGTATGGGGAGTGTGAGTGAGTGTACAATGTCCCTTGTTGTTTGTCTTTACGTTGGATGCATGTGGGTGTGAGTGTTTTTCTATGTACGCATGAGGGTGGGAATGTGGAATGTGTGATTGTGACTGCGTGTGCCTGTTTTTTATGTCAGGTTGGATCTTGGGCTGCTCCCTCTCCTGGATCAGTTTAGGCCCCCCCATCAAATGTGGGGCCTATTCCCTCCCTGCCACACCACCTGCCGGTGGTCTCTGCCCAACGGTGTACTGGTGGTTCTCAGTATCTGGCGTAGACAGCTGCCGGTGGGGCCTGTGGGCTCGTCACTGCAGCTCCCTTGGGCTTCTGCATTGTGGCTTTCTGGGTGTTCCCCCTTGGGGGGCTTCCCCTGCCCTTCCTGGGGGGGGTTTGGGGGAGTCCCGGTGGTGGGGGCTCCTGGGTCCTGGGCTCTGGGGGGCCTTTGGGTGTTTTGACTCGGATTTTCCCCTATCGCCCCGGTCCGGGGGGGAGGTCGGGGGCTCCTCACACCCACTTTTTGCATATTTTTTTTGGAAAAACCTTGTTACACAAACCTCACACCAGACCCACAGGTGTTTTTGTTTAGGTGTTAAAAAAAAAAAAAAAAAAAAAAAAAAATACACAAAAAAAATTTAAATTACCAAATTTTCCACCAAAAAAAACATTTTTTTGGGCATTTATAAGTCCCTGCACTTTTTCGAAAAAAAAGGGTATATGAAAGTTTCTGAGGGTAGAACGCGGGGGAAAACTTTTATTTTTTATTTTTTTTCTTTTCCCCTTCTATTCTACTTTCTCCCCCTTTTCCTTTTTTTCCCCCCCCCTTTCTCTCTTTCGGCTTTTTTTTTTCCCCTTTTCTTTTTGTCTCCGTGTCCTAAAAACTGAAATTCCCAAAGCTTTTTCTAAAAAAAGTTTATTTTTTTAAATATCAAAGAGCTGAAATGGGGGTTCTGTAACCTCCCCTTGGAAAAAGTATATCTTTGGGGCTTTTTTTTGGGGTACCAGACAACTTGTGGCGCTACTCTGCCAGACAGGACACAGTTTAAAATAAAAAAAAATTTACTAGCGATTTGTGAGACAGGGAATATCAAACAAAACACATCTCCTATCCCCTCACTGGAGTTGAAAGACTGGTGCTTGACCACTGTGTTTAAAATCCACACAACGTCTGACTTCAGAGTGTGTGTCGCATCAAATCCACTGGCTCCATTTGGCCCTACTTGACTCCAGTCAGCTCGCTTTGCGAGCATTTCAATTAATGTTTTTTCAATTAATGTTACTTTTTTGGTCCCTGCTACTTAGCAGGTCCAACCGGGGCTGAGTAGTGACTACATGTGACGTGACCAGGCTGCTGTTCACTGATTGGCCGTGTTACCAGAAGAAATGAGAAGGTTTTCAAGGAGGTAGTGCAGGAAAAAGTTATTCAAAAACACAAAAGCAACTACAATAATTTAAGGACCACAATGGGTCAAATCGAAATATAACTTTACTATTTACAAATTATAACCCATGTCTGAAGGCTGAAAGAAAAAAAAAGGACACATCAGCTTTCTGAATTACACGCAGGTAGGGGGCACGGTCTTTAATAACATTCTAAACCAGCTGATCACACATAAAATCAGCTGTTCAGACCCAAAAACATTTCCCTCAAAACACACAAAACAATACCACCATGAAACAATGTGTTTGATTCGGAAATTTATTCACGGTCCTTTAGCAAACCAGAGTGTTCAGGAGGAGGGAGCAGGCAGAGAGCAGCTGCCTGTAATCAGACTGCCTGCATCGGATCAAACAGGAGGACGAACCCGCTGAATCCATGGAGTACGAATATATAATATCCAACCTAAAACTACCTTTCAGAAATTTGCAGTTTTTGCTTTAAAATCCTTGTCATCGCTATTGCCATGGCTGAGACAAAAACTTCTCATAAAGCCCAAAATTGCAATTTCTTCAAGTAAACTTTGGAGCATTACCAGTCCAGACAGCAGCGTCTCTCCTCTCTGCTTCTCCTGCCCCACCCGCCTCACATCAGAACCCCTGAGTCTTATTTTATAAGTTCTGGCTGGGCTGTGGTCCAGATAATTATCCCAGTGGATCATTTTATACATGAAAAAACATATACAATAATAGAAATATATTAGTATTTAGTTTGTTTATGTTTTTATTTTGTGTTTAATAGTAATACTGTTACGTGACAATGTAACACAGTAATGTTAATAGCAGCACTGCGCACAACACTGACGGCTGGAGGCAGAGCTTCAGCCCTCAGTGGGTCAGTGGAAACACAACTGGTACTGTGCCGAGTACGGTACGAGCCAGTGCAAAAAGGTCCTTAACCCCCATAGTGCAAAGCTTAAAAGTTTTTTTTGCACAGAATGCGCCTAACCTCGTATGGGTCAGCAACAGAATGAGCCAGTTGCAAAAACGAACATCATCCAGCCAACTGGCGAAAAATTTGCACTTACCTGTAATAGACACAAAAAGCTTGCTAGCAAGGGTATATTAGCAGCTAGCTACCTGTAGCCTTTACTACTTCGAGTCACAGAATGCAATGATGTCTGCATGCGGCTCTATTCTACTATTGCTTGACAGAAAAGTCCTGCGAGAAAAAAATGACGTATACGAGAATACACGAGATTTAAACAGTCCGGCCATGATAAAATTTAAAACCTGTGATTAAAGAATCTAAGGCCGAGTTAGATTTTTTCACTGAATTTAAGCCTTAATTTTAGATACATGAATTTCAGACTTTTTAAGGATGCGCGGATACCCTGCACACACACACTGACCTACTCTAGAAACACACATGCAGACACCCAAACATCAACATTCACACTTGGCACCTATTCAAATTATAGAAAAGGTTAAGATCATTGAAACACAGATTCATATACTTTTGATGCAACCTGCTGACTCTGATGAGAGACGCAACCCTGATTTATTAAAGTAAATCGAGCAATTAGGGCGCCTTATCCAAATATCCCTTTTGTAGACCAAAGCTGCCCTGGCACATGTGGGAAACCAACTCTTTCATATGGTACGCCTGAAATGATGGCGGGACAGTTAAAAAAAATTAAATCTCAATTCCAAATCAGTTTGTTTTAAAATAATAATAAAAACATGTTTTACAGCAAGTGCTTGCTCACACACATGGTGTGATGTCATCTCTGCTTCTAATATAAATAATTAAGGATAATTCAAGCTAGAAGGGCTAGAAAAAAAATTTTCAAACTCTTTTTAGATCTTCTTCTACTTAAGTACCTTAAGGGAAAGCAGAATAGGTTAAAGTCTGCAGAGACTTAATTGAAGTAAGACTTCAAGTGAAAGAACCTAAGTAATTGCTCCAGACTTTGTCTTTACTAGTATAAATGTTGGATCTTTAGAACAAGGTAGAATGTATAGCCCAAAAAGAAATTAAAATAAAAATGGCAATCTCTATAACGCAGGCAGTCTAGAAAATATTGTCAAAGCACGAATACAAAAATAACTACCTCTACAGTGTTACTCATCAGACTTTCTCCTTAACTTTAAATGGACAGGAAACGACATCCAATTTCAACTAAGACAAATATATCTGGCAGCAGCTGGGACGATAAGGAGAGGAATTTAAGCGCACCCTCTTTGATAGAATGTATAACGTTATCTGGGTTTCCTTCCAGCCATTTTCCTGTTGGGAAACTTTGTCTAAATGGCATAGCATTTGTTTTGGATCCATGTTTTTACAAAGCTCAATTCTTTTTCTCCTTCCTGACAGTTCCAGCCTCAGCACCCTTCTACTAATGTACCTCTTTACATGTCCAAACCAAAATCATCCACCTTCTTTATCTCTGTTCCCTGTAACCTCACGGTCCCTCTAATTCACAAACACGTATTCTGTCTTGCTTCGGCTAACCTTCATTCCTCTCCTGTCCAGGGAAAACTCTTTTCTTCTGTCGTCCACCTGTTCCCTGCTCTGTATGCACAAAAGAAGAAGAAAAGGTTACATTAGTGCAAATATTCAGTGTGTTTATTCCCAGTAAAGTAGCTGGGCAAAGTAGCTACTGTTAAACCTTTACAACTCCTGGATGGGGAGAAGGACAACCCTGATGATCTGATCAGAAGACCTTATTGTTTGCTGCAATTCAGCCCTGTCCAGTTTTGTGGCTTAGCCAAAGCGCACAGTGACAGACAAACACAGGACAGCCTGATTTAACTATGTAGAGAATGATTAGAAGATTAAGTGACAGACTGTACATACTGAGTTGCAACAATAAAAAAAAGTTCTGGTGGGCCTTCTTCTGAACAGTGTCTGATGCCCCTTTTCCATGTGCTCTACTTTGGCCGGTGTCACTCCACTCAGACCATTTTGTGACCATTGCCATTACTGGAAGTTCTGGCCCAGTACTGGCCTTCTTGGTACCTCCTAGTCAGTAGGTCCCATTGGGGTGAGCAGAGCCAGAATCCAACATGAACAGATTGCTGTTCACTGATTAGCCATGAGCATGGTCAGTCATATGTTAGCGGGATGAATTGTACTCTACAGCCACAAAAACCCTGTATGTTGGACAGGGGTCCATACTGGTCAGAACAGGGCTTTAAGATGCTAAGAGGATTAAGTTAATTTACCCGCCCAGATACCTTAAAATCTCACCACATTGAAAAGACTGCTCTAAAATGGTGATTTTTCACCTGCCAAAAAGTAATTTTAGTGTCCTGTTTACAAATTAAGGATTGAATCTGACTTATAATGACATTATTTCTTTCCTAGTACTTATATTATCAGCATCACAGAACAATTGGTTCTTTGCATGATGTGCAATTATAGTTACACAGACTCTGTGCACTTCTCTGGCAGATGATCATGATTAGACTGCCTCACAAATCACAGTCGAAGCACCCTTAATCTTCATTGCTGATGGTAAGAGAGACCTAAGGTGGGAAATGTTGAGTACATATAAACAGATACACAAAGAGCACAGAGGCTATTACCAGCCTCCTGCATTTTTTAGAACAACTGGGGGGAGAGTTTAATACAGGAGGTCAAAGGTCACTTCCTGTGCACTGACCAAGTGATATGTGCCACAGAAGGCACCTTTGTAAAATCTCTCGTTAGGAACAAAGTTGAAGACAGAGCTTATTCGGGTTTAGACCCTATGTCTGGTCACTGAAAAGAGCACAAAAGCAAGTATAGATAGATGGATAGATAGATAGATGGATAGATGGATAAATAAGAAAGATGAAGAGACAGATAAACTTCTTGGCGGAGGAAATAATTAAGCTAGCTATTGCAGCTCTTATGGCCAAACTCCACCTTGTTTAAGTCTTTACCAGCTAGAAACCGTTAAATGACAGAAACAGTTCTTTGGTTGAAAATATGTAAAAAAAAGAAAAATGCAGGCTATAGACTGACTCCTTAAAACCCATTGCAACACTGAGCAGAAACTGCAAGTAGTTATTTCCTACATCCAGTGGGTGGTGTTGAGGAGTTGTAGTAAATTACTGTAGCTACACCCATTAAAGGAAATAAGCACACCTCAAATAAGGCTGTGACCTCACAGTTCCACATTGTAATTCTGAAACGGTTGCTAGGTACTGACACCACTTCAAACACTTGCAAGCCAGCAAACAGAATCCGCATGCAGAGCAGACTGTCCTGAGATGGCAGGTTTAATCTGCACAGAGAGAAAAAGTTTCTGAGGAGTAGGAGGCAAGCACAAGAATATATCTCAAAAGCTCAAATAATACTTCAACTACAACCCCAAATCCCTGATGAGTTGAAAAGGAGATGCCATGGATGCAGAGCAGAAGCTAAGAGAAGAGAGAGAAAGAGGAAGTTCAAACCATCTCTTCCGTTGATTATGATGGGCAATGTGAGATCGTTGGGAAACATGTTAGATATTATTTACCCAGAGAGTTCACCAGTGTTATTTTGACAACAGTTTACGTTCCACCATCAGCTGTTGCCGACACTGCATGTGATGTCATCTGCTCAGTTGTTGCTAAGCTACAGACACAACATCCCAATGCGTTTGTGGCAATATCTGGTGATTTTAACCATGCTTCACTCTCTGCTACACTTCCAATGTTTCAACAGTTTGTCAGCTGCTCTACCAGAGAAAACAAAACGTTGGATTTGTTTTTTGCAAATTTCAAGAACTCGTACATCTCTAAAGCAAGACCTCCTCTAGGCAAATCAGATCACAATCTTGTTTTTCTCTGCTCGAAATATAAAGCCCTTGTTCAGAGACAACCTATAATAAAGAGAACTGTGAGAAGATGGTCACAGGAAGCTGAAGAAACCCTGCAAGGTTGTTTTAAGGCTACAGACTGGGACGCACTGTGCCAGCCACATGGAGAGGACATCAATGCCATGACTGAGTGTGTAACTGACTATATAAACTTCTGTGTGGATACCACCATCCCCACCAGAACCCTGAGATGCTTCCCCAATAACAGACCCTAGATCATCAGTGACCTGAAGGACTTTTTAATCAGACTTTAATATCAGTTAGTTAAACTTCCTGAATAATGATGATGTACAGGGGTTGGACAATGAAACTGAAACACCTGTCATTTTAGTGTGGGAGGTTTCATGGCTAAATTGGACCAGCCTGGTAGCCAGTCTTCATTGATTGCACATTGCACCAGTAAGAGCAGAGTGTAAGGTTCAATTAAAAGCCGGGTAAGAGCACAGTTTTGCTCAAAAATTGAAAATGCACAAAACTTTATGTGTGACATACAATTTTCAAAAGAGGACAAATTTTGGGGGCATGTCTTGCTGGCGCATCTGTGACCAAGACAGCAATTTTTTGATGTATCAAAAGGCCACGGTATCCGGGTAATATTCAGCATACCACCAAGAAGGGCGAAAACCACATCCAAAAGGATTAAATGTGACGAAGAGGAAACTTTGAAAAGGGATGTTCGGGTGCTAACCCGGATTGTATCCCAAAAAAAAAAACCACGGCTGCCCAAATTACGGCAAATTTAAATGTCACCTCAACTCTCCTTTTCCACCAGAACTGTCCGTCGGAAGCTCCAAAAGGTCAAAAATACACGGTCGGGGTGCTATACCCAAAAACCCTTTGGTCACTCATGGCCCAATGCCAAACGTCGGTTTCAAAAGGTGCAAGGAGCACAAAATCTTGGGCGTGGGACAATGTGAAACATGTATTTGGCCCTGATGAGTCCCCCTTTACTGTTTTCCCCACATCCGGGAGAGTTACGGTGTGGAGAAGCCCCCAAAGAAGCTTACCACCCAGACTGTTGCATGCCCAGAGTGAAGCATGGGGTGGATCAGTGATGGTTTGGGCTGCCATATCATGGCATTCCTTGGCCCAATACTTGTGCTAGATGGGGCGCGTCACTGCCAAGGACTACCGAAACCATTCTTGAGGACCATGTGTATCCAATGGTTCAAACATTGTATCCTGAAGGCGGTGCCGTGTATCAGGATGACAGTGCGCCAATACACACAGCAAGACTGGTGAAAGATTGGTTTGATGAACATGAAAGTGAAGTTGAACATCTCCTATGGCCTGCACAGTCACCAGATCTAAATATTATTGAGCCACTTTGGGGTGTTTTGGAGGAGCGAGTCAGGAAACGTTTTCCTCCACCAGTATCACGTAGTGACCTGGCCACTATCCTGCAAGAAGAATGGCTTAAAATCCCTCTGACCACTGTGCAGGACTTGTATATGTCATTCCCAAGACGAATTGACGCTGTATTGGCCGCAAAAGGAGGCCCTACACCATACTAATAAATGATTGTGGTCTAAAACCAGGTGTTTCAGTTTCATTGTCCAACCCCTGTATGTGTATGTGTGTGTGTGCGTGTGAGTGTGTATATATATCAACCCCTAACCCATGTATGTGTGTCTAATATTGATGGCATTAATGAAAAGGCTTTTGCCATGCCATCGGTCCTTTCAGCCTCTTTTCTTGTTGCAGTTTGGCTAAAGGGAGTGTCTATGTTCTTGTTGTGTGTATGCCAAGCTAGAATGCCACCAGTGCTCATTAGCAGCCAGGTAGCAGCCTTATACTACAATTGCGTAAATAAGGCCTCATCATCCCCCCTCTTCCTTTTAGTTAGTTTAGTTTAGTAAAACTCTCGAGTCAGGCAGCCAAACACTTCCAAGCAAAGACTTTAATATAGTAATAAACATGCTGATGAGAGCGTGTTATGGTTGTTATTGGCCCGTCAAGTAGACACTGTTCTCTTTTAAGTCTCCTAATAGCTGCCAGCAGTGATCTATGTGTTACTGCTGCTTGGCTTGTGGGACCAGGACTAAAGAGCAGGGATCCATATAAGGACAGGAATAGAGCAAGCTATGCAACCTTGTTCAGTGTTTTCCCCCATAAAGCTTTGAAGTGAAGTGAACAAAATGATTCCAGGTGATGTATAACATTTATCTTTTTGTGTTTATGCCAAGACATTTAAAGCAAACAGTCAAAACAATGAACGTGATTCTGAAAAGCCTTATCCTGAGGCATATTTGTAGCAACAGTTTAAACCTATAGGGCTGAGTGATTTGGTAACAAATTCAGGTCGTTATCGATGAGCCTCAGTGGATTGTTCGCCACTTGTATAGTAAAGCATTGATTTCAGTTGTGTTTGCCAGTTCCAATTTCTGACATTTGTAAAGGTGGGGATAAGGATGGTTTATATAGCTTCAAATCTATATAACAACATAAGAGTTTTCAATAACAATGTGCAATATTATAGACAAATAAAACATTTGATAAAACAACTGGTGACATAAACTGGCACATTCTTAGCCGTTCAGCAGAAGAAGGTTATTAAAAAATCTAAGACTTGTATGCAGTTCATTCAGGCTGTGGGAGTGGAAGAGCAAGACTTTCAGCAGATAACAGGAAGGCTGAATGGAATACAGCAAGTCTTTCTGTTTGTCTTCTTCCGAGCATTCAAAAAATATTTTTTATGCTGTTCTATATTTCCTTATGTTTTAGTTCTTAAAAAGCAATTTGAATGCACTAAAATCAGTTGTTGCTCCTTGGGAAGAGTAGTTGTCTTGCAGTCCAAACATTGTGGGTTCAAATCCACCTTCCTGGTCCTGCCACATGTTGATTGCCCCTCAACCCCAAGTCACCTAACCCGATCTGCATATCGGTGTATGAACGTGTTTGTGAGTGTGATCAGGTGAATGTGGCTGTAGTTTATGCATTCTGATTGGTCAGTATGACCAATATATTAATTTAAATTATGATTAAATTATCATTTAAAAGATCCTGCTTCAGCAACCTTACTCTGCAACACCAGAGCAGCATTGAAGTACTCCTTGAAATGTATAATGCAACTGCCTGAGAAACAATATTTAATATTTACAAAAAATTAAACGTAACTCCTCGGGGTCTGCACAATATAGTTTGAAATTTTTAAAATTAGACACATGAAAAGAAACCATAACAATTAAGGCTGAAACACCAGTGGACAGTCCTGTCATCTTGGCATCACTTTACCTGCGTCTAGCCTCTACGTCCCATTTTTAGTAATCATAGAAAAAGACAGCCACAGTCAATCCAAGGTCAGTAATCAATCAGAAAAAAATTGGGTGAAATCAGAGGTTTTAGAAGTCCTCTTGGAGTTAAATTTACTTCCTGTATGATTGTGTTGGATTGATGAAGACTTTACTGATGTGGATCAACATAGTTATCTGAAACAATGTGGAACTCATTTGAGAGAGTGTGAAAGAGAGATATCTACAATCAAAACATATACCTTCCTGTTGCAAGTAGGGACGCACATGTGCCAGCCACATGGAGAGGACATCAATGCCATGACTGAGTGTGTAACCGACTATATAAACTTCTGTGTGGATAACATTATCCCCACCAGAACTGTGAGATGCTTCCCCAATAACAAACCCTGGATCACCGGTGACCCGAAGGACCTGCTTAACAAGAAAAAAAGAGCCTTCAGAGAGGGAGACAGAGAATTATTGAAGAGTATACAGAAGCAACTTAAAGTCAAGATAAGAGACAGCAAGGAGGTGTACAAGAGGAATCCGGAGAGCAAGCTCCAGCAAAATAATATCAGAAATGTGTGGTCAGGGATGAAGAAGATCACAGGCTTCAAGCAGAAGGCCAATGAACTGAACAAGTTCTTCAATAGGTTCAGTTCAGTTCAGAAACTAGCTCAGCATCCTCCTCGCCTGCTCACAGCCAAACAGACATCCCACTCTCCTTTCAGGCTGTTCTCAATGTTGGAATTTTGATTATAAGAAACACTTGGCCCATGTTTCTAGTTAACTCATGTTTTAAAATTGTATTTTTGTCCTGTTTGAGCTGTGTTTTACTTTTAACTCTGTACAGCACCTTGGTCCGCTGGGGTGTTTCAAAGTGCTCTACAAATAAAGTTGTATTGGATTGGATTAGCCCAGTAGGTACAATTTTTCTTTGTTGCAACTAAACTGCAGTGAACCCACTGCACTACTTGACAGATGGTGAACAGAGGACTCAATATTGACACATTGCATGTGTAATAAACTAAATATGTAACAAAATTTAATTTTTAGGTTGACATTATATTGACACACTTTTGTTCATGACAGGCCAACCCGATATATCACAAGGTATCCTGTTGTCAGTATGTGCTGATTAACTAGGCGCAGTTAGCTAACACGTGAATGTAATAATTTACTAAAAAGCTTCTTACTCAGCTGAATGTCAGTTAAACAAAATATGTACATGAATTATGTTTGAAATTACGCTAAATCATTTACAAAAATAAGCCACAGTATTCACATATCGATGAGGCTTTACCCAATGATACCCAATGACATGTTATTCCGAAATAGATGAAAGTCTGAATAAAATATCTAAATCTTGTGATTAAGCAAGGACCCAAGCTGAGCTGTTGCTGGAATTTCTTGCCAGAGCCCAGTTAATCATTTTCCATCTTTAACATTTTTATCTAACTTTTCAGAGGTAATTGTCTGCACCAATTCTAGTATTTTAGTGGTGACATTTGAGCTAACAATATGTGTCTGTGCCTACAGATCCCTCCTGCTGCCAATATGCTGCGGAGTCATCACCCTGTAAAGAAGCGTGTGACCAGGTATGAAAAGACCTGCATGCATACATTCATCCAAGACCACTCCTCAGTCCATTGGCCAATCACACCTTATACCATGTATGTAGTTTTTACAGCATGGGAATTGGAGGAGTTTGAACAAACCTTTTTTGATTTTTTTTTTTTTTTTTCTTTTCTTTTTTTACTCTTACTGGCCTTAATCTGTTGTAGTAGCAATAAATCCCAGATTCTACTGGTCATAATGTGTTGCCACTATCAAAAAGTTACTGCATAGTGCACAAACTGAAGGAGTCCACTCTCACAGACATCTGGAGAACATGTTTCTGCATTTAAGCTGAGCGATTTTCTGTTGAACTTATTAATAGTGTATTATTTAAATTATTTTTCAAGCTTTTGTTTTTATCTCATTTCCACCAGTTCTATTCAGTTTATTCTTAGCACCAAACAAAAATCATCTCCAGGCACTTTCCACGATAAACAGATCAAATTTATTAAAAGAAATCTAATATAACGTAAATCCAGTCAAATAAAATTTTATTCCATACAGAGTATGATACTTTCCATATAAGGAAACCCAAATAACTGGGTTAAATCTTCGGCTTTGCGGCATGTGGTTGTTGCAGCAATCCCTCATATTGAACATGCATGTGGTGTCAGTGGAAAGAAACAACCTCTTTGAACAGGAAGAATCTTCCAGAAGTGGCTTATGTAGGAGCTTCATCTAGCAAAGAAACATAAATGTAGCTAAACACACAGACTCTGAGCCAATAGTAAGCTCTGTGGAATGAACGACAAGGTGAATATAGTTGTTGACCACAACAGCTTTTTTTAGTGTTTTTTTCCAGGAAGGCGACATGGATAAACACAGAAAGAGAGGGTCAAGGGTATCAAGTTCTGTTTTAAGTCACATTTTTGTCTTTTGTTTTATGTCCTTGTGCTTCAACTGTAGTTTTCAATTAAGCGGGGTGGCTTTCTGTGATGTTAAGATGGCTGCTGAACAGCAGGGTAAGTCTGTGCTGTGTGACTCTTGCAGAATCCTAAAATAGTTTGAGTAATGATGAATGTCAGCTGTACAAAAGACACAGATAAAATGCTGTTTTTACTTCTAGAAGAACAATCTTGTCTCCTGACTAAAGGAATCGCTACACCAGCCATTGACATAATTTCACCTGAAAACTGAGTTCCTTACCAGTTTCACTTGTGGTGTTGTGGCACAACTTGAAAGGTGCAGTTTTCATTTCCTCCATCGCCTACTGAACCGTTCCTTATGGTGGTAATAAAGGTTATGGTGTGCTGACTGAGACCAGGCTTTTAATTGTGACGACTGGATCCAACTGTGGTGCAGAACCAATGGAACTACTGTTCTCTTTAACAAATGGAATTGCACCTCTGCAACAGGCAACTGGTAAATGAACTGGACTTATATCCACCATATTCCCAGATCATGTGATACACTGTTGATTGCTGTTGGCATCTGAACAATTTTTCTTGAATTTCTATTGTTCGATGTACGTAGCTGCATAGAGGCATACACATATGGAAGAAAAATGCAATATTTCATTTTTTAACAAAAAGGTGCAGTAAGACTTTGACATCTTCCAAAAAATCCCTCCCACTTTTATCATTGTTGGAGTGTATCTTCAATTGTTTCGGTTATCATCTGCAAATCTGTGTTGTGTCGAACACATTCAAAACATCTGCTCAGGCCCAACCAGTGTGTCTTTTTATTCTTCTGATCCTTCTGAGGTAGGACGTAAGTCTGTGAAGAAGCAGAATAAGACCCCTGGAGAAAGTAAGCTCAATGCAAAAAACATTACAAAATAAATTTGAATATACACTAGATAGCAACCCGAAGGTCCCTTTTTAAATGCAAAAAACAAAATGTTGGGAATATTTATGTGGACAAAACAAAAAGATAAACATTGAGATTGTCTAAGTTGTACAATAAAACTGGGGCCCAGGTCGACAATGGTACTGTGGAGATGGAAAACCTTCCACGCACGCCGAGGCCCTACATGAATAGTAGTGTAATGGATCTGGCTAAGGGACGTGTCCGGGGATGGGGAGGGAAGGCTGGGGGGCAAAATGCTCTCCCAGGGAACCAGCTCCCAGGTTTACCCCAAAAGGCACCCCCGATGCCAAGTTCTACCAAAGGAGGGAGGCGCCGTCCCATCCACCTTGCCCAAGGGTAGGGACGGACACCAAGCCCCGAGAACTGTCAATCAATTGCATGGCCACACGCCAACAAAAAGAGCCGACCAGCCAACCCAGCACAAATAGAATATGCCACACAAAAGAAGGAACACGACCAACACAACCAAACACCCCTGGACCCACGGTACAGCCACAACCAGGCCAGCAGAGCAACAAAATACGGCCCACAACAACACCACGGCAGCCAGTAAGCTAAACCCGACCCTAAACAGCAGACCCACACAATTGCAACCCCCAAGCCAGCGTAATGTAGGCACATGCACCCCTTCATAGACAAACGAACCAAAACTGCCAGCACCAGCCAGGCAGTCAAGCAGACCCTGTGACGCACCACCCGGCCACCACTCTGCCCAAGGGTAAGGCGCTGGCCCAGCAAGAGTGCCAAATAAAGGCAACAGCCTGCACCATAAAGAGGCTGCCTCCCCTCAGAGATGCAGAACAACCTACATCCAGGCCAGTTAAGCAAAAATGATAGAGCCAAGCACCAGTTCCCCCCGAGCCAATGCCACAGCAACAGCGACACCACACATCCTTCCATACATCCACAGGGACACAGTGAAAACCATTAACCCCAAGCACACACCACCCACTAGGCCACCCAGCAGAAAAGTGAACCCCATCCCAGTACAAGGCAGAGAATCGCGATGCAACCACCAAGCCCAGCGATGTCTGCCCTGCAGCACCCACACATGACTTGGCAGAGACTCACTCAAAATTCAATTCATTCAGTATTTATTTTAATATAGCGCCAATCACCAACACATGCGTCACAAGGCACTTCAACAAAAGTCAGGCAATACATTCAATTTAATCTTAATCATTGAACGTGCAGTCGATTCATTTTATTTTATTCAAATTGAAAAAAAGTTTCAAATCAAAGGAAACCCAACAGATGCATCCAGTGTGAAGCAGATTCCTCCCCCCCCGATGACATGTAGAGACAGTGGACAGTCACGGCGTTGCCCTTTGCAGCAATCCTCATATGAGCATGCATTAGCGACATGGAGGGGAAAAACTCCCTTTTAACAGGAAAAAACCCTCCAGCAGAACCACCCCATGTGAGCGGCCATCTGCCACGACCGACTGGGGGTTTGAGAGAACAGAGCAGAGACCAAAAAGAACACAAAACATGACCCAGGGTTATTTTCTATGGGAAGGAAAAAAAAATGTTAATGGATGATTTTTTTTGTCTTTTCCCCCTAGAAAGAAAGAACAGATAAACTCGACCAGTTTTCAATTTAGAGTTGAGAAGCAATAGGTTAGTCACAATAAAAGCTCAGTCAATTGCCATTTTTAGGAGGAGAAAGGGTTAAACACTAAAAGAAGGGCCTTTTGGGT
The DNA here is from genome assembly GCA_036173005.1 of Crenichthys baileyi. Taxonomy (NCBI): domain Eukaryota; kingdom Metazoa; phylum Chordata; class Actinopteri; order Cyprinodontiformes; family Goodeidae; genus Crenichthys; species Crenichthys baileyi. Next base: position 102,145 of record JAHHUM010000035.1, read on the forward strand.
CATCGGTAGAGGGGAGCATTAAGTTTTTGCCAGCAAAAAGCTTGGACGACCCCTCCCAAAAGGTGCACAGGTAGACACAGAGTCGGGGCCAGGTAGTTTGGAAGAAAAGGAGAGAACAAAGTTAAAAGCTGAAATAACAGCAAATAAAGCAAAATTTGTAGAGCTGTGTGAGAAAGAGCAAAAAGGGTGAAAGTGGTCATTTTCCTCCAGCAATCTAAGCCCATAGCAGCATAACTACGAATAGCTCAGGTCCCAAGCCCTTAACAAAGCTTTATCAAAAAGGAAAGTTCTAAGCCTAGCCTTAAAAGTAGACAGTTTGTTCCTCTAGAGCCCACTGATGGCCAATTATAAAAAAAAACCACAAACATTGGGATACCTCTCTCTGTCAGATTGTTATAAACTATTGAAAAGAGGGGGTCTACAGGTAGCAGAAATGGAGGGTGTGTTGCACCTTAACCATAACTGAGCCGCTTTAGGCTAAACCTGACTCCCCCTTAGTCCACCAACAGGGGGGAAGAAGACGGAGGTAAAAAAATAAGGAAGATAGCCGGGATAACCTAAGCCACTCTAACTAAAGCTTTATAAAAAAGGAAAGTTTTAAGCCTAGCCTTAAAAAGTGACGGGTTTTCTGCCTCACGGACTAAACTGGGAGCTGGTTCCCAAGGAGAGGAGCCTGATAACTAAAGGACCCCGCCCAAAATTCTACTTCTAGAGACTCTAGGAAACCACCAGTAAACCTGCAGTCTGAGAATGAAGCCGTTAGGAACGTATGGGAAAATCAGATTTTGTTATGATGGAGCAAGATCATAAAGGGTTTATATGTGAGGAGGAGAATTTTAAATTTTCTATTGTTTTAACAGGGGGGCCAATGAAGGGAAGCTAAAGTGGGGGAAATATGATCTCTCTTTTTAAATTTTCATCAGAACTCTTGCTCCCAATTTTGAATCAGCTGAAGGTTTTAACTGCATTTGTGGACATCCTGATAGTAAAGAATTAAAATAGTCCACCCTTGAAGAAACAAATGCGTGGACATTTTTTTCCCGTATTTTCTGGACAGGATATTTCTAATTTTGGCAATTTCCCAAGGTGAAAGAAGGAAATCATAGAAACCTGTTTAATATGGGTTTAAATGACATGTCCTGGTCAAAAAAAAAACCCAAGGTTTTTTTTACTTTATTATGGGGGTCAATTTTAATGCCCTCCAGGTTAAGTGATTGACTAAGCAGTATCTTTTTTTTAAAACTCCGGTCCCAAAGACGTCAACTCTGTCTTTTCTGAATTTAGAAGCAGAAAATTTCCGTCATCCAAGTTTTTATGTCTTCAAGACATGCTTGTAGTCTATCTAACTGGTTGGGCTCATCAGGATTTATGGATAAGTAAAGCTGAGTGTCATCAACGTAACAGTGAAAATTTATTCTATGCTGCCTGATAATTTGACCTTTTGGAAGCATATATATAGTAAAGAGAATTGGCCCAAGTACTGAACCCTGTGGTACTCCACAATTAACCCTGGAGTTTAAAGATGATTTATCATTTACATGAACAAACTGGAATCTGTCAGACAAATAAGATTTAAACCAGCCTAGTGCTGTTCCCCTGATCCTAACAGCATATTCCAGCCTTTCTAAGAGAATATTGTGATCGACTGTATCAAATGCAGCACTGAGATCTAACAGAACCAGTACAGACACAAGTCCATTATCTGAGGCTAGAAGAATATCATTAGTGACTTTCAGCAGAGCTGTTTCAGTGCTATGATGAGCTCTGAAGCCTGACTGAAACTCTTCAAACAGGTCATTGCTGTGTAAATGCTCACACATTTGATTAGCAACTATTTTCTGAACCGCACAGGACCACCATCACAGCACGCCATACAGGAGACGACAGAACACAACAAAAAGCACCAAAAACAAAAGCCCACCGCGCAAATGCGTCCCCACCAGCCTCCTAAAAATAAAGCGCCCCCTACGAAAGAAGATCCACGACATCCACAGCAAAGAACACATGCCCAACATCCATACACCAGCCAAAAGCAGCTCCACAAAAAAGCCCACCCCGAAGCCCAAAAAAGGCAGAGAGTCCTTAGAGCCGAAACCAAAACCCACCGAGAACCCAAAACCACTCCAGTCCACCCACCCAAACCATGCAGACCCCTCCGACCCCTCCTCCAAACAGAATTGGAACTGGGAACCGTCAGGAAGCGGAACCAAAACACGGAACCAGAATCCAACAGGCAAACTGAGAGGAAGCTGAAATACATCTCAGACACTTTGATAATTATCTGGCACCAGAACCTTTGAAAAAGTGTACATAACCACAATGCGTGGATGTAATTGTCAGGTATGCACTGTAAGCAAGTACTAGACGCTGCAAAACCCATCCTAAACATCCACTGACCTGTATAGTGTACTCTATGAAGGATTTTGTATTGTATTACTTGTAAACTGGGCTTACTAGTCATTTTAAAAAGTTCCTAAACATATCTGAGACCAGAATTTTTGGTCGAAGTTGACTGATAAATCCGCCTCCCTTTTAATGATAGGAAGGGATATTGATTCATCTATTTAGCACATTATTTTAGACAGCAATTTGGGAAGATTAATGAACTCTAATACAATTGATGGTGTTTGTAACCCAACATTTTAGTTTTTATTATAGATTTAATTTGTTGATATTCTAAAAATGTATTCTTGTCCATCCCATATTGTATAATTAATCTTTTAAATGGGATGAAGTGAAATCCTTAAAATATATGTTGCAGGTATTCAATTCCTTTACTACTCGACCTAATAAATGATAGGTCTGAAATCTTAATATTATTGCATAATGTCTGTTCTACGTGTAGCCAGGGTTCATCTAGGGGACTGTGTTTAAACCATTTTGAGATGTATTGTAGCCTGTTGGCTAAGAAGTAATGATGAAAGTTAGAATTGATTTAAAATTTTTCATCTATTACCTAGGCCCACAATTGGCAGGCTACTGTAAACCTGTGTGACCTCCTTTCTCTTAGATCTAATGATCATTTTCTCCTAGTTGTCCAAAAATACAGGTTGGCTCACGAAGGTGATGGGGCCTTTTTTTAGTTGTACCTCCTAAACTGTGTAACCAGCTTCCCCTTCATATTAGATGAGGATGATGAGGGAACGGACCGTTCAACAGAGCTATGACTCTGTCTAAATTTGGCAACTGCACTAAAAAGAAACCTGGGATTATTCTTATTCTTATTAATGATGAAAAATACGCTTGGTGAAGGTTTTTTTATACAACAGTAGACTAACTTTCCAGATTAAGTAGGACTACTCTAGATGTGCAGGACACCATTTTCTCTCCAATTTTCTAGCATTGTGCTTTAAAGTATGCCGCTCTGAATTAAACCAGGGAGCCATCCTCCTATGAATAATTACCTTTTGAGGGGCTAGATTGTCTAATGCCACACGCAATGAGGAAGGAACACTGTGAAGAAAAAAATCAATTTCTGAAAGGGTAGAAAGTAAATTCCCTCCCTCTGCTGTGTTTTTCTGTGATACTAAGGAAATTAAAAATGGAACAGATTATTTAAAAGTTTTTACAGCATTGTCTGATGAGGAGTTATTGGGCAGAGTACTAGGTTAAATTAAACTATGACTTTCAACATTAATGTTAAAATTCATCACTATAATGCTCTCATCAGTATTTAACACTAAATCCTTTGAAGAATCTTTTTTTAGTGCTTTGCAATTTGGATGGGGAAAACAAATGGTTAGATTTTCCAAAGATTTATCTCTATTGTCTTGTTATTTACCAATAAGTCTGACTGAAAGATGTTTGCTACTTCTCCTTCTTGCCAAGTATTTTGAGGTATCTGAAAATGTAAATAATTAGGAGTTAACTCATTTACACTAACACAATCCTTTTGCTGCAGCCAGGTTTCTGTGAGAAAAAATAAATCAGATTATCACAAATCAAGTTATTAACTAACAAAGTCTTTGAATAGATAGATCTTATTTTCAAAAAAACATATTTGATGGTTTTATTTTTCTATTCCGTTAGAGTTGTATTTATTTACATTAATTTGCTCCACTTAGGTTAGTTTTAGATTTTGGCTGTGGACAAGACACTGTCTCTGTGGCATAATGGGTGGGTAAGGGCACCGAAGCTGCAGAGAGTTGTGTTAAAGTCTGACTCTGCATCCTGAACCCTGGGTTGAGAGCTAATAATTTCGCCAAGATTCCTAGAAAGAAGAGCTTCTCTGTCCATAGTGGGATGGATGCCTCTCTCCGGATCAGACCAGGTTTTACCCAAAACGTTTACCAATTATTTGTTGAAGGACTGCTATGTTACACTGCCCTTGGCACTGGGCCTCTAATTCCAACACCCTTGCCTCCAAAGCAACAAAGATACATTTATGACACATACCATTGTTACAAAAGAGGGCACAGGAGTAACTATGCATCTGATACACAGAGCAGGAGAGAGAAGTGTTGCCAAATATAAAGTGCAGCAACAGAAAAAAGGTGTTTTAACAGGCTCATGTGTTGGAATAACTCAGAAATGTCACTGTAGATAATTAAGATCAAATAGAGAGTCTGAGACACCTAAAAGATCAACTGAGTGCAACAGTGAAAACAGGAAGTCATGCAATACACCTTACCTAATAAGGGTTTTCTTATTTTTTGATATACAAGAAAAAAAACTCACTGGACATACTGAGCTAACACTTTCAAACTTCTTAGCCAAGAAACAAATACCAAAATATCTTCCTTTAGTAACCTTGATGCAATTGAATAGTTCACATTCATTAAATGGTGAGTGTGAAGGTCTTTTTTACTATTCAGATTAGCCTCTCTACACATGGTTTTAGTGGTGGGCAGGTTTATTAAGGTAAATCACCTGCTGTGTCAACATGTGGGGCCACAGAGCCGCCACACTGCAGGCTTGTATGACACTTGGAGGAACGTTCCCCACAAGGTCAGGGCAGGACATGCTGGGGATGGCTTGGGACCCTTTCAGAATTTCTTCAAGTTCTAGTTTTTATTAGTCTTGCAGGGCGCTGTGCAATTTTCTTTCTTGGAAATACTTTGGGATCCTCCAGAACAAGCTGGAGAGTGTTACACAGGGTTAATTTCTGGGTTTTCATCCTGACAGGTCCAAGTTCCAGATCTATCTTGATGGATGCATGGATGAATGGAAAAAGAGCATATGGATTGATAAATAGAACAACTAAACTGAAAGCAGTGTTTTCTAGAAGGCAGTATGACATATTTTAGTGGCCTCTACGGAGTGGCCAAAATAAACTCACAACAGTATTGTGGAAAGCTCGTCAACAACAAAGGCATTCTTTTGAATTTTCTTTGTTTTTTTGTTTATTTGTTGAAAGCCGGTTAAACATTAAGCTTCAGCATGAAGGACAATGTGAGCTCTGTTTTTGTTATTGTAGTGAACGCCCCAAAAGATGCCTAGACCACATTCATAGAAATAAATCACTTATTTCTTTTGTTCAGTTAGCTGAATTGTTTTGAGGAATTTTTAATTTGATGAGGTTGAAGGGTTTGTTATAGATGTCCAATATTTTTTTCTAAAATAGATTGTGTTGCAGAAATGATGATGGTGAGACTGTTTGCAGCCATCAGGCATGTGTGGTATTCTTCATTAATTTTTACAGTAAGTGTTTTGGATCCCTGTACTCTCTAATAGCTTAGGATGATTTATAAAAACAAGAGTTTCTGCCAGCAGTTTGAGTGTGTCAGGCTGTAAATCTCCCATCATACTGATCATATCTAGGGAATGTTAAGACGCCCTGCATAAAGTATCTTGTTCTCATTGCCTGAATACTGATGCTGAATGTGGATAGAAACACCCAAATGGATGCAAACACATCAAAGATGCTTTACAGAAACTGTAAAACATCTGGAGCAGGGGTCCCCAATTAAAAGAGCAGGAGGTCCACTTCCTCCCTCATCCAAATGTTTTGGGAACATTTTAAATTATTTTAAATCAAGAGACAAAAATATTTTCTTTCATCTATATTTAACATTTATTTAACACTAGAGTTTGTTTTAACTACTGATCAATTTTTCATATGCCCATGAAATCATCTGCTGAATAGAAAAGAGCAATCCAGTTTAGGTAGCAATATTAAACACAATTTGAATGGCTAAGTCAAGCTGGGTCAGTGCAATTTGGTAACATCGTGGTACACAACAGTGTAGCGACAATCCGCTTACCCGCTGATAGCATTTCTTCCTCTGGACAGTTGACATATTCTTTACTTTCCACTGCTTGATATCAAAACAGTCCAACCTAATGAGAAAATGCTTTGCGGTTAAGGTAGCAGCAGCAGCCCTGACTGAAGCAGCTCATTGCCTGACTTGCATCCTAGTTGTCTAGTTGGCTATGCCATATTAACCCAAGATGCAGCGCAAGTGAAGTTAGACCCTCTTGGACAACATGCAGTAATATATAAATGTTTAAAATCAGGTTGGGTCCGGATTAGATGGTCCACTAATCCGTGACCTCTGATCTGAGGAAAACTAACAGGACATATTGAATATGCAGTTTAACGTTTGGGTGTTTTTTACTGTTGGAAGGAACCCATGAATCTCACTTCTTAAACAAGAATATATACATAAAGAATTGAATGAATAATCTGAGCAAAGACTGATTTTCAGTTCTTCTGAGTCATTTTTTGTAGAACCACTGTTTGGGGTATGTTCATACCAACTTTGCACATCTAGAAATGTTAATGTTTATACATCTTTCTTTCCAAAATAGCTCAACCTCAGTCAAATTAAATGGAAACTATATCCAAACCAAACATCCAATTCTCAAATCTTGCCAAAGATTCAAAATGAGATTTAGGTCTGTACTTTGACTGGGCAATTCTAAAATAGGGATATGCTTTGATCTAAACCATTTCCTTGTAAATCTGGCTATATTTGTAGGGTTAGTGTCCTGCTGTAAGGTGAACCTCCACCCCATTTTTTTTTCCTCCATTAGGTTTTGTTCCACTGAGGCTCTGTATCCATCCTCTCCATCCATCCTCCCACCATCTCTGTGCAGTCTTGCTCTTCCTGTTAAAAAAATACATCCCCACAGCACGATGCTTTCACTTCCATGGTGAGAATGATGTGTTTAGGATGTGCTTTGTTAGGTTTCTACCACACACATAGTTAAGACCAATAGTGTTCAGATTTAGGTTACTAGTAAGTAATTAAGTAACTAATAAGTAATCTTTTTATTTTACTAGCATGTTCCCTCTGACTGAAAGTAATACTAATAATTTGGATTGGTCCAGCAGAGCCAATCCTAACTTTTGTTTAAACATTTCCACAACTTTATGCCTGACATCTGTCTGCTGTGCTCCTTGTCCAGAAAATGCTATTTGCTCATTAATGTTCTCTAACAAACCTTTACAGAACAACTGCATTTATAATTAGAATAAATTCCACATGTGTATCCTATTTACTAACAGACGTTTGAAGGCATCTGGATTTTATTGAGGGCAATCAGACTAAAAAGGAGCTGGTTACAAATGAATTCAAAATTCGACAGATTTCTATTTGGCTGAAACTATTGAAAACTAAATATAATTTTTCTTCACTTTACAGTTGTGCACTGCCTTGAAGTTTGTAGTTTTGACATGAGAAGAATAAAAAAAATGGAAAGCAGCATGAATACTTTTATAAAGGTAGTGTGCTCAGTATCCTGATTGAAGCCAGGACCATGTTTTTAGAGTCCACAAACAAACCAATGTTGGTCTTTTGAACACATGGATGTTTTTATTTTAGTTTTTTCGTCAGCTCACCACAGCACTCCACTCAGGCTTGGGTTAGGTTCACTGTAGCTTAATATCTGCAGATAATGTCCTGGTTTGACAACCTGGTTTAAAAAAAGATGAAAAATTGTGACTTATAGTTAGAAACATTTTTTATTTTTATGGCCCCTGATTAACTAATACCCAAAGGTGGATAACGATATCTTACGTGGTTTTTCTTCAAAACCTGACCTTCCTCTGCTGTTGTGTGTTAGGCAGCACTTTTTGAATGGTAGATTTCTTCTGACCAGTCCATTTTGGATATGTAAACTAGTCATGAAACATGGGTCTATATTGTTGCATGTTTAACTTTGCAGTATATTTTCCCCTTTTCTAGCTCTCCCCATATTACTTTATGTTCACGTTTGAAATAAATTTGAAAATTTAAAATCCGCCCAGTCAAAAACATATGGGCTGCATATGTAGAGGGATGATATATAAGTCACTCAAGCATACTGTAATATAGGTTTGGAAAAAGTAAGTAAGTGGCGCAGTTGGTAGCACTGTTGCCTTGCAGCAAGAAGGTCCTGGGTTCGATTCCTGGCCGGGGGTCTTTCTGCATGGAGTTTGCATGTTCTCCCCGTGCATGCGTGGGTTCTCACCCGGTACTGCGGCTTCCTCCCACAGTCCAAAGACATGGTTGGTCCAATGTCCAAAGACATTGGTCTCTCTAAATTGCCCTTAGGTGTATGAATGAGTGTGTGCATGGTTGTTTGTGTGTTTCCCTGCGATGGACTGGCGACCTGTCCAGGGTGTACCCTGCCTCTCACCCATAGACTGCTGGAGATAGACCAGCTCCCCCGCGACCCACTATGGAATAAGTGGTAGAAAATGACTGACTGACTGACTGAAATGATAAAACCTCAAAGTTTGGACTTTAACTTGAGTTCAAAAAATAGATTAAAGAATCAGGGACAGCACCAAAACAAAGAACATGCTGTACTACAAAAGAGACTATGGCGAACTAAAAAATTCACAAAGCAAAAATAGATTATGGACAGACAGTCGTGTCAAGCAAAGAAACCTCAGACCATGACAGAAACATGCTATGTAGGAAAAAAGGTAAAAGTATAAGCTGGTGTTTACTGTCTGTAGGATCAAAAGGCTTATAAGACACTAAGGGCTAAATCTTCAAAAAGGTTGCGTGTACCTGCGGATTGCGTGTGTAAAATGAGCAGAACAGGAGGCACAAAGTTTTTAGTGTTTTTGCCTTCATGAATATCAAAACCTATAACAATGATCCAAACGCGCAAATTTATGGGAGGGGTATATGCAAACGTAATCACCTTACCCCCCACAATGTGATTTATCAAACCTGAAACAGATTGCGGAGCTGTTTTTGCGACTAGATTTAGCAGGAACAAACTGGCAGCAAACATGTCTGCTGTCACTGTGGCCAGAAGGAGGCATAGATAGAATGACAGATGATGGAGAGAGACAATCTTCTGTACATGTGTCGATTTAGATTGTCAAAAATAAAACTAATAAAAATAGATGAGAATAGAGGATTCTATGTGGGATTATCTACTCTGATTTGGAGCCAATCACAAACAGAAGCTGTGACATTTATCCTATGATAAAACTCCTTTTTTATCTTGTGTCTGGATCATTCCAGTGCATCATCGCTGTCAGTGAGATCATCTGCTGCTGAAGCACAAACCTGATCATGCAGTAGTGCAGACATAACAGATCATCTGCCACAGTCAAGTGCACACAGTCTGTGCAACTGTAATTGCACATCGTGCAAAGAACCCATTGTTCTGTGATGTTGATAATATAATTACTAAGAAAGAAATAAAGTCATTATAAGGCAGATTTAAGCCTTCATTTGCAAACTGGACACTAAAATCACTTTTTAGCAGGTGAAAAATCACCATTTTAGAGCAGGCTATTCCATGTGGTGAGAAAGACAGTGTCTGCTTTAACCTTGTCACAAAACGAAACAAACTGCATTATTGATAGTAACATTGTGTCATTGCAGAACAGTTGGAGCTGGATCAGTTTGATTACGTTGTTTGAATGTGAACATTTTAAATTCTTTGCAGGACAGTTATGTGATGTTATGTCTTTAAAGTTAACATATAGATAATCAACTATTACCACAAACCATATTCATGTTGCTAATCTGACATTCAGGTTTAAATATTGTGGCGTCTCCGAAAAGAGTTCAAAGGAGACAACCATCTAAGAAATTAACTGACAGACATGTGTGTCTTTTTTTATTGTTAATGTTGATTGGCCAATTTCTAAGCTGCAATCATTGTGAGTTACGTCGAGCAACACAGTAAACAAGCTGTGTGCTCTTGTGGTGTTTTCAGCCCAATCACAACACTGACCAGCTGCCCTGGGTGTGCACCGATGGCACACAGCTCTGCCCTCTTGCACAATGGCCTGTAATCTATCATTCTGATTAGAGGCCAAGAAGGATGTAGTCTTTGCCTCAGTGGGTCCATTCGGACCCAACTACGCATTAAGAGGCGACCTGCGCGAATGAACAGAGAGGGAAATAATTTTGTCAGGGCAGAGGCTGAGATGACAAACCTGTTGCTGTGAATAGCAACAAGAAAGGTTAACAAACTGTAACCGTTGGAGCAGAATGGAACAGAAGAAAAAAAATCAGCAACTGGATCATTCAATAAAATTTAGCGCAACAACCCCTGCATGTTTCAAGCAACACAGCTTTTGTTCGCTTTTCCTGTAGTTCAGCTGGGGGCAGTAGCAGCCAATTTCCTCATTTAAATAGGGCGGTCTGCACCTATTTTGCACCTGTTATCCATTGCACGCGCAATCTTTGAAAATAGCACGCAACACGTCCACTTATTGAACGTGCAATTCTTTTCTTTGCGCAAGGACAGTTTTTTAATTAGTTTCCCTTCACTGTCCCTTTTTTTGGTCTCTGGTGGCTGTTGACGTTGTGTTTTGTTTGGGTCAGTCATGGTGTTTTTGGTTTTGGTTTAATTGCATAAAGATTGTCTGCAGTCCCGCTGCAAACATGCAGCAGACAACTATAATCTGCGCCACCTTATCTGGGTTGAATGGAAGCCCTACTCTACTGCACTCAGGCATGATAGTGTCATCCCATAAAGTGATGGTGTACTGGACTTATAATGCTGCAGCTATAAAATGGCATTGCTGGATAGATTATATCTCTAATAGTTTTATTTCTGACAGTAAAAATATGTTGACATGTGCACCGAAGCTTCTCTCTCTCCGTTAACTGTCATTACATCTTTGCCTCCTTCTTGCCACAGTAACAGCAAACATTTTTGCGTGCCAGTTTGCACCTGCCTTTCAAACGTGCTAAATATATACGCAAAAACAGCACCCGCAATCTGTTTCAGGTTGGATAAATCCAATTAAATTTAATTCAGTTTTATTTATATAGCACCAATTCACAACACATGTCGTCTCAAGACATTTTACAAAGTCAATTCAACGAATCATACAGATTTGAAGTCGGGTTCATACATTCCAATTAATCCCAACTATCAAAGAGTGCAGGCAGGTTGCATCAAGTCAGTGACTTCACTCCTCCTGGATGAGCACGTAGAGACAGTGGAGAGGAAAACTCCCTTCCTTACCACCTGTAAATCGCAATGCAGGTGGTAACGATTACATTTGCATATCCTCCTCCCAGAAATTTGCACTTTTAGGTCATTAGCATATATTCTGAATATTCATGATGGCAAACACACTAATAAGTTTGTGCCCGCTTTTCTGCTTTTACACACGCAATTAGATTTATACCTGGCCTATAGATCAGCTTTGACCACGCAATCCAGTTAACATGTGTTTTAATATACACAAAATAAAAACTATGGAGAAAGAAATTGTAAAAAGGAAAAAATAAGAATAAAACTGACATGCCCTATGCCACACTGCAGAATCAGAAGTGGGCTTCAGCGTTGTTTCTTTTTTATCATTTGTGTAATTTGGGTATTTTGTATTTAAATGGCCATAATGTCCTAAAAGCCGATGAAAAAATCTAGAAAATTGAGACCCAAAAATATGGAATGTTTAATTAAAAACATCTGAAGGAACACTGATAATTCCTCTACAGCAGTGTATCAAACAGGCTTATTATAATACATAATTATTATATTATACATTATTATAATAACATTTAATAACATAATACATTATAATACATTCTGCAATATGTGTGCAATAAAGGTGTACAGCAGGTCATGGCTGCCAGAGAAATGTTGAGCTCTGAAGTCGTACATTATTTGTTTTTCATTACTTCTCTAATGTCTTTTAAGCTTTACACTTAAGCTCATTAAGAGTTTTTCTCTAAAGATAATCACAGGAAGGCTTTTCTCACAGTCCACTATCATTCAAATAGCAACTATGTAGACATTCATAGGTTTGGTATGTTATTCAATGTTTGTTTTGTTGCTTTTATCATGCAGCTTGCGACCATCAAGAGTGAGTCACGCCTAAAACATTTCCTCCAGAGGTTACCCAGTTACTGTCCTGAGTCTGCGGTGAGTCTGTTTTCTTTTTATGGCAGCTCCTAACATTGAAAGACAATTCTGCTTTCTTCAGTGTTGTGAGTCACAGTATTTCCCAGTGCTCAAAAATTATTGCATGGCCTTAGAATTCTTCCTAGTAAACCAAAGAAATAAGACATTTTAATGTGTTTTCCGAATATAAACCTTTTCGAGGACCTAGGATAGTTTCCAGGGCCATTATAGCCCCCATGTTTGCATTGCTTTTACCAGGGTAAAAACAAATCACCAGGGTGAAAATTTACCCCAGAAACAGGCCCCATTATAGAGTTAGTTTTCCTTTGTCTATCAAATATGTTTGAGTGGAGTGTTGGGAAGAGTTAAGGTATTGTTATTTTGGCAAGATCATTCAGTTAAAATAGTCCAAAAATACTCCAATCAGAATAATATTTTAAGGGTTTGAAACCTTTTCAATTGAATTCAAAAATACTTTATTCATCCCAAAGGGAAATGAAAGCCTCTGAATGAAGACACTCTGTTGTTGTACAACAGTCTGATGAAGAGGATGCTCAGGGTTCTCCATAATGTTCTTATTTTATGAAGATCCTTCTTTGCACAATGATCTCCAGAGGTTCAGAGGAGTACCCAGAACAGAGCCAGCCTTCTTTATCAGCTTGTTGAGCTTTTTTAAGTCTCTGGCTCTGATGCTGCTACCCCAGCAGATATTACGAATTAGAAAAAGGCGGACCCAAGATTCAGCCAGACACAGAACTGAAAGATTAAAAAGTTTATTCAGCCACAGGAAAACGTCACTCAGGTTAAACTCCACACAGCTTCCAGGAATCACTGAAGCAGAAAGAAGGATTAGTGACTTGTAGTTTCTCCAAATCTTGCAAGGATCAGAAAAGTCACTAACCTGTTCTTGTCTTGGGTTAAACTTGAAACCCAAGGGGAAACCTCCGTGGGTAGAAGGCAGGGATCTCCACAGCGCAGGAGAGAGAGACAGGTAACTTTTGGCTGAATAATCCAAGGGCTAGGCTGATTCAATAATCCAGGGACAGAAACAGGGTCAATGATCGGAACAAGAGACGTCAGGCAAGGGGCAGGCAGAGGCATAAATCAGATGCAGGAAACAGGGTCAAAACCAAAATCCAAACAGTCCGACAAGGGGCAGGCAGAGGCAAAAATCCAAGAGGCAAGGCAAGGTCAAAACAACGATCAGTCAGGAAGGAACGCTGGATATCTACTCACACGATGGCTTTCAAAAATCTGGCACCATCTGCTTGTCAGAGTCAGTATATATCAGGGAAGACACTGGTGCTTGGAATGCCACAGATTGCGCTGCACTACAGCAACCACCAGGTGCATCTCATCTGCTGATTGCAGCCAGAGACAGAGTAGAGCAGACGTGCCAGAATCATAACAGCAGATGATGGCAGAAGAGATCACACTCTCCACAACAGACTAATAGAAGATATGCAGCATCTTGCTGAAAACACTGAAGGTCCTAAGCTTCCTCAAGAATTACAGTCTGCTCTGTTGCTTCTTGTAGACAGCTTCACAGTTGCATCTCCACTCCAGTCTGTTGTCCAGGTGAACACCATGTTTATACTCCTCCACCACCTCCACTTCTTCTCCCATGATGGAAATAGTGTTTGACTTTTTCCTGTTTCTCTTAAAATCTACAATCATCTCATTTGTTTAATTCACATTTAAGATGAGATGATTGTTTCCACACCATGCCACAAAGCGCTCCACCACCTTCCTGTACTCAGCTTCTTGTCCATCTCTGATCCACCCCACAACTGCAGAATCATCAGAGTATTTCTGCAGATGACAGGAGTCTGTCTTGTACTGGAAGTCTGAGGTGTTCAGAGTGAAGAGGAATGGTGAGAGTACAGTCCCCTGTGGTGCTCCTGTGCTGCTGACTACCTGGTTAGACACACAACCCATTTTCTGTGGAACATGAATCCAAATTTATTTAGAAGACTTTAGATTTTGTAAAGATCCAGACAATTTAGGTGTATGCGTGTAATTCGAATGATATAAACGTGTAAATGTATGTCTGTATCAGGAGTTTTTCCAGCATTTTACAGATTTTACTCTATTTGAAAAAGTTGGAGAGATTTTCACAGATTTGCACTTTATACTTCATGTCATATTTTTTGGAGAAATACGATTTATAATTCATTATTTTAAAACATTATTGAATATATTCATCAATGATTATTTCCTAATATTTCAGATGTTGGTTTCTAACAGTAAGCCCTGTTTTAGGACCTCAAACAAATACCTCAAAATTATCTGGGTAAGAAGAATTTATTGGTAGTTAATTTGGAATAAGAAATTCCTGATCAAACAAAGTCTTTCTAAATTAAGTGCATTAGCATAACCAGCAGTTACCTACAGATTTTGATGTGACTTTGGAAACGCAAAAAAGAACTGTTGGTCAGCAAGTACAAGCCATACACATACACATAGTGTATGTTGATATTTTAGCTGGAAATGTGATTACGTGACTCTGACAAATAAGGCTAGCCATAGTTATTTTGGTCTGATTTGGGGTCATAAGCTTTAATATTTTAGGAGTCAGCTGACACCTCATGGGAATCCGAATACAATAGATGGCATAAAATAAAATACATATTTGAGTTTTCATTAAAGCAACAAACTGTAATCAGATGTTAAGTGCATGGTCTTGGAGTGAGAACAGCTTGGTACAAAAGGAAATTAATTGGTGAAGTCACTACTGCAGTGGATTTAAACCCCATATTGTAATTTCTTCTGAAACCCGTCTCATGTTCATTTAGGTAACTTTTGTTGTAACCCTCCTCAAAAAGGTGCACTCTAGTTTTGACAGACATTGCTAGTGATATTATGGGTTTTCACCTGCATAAATCTTTGTGCAAACATGCCTATTTTGTTTCACAGAAGAGTAGCTAACTACTCTGGCTGTAAGGTGTTCATTGTGTTCATCAGAGAGACAGTCAAAGGGGACAGAGCCCAACCACAACCCCAGTTTTAATCATCTGCCAACCCTTGTTGTGGTGTTGTTTTTGTGGGTGATTGGGCCACGTCCTGAAGTGGTGGACTCACATTGGTTTCCCTATGGCACCCGACAATGTGTTGGGCTGGGTGTGGGCTGCATGAAATATGTTAGGTTCTGGTGGGCATCTCTCCCTCTTAACCTCCAAGGGGGTAGCTCACCAGGTGTGACCGCAATGCGCCCTCCCTTTCTTGGTTCTTTCCAGTTTCAGCTGCTGTGGTGGGGTTTTGCCTGTCCGTCGAGTTGGGGGCTCTTGGAAGGTCTCTCTTGCTTGGTGCTGGGCTGTCATGCTGCAGGGGATTGCTGTTAGCCCTGAGCCGCTTGGAGAACTGGGTCCCAGACCTTGCCTGTACGGTGGGTGATGGCCGTGCGACTGGGTCTGGGGACTGCTGTTCTTGTGCTTCACTGACAACCTACATATGTACAAGGTGTATGGCTGCCCTGGGGTGATGCCTTATCTTCATGCCTGGGTCTGCTGTGGCCTTCCTAAACCATGTCCACCTGCCTTTTGCTGCTCTCAGGTGCTGTGTGTTGCAGACTTTCTACCATTCTTGCCACTCTACCAACATTGCTCCTCCAGGTGGTAATCTTGCTCATTGCACCCACTCAACACATGTGGCCTGCCTAATTTGATGTTGGATTCAGTCCTAGTTTAATAAAGTGAATCACGCAATTAGCATTTCATCTTGAGATATTCTTTTTATAGAGCAAAACTGCCCTAGCAAAGATTGGTTTTTGCTTAGATAAAATGACTGCAGAACAGGTCAGCAGCTAACTCCTAGTCCAGTAGTGATGGGAACTCTGACTCCTTTTAGACAACTAGGTCTTTTGGCTCGGCTCACTGAAAAGAGCTGACTCTTTTGGCTCTTAAACGGCTCTTATAATTTTTGTTGCTTGAATTAATTTATTGTCCACGATAAATTTGTGGACAATTCTCTTTGAATGAGAAGGTGTGTCCAAACTTTTGGTCTGTACTGTATATATGTATAGATGGATATATATAGATATATATAAATCTGTTTCTGATTCTGAGTGCTACTCTGACGGAGAGGAAACAAAAAACAAATTATTAAAAATCCTCCATCAGAATGATGGAGTCCCAGATGGAGGCGCCGTCCAGCACCTCTGCCAGGGATGCCAAAAAGGCCGGGTACTGGAAACAGAAAAAATACAGCAGTTCATAGTTGAAAGTATTTATTACAGGTTGTGGCAGTAAAAGTTATTGCTCATTAGCAAATGATTACTTCATCATTACCTTAAAAGTTATTTATTTTGTGTCCCCTAAAGTCAAGTCCAAGCAAAATCTAATGTTAAGCAGTAGTTAACCTTTATATCATCCATATCTAATCATTAGTTAACTGTTATTTCCCCTACAATCAATTTGTCCATCTATATCTGTTGTTAGTCATTAATTATTCTTTACTTTATAATTTTTTTGATGGGAAATAAATGGTTTTGGGGATGATGGTCACTCCAGATTATGTACAACCAGTAAAATGGGCTTCCCTACACAATTTAGTTTCTTAAATGCACATGTGCAACAACACCGTAAAATGAAAATCCTGCACTTTAAAAAAAAATCTACTTCACAGAATCATGTCTACAAATTAGTAGCTAAAAGTTGAGGTCATGTTTCTGAATTTGCCTTTGTAATTCTGTAATTTCTGTGTCCATTCAAAGCTAAAGAAGAGACTAAAAATGAGTCTATATGACTTCATTTTTTACTCGTAATTTTTTTATTTAAAAGATAATAGAACAACCAAATAAAAGTTAAATACGGAACTTCGTAAAGAATATTTCAAAGTTTAAAAAGTTATGGGGAAACAAAATAAATGTAAAAGGAGTTAGTTTACACATTCCTTAGACTAGGCTAAGTATTTAAGGTTGCCTAAAACTGAACCAGCACCCAGCCAGTCATGTTTGTACGTTTCGCCAAATAAATATACAGTGCTGCTCAGATGTTTATGAAGGTTTTAGGGCAATAAACACTTGCGACATATTTAAATCACTTTGTATAAGTTTTAGTGCTTTCATTACCTTTTTTTCTGTTTTGGTAAGCTAAACATTCTGGTTGAGAGCTTACTATCAGCTGATTAACACACATATTAAACCTTCCTGCATCTGTTTCATTATTCCACTTGGCTGCTGCTCACTAACCTCTAGGTAACATTTTTATTATAAGATCACCAGTTAAGATTATCCTTACAAGATACATATATATTTGGAAACAGACTAGTAACACAGCTAGTAATAATGTAATCAGTTAATATATGGAACATACTAATAAACTGAAATTTATATATAAAATATATTAATGTCAGGATCTGCCATTTCTTTCTTTGTTTTTGTTCATTTTGCCGTTAAAGGTTTTCCCTGTTCCTTTGATTACTAGTTTTCTTGGTTTAGTTAATATTTGCTTAGATTATTGTGCTTGTTTACATGTCCTTAGATTTAGTTCTTTCTAGAGTTACTATTTATGTTAGCTTATGTTTAGGTTTCTTTTCCCTGTTTCTCCCCTTGTCTTTAGATCCTGTTCAGTTATTATTTACTCAGAGGTTTGCTTCCCTTTAGATTATTTGTCCTCCCCGATTCCTTATGTTTGTATAGTTGTAATAATTATTGGTTACTTCCCTTTACATTCTTGTTGGTGTTTTAGAATGTTGGGTGTATTTGGTTTTCGCTTCCCTGCTCCTCCTTGTGAGTTAGTGGTTGTTTATCTTTAGATCTAGTTTCTCTTCGGTTATTTTATAGTTTAGTTTTTCTAGTGTCCCTGTGTCTCCCAGTCCGGTCACCATAGTAACCATTCATTCCCTCAGTCATCACAGCCAGTTCCCGCACCTGTTCCCACTTCCCATCTGATCAAACCCTTACATTGACAATAAATCTTAGTCATTGATCATAAGTTCTACAACTGAGTTTTTGTACACAGTGCTGTATAAAAAAAAACAGGCTCAGAATTCAAATTTGTTTTCAACATAGAAACAGCAAATTATCTAATGGACATAAAAAGGTGAAACATGTACAGAACAGATTCAATTCAATTCAATTCAGTTTATTTATATAGCGCCAATTCACAGCACATGTCGTCTCAAGGCACTTCACAAAAGTCAGGTTCATACATTCCAATTAATCCGAATCATTGAACAGTGCAGTCAGATTCTGTTATTTATTCAAATTGGATAAAAAGTTTGTCTATCTAAGGAAACCCAGCAGATTGCATCGAGTCAGTGACTTGCAGCATTCACCTCCTCCTGGATGAGCATGTAGAGACAGTGGACAGTCACTGGCGTTGACTTTGCAGCAATCCCTCATACTGAGCATGCATGTAGCGACAGTGGAGAGGAAAAACTCCCTTTTAACAGGAAGAAACCTCCTGCAGAACCAGAACCAGGCTCAGTGTGAGCGCCCATCTGCCACGACCGACTGGGGGTTAGAGAGAACAGAGCAGAGACACAAAGAGAACAAAGAAGCACTGATCCAGGAGTCCTTTCTATGGGAAGGAAAAGTAAATGTTAATGGATGTAGCTCCTTTAGTCGTTTCATCTAGAAAGAAGGAACAGATAAACTCTGAGCCAGTTTTCAAGAGGGGGTCGTACAGGTAGCAGAAATGGAGGGTGTGTTTGCACCTCAACCATAACTGAGCCGGTTTAGGCTAAACCTGACTCCCCCTTACTCCATCCAACAAGGGGAGAAGAAGACGGAGCTAAAATAAGGAAGATAGCTCAGGATAACCTAAGCCACTCTAACTATAAGCTTTATCAAAAAGGAAAGTTTTAAGCCTAGCCTTAAAAGTAGACAGGGTGTCTGCCTCACAGACTAAAACTGGGAGGTGGTTCCACAGGGAGGAGCCTGATAACTAAAGGATCTGCCTCCCATTCTACTTCTAGAGACTCTAGGAACCACCAGTAAACCTGCAGTCTGAGAACGAAGTGCTCTGTTAGGAACATATGGAACAATCAGATCTCTGATGTATGATGGAGCTAAATCATTAAGGGCTTTATATGTGAGGAGGAGAATTTTAAATTCTATTCTGGATTTAACAGGGAGCCAATGAAGGGAAGCTAAAGTAGGAGAAATATGATCTCTCTTTTTAATTTTCATCAGAACTCTTGCTGCAGCATTTTGAATCAGCTGAAGGCTTTTAACTGCATTTTGTGGACATCCTGATTATATAGTCCAGCCTTGAAGTAACAAATGCATGGACTAGTTTTTCAGCGTCACTCCTGGATAGGATATTTCTAATTTTGGCAATGTTCCGGAGGTGAAAGAAGGAAATCCTAGAAACCTGTTTAATATGGGATTTAAATGACATGTCCTGGTCAAAAATAACACCAAGATTTTTTACTTTATTACCGGAGGTCAATTTAATGCCATCCAGGTTAAGTGACTGACTAAGCAGTTTCTTCAGATATTTGCTCCCTTTAAACAGACCATCTGCCTCCAAATCTTAGTAAATTATGGCTTTTTTTCCTGACATATTTTTTTTTATTGCAGATCATACTATAGCATGGATGGATTTTGAGAATATGTTGCATTTTTTAACTTGTTTTTCATTGTTATATTAATATAATATATGTATATACCTCACACACCCTGCACATAAACTGTTTAGGCTTTTACCCTCAGGTCGGCACTATAGAGCGCTGTCTGCTAAAACTAACTCTCCCCCCAGGCTTTTCCCTGATGAACACTTGACAGTCAGAGTTTCAGGACAACACCTTGCATACTTGATCTCACATTATATTCTATTTTAAATTCAATTGTGTGTATATGTACATTAGGTATTTTTCTATTACCATTATTAAATATGTATATTAAAAAAAGAAAATCTTCACCGAGAGCAAAGTGTATCAGAGTCAAATACCTTGTTTGTCTGTACAAACTTGGCAATAAAGCTGATCAGGATTCTGATTCTGATTTACAACTCACGTGGGGTTTATCAAGGTTCCATCTTAGGGCCCCTCCTATTCAATATCTAAATGCTCCCCCTAGTTCAGATTATAACAAACAAGATGAATTATCATAACTATGCAGATGATACACAGCTCTACATGATATTGAGTAACATAAAAACAATCACTAAGTCGGTTTTCCATCACCCGAAGATCATTTCCCGGATTAAAAGACTAATGTCCCAGCAGGATCTGGAAAAACTAATTTCCACATTAACTTTAGCCGATTACCGCAACAGTGTCTTCACAGGTCTGCCTAAAAAGTAAATCAGACAGCTGCAGCTGATCCAAAACACTGCTGCCTGCATCCTCACTAAAACTCAGCAAGTAGAGAACTTCACCCCAGTTCTAAAGTCCTTCAATTTGCTCCCTGTATCTCTGAGAATAGGCTTTAAAATACTTCTGTTAGTTTATAAGTCACTGAATGGCTTAGCACCTGAATACATTAGAGATTTATTGCTGTTGTATCAACCTTCCGAGAACACTTAGGTCTTCTGTTTATAGTCTACTCTGTATCCCCAGAATCAGAACCAAACATGGAGAAGCAGCAATCAGTTCTTATGCTTCACTAATCTGGAAAAAACTGCTAGAAAACTGCAAAAATGCTGAAAACCTCAGTTCTTTTAATCACGGTTAAACCCTATTTGTAAAAAATTGCCTCTAGTTCTATTTAAAGTATTAACTGAAACATCATTAATTTCAGTCTGTAGTTTAACTTTAACTTCTTTGTTATGCCACTGCAATCTACTTTTTTATGTTTTCTTTTCTTATGTTTTCATCATGTAAATCACTTTGAATAGTGTTGCTGAAATATGCCTATACAAATAAACTTGCCTTGCCTTAAATGTACAGGGGTTGGACAAAGAAACTGAAACACCTGGTTTTAGACCACAATAATTTATTAGTATGGTGTAGGGCCTCCTTTGGCGGCCAATACAGCGTCAATTCGTCTTGTGAATGACATATACAAGTCCTGCACAGTGGTCAGAGGGATTTTAAGCCATTCTTCTTGCAGGATAGTGGCCAGGTCACTACGTGATACTGGTGGAGGAAAACGTTTCCTGACTCGCTCCTCCAAAACACCCCAAAGTGGCTCAATAATATTTAGATCTGGTGACTGTGCAGGCCATGGGAGATGTTCAACTTCACTTTCATGTTCATCAAACCAATCTTTCACCAGTCTTGCTGTGTGTATTGGTGCATTGTCATCCTGATACACGGCACCGCCTTCAGGATACAATGTTTGAACCATTGGATACACATGGTCCTCAAGAATGGTTCGGTAGTCCTTGGCAGTGACGCGACAATCTAGCACAAGTATTGGGCCAAGGGAATGCCATGATATGGCAGCCCAAACCATCACTGATCCACCCCCATGCTTCACTCTGGGCATGCAACAGTCTGGGTGGTACGATTCTTTGGGGCTTCTCCACACCGTAACTCTCCCGGATGTGGGGAAAACAGTAAAGGTGGACTCATCAGAGAACAATACATGTTTCACATTGTCCACATCCCAAGATTTGCGCTTCTTGCACCATTGAAACCGACGTTTGGCATTGGCATGAGTGACCAAAGGTTTGGCAGAGCGGCCGTGTATATTGACCCTGTGGAGCTCCCGACGGACAGTTCTGGTGGAAACAGGAGAGTTGAGGTGCACATTTAATTCTGCCGTGATTTGGGCAGCCGTGGTTTTATGCTTTTTGGATACAATCCGGGTTAGCACCCGAACATCCCTTTCAGACAGCTTCCTCTTGCGTCCACAGTTAATCCTGTTGGATGTGGTTCGTCCTTCTTGGTGGTATGCTGACATTACCCTGGATACCGTGGCTCTTGATACATCACAAAGACTTGCTGTCTTGGTCACAGATGCGCCAGCAAGACGTGCACCAACAATTTGTCCTCTTTTGAACTCTGGTATGTCACCCATAATGTTGTGTGCATTTCAATATTTTGAGCAAAATTGTGCTCTTACCCTGCTAATTGAACCTTCACACTCTGCTCTTACTGGTGCAATGTGCAATCAATGAAGACTGGCTACCAGGCTGGTCCAATTTAGCCATGAAACCTCCCACACTAAAATGACAGGTGTTTCAGTTTCATTGTCCAACCCCTGTATACACATAACATGTTCATTTTTCTGTGACATCATTTTTTTTGGCACCAGCTGGAATGGTAAGGAAACACAAATGGAACAGGACCAGCAAGTAAACTCAGATGTTAGACCACTGGGACAGTTTCTCTTCTTCTAAGGGTAGACAGATAAGTCATGTTTTGGTTAAAATTGCGTAATAAATAAGTCAATATCAACTTCCACTTTATTTGAACTTCATGTTGGGATTTGTTGAAGTTCAAATAAAGTGGAAGTTGAAATTGATTGGCTGTATTTGTTGTTTCTAAAAGCTCCAAAGTGTCCAAAACAAATCCCAGCATGGGCTGCATGGTGGCGCAGTTGGTAACACTGTTGCCTTGCAGCAAGAAGGTCCTGGGTTCCATTCCCAGCCGGGGGTCTTTCTGCATGGAGTTTGCATGTTCTCCCCATGCATGCGTGGATTCTCACCGGGTACTCCGCCTTCCTCCCACAGTCCAAAGACATGCCTGTTAGGTTAGTTGGTCACTCCAAATTGCCCTTAGGTATATGAATGAGTGTGTGCATGGTTGTCTGTGTTGCCCTGCGATGGACTGGCGACCTGTCCAGGGTGTACCCTGCCTCTTGCCCATAGACTGCTGGAGATAGGCACCAGCTCCCCCGCGACCCACTATGGAATAAGTGGTAGAAAATGACTGACTGACTGACAAATCCCAGCATCAATTTAGGGTTAGGGGTTAGGGGCTTCACACATTCCGGAGGGTTCAAATTGAAAGCCACTGACATGAACCTTTCTGTTTCTACAGAATGAGCTTTGGATGTGCATCAACTCTACACTCCCAGGTAAGACGAGTGCTCACAAGTGACACCTTACATTTGACATTTTAACCCTCCCCCGATATATCCAGATATGACTGGTTTTATGATTTTGTTAGATTGATAAAATCATGTTTTTTTTATGTGAATTCCAAACAGCAACAGATTAAGGTTTCTCAATCGAGCAGTCTCATTAACTAATTTAGCAAGAAAGCGTCAGCATGATCCATAATTAGTTTTAATTTCAAATATTGATTGTTGATTATGTCAAACCTGGAATTTGAATGCTCTCTTCAAAATAACAATTTGAAAACATTTTACTCTATTTAAAAGTTGTCCTTATTTTATTTTGACTCCTGCCTTTTTCTTTATATAAAAAATGGCTGTACATACACATATATGTACATACTGATCCTTTATTTTTATTTTGTCAAAAAAGTTTATATATTTATAGTTCATGTCAGTACAATGTGAAAGTTGGAAACCAAAGTCAAATTTCCTATTTGTGCCACAAATTTGGGCACTAAAGATCCTTCTGATTTTGATTTAGAGGATAAAGAGGCTTTATTTCGGCCAAAAAAAACTCCTGTTTTTACCATGATTTACCCCATCAGTCAAGCCAAGAGATGGGAGTTTTGGAACCACATAAGCAATGTGTTGAGTTGCTTCCCTGTGTGAAACATCAGCCCAACTTCGCGTTCTTTGGTGGTACTGCTGGTGCTGAAAGCCAGGTGGTTCAGAATCTTGGTCATCTTTCTTTTCCACTCTAATCTTAGAATAAAGTAGAGATATTATTCATTTGATCCTTATGATCTGTGATTGAAGTGTTAATTCATCTTAAAGCGTTGATTCTTAATTACTTCTAATCGTGATCAAAATATACAGAAATGTCTTTGTCATTTCATGGGATTGCTAAATG
Source organism: Crenichthys baileyi (assembly GCA_036173005.1). Classification (NCBI taxonomy): domain Eukaryota; kingdom Metazoa; phylum Chordata; class Actinopteri; order Cyprinodontiformes; family Goodeidae; genus Crenichthys; species Crenichthys baileyi. The sequence goes on from JAHHUM010000035.1 coordinate 126,207, forward strand.
GAAAGATAAAGGTTTTTAAATAAATTGTTAAAGTGATTGTTTTATGAACTTTCATATAATTTAATGTATCTTGATCATTGTGTTCTGTATTGTTTATATAAGGTATCGCAGTTTTCATTAAAACTGCTTTTAAGAAGCACTAACCTTAAACAACACACTTATGTATTTTGCTGCTTGCTTAAAAATGTAATTTAAACTTGGCAATCACCTACCAAACTATGCCTTTTTGATTAAACACGTATTTAGAATCCATTAAGACAAGCTTTAACTCTATAAATCCATAGCTAACCTTTGTTTTTGTCTGCTTGTATTAGCCTGAATGGTAGCTGGTGGGACTGTAAGCAGACTGCAGAACAGCTGAGCAAAAAACCGACCAGGCATCAAAGGCCTGAATTTTGCAGCCCACACTTGGGGGAAAAATATCTGTCTGTCGGGGTCCTAATGGCCTCCAGACTGGGAAGCCTTTATTCTTTCCTTTTGTACCTGCTAAACACTTGGGCTCCAGACAGCCTCTGGAATGTGCAAAGAGGAACATGTAGGGAACAAGTTTTCCTAATAACCTTTCTGCGATATGATCAATTCTCTGATGTCCACTGCTTTCCTGCAGCTTCTGTGGATTTATTCTTCTGGTGTAAATAGACTCTTCAGTGTGCCAGCTTCACTTAATTACTTCCCTCATATCTTGACTACAGCTTTTCCAAACTTCTCTTTTATACTTAGACTTTCACCAAGAAAACCAAAATACAATAATTACTTTTATTGATAAATACCTACAATCTTTGTAGAAGGATTGCAGGGAGTTGGTTGATACATTGCTGCTTGATTTGTTTCCAGGTGTTTCTAAGAAGTCAGATGGTTGGGTTGGGCTCGGTTGCTGTGAGCTGGCCATCGCAGGCGAGTGTCGTAGAGAATGCAAACAGGTGAGATCCACAGGGCAAAAACTGTTTTCCTCGTATGACATGTTTTTTTGTTGAATTTATTTCATCTTTTTGGGTTCTAAATGTACTTCAGCACAAAACTGTCTAAATAGATTTATTTGTGTTCTTGTTTCAGGCATCATCTAAAAATGACATAACAAATGTATGCAAAAAGGTCACAGAGGTAAGGCAAATAGGCTCTCGCATCCCACAGAGTTTTAAACTCTAACTCAAAACTCTGATAGAGGCAAACATCAGTGTGATTGAGTGAAATCCATAAGCTACTGTGCTGCGAAAAAATATAAAGAAAAGCTGAGTAAATACTTATGCAGTATTCAAATGACAACCAATCTGGCCCTATGCGAAAAGTTATTACCCCTGTTTAAATCATTAAATAACTATGAACACATATTTTTAGGATTCGATTTCACTAAGTGCACCCAGGCTGGATTTCAGGGAGACCTGTAAAATCAAGAAATCACTTACATAAAAGTTGTCTGAGTATGGTAAATCATCATGCCCCAATCTAAAGAAATCCAAGAACAGATGAGAAACAAAGTCATTGACATCTGAGTCTAGAACGATTTATAGAACCATTTCTAAGGATTTTTGGTGTTCCAGTAAACAACAGTGAGAGCCATTATCCGAAAAAAAAGAAAACATAGAACCGTGGTAAACCTACCCAAAAGTGTCTGGCCTACCAGAATTACTCTAAGAACAGAGGAACGACTCATCCAGGTGGATATAAAATTGCATCAGTTGGAGAGTTCCAAGGTGAGAACCTTTGCGGACCAAAATCAACACAAACAGCAGTCAGACTTCTATCAAAAACATCTAGTTGGTCCACAAGGCCTTTGGGAAACTATTGAACTAATGAAGCTAAAGTGGACGTTTTTTGAATATGTGATGGAACCATGAATTCTACCCTCTAGCATAATTTCTAAAAGGAGAAACTCTGACTCCCAGTTTGTGACCTTAAGTTCAAGCGCCCTTGGGTTATGCTGGAGGACAATGATTTGTCTACCAGCGAGTGTGGCTCTGTAGATCTAGGCAAAAAAATTAAGGCTTTGGAGTTGCCTAATCAAAGTCCAGACTTAAATCAAATTGAGATGCTGTGCCATGACCCTAAATAGGCTATACTTGAAAACTCAAATGTTGTGTTCTGTTATTGTGCTAAACTAATTCAGATCATTTTGATAGGCAGGTATTACTTTGTGTCATATGGTATTTCTAAATCTAGAGGGCAAAAATGAATTGCTGGTTTCCTGAGGGTTCCATTCTTAGCCCACTATTATTTAACATCTTAGCCCAGATTAATAAAACACTACAATATTGCTCATCATATGTACTGTATGCTGATGAAACACAAATTGATATCTATGCATCACCGCATGATCACAGCCTACCACACTCACTGAATCAGTGTGTCCATAATATCAATGAGTGGATGGGTAAGAATTTCTTCCAGTTTACAGTGTTTTCAAACCAAACCTTTGGAATATTTTGTACCATGCCAGAGTCCAGTTTCTGGAGCAGTGTGAACCAATCTTTGACCCTAAAATGTGCCAGAGAACCGTACTCTGGCACGGTTACAACTGCAGGTCTCTGCAAGGTTTATCTGGACACTGGATAAACTTCACAGTGCAATACTGCCCCCTAAACAATCTGTTGCAGCTTCATGACTTTGTTTGGTCTGGTCTAAAAGATCTCTTTGTGAAAGCAAACCAGGCCAACTCAATTTTCTCACTTTACTGATCCCTGGACTGGATGAGCAGTGTGAGTTCACCCGAAATGTTATTGTTTTTAGTCCTAAAAATGCAAGGATACAGACAACACTAAACTACACTTAATGGGGCTATGGAACACAGAACAAGCAAGAAACCTTGGTGTTGTTTTGGACTATGATCTAAATTTTAGCATCCACATAAAGTGTGTTACTAAATTAGCTTACAATCTTTAAAAAAAACAAAATGCCAGAAAAAAATGTTTTTTGTCAACACAGGACAACGAAGAACAGGTTGGATTATTGTAATGGTGTCTGGTACAGTTGAAAAAAATCATTCAGGCATCACATCCAAAATGCTGCTCACCAACACCAGAGAAATGGGGCCCATCACAAAATACATTTTTCAGTTCTTGTCAAATTCGAACCATATAGTCACCTCAGGTCTTTAGGGACCTACTAACTCATTGTTCCTAGGACCAAGCTAAACAAGGTGAGGAAGAATTTTATTGCTGTACTCCTTACCTCTGGAACAAATTCTCCAGACCCCTGAGATGTGCAGAAATTGTTGGTTCCTTTGAATCAGGATGAAAGGATTGTCGTTTACTCCAATGTTTGATCAACACGCCTGTTGTATTTTTCAAATATTGCATTAATATATTTGAAAAACAAAGAGTTCAGATATGGTGCATTCAAAGACCAGACATAGATGAGATTTTTCCCACCCGCTGGACACCAATCAGGTAAGAGGAATCAGTCAAGGACTGATTCCTCTTACCTGCCAATTTCTCAGTGCATCTATAGATGATTATTATGTAAGTCATCTGAACATCAGTGGCAGTTAATCAATTATATTTTCCCTTCTCTCTTTCTAGAACTCCCTTTACAGCTGCATCACCAAAAATGAAAGTAAGTTTTCTGTCTCACACACCAAATGATCAGTGAGAAAACACAAACTCTAAGCCCAGTATCCTTCCCTAACTAATATATAAACCTCACAAGAGCATCTGCCAAGTGGACGGACTTGTCTGTGTTACTTCTCGTATTCTTTCTCACATCTGGACCAGGTTGATAAATCACCAAAGAACTCTTCACAATCTTTGATGGAATTAAGTAGTAAATACCTTACTGCTGTTTTATAGAAAGGCTTTTAATACATTTCTCAGGACATATCTTGTGTTTGTTTTCATAGTGGGCTCATCATGCTGCAGCTTTGTGGGCCGTCACACCAACTGCAGGGAGTTCTGTGATGCCATATTCAGGACGGACTCAACCCCAACCGAGTCCCAGATCAAGACAGTCAAAGACTTCTGCAAGAGTCACAGCCCTAAGTTGGTCGAATGTGTCAACAACTTCACAGAATCCTACCCTGCTCGGAGCCCAATAGACAGTACGTCCATCTTCACTTGACAGCCTAGACAGCTACATAAGTTTACATACTCGCATTACTACTTTTCAGTGGAGGCTGCATGGTGGCGCAGTTGATAGCACTGGGGGGGGGGGGAGGTCTTTCTGCATGAAGTTGCATGGTTCTCACAGGGTACTCTGGCTTCCTCCCACTGTCTAAAAAGAGTTAGATTTATTGGTTTCTCTACATTGCCCTTAGGTATGAATGAGTGTGTGCATGGTTGTTTGTCCTCTGTGTGTCTGTGTTGCCCTGCGATGGACTGGCGACCTGTCCAGGGTGTACCCCACCTCCCGCCCATAGACTGCTGGAGATAGGCACCAGCTTCCCCACGACCCACTATGGAAGAAGCAGTAGAAAATGACTGACTGACTGGCTTTTCAGTGGAATTCTGGTACTGAGTAAATTAGACTCACAGTTCTTCATTTCAGTATCAGTGAGTGACTGCTCTCTCACTCACACAATGTGAAGTCAAATCTGCCTATAATATACACTATATTGCCAAAAGTATTTGTCTACATTTACATGAACGTTGATGACATCCTATACTCAATCTATAAGGTCCAATTTGTTGATGGACCCACCCTTTCTAGCCATAGCAACATTAACTGATCTGTAAACATCTTCAGATATGGGTTAAGGAGTGTGTTCATAGCTAGATGAGAAAACCAGAATTGCTGCCTCTGCTCTATTTCATCCTAAAGGTGTTACACCTTTTAACCATGGAAGTCACAGGAATACTGGCATTCATTGATTTGGTGGTGTGATCCAATACTTTTGGCAGTTTAAATAATTAATAACCTGTAATGACAGAATTTCATAAAAATATATATATTTCAAATGCTGTTCTAGCTTTGTTTATCAGAATAAAAAAAAACAAGGCGGTGAAAATTAGTTTCAGCAGCTCAAATTTTCACAAAAACTATAGATCAGAATTCCGCCACAAAATCCTGATTGGTACATCTCTCTTTTTAGGCATATAACTGTCATATGTTGGTCACAATCAAACAAATTTGCCAGCACTGAGTCTATGCGACCCTCTCCTCCAGGTTTGTACTGCTGTGACCGGGCCGAAGCCCCCAGTTGCCAGGCGGCCTGTAGGTATCTCCTTCGCACCATGAATACTGACCAAGAAATCATGGAGGGTTTGATTAAAGAGTGTGGAACCCAGCCACTCCCTCAGGACCCAATGTGGCAGTGTTTTTTAAGCAGAGCTCACCCTCCTTCCCCACCTGAGGATGAGACGCCCCATCCAGCCCAGATGGACTGTGCCAAGCTGCACTGCTGCTCCAAGGCAAACACGTCAGTCTGCAGGTGAAGTACCATGTTCAGCTCATCCTGGAAGCTAGTACACTGATGCTTTATATTTGGTGGATGTCTCAAGTAACAGACTCTGTTCTCTGCTGTGACAGGGAGAAGTGTCAGGAGATCAGCACCCACTGGGGCAGCCAGACATGGCAAGATTTTGATCAGCTGTGTGAGTACAACCCAATGGAGATGGAGCTCATCAACTGTCTGGCAGATGTTCGAGAGCCCTGCCAGCTGGGCTGCAAGGACCTCACCTACTGCACCAACTTCAACAACAGGTCAGGCATCTTCCCACATTTAAGTTGATTGAACTTTACACAACTGAGAACAAGGAACTGTGTTTATTTTGATAGCATATTTCAGAGTAATTGTAGTCACTTTAGTTTTTGTTGACTAAATTTACTGTAAATTTAACCAACTAAAATATTTTTTGCTGCGTTTTACGTCTGTTAGACTACTTTCACACTAATGGCTTCACTTGGACGCCGTTTAACTTGAACACATTTGATATGTGACACCAAACATAGTGGCGAGAAATGGAACCACGCCTGGCACGCAAAAATTTAGGGAAAAAAATCATGTTTTGGTTTTGGTTGAGTTTCATTATTTTCTCAATTTACTGGCTGTTTTGATTGTTTCAGTTAATATTTATTGTAAAAGGCAAATTCAGCATTGATTTTCTGATTTTTTTTTTTTTTTTTTTTTTAGCCCATTTGCTCTTGCTGGTTGTACAGGCAAAAAACAAGCTTGTGTAATGCACCAGACTGTGAACCAAGAATTTTAGCCAGACACTGAGAGCATTTTAAAAGTTTTATTTTAACAGAAAGACTGGTGGGAATTGGGAAACCTCTGCAGGAGCAGACAGGAACTCTTTCAAGGGAAGAGGACAGGTAAGTGGCTGTTAGGGTCAGGGTTTTCCGATAGACTAACCTTTTCAGGATCAGGATGGGAAGCTCGATCTTGTTGCTTTGCTCCTTTCCTTTCCAGAGAGGTCCATGGAAGCCAGTTAAGGTGATGATGTCACAGCAGGTGACAAAGTGGACAGGAAAACTCCCTACTTTAATCTCTGTGGTGATGCGGGACAGCTCGTCAGTGCACAATCCAAAATCAAATAGACAAGCATTGGTCACACGCAAGAAGGCAGAGGCAGGCTTACAAATCAAGAGGTTAGGCAAAACTCGGGGATCATGGCACCGAAGCAGGGTCGTTGTCCGGAAATCAGAAACTCTGCAGGAATCTGGCAGGGGCAAGTCAAGTCAAGAAAATCCAGAGCACAAAAGCAAGGTCAAAACATAGAGATCAAGCAGGAACATGGAAAGAGCGCTGGATATCTACTAACAAGAGTCTTTGATTATCTGCCAAAGAACTATGAGCAGAAGAACGTCCTAAAAACAGCAGCTATCATCCAGAGGATGAAGACAAGAGTGGGTTGGTCTGGGAATGTTTTGGGCCGGTTAAATCCATTTAGCATTAAAGGCTACATTTAGGCTCACTTAGGATCACATTCAATGTCAAAATAAATGTTAAATGTATGTTAATGTAATATTTTAGTCAGTATTTAATACCAAGTCAAATAAGAAATCAGAGAATTGATCTAAAAATTGAGAGAAAAGACCTTGTGGACGGTGCTAAACTACAAACAGAATTGGTTTCAATGCTTTGAGGGTTGGATATTCAAAACCAATTGTAAGTATTAATTGGCCTGGGAGTGCTGTATAAATCTGATTGATAAAATGGTTGCTACTGCTCTTCCTTGTCTAGTAGGTCAAGGAATGTTAAAATTTTAATATTTAGCAGGAGTTCACTCATTTATACTAGCATAATACTGCTGTATCCAGCTTTTTATAAGACAAAGTAATCATTCAGAATATAACAAAATGAATCAATAACTAAGTCTTTGAAGAAAAAGACCTTATGTTCAATAAACCACATTTAATTGTTTTAGTTTACCTTTCAGTCGGAGTAGTACTTATTTCAGTGTTTCAGTGTTTAACCCTGTCTCATGCCTAGACATAGCTATTGGCTGAGCTTTTGATGCGACTTTCTGTATGTGCTCTCTTTCATGCTATAGACTTAAAAACGTTGGTTACGTACTGTAACCCCAGATTCTATGAGTATAGGCGCAGCCCTTCAAGGCTATCGCTAGTGGGTTAAAGGCGAAGCAGGATGTAGTCTATGCCTCACTGGGTCCATTCAGACCACAACCTGAAGCATCTGCTCGCATATAATAAAACCAAACTCAGCCTGCTGAATGTGTAATTACGCACTCCAAGCATCCTGCGCATCATAAGAACAGAGAAGAATAATATCTCTGGTCAGGAACTGAGGTAACAGACCTGCTGCTGTGGAAATATGCGTCCTTCAGAGCTATGGAGGTAAACCAGTCGTTCTGGTCAACATTTTCCAGCACCTGTCTGATTGTCAGCATGTGGAATTGTCTCTCCATGACCCCAGCCGATCCATCTACCTGTCCAGGGAGCATGCGCTTTGCCACTCTGAGTAGTGCCCCGAAAGCGGGCTTGGATTTGCTGTGGTTCTCATTGACACCAGCCAAGAGAGAGCCAACCGTCATCCCTCGTCTCTGAGACTTTCCGGGGGGGACCCATGGACAGAAAGGGCTGTCCGTTGGCCTCTATGCAACGCTTAGGCTCCGGGCTCACGTCAAGACTGAGATTAGTCTTCGTGCAGCGAGAGGAGGCGTCAGTGTAGGTGCGACGTCTTTTCAAGGCAGGCTGTTGCTGCAGAGCCGCCAATTTCCTTCACTCACACTGCGTGAAGAGTGAAGAGAAGGAACTGCAGAACTCTTCGTGTCTGATGCGTCAGAGAGCTTCTCTGGGCTCAAAAGAGGCAGCGTTAGTTGTAGAAACTGCGGAGCTGTGGCTCCTCTTAAAAGACAGTTTAGAGGATGCAGACCCAATCTGTGCGGGGAATGTGTGCGGAGAAGTTGCTGTGAGATCGACTGATCTGACAGGCAAGCTGGAATCTGTTGGAATCTTGCTCTTAGAAAACTGTTCATGTTTTATTTCAAAAGAGTTTTCCACATATTTAAATTCACACACAATCCCCTCAAGAAGTCATTTCCTGGGCTGTCTCCTCTGCCCATCCCGCTGCTAATGCTGATGGGCTTTGGGCAAACGCTGAGCCACAGTTTGCCGCATAGGGGAAAACTGCTGAGGCTGAGAGGACGAGGTTGATGGCGGGGCACCACAGGAGGCTGCAGCAGCGGTGGTACACGCTGGCTTGAGATGAGGGGTGCGGGAGTCGGGCTGTGGCCGCACCAGATGACAGTCTCTGAGACCTCATCAGTTTTCTGTGACTTCTCCAGGATGGTCTGGAAGCTGGGACCAAGCAGCACATCTGGAGTGATGGGACCTTCCAGCATGTCCTTCTGTATATCCAAGTGGCTCTCTGAACCAGCATTGGAGCTGTAGCTCGGATCTCCTCCGTGTCTCTCTCAGGTCCAGGGGGGCAGGTCTGTGGCTCCTCACACTCGCTATTGCATATTTTTATGGAGAGACCTTGTATACACAAGCGTGCTCACACTTACATCCACAGGGGTTTAGATTCAGGTGTTAAAAGATACACAGATGCTATATTGAGCTGCAGAATCTTGCATTCATTAGTGCAGTGCACTTTTTGGTAACAATGCTGTTATATGCTTCTGAAGGTGTAGAAGCAGTCTTCTAGGGTGTTATCTTGTAATCTCCTCATCCTTCTTTCTCTCCTCCATTATTTTCTCCTTCTCTCCCTTTTTCCTTTTTGCCCCACCTCTCTCTTTCCTGCTTCTTACTTTTTCCTTTTCGTTTCTGTCTCCGTGTCCATAACAATTGATAAAATCCGAAAGCAGTTTCTAATAAAGTTTCTTTTATAAATGTCAAGCAGAGCATTATAGCGTGAGCCGTAATGCTCCACTTGTGAAAGTAAATCTGTTGGGCTTCTTCTTAGCACTCAGGCAACAATTCTAAATGCTACTCTGCCAGACAGGACACAGTGAAAAAAAAAAATTGTCCACCATGTGATCCAGCAATGTTTTCAATCAAATTCCACAAAATATACAAAAGAATTTTCAAAACATTGATCAAAACATTGCTATAGAGCGAGTATGTGTTTAATTCTGGATCGATGGCACTTTTCCATGATTTTTGAAGGATTGTGAAAGATCTCTGTAGTCTTAAATAAGACAGAAAGCCGATGAATTGCTCCCTGGTATAACACTCAGTTCCTTAACTTTAAGCAACAGTTTGGGCAGTTGAAAAGGAGGTGGTCACCTGACTTTTTCTGTTTGATTTAGAGGCAGTTTTATGACACAAATAACTACTTTTCTGACAGATTTCACTTTGTACATGTAAATAACACATCCTCATCTCTGTTGGTGTTTCTTAGGGTTCTTCTTGAGGTCTAATTTGCTCCCTGTGGTTCAATTGTGATAAAACATCATGTTTTGACACAAGTTACAGACCTGTTTTGTGACTGTTAAGATCTGGATGAATCATATTTTCTTTCCCTAAATGCAGGTGAAACTGATGTCGGTGTAGGGCCAAAACAGTCAGACCTTTCCAGTGCAGTTTGCAGTTTCTCTTAATGACACCTCATTTGCTTTACAATAATTGTGAAGAATTATGGTATCATTCTTGACCCTGAGTTAAGCCTCTCTTCACATATCAAGCAAATCACTAAAACACCCTTCTTTCTTCACCGTAACATTTACGTATGGATTATACTTTTGTCTTTTTTCAAATGATGCAAAAAAAATAATTCATGCTTTCATCACTACTATCCCAATGCTATTGTATCTGTAGCTGGGTGCTCAAACAAATCATTAAAATGTTAGCCTTAATCCAAAATGCAGAAACCAGGTTGCTGACAGGTAGAGCCATGAGAAATCACAGTTCCCCTGTGTTAGCTCTCTTCACCAGCTGCCTTTTAATATTAGAATTAAGTTCAAACTTCGACTGCTTACCTTTAAAGCCCTAAATAGCCTAGTTCCATCTTACATCAAACAGTGTGTTATTCAAATGAATAAACTTTACTTGCAGTTTGCAGGTCTACTCGTTCCAAAAATAGTCAGGTCCAGATTGGGTGGCAGAGCTTTAAGTCACCAGGCTCTCATGCTTTGGAATCAGCTCCCTGCTCAAGTGCAGGATGCTGGTTCTCTATATGCCTTTTAGTCTAAGCTAAAACCCTAACTGTTCGTAAGGCCTTAAACAGCATTGCCTCATTCACTGTCTCTTAGACTGCTATTTTAATAATTATCCTATGTTGTAATGTACCTATATCTATCTATATTCATTTGCAAGTTTTGTGATCATTTTAACTTTGATAATGTTTATCTGTCTGTTTTATTGTGTTAAGTAGAAAGTTAAAACAATGTTTAAAATGTGCTATATAAATGTGCTAAATAAAATGTAATTTAATGTCCTACCATTTTACATGAAAAGTTCCCAGGATGCTCTTTAATAGAAGCAACATTGCTGAAACTATAGGTAGGAACATGTTTTCCTAAAAAATGAAATAAGACACCTTAAATCACTTTGCCGTGCCCGGTAAACTCAAAAATTACAATCACTAACATTTATGTATATTACCTAGGTTATATGTGGTCCTGATCCTAAACTCTCTGCCATTAATCACAAAGAAATCTGTGTCATTAATCGTCTTTTAGATGATGACAATATGCTGTGGCATTGTGGGGTTTGAAGTTCAGGCAAACAAACTGTGTATAAGCCTGTTTGAGTTACTTTAGATGGGCTCCAGGGGAGACTTACAAAGCTCTGTCATCCCATGAGAGGTTCAACCACTGAACTGTGTAGCTGGGAAAAGCATGGGACACAAACACTGCCCTGAAATTGGTGCCTCTGGGTACAAAAGCTTAGAACTTATAAATGTGTGTGGGTTTAGTGTGTTTGAATGGGTATAAGGGAAAATTAAACTTAAAGGACTTAAATAAACAAGAAATCCTGAATGCAACAGCCTCCCTGAAATGTATTACTTTTCTACTAGTCTAAAACTAAACTGTAGCGCATATCCGTCCTAGAATTTGTAATGAAGTATGTAATAAAGTATAAGTGAAAAAAAGCTAATTTGGAAGAAAAATGGGTTTTCCATTACAGTTGCCTCAATTGACTTAATGGATGTCAGAGATGTAGGCCTCTGAGAGCCTTATTCTGACAACAAATCAAAATCTACTCCCAGAACATCGTGAACCTAATAAACCCATCTTAAAAAAATATCCCAAGCTTTGAACAATATCACAGTGCACGGTTCAATCCATCTCCTGGATAACTGCATAATTGCAAACCTACCAAGGCATGGCCAACCACGTAAACTGGCAGACCAAGAAGAAGCAGTCAAGAGGTTATAGTAACTCAGGAGAAGATGAGGACATCCACGCCACTGGTGGGAGAATCTGTCGACAGATTAACATTCAGTCATTCTATCCACAGATCAGACTTTGATTTTGGTTACAAGCGCTCAAAGAGTACATATATTAAGTATAAATATATAAACTAGAGGAAATGAAATAAGGATTAAAGGAACAGTATGTACATACATGTGTATATATATCCATGTTTTACATATACAGTTAAGAATAATTTAATGTATATAAAAGATGGAAGGCAGGTTGTGCAGGTAGTGCAATGGTTATTTTGTTTCACAGCAGAGTAGCTGACTACTCAGGCTGTGAGGTGTTCATTGTGTTCATCAGAGACAGCCTTGGGGAAGAAACTGTATCTGGCTGGGTTGGTTTTTGCAAATAGAACTCTGTAGCGCCGAAAAGTCTAAACAGACAGAATTATGGCAGTGTAGAAAATGACCAGCAACTCCTGGAAGCAATCCTCTTTAGACACAGTGTTGTTAAGGATGGTTAAGGGTGGCAGCCTTTAGCGGGATAAGCTCCAGGTGGTTCTGAGCAGACCAATGACATCGTTGTCATCTGCAAACCTCACGAGTTTTACAGACAGGGCCACTGAGGTGCAGTCATTTGTGTACACGAAGAAGAGTATTGGAGAGAGAACGCACCCATGGGGGGGTTAATGTGCTGATGTTGATTAAGAGAGAGAAGATCATTGGAATGGATTGAAGAATAGCCAGAATGGCAAAGACTCAGCCAATGATCAGTATCAGGCTGATCAAAGACAGTCTGAAGTTAACGGGGGGTACTGTGGCAATTTAAAGACGCCTCTGTGAAGCTAATCTAACAGCAAGAAGCCCCCACGAATCCCCTCTGTTAAAGAAAATCACATGTGCTGAAGAGGAATCAACTTGCCAAAGATCACATCAACTGGGCAGAAGACGAATGGAGAAACATCTTGTTGACTGATGGAAGTAAGGTTGTTCTTTTTGGGTCCAAGAGCCGCAGACAGTTTTTCAGACAACTTCCAAACACTGAAGCCTCAGTCCACTCTGAAGACAGTGAAGCATGGTGGTTCAATCACCATGACATGGGGATGTTTCTGTTACTATGGTGTCGGGTCTACTTATTACATACAAGCTATCATGGATTGGTTTGTATATATCAGAGTACTTGAAGAGGTCATGTAGCCTTATGCTCAAGAGGAAATGGTGGTTTCAACAAAACAACGACCCCAAACACACCAGTAAGGGAGCAGCATCTTGGTTCCAGACCAACAAAATCAAATTCTGGAGCAGCCAGCCCAATCCCTGGACCTTAATCTGATTGAAAACTTGTAGGGTGACATCATTCTGAGGCAAAACCAAGAAATGCAAAGGAGTTATGGAATGGTGTCAAATCATTCGGTAGCTTTTAAGGCAGGGATTTCAAACCCCAATCATCCCTCGAGGCCTGGAATCATAACTGAGAAAATCTCTGTTATGGTGCTGCATTCTCTAGGAAACCACACATAGATTGCTGTTTTAGTAATGATAAATTGGCTTCTTTGCTAATATTATATGTTATAAACAGCTAACAATGTTAACTTTGATTTTGTCTTTGTTTTTAAATAATGGTTAAAACACTGTTTTCAATGCTCTTATATCTTCTTTAAAGATCTACTGCTGTTGTATCAACCCTCAAGACCACTCGGGTCTTCTGGTCCAAGCCTACTCTGCATCCCCAGAAGCAGAACCAAACATGGAGAAGCTGCATTATCGTATACTCCACTTAGATGGAACAAACTTCCAGAAAACTGCAAAAATGCTGAGTTCTTAAAATCAAGATTTAAATCAAATATTTTCTGTTTTATAATAGTAATCGGTATACAGTATATAGTAAAAACAAAAAGCAAGAAGGGTGCTGGTTATAGGGTGTTAAAGTTCCTCTATAATAATAATGTCTTGCTCCTTTGATGCTTCATTGGTGAATTTTGTTCCAAGTGATTCAGCTAATTGGTAGTTTAAGAAGGAAAACCTCTGGGTGTGGTCCCACCATTTGTCATTGATGAGTGGCTTCTATATTTATTTTGAGGTCAGTGTGTGCATCTGTGTAAATGTTAGTGTAGTCCTGGATGCTTAACCTTAGTCAGCCTTACAGAAACATGGCAGAAATGGGTTTCTACTCACTGGAGGTTTTTCCTTGTTTCCAGTTGGCTATTAGTGAGGCTGGCTGCAGTACACACTGTCTAATGTCATGGATGCTCTTGTTGAAGCTCAGATGAACAAGAAAACTCTTTTTTTTTCTCCTCTGCCAAAGGGTTGGTTTCTATTGATTGCCAATAAGATATGATAATCCACTTGTCTGAAACATGCTTGATTGGTGATTCATTCAAATTAAAAACCCCCTTTTTAACATTTCTTTTATTTTTAGCAGTTTTTCTTATTTTTTTTCCAAAACCGTAATTACCCTGTTAAAATTAAGTACGATAACACAGCCGGTGTTAAAGAAGAAAAACCAATTCCCCCTAAAAAATAAAAAAATAGAGAAAAGTCTATAAAAAAAAAAAAATTTTTTAAAATGTTCGGTTTTTTTAAAAAAGCTTTTGAAAAAAATGATTTCCCTCAAATGTCCCTTTGAGTTTTTTCTTTTTTTTTTGGGGAAAAGTTTATGCACAAATAATACTTTTTAAAACATAAAAAGTGCAAAACAACTTAGAATTAAAATAGAGCAGAGCTTTGGGCAAAAACTTTTTTATAGTTTTACAAATTGAGTGGAAAAAAAAAAGGGGGGCCCCATTTAAAAAAATTTATTAAAAAATTTCAGTCGCCTTTTAATAAAGATGCACCACTCGAAAAAGGGGCCAATTTGGGGCTTTGGTTTTTTAATAAAAAGATTTTTGGACCAAAAATTTAAAAATTGTTATAGCCCCATATGGTTTCAATAAATGTTTTACATTTATTTTAATTTCATAAGGGGGGTATATTAAAATATTATATTTATTTATATATATAGATTATATAAAATATATATATAAGGGGGAAGCGTTTGTGTTTTTTTTTTCGTGGGAAAGTGATTTAACTTCAAAATGGGGTTTAAAATTCCCCCAAACCCCGGGGAGGCATTAAAAAAAATGAAAAATTTGGGTTTGGTTGTTTAATAATCAATTATTAATGATAAATAAAATAAATTTTAATTTTTAAGGGCTTTGCGCCCATAATCTCAAACCCGAGGAAATCCTGATTTTTTATTCATAAGTAAGATTTTTGGGTTGGGAAATTAGTTTTCTGAAATTAAAGGGTTTTTAAAATTAAAAATTGTGGTAAAAAAATTTTTTAACCATAAACTAATCCTTAAAAAAACCCCAATATATGCTAGGGTCATGTTTTGGGAGACCCATAATGTTTGTTGTATTCCATATATTTATGCTTTGTAAAGCCCCAAAAATATACCCTGTACTGCCAAAACCCAACCATCCCCCTTTTCCAAACCTTTTAGGGCCCGGGAGGGGTAGGAAAAACCCCGCACCCCAGCAGAAGCCAAAAACTGTTCTAAAAAACATTTGTTAAAAGGGAAAGGGTTGCTCTTTGGAGCTTTTATAAAATTTCAGTGTGTTTAAATTTTAAAGGATGCCAACCCGTGCAATTAAAACCCAAAAGTATATTTTCCCCTTTGTGATGGAGTTAAGGTGTAAAAAATTAGGGAATTTTAATAACGCATATCACAGTGCACACAGTGGGGATAGCGGGGATATTATAATAATGACGGGGTGGCTGTGGCGCAGGGTGTATGAGTTTTGTCCTGTTCCCGGGGGTTGCCTTTGGGCAGGAACCCCTTCAACCCCGGGAAGGGGGGGTTTTCCCCTTGACGTCCCCTGAAGGGCGCAGCCTCACTTCCTTTCCCCCATCTTGGGTGTCCCCCCATATCGCTTCACGCTTTTCACAAAATTTCAGCAATGAAAACTTTGTTTTTGCCCCTGGATTTAAAATAAACTAGAGTCGTTTAAAGCCTCCTGATAAGGCCCCTGTACCTCAAAAAAATTGCGGGTCATCCCCAGGTTTTTGTTGGGTTTTTTAGCCCCAAATCCAGAGATTGGCCCCCGCCCAAATATTTTTTTCTAGTCACAAAAAGGCAAAAATCTTAATAAAAATTCCAAAAAGTTTCCTTTTATGGGTAATTTCATAAAAGATATAACTAGATAATACATTTTTCGTATTTAAAAGTAGGGCTAAATTGCAGCCCACATCTATTTGGGGCAAGGCATGGGGAAGCCCCTTACGAATAGGTCACAGCGCTGAGTGCCACTTTCCCGCTCAGAAACAACTGATCACTCCCCCGGGGCTTTGGGGAGGGCTACTTTCCGAAATTATTTTCAATAAATTTTAGAACCAGCATTATTTATTTTCTGTCACAAAATTTTGCACTTGGGAAAAGGGATGAGGGGGGGGTTAAGCCCCCCAAAAACTTTCCCCCGGATATTTCCCAATTTAGCCCCAAAATTTTTTCGACGTTGTGTTTTCTCAGTGTTTTTGTTTTTTCACACAATTTTCCTTTAAAAGCTTTGGGGCGTAGAAAGAACGTTTTTCCCTTTAAAAAAACCCCGCATAGCAAACCCCAAATTTGGGAGTTTCCCCCATAGTTAAATGAATGCTCCAGAGTTTTGCTTCACTGATCACTCTAAAACAACGAAAACAGGCTGCAGCTGCCACCCAAGATGGCGATCACAATGTGCGGCTTCCTGACTGCAACATCATATGGAAAACCCCCCATTGCCTGCTGATGGTGGTCAGAGGGCCTGGTGACGCCTGTGATTGGCAGCCTCACTTCTGTCAGTCTGCCCCTGGGCAGCTGTGGCTACATTGTAGCTCACCACTGTCAATGTGTGAATTGGGTGGATGACTGATTGTAGTGTAAAGCACTCTGGGGTCTCTGGGGACTTTATAAGGTGCTATACAAGTTCAGGGCATTTACCATTTACCATGGAAAGGAAAGAAGGAAATGTGGGTTAATTACAATAGATATTGTCGTTAAAATAATTAATTGTATTGCAATTGCATGTTTCCTAATATCTTTCACCCCCAGTTTTTGATCATTGTTCTGTTGATGACCTAGATTTACCTGACTGACAATAAGCCACCTATCGAACTGTAGAATATTTTGTAAACAGAGAAATTCATGGCTGAATTAGTGACTGCAAGGTTCTCATGTTGTATGGCTGTAAAATCAGCCCATATCATCACCCATTCACACCATGCCTGACAGTTGCTACAAGGTGTTTGTGTTTTTCCAAATATGCATCTGTACTTTATAACTACACATTGTCAATTTGGTCTCCATTGTCCAAAGGATGTTCCAGATGTCTCATGTTTTAGATGCAATTTTGCAAATCTAAGTTGCTTTGCTATATGTTTTCTGATAGCTTTAGCATGCCTTTCTACTTACTCTGAAGTGACTGTATGTGTATGAATTTGTGTGTGTGTATTCATAGGCCCACAGAGCTGTTCCGCAGCTGTAACATGCAGTCAGACCAAGGTGCCATGAACGACATCAAGCTGTGGTCAAATGGAACAATCAAGATGCCCTTTATGAACATTCCTGTCCTGGACATCAGGAAGTGTCTACCGGACATGTGGAAGGCTGTGGCCTGCTCTCTGCAGATCAAGCCATGCCACAGCAAATCCAGGGGGAGCGTCATATGCAAGTAGGTCTACTGATCATTAAAACATTAGAAACCAGACAAAAATGTCATTTCTCCCACTTTATTATAAGATTATATGTTTTTTTTTTTTTTCCCATGTCTTCTTGGTATTTTCTACTGAGCAGTACCTGACTATTAATACATAGTGGCTTAGAGGTCTAACATACTCTGCTCAGTGAATTTTTTTTTATATTAGTTTGTTTTTGTTGTGTTGGTTTTATTATTATTAATAAACCAATTTAAATAGTTTACTGCTAGATTTGGTTTAAAAACAGTCCTTGGGATGCTGTTTCCATGAATGGTCTGGACACCTGCGTCTGTTGCTGGCAGGCTGCTCTGTTACGGATTGATCACAGGTCTGCGCCTTCATCTGGAATGCGGTGGAAAATCTTCTATTGTATTTACAAGCTGATTAAGATTTTACCTTGTCCTTCCCTGTCTGTAAACCATCTTCCTGACGAGATCAGGTTGAGATGAAACAATTTTTGACTGATAAGTTGAACCCCCTGATTGAACAAAAAAAACAGATCCAGAAACTCAGAAAGAACAAAATATCAGTTGCTTAAAAAAGAGAAGAAAATAACTGAAATAACTAAATTAGAACACATTTAACTGTTTACCTTCCACATAAAATGTGTCTGTTACTATTTTAGAATAAAAATGTTTTTTAGGTGATTTTCAAACATATCAAATTGGCCAGCAATAATTAAAGTTATTTTTCTATTGAACTGTTAAAACTGGTATGAGATTCTCTTTAAGGTTAAAATGTGTTTGCTTTGTAATGCATGGAATTATGAAAAATGAAACTGAACTTTGAAGATCATAAATCTGAATTTGGAAAAAGAATAGAGCTAATCTTACTTTTATTTGCTAAAGCATGGAAAGTAATTATGTTGGTCAAGTTAAAGTTCAAGCATCAAGTTATACTCTAATTTTACCTCCTTGCATTTTACTGCCACAAATGAGAGTGGCTTAAAGTCAGAACTAAACAGCTGTAGACATAACGTGTCTTTTTTTTTAGCTTGTAAACTATAAGCAAATTTAATCAATGGGTTTAGCTTAGCTGTAATTGTTCTGGGCATTCAACCTTAAAAACCAAAAATCAGATTTGGACCTTAGAAGATACAGTTTGAACCCCTGTTTACACCTTCACACCTATGGAAAGTTATATATGTGTGCTGTGGAAACTATGCTGACTTGTCTTGCTCAGTTATTCATTGAACAATCCTAAAGTCAGATTTTAATCAGTTTGTCTTTTCTTCTGAATTGTCTGTTCTGTTCTCAGGTCAGACTGTGTGGACATTCTGACCAAGTGTGGGGACAAGAAACGCTTTCATGAAGGACAAACCCCAGAGAGGCTCTGTGAGGTGCTGTCTCCCATCGATGACCCTGAGCGCTGCATCCCACTCCACAGATATCTCAGTGAGTTGTAGTTTATGATGGGTTATCTTCAGAGGGATCCAAAATGTCCACTCCAGTGTTTGGAAGAAGCTATTCTTTGCTTTAGTTATATCAAAGAACCCTCCTTCAATAATGAACATACTGACAAGCTTTAGCCCCTTAGCCGATGTTTTCTTTCCAACCAATAGTTACTGGGAAAGTACCTGCAATATTGGATTTACGCTTTTGAAGTGTAATTATCTGCTAAGTGTATTAACTGATCATATATGTTCATTAAGAGGAAGGTTTATTTGGTATTTTAGTCTCATGTGTTGTACTGGGACAGCCTAGTCTGTCAGTCACCACTTCTGTCAAGACTGATATCCTATCATGGAAATAAGGAAGATAACATAAACCAAATACAGTCATGGAAAAAAATTTTATATGACTTTATAATAAAATTGTTTTATTTCATTGAGTTCAGGCTGAGATCTGAACTATGACTGGGTCATTGCAACACTTTATGTCTTTTATTTGTAAACCATTCTGCTGTAGATTTGCTGCTGTGTTTTGGAGTCATTGTACAGTTGATGCCCTGTTTTGGGCCAAGCATCAGCTGTCAGACAAATGACCTCAAATTTGACTCTAAAATATTTTGGTACACTGAAGTGTTCATGGTTGAATCAGTTATTACAAGCTGCCTAGGTCCCATGGTGGCATAACTAACCCAAATGATCTGCCCTTCCCCACCATGCTCAAAGGAACGAAGGAGGTGTTTGTGTTCATAAGCTGTTAAGTTTTCTCCAAATATCAATTTAATTTCTTTTTTAATAGGAGACTTTTCACCTTCCAGTCCTTTCAAGCAAGCCAGATGTATTTTGTCTTTTTTCTGATGAACTGTAACATTTAACATACTGATGGAGATCTGTAAAGCCTACACTTTTCTATTTTATCTTAGCCAGGCATTGTCTGAACTCAGAACTTTCCAGGACATTAGCTGCACGGTGGTAAGACTTCAGGGGTGGATGAGATCCGCTCTGAATACCTTAAGTCTCTGGATGTCATGGCTGACACGCCTCTTCAACATTGCGTCACAAGAAGAGTGACTGGAGGGTGTGTTCCAATTCCTCAGCCTCCCTGGTAAGGCCTACGGCGGGGTATTGGAGAGGAGAGTCAAACCTCGGCTTCAGGAGGAGCAGTGTGGTTTTCATCCCGGCCGTGAAACACTGGACGAGCTCTATACCCTCTACAGGGTGCTTGAGGGTTCATGCGACTTTGCCCCACTTAGGCACTCCAGGAGTATGGAGTCGGGGGCCCTTTATTAGGGGCCATCCGGTCTCTGTACAAGCGGAGCAGGAGCTTGGTCCCCATTGCCGGCACTAAGTCTTACCTGTTCCCTTTGCATGTTGGACTCCGGCAGGGCTGCCTTTTGTCACCGGTCCTGTTCATAACTTTCATGGACTGGATTTCTAGTCGCAGCTAAGGGCCGGAGGGGGTCTGGTTTGGGGACCAGTGGATTTTGTCTCTGGTTTTTGCAGATGACCTGGTCCTGCTGGCTTCTTCTAGCCAAGACCTACAGCATGCGCTGGGACAGTTCCCACATGAGTGTGAAGCGGCTGGGATGAACATAAGTTCCTCCAAGTCCGAGGCCATGGTTCTAACCTGGAAAAGGGTGACTTGTCCTCTTCAGGTTGGAGGGGAGTTCCTGCCTCAAGTGGAGGAGTTTAAGTATCTTGGGGTCTTGTTCACGAGTGAGGGAAGAATGGAGCGGGAGATCGACAGACTGATCGGTGCGCCTGCCGCAGTAATGGGGGCACTGTGCCGGTCCGTTGTGGTGAAGAGAGAGCTGAGCCGAAAAGCGAAGCTCTCGATTTACCGGTCGGTCTACATTCCTACCATCACCTATGGCCATGAATTTTGGGTCATGACCGAAAGAACGAGATCCCGGATACAAGCGGCTGAAATGAGCTTCCTCGGTAGTGCCCGAGGAAGCTCATTTCAGGTGCCCTCGGTAGGGTGGCCGGGCACTCCCTTAGAGATTAGAGTAGAGCCGCTGCTCCTCCACTTCGAGAGGAGCCAGTTGAGGTGGCTCGGGCATCTTTATCGGATGCCTCCTGGACGCCTTCCTGGGGAGGTGTTCCAGGCACGTCCCAACAGGAGGAAGCCCAGGACACGCTGGAGGGACTATGTCTCTCGGCTGGCCTGGGAACGCCTTGGGCTCCCGCTGGAGGAGGTGTCTGGGGAGAGGGACATCTGGGTGTCTCTGCTGAGTCTGCTGCTCCCGTGACCCGACCCCGGAAAAAGCGTAAAACAACGAGTACGAGAATTTAAATTACTTTTAAAGGGGTTTTAGTTTGCTAGACCAACCTGCAAGAGGATCAAAATAATCTGATAATCTTTGCTAATGTAGCTTTTTACAGTAAATTACAACCAAAACATCCAGTAAATTTAGATAGAAAAATGAATTGATCCGTGATAAAAAAATATCCAATTTTCTGGAAAAATAAAAATGATTTTCATGTTAACCAACTACATCAGCACAATCCCACTTTTGCAATTATATGAGTAACATGAGATGTGCCGCTATATGCTAGCTTGGATACACTGACTGTGGTTTAGGCTCTTGCCTTGTAAATGTTGGAACCTGTGACTGTAATGACTTCATGATTAAATTAGTGCGCACAAGAAACTAAGTTGTTAAGCTTACTTTAAGCATAGCATTAGCTTTGATTCATCATTCTTTGTTAAAGCCTAAACGTCAGAGGAAGTTAGATGTTGTTGCCTCTAGCTTTCAGGCCACATGTTTTCCTAAATCAAATTTATTTCTTTTTTAACACCTTGTAGTGTGTTTGGGCAAATTAAATTAGATAGAATTTTCTCTGTTGTGTTAGATGTGGGGATTATGAGAATTTACTAAAAACTGGCTTAAAGCCAACTTTTCCTGATTGAAGAAATATATCAGTGATACGTAGTGAAATACAGAGGTTCATCTGAATGAGACTGTATTTCATTTAAACAGGCAATTTCTATCCTCCAAATGTACATGTGTAAAAATCAAGGGCGTAACTTTGGGTCTAGCATTGGGGGGGTTAAGTTTCTGTCTAGTCATTTATTTCTGGAATCATTTGCTTTTGTAAAAGTCAGTCAGGCAAATTTGGCATTCCTGTTTTAGAAATATAATTCAAATGCTTTTAATGTGATTTACTTAACTTTCCTGTTTCTTTGTATTTACTCTGCAGTTTTTCTGTTCCACATCAGTTCAGCAATTAATAAAATAATAATAAATAGCGAATAATAAAATTTACTTTTACTTCATCTTTTTTCTAACAGAACCAAATTTTCAACATTTTTAGAGCACCTTCATATTCATGAATGCAGCATTGTGGTGTTTCTGCGGGTCTAGAATGGATTAATTGTATTTCAGTTCATTTCAATGAGGAAAATGGATTCCACATATGAATAATTCCAATTAAAAGCTCCATCGTGAAACAAATTGACTTATAAAGCAGAGGCACCACTAGGGGCGTTTTAGCCCAGGCACAAAATAGTTTAATTTTCATCGGACAGCTGCCCAGTTTCATACGTCACTTAAAGTTAAAGTAACACAGGACATGCTGTACCAGCTCTCTGCCTTGGGTAGGTTTTCATTGAAAATAAATTATTGTGAATCA
The DNA here is from genome assembly GCA_036173005.1 of Crenichthys baileyi. Lineage (NCBI taxonomy): Eukaryota > Metazoa > Chordata > Actinopteri > Cyprinodontiformes > Goodeidae > Crenichthys > Crenichthys baileyi. The sequence goes on from JAHHUM010000035.1 coordinate 148,640, forward strand.
AACAAAAAAGCTTCACAATAATTTGACTTGGTTTTAATTTTTTGTTAGTAGTTGACGTGAAGGATGAAGAGAAACGGATAATGACACATTTTGTGATATTTAAAAAAACTTTCTGCTCAGTCCATCGGACTAAAGTTGTTCTTAAACTCAGAGAAACTATGTTTACTGTGGCTCAAATAATTGTGCTTCTTTTCTCATCTATAACAATGACTTGAAAATTTTACTCTCTCTCTCTTTCTTTCTCTCTTTCTTACATTTCTAAAAAGAAAATTGATTTTCTTATATTTTAATGGAATGGTAAGACCCTAAAAATACATTTATTTATTTTAATTATGCTGTGAGCTATCCCAACAGTTCATAAAAATATGTTCCTTCTTTCATGAACCTGTTGTTTTACTGCCATCTTTTCAGCCCCTTATCCACTTAGTCTGTTGTTCTCCACTGAGCCATTAGTTGAGTTTTTGCTATTAAACACTTTCTGTAGAGAAAAAGGTGTTTAAAATAGAACATGGAGCCTCACCCTGGTCCTTTCTTGGACTCTTATCCTTTGTCCTGTTATCAGTACAAATATTACAGTTATTAATAAATGTACACATTAAGTGGTATGTATTATACATTAAGTAAAATTGTACCCTTGTTTAATTGGTTTAGTTTATATAATATTACATATTACATGTATTATTCAGAAAAATAAAGCAGTTAACTAATTAATGGTCCACCTGTGATTAACTATGATTTATTTCTTATTAATTCTGCACCTTAAAACGACCCTGAGCTGTATGTTTAGGATCAGAAGATATGAAAGAGAAGAGGGAGGCTTACTGTTGCTCTTTCTACTCTGTCTTACTGGTACCAGGAGACATTTTCCTGGTTTACTGAGCAACACCTGGTTCTGTCTACATGTAGAAATGGACTATAGGACCGGCTGCAGCCATGAGATACAATGTGGTGATCTGAAGGACCTTTTAATGTGTTTAGTAACTTTAAGATTAAATGCTTTGATTTTGACTAAGCTAAAGGATCAGACATTTTTCACATAACGATGCAGATTCAGCTAGAAGCTCACATAGAGGGTTTCTACTGTTTTCTGTCACAGCCAGGTCATTTAACCTTACCTGTAGCTCAGGTCAAAGTCCCTCATTATGACCATGATGATGCTCATTAGTGAACCTCCACCTCATGTCTTGCTGGGTGAATCAGTGATTAGTGCTAGCTTCCAATTAGCCCATTCTGAGCCTGCTCTCAGGTTTAACACTAACTTCAGTCTGAGTTAAGCCGCTCTGCTTCCACCTGTTCCTGGGCGCACACACCTACCAGGCTCCCACTCTCTGGTTGGCTCTGCGGCTGCTCTGAAATGAGCCGCCTCCCCTATTGTAGCTGTTTGATGCGCTCAGTGTAACTTTTCGGGTAACTAATGAGGCAGGCTGACGTTCCTGGACTGAACAGCCGTTTCTGGATTTCTCCATTCCGGATTTCTCCAGAATGGAGAAATTGCCAGTCCACCTGAGCCTGTGCGCGTAGTTGCGCAGTCGCGAAGCGTGTGCGCAAATTACCAGTTTTTGTCCTCTTATCCTTTAGACTCATTGTCAGGTTGGGTAGAGGGGGCAGTGATTATATGGAACACAATAGAAACAAATCTGATTGTTTTTTATTAAATAAAAATGTGAAGTCTGTCATTTTTGGGCTTAATGCATCTTTTGAACAGACATGAACTCCTAAATGTCTTTCATGAGATTCGGGGCTGTTCTGAAAACATCTGTAGCTTTAGCGCCAGAAGTCCAGGTGACAGGTCTAAGGGTACCACTGTATTACGGAGCTAGTCTACATGCACCACCAATCAGTGTGTCTGCCAGTGCGAGCGGCGCTGAAAACAAATCAGCTTAACAATACATATTCTTTTTACAAGGCTGTTGTCGACCAACAGTGAAAAATCGTTGTGTGAACACTTTTATGAGAGTACAACCATTCTCACCAGTGACTGAATCAAAAGTACTGCAAACAGTGAATGCTTGGTGGAGAAAACAGGTCGGGTGATACCAAGTTTTTGGGAGGAGGAGGGGGGTTACATTACAAGATGATGAGGCTATATTGCTGGCAAATGAAAATAAAAGACAATTAACAAGTTATTTATGCAGGATATATTTGTAAATCGGAATGATGTTATTTTATTGGGGGGGTTTTATTGACTGGATCAGATTTTTTGGGGGGTCATAACCCCCCTAACCCCCCCGCAAATTACGGCCTTGGTAAAAATAAATTAATAAATATTTTTTGTGTCATTATCCCTAACTGTAACACTGAGAGAATTGCAAGCATTGCTTTTGTGACATTTTAATTAAACCTAAATAATAAAGAAAAATGTAACTGGGAAATAAAAAAACACAGTGCTCAGCATAAATGAGTACAACCCCCCAGATTTGTCAGAAAACTTTTAGTTTCTTTTCAGATTCAACATTTTCTACGTGGTACTATACTACAAAATACTTCCACAAATGTGGGCCATCGACTGCAAACACGATTTGCTCATTTGCACCCAGAAAAAAGGATTTTTCCTAACAAATTAATTCAAGCCTATGTTGCAAAAATGACTACTCCCCAATTAAAATCATAGGAGAATAGCCAAAGGAAATAATTTCTTTACACAAAAAAGGCGAGGGCTACAAGAAGATCAGCCAAGCTTTATATGTCAGTTAGAATGCTGTAGCAAAAGTGATCGAATAATTTGAGAAATATGGAAGTGCAACCATCTCACAGAGGCATCCAGGCCACCGAAGTCAACACCTTGACAGGAGTGTCTTCTGATGACATTGATGAAGGGTTGAAGAAAATCACCATGCCAGTTCATTGCAGTTAGCTAAAGAAGTAGAAAGCCAAACTAGAACGATTGTTTTCTGTGACACCATACGGTGCACACTGCAGAGGAATGGCATGCATGGGTATCATCCACGGAGGAAGCCTCTCCTAAACCCCAGACACAAAACAGCACGCCTAGAATTTGCCAGGGCCCATGCTGAAAAAGATGAAAAGTACTGGGACCCTGTACTCTGGAGTGATGAGAAAAAGTTCACAGTTTTTGGAAATCATAGCTTCAAAACTGTATGGCGGGAAAACGTGAAGTTTTCAAAGCAGGCTGGAACTCACGCCTGACACGGTCCAACCTTGCACTTTTGTATAAGAAACTTTCTGTTTAATGTAAGATATCAAGTATTTTGAAGTCAATGGGATCAAGTCAAAGTGAAGTCATGTGTCTTTGGTGTGAAAGTCTGCGTGAAGTCTTTTATGATTTCATCAAGTTGAGCCTAAAGTCATTAAATTTGTGACTCTAGTCTGAATCGATTCTGAATCACATGATTCTAAGTCCACACCTCTGCTACTTTTCCTCTTAAGTCCTATGGAAGCAGCAAGGGTGTTCTTAGTTTTCCTGTGACTAAATGTGTCTGAATAAATGTCAGACTTTTTCCTCTAACCTATATATTCTTTAACAAGATTCCTTTTTTATGGCGATACAGCATTTATGGACAAGTCCCAAATAATTTTGCAAGAAATTTGATTAAATTTTATTTCTTTACATTTCAGTGTGTGTATTAGCTTTTCTGTTTGTATCTTAGACCTGTGCTAAAAACGGTATGAACATAATGCAGTTGTGGTGTTGTTTTTTCTGTTAGTTTGAGAAAGCCACAATGTCAACCCATAAGTCATTAATGTTTAACTTACATTAAGGTTATATCTAAAAATGTTATGAAACAAGATTTATAAAGACAACTGTATGTACCCAAACCACAGCTAAAACCAATATCTTATGTAAATTATCATGGGATTTGTTTTTAACAAAATATGACTATATGCATGTAGCTTTCCAGCAGTTTTTTACCCATAATGTCACGGACTAACTGAGGTTTTCCATCCCTCCAGCACCCAGTTCACTTGACAATACCATAGTTGAGCAGATCATCCATCCATGCAACCCTAATCTATGTCCAAGCAACCACCTATGCCAGGTTAACAGAAGGGGATGTCTTGATGAAACCAACTGTCAGCCATATCTCTGTGTGCCAGGTAGGATGGACTCCTGCTGAGTTTTCTAGCTTTAAGGTGTTCCACTTAGTGTCTGATATCTAGTGTGTTTTCAGGTTGTAAAATGGGTGAGGCTTCTGAATTTCTGGTGCAGCAGAACGCTCTTATCCAGGTTCCGAGACGTAACGGTGCTCCCGGTTGCCATGAGATGTGCAGCTGCGGCCCAAGTGGGCGTCTGGAGAACTGCTTGGAGATCCCCTGTGTGGAAACAGACACGGGCTGCATTGTGGAGGGGCAACGAAAGAGTAAGAGATGTCTTTATTCAGTTTACAAATATATATATCTCTATATATATATAGAGATATATATAGATTTGATAGATAGATAGATAGATAGATAGTAGGGGTAAAATAAAATTTTACTCTAAGAAAAAATATATTTAATAAAAGATATATATATATATTAAAATAATTTTAAAATAAATTAAATAATAATTTAAAATATAATAAAATTTTTAATAATAAAAATATATATATATATAAAAAATATATATATTATAATTTTTATATATAATATATATTATATATATATATTTAAATATATTTATAAAAAATTTAATATCTTATAGATATATAACCCCGATTTGGAAAAAAAGACACCTTATAAAGAAACCAATTAATGAATTTCTACAGATATAAGATATTGGCTTCCAATAATGTTTAATGATGAATTTGTAACAAAAACGATACTTGTTTTTATAAAGCAAAACACATTGTGATGACCAATAAAACATTCAAGTTGAATGTTGAGTTGAAACCAAATATTTACATGACAAGACACATTTTCAATTTAATGTCATGTTCCCAAATATGGGTCCATTTTCCTGTTTTTGGTCAGTTAGGATTCCCAAAACTATTATTGTTGTTTGAGTAAATGCCAGAATAATGTGTTAATTTTTTTATTTTGCTTTTTTTCAAATTCAGAAGTCTTCATACAGGAAGACGGCTATGCATATTATGGGTTTTTAGGGTTTTTTGTGCCACTAGGGGCCTGTATTCTGTCATTTTCTTAGAAGTAGACAGACAGGAAATGGGGTGAAGAGAGGTAGAAGACATGCAGCACTGGTTGCTGTGGCCAGGACTAGATCCAGGGGCCAGTTGTGTTCTAAACATGGGACAACCACTGTACCCCTGCGACAGCGCTGCGCCCAGATCACTATGTCTTCAAACAGTTTGGGATGATGATGATGTCATGCTGTTGGAAAGTTCTAACAGGTTAGGTTCTTTGAAGGCCTACAGTCTACATGTGTAGATGTATTTTAAGGCAATACAGTGCTTCCTTATTTGACATCATGGAAAACTGAAAATATTAGGAAGAGAACTGTAGATCTCCAGTGGACCTCTGGTTCTTCCTTGTTCAATTTCCAGATACTTGAAGGTGCCATGTTCATCTGTTCAAACAATTATGTACAAGTATAGAGACCATGGGGATGTCTAGCCAACCTACTGTAAATGGAGATTGGTTCTGTATCCAAGAATTAAACATGTAAATATCCAAGATGGCGCCGGGGATGGTTTCCTCTGTACTTTGCCTGCTAGTATTTTGTGTATTTATAGATAAAAACACACTAGACCACTGTTAAACAGCTTTAAAATATGCATACAGTGCAGTCACTCGTGCAGGGTTGGGACTCTCTGACCACTGCCTGCTTCATTTTAATGATATTTTTTGGGCACTAGTGGCCTTTATTTTATTTATATTTTTGACAGTAGGCAGACAGGAAAGAGGGGTAGAGAGAGGGGGAGACATTCGGCAAATGTCGCCGGGTCCAGGACTCGAACCCGGGACAGCCGCTTCGAGGACTGTAGCCTCTGCATATGGTCGCGCGCTTAACCCCTACACCATCAGCGCCGCACCCTGCCTGCTTCTTTTTATACCAACTTACAGGCAGATACTGAACACCTCTAAAACTGTGGTTCTGACTGTTAGGAGGTAGACTAATGAGGCAGGACTGCCTTGATTGGACAGATTGAAAAGATTTTGAAGGTTCTGCTTCTGATTTAAACCAACTAACTGATTTTGTGACTTAATAGATATATATCTGACCCTATCATCTGAATGTCGCAGCAGAAACGAGACTCATCAGACCAGGCAACCTTTTTCCAATCTTCTATTGTCCAGTTTTGGTGACCCTGTGTGAATTGTAGCCTCAGTTTCCTGTTCTTAGCTGACAGGAGTGGCACCAGGTGTGGTCTTCTGCTGCTGTAGCCCATCAAGGTTTGACGTGTTGTGCGTTCAGAGATGCTCTTCTGCATGCGTTGGTTGTAACAAGTGGTTATTTGAGTAACTGTTGCCTTTCTATCAGCTTGAACCAGTCTGGCCATTCTCCTCTGACCTCTGGCATCAACAAGGCATTTGCGCTCACAGAACTGCCGCTTACTGGATATTTTCTCTTTTTTGGACCATTCTCTGTAAACCCTAGAGATGGTAGTGCGTGAAAATCCCAGTAGATCAGCGGTTTCTGAAATACTCTGACCAGCCCGTGAAAGCCTAAAAACTTTACGTGCAGGGTGTGTGTGGTCTGTAGAGATGTTAGCTGCCCTTTTCCTGACCCTAGACCTGTATACGTCCTGGATAGAGGGAAGGTCAGCCCTGATGATTCTCTCTGCAAACCTGGTTGTTTGTTGCAGTCTGGACCTGTCCTGTTTTGTGGATGAGCAAAACCAAACTGATATGGACGAAGACAGGACAAACTGAATTATGTCAGTGTAGAAGATAACCAGCAGCTCCTGTGGAAGGTTGTACTTCTTGAGTTGCCTCAGTAGGTACAGTCTCTGCTGGGCCTTCTTCCGAACATTGTCTATACGTGAAGACCATCTCATGTTTCGAGAAATAGTGGCTCCTAGGAACCGGAAGTGGCCCACAGCAGACACGAGTTGTTGCGGATGGTGATGGGGGTATGTGGGAGTGCTGTTATCTGAAAGTCCACCATCATCTCCACAGTCTTGACTGGATTAAGTTCCAGGTGGTTCTGACCACACCAGTTTACCAGCCGATCCACCTCCTGTCTGTATGCAGACTGTCGCTTTCCTGGATCAGTCCAATAACAGTGGTGTAATCTGCAAACTTCGGGAGTTTCACAGATGGGTCCACTGAGGCGCAGTCATTTGTGTAGAGGGAGAAGAGGAAAATCAAACGGTACCATGTTTCGGTACCTAAACGCATCACGGAGGTCCGAGCTTTTACAGGTTAGTAGAAGCAGTTCAACCATCTTGTTGGCCAGGGAACGCGCACTTGCCAGGTGGATTGAAGGCAAGGGTGAGCGTAGTCCCCACAAAGTAGTAGACTGTTGCGTTCTCCAAATATGGGACCATTCATAGTCAGAAATATTAAACCTAGTTCCCTCTCCCATTTCAGTTTCACATGTGAAGTTTGTAATCCCTCTTCTCTCCATTAGGTGACCATATACAGTAGATATTGATCTATATTTCTTCAATTAGTAGATTCTAATTATGGTTTTGATTATTCAATTTTTATCAAAATTTACATTTTGATTTACATTTCCAAAAAATCCTTATTTGCATATATTTAAAGATGTCTTGATTACTTAAACTCTGATCTTCAAAGATCCCAAATAGGGGTCGCTAAATTGCTTGCACAAAAAATAAATTGCACATTCAATAAGTGGGCGTGTTGCGGGCTATTTTCAAAGATTGCATGTGCAATGGATAACAGGTGCAAAATAGGTGTAGACCGCCCTATTTAAATGAGGAAATTGGGTGTGCTACTGGCTGGCTGCTACTGTCCCCAGCTGAACTAGAGGAAAAGCTAACAAAAGCTGAGATGGTTGAAACATGCAGGGGTTGTTACGCTGTATCATTATGAATGATCCAGTTTTTTTTTTCATTTTGTTTTCATTCTGCTCCTGCTTTCCTGGACGGTTACAGTTTGTTAACCTTTGTCGTTGCTATTCGCAGCAGCAGGTTTGTCATCTCAACCTCTGCCCTGACGGGATGCTTCTCTGTTCGTTTGCGCAGGGCTCCTCTGAGTGTGTAATTGTGCAGCAGAAGGCTGAGATTGAAGTTGTTCTGTGAGCAGATGGTTCATGTTTGTGGTCCAGATGGACCCAGTGAGGCAAAGACTACATCCTGCTTTGCCTTCAATAAAAATATTGGATTACAGGCTATGGCGCAGCAGAGCAGAGCTGTGTCCAGAGTAGTGTGCGCCCTCTGCCATCAGTGCGCACACAGGGCAGCCAGTCAGTGCTGTGTCTGGGCTGACAACACCACAGGAGCGCCCACAGCTTGTTAACTGTTGCTCGAAGTAACTCACAACGATTGCAGCTTAGAAATTGGAAAATCAATATTAACAATAAAAAAGACAAATATTACTCATATATTTATTAAAGGTTTGACTCACTGTGTTCTTTTATTTTAGAGTATATGTTTGAAGAGTTCGTAGTTCATCATAAACAGCCACAATGTTTAAGTCTGAATGTAAGATTAGCAACATAAATATAGTTTGTTGTAGGAGTTGGCAATCTGTATATTATAGCTTTGCTAAGTTTAAAACATCACATAACTGTCCTGCAAAGAATTTATGTATGCTGGAGATAGGCACCAGCTCCCCCGCGACCCACTATGGAATAAGCGGTAGAAAATGACTGACTGACTGACTGTACATAAAAATAAATTTTTTTCAAATGATTTTACTAAGCATGTTCTCCCCGTGCATGCGTGGGTTCTCACCGGGTACTCTGGCTTCCTCCCACAGTCCAAAGACATGCCTGTTAGGTTAATTGGTCACTCTAAATTGCCCTTAGGTGTATGAATGAGTGTGTGCATGGTTGTTTGAGTGTTGCCCTGCGATGGACTGGCGACCTGTCCAGGGTCTACCCCGCCTCTCGCCCATAGACTACTGGAGATAGGCACCAGCTTCCCCGCGACCCACTATGGAATAAGCGGTAGAAAATGACTGACTGACTGACTGATTTTACTAAATTTGTTTTGTTTGTTTTGACAATATTTCAAGGATGTTCAACGTGCTTGATTATGTAAATTATTGTTTGGTAACACGAAATAATTCTTGCTGTATAAACCCTCGCCTGGCATATGTTCAGTTACAAAATACGTAATAAAACTGATTCAGTTCCAATTGCTCTGCAATGGCATAATGTTACTGTCAATAATGCAATGGGTTAGTGACGAGGTTAAAGCATCCACTTTTTTTTTTCTTTCCTTATCTTTCTCACCACATGGAATAGGCTGCCTTGCAGTACTGATTTTACCTGCCAAAAAGTGATTTTAGTGTCCAGTTTGCAAATGAAGGATTGAATCTGCCTTATAATGACTTTATTTCTTTCCTAGTAATTATATTATCAACATCACAGAACAATGGGTTCTTTGCACGATGTGCAATTACAGTTGCACAGACTGTGTGCACTTGACTGTGGCAGATGATCTGTTATGTCTGCACTACTGCATGATCAGGTTTGTGCTTCAGCAGCAGATGATCTCACTGACAGCGATGATGCGCTGGAATGATCCAGACACAAGATAAAAAAGGAGTTTTATCATAGGATAAATGTCACAGCTTCTGTTTGTGATTGGCTCCAAATCAGAGCTTAGATAATCCTACATAGAATCCTCTATTCTCATCTATTTTTATTAGTTTTATGTTTGACAATCTAAATCTGTTGACACATGTACAGAAGATTGTCTCTCTCCATCATCTGTCATTCTATCTATGCCTCCTTCTGGCCACAGTGACAGCAGACATGTTTGCTGCCAGTTTGTTCCTGCATTTAAACGTGCTAAATCTAGAAGCAAAAACGGCTCCGCAATCCGTTTCAGGTTTGATAAATCACATTGCAGGTGGCAAAGGAATACATTTGCATATCCTTCTCGCATAAATTTGCACGTTTGGGTCAATATCATGTTTTGCATATTCATGAAGGCAAACACACTAAAAAGTCTGTGCCCACTGTTCTGCTGATTTTACACACGCAATCCGATTAGCACCTGGGTTGTAGATCAGCTTTGCAGATGCAAACAGCTTTGATACCATGTCGATCTACGTCTTGGGCTGCCTTGCCCGCTGTCTCATAATTCTGTAATCCGAAGTCCCAGTGGGACTCCTAAGGACCCTTTGTGAAGGGTGTCTGGAAGGGTGTTCCTTTTTTCCTCAACTCCACTTTAATTGGCCCATATACCTCTCCATGATATCTGACGTGTAATTATTGTCAAAATAAAGTCGTTTGTCATCGATCTCAATCTTCTGCTGCCATGATTTTAATAAGGATCAGATCTGTAGCATAAAACTGTTGTAAGTTTGCTATTATTGATCTCGGTGATGAAGAAGCAGTTGGCTTTTGAATCAATGCTCTGGGCTCCACTCTGCCTGGTAGGATGAGGTGACATTTAAACAACTTGTTAACAAACTTAATGACAGACGCTCCCTCTTTTCCTTCAGGCACTCCGTAAATCCTGATATCGCTTCTTTGCGAACGCCTCTCCAAATCAACAACTTTATCTCGCATTCTCATGCTCTCTCTCATCACCTCCAATAATGTTTCTTTAATCTCCAAGCAGGCAAACTCCAGTTCAGCTATCCAGGTTTGCCCCTGGGTGAGGCTAGCATTTTGACTCTTCAGCTTTTGCAAAACTTCGTCTTTAAATTCAGTGAAGTCATCTATCAAAGCTTTCTTTACATCTTTCTAAAATCACCCAGGTCACATCTGACATCCTGTGTAAAGTCTTTTAACTCATTCAAAAGTGATGTCACACTTTCAAGCAGAGCGGTTTGGCTAATGTCAGATGCAGCACTAGCTTGATCTGGAGTGGTTTTCTCGCTGTAGCCATCACCTCCCTTTTCAGTCGACTTGGCCACCTCCGACTCTTTTTGTATTTTGCTCATTTTTCCGTTACTCTTTTTACTCTTTAATGATTTCTCTCCTTTCATTCCAAGTTCGAAATGTCTACAATGATATTTATATTGTTAGGAGGTACTTATACTGAACCGACTAGTAGGAGCTTACCACTATGCGTCCATCTCGCAGTAGCACCGTACTGGATCTCCCATATAAATTTTTTGATGGACATTTAAACCTTTATGCATAAGTTTAAAAGCTTTACAAAGGCTAAAACTGTAAAAGCCTAGGAACTTAAAAACTTTTAAAAACACTACCTAGGACATACATTACAAATATGTTAAAATGGAAAAAAAAATGGAATGTTAAAATTGAAAAATATTCTATCATAAAACCTATGGGTAGACATTGAAAAAACACTATGTAAGGAAGTCTGTGTCTCAGATATTCTATTTATCTGTCCTTTAATTAGACAGCATATCTGCTTTAAAAGCATCAATATCAGTACATCTCTAGTACAGCCTGGTAGGAATATCTCAAAACCCGGCCACCAAGCACTCTCCAATGAATCCCAACCCCAGGCATAGCTCCAGGGTGGGACCCTGACTCTGCCGTCACGTGCCTCGATTTTGTGGTCCTCATGAAGTCGTCTTGAACCGCTCTTTGTCTGACCCGTCACCCAGAGCCTGTTTGCCATGGAAGACCCTACCAGTGGCATTTAAGCCCCAGACAACATAGCCTCTAGGATCATTCGAGCACTCAAACCCCTCCACCACGTTAAGGTGGCGGTTCAAGGAGGGGTCTGCACAATGAAAAATGCTCTTAACTTTTTCCCATGGAATAGTAAAGGTATAAATCATTTAGAGGACATATTGAATGGTTTGTGAAAACCAATTTTGAACATCCTTTTTCTTATGTAATGTGCTCTATAAACAGGGTTTTATTGAATGAGCTGGTATTTAATTTCCGAAATGTTTTTTTAAGTCATTTTTTGGGGGGGTGCCCTGTAAACTAAGCCAACAGGGGAAAAGGTATGTTGCTATAATTAATTAATAAAAGTGCGGTTTTGAATCCAAGCAGAAATTTAATGAACATTTACACCTAGATATTTCCCTTATTTTATGGGACCCACAAGCTGGACAAGCTTCTCAAGCCTTTATGTGTTTTTATTTAATTGGACTGACAAGAATAAGTGGACCCCCCCCCATGATTTTGGTGGTCCCATTCACATGAGGCTGTTAAAAAGTCCTGAGGGCTTGCAATTCTTCATTTGAAAATTTCTATAATGGTCATTCAACCAAATATGATTATTGTTAAAACAAAGGACCTGGAATATTTGCCTGTCAATCCACAGTTTCAAGGGGCAAATGTCAATGGAAAATATGCTATATTTCTGATCTCTTGAATACGCTTTGGTAAATCTGTGTATTACTTTTACAGTCAGGCCTTAAGAAGTACAAACGTTTAAAAGTTGATCATAAAATGATATGAATCACATTTTACTTTTTTATCCCAGTGGCTTATCCAATTTTTAAACCTTAACAAAACTTAACTATAAAATCCCCAAGTAAGCTTACTTAATGCACAAAACTGAAATGATGGCAGTGATGTTGAATTAAATGCGTGTTTCCTTATAACTGTATTTCATTAACAGAACATCCATGCCTTAATAAATGCAGAAAACAAGTTTTTATTAAACTTTCTTTCTTATTCTCAAGTTTTTGACCTAAGATAGGGGCAGCTGCTGCTAACTTTGGTATCGGCATTTGAATGCTCATCAGACTTTGTATCTGACCACTGAAAACTCCAATAACAGAATTCGAAATCATCACTGGTACTTTCACAATAAAAGGTCTACCAACATATGCTGCCCATGACAACCATACTTGTCGGTCAGGTTTAAAAAGATCAAGCCATTTGCTCTAACAGAGGGGGCAGAGTTTTACAAAACGCCTGAAGCTTGCTGGGAGGTCTGTTGGTTTTTGGCCCGTTAAATAAATTCGAATCAAACAAGGTTCTGCACTCCCTGACCAAAAATGGAACGACTTGCTGCATTCTTCTGTAATTCACTTACTTTGACTCTGCAAAGGTTATGAGAGCATCGTTTGTCAATATTTGTTGATAGTGCCTACATGAATCCTAATGACAGGGTCACAAAGATTCTGCCCTTACAGGCAAGTAATTAAGACTGAGTTGAAGATTGTTACACAATCACTCAGAATGTAAAAAACATTAAAAAATTAGAAAAAAAGGTTTTTATTTAAAACTGAAATTTTCTTTCCTTTTTTTCCAAGTGAAAAAAAGTGGGCTCAAGACTTGCGATAATTGGGGTTAGACAATTTCAGGATAGACGCTTGGTAGAAACATGCCCAGGTTTTGCAGACTTTTGCCTGTTAATGGCTTCAGGCTGGTTAGGCTGACTGCAGACTATGTGTGCCAACGTTTTCCAGCTTATTGATCGGAAAAACTCCAGGTTTGCCCTTATTTCGATTCTAGACAAATGCAAGGCCTTTTTCTGCACTTTGTCCCCATGTAGCCGAAACTTGCAGTCTGAGTCTGCTGTTGTTCTGGCAGCGTAAAAATGAAGACAGGAGAAAAGTTGTGAGTTTGGTTACAGCTGACTCCCCTCGGAGGTGTAATGATACTCGGGCAACAGACAATCCTCTTCTCCATGGTTAGCTCCTCCCCTGTTTATCATACGTAAGAAAGTCTTTGGGCAGTCCCCTGATCCCCCTGGCTACCAAAGCTGTGCATGATGAAAAGCACTGCAGCCGCTGTTAATGCTGCTGAAGTTGCGCGTGCAGCTTAATTGTCTGCTCTAGGGCAGCTTGAATGATACTGTGGCAAAAGCTATGTGCGAAATCAGGGCAAAAGGTGTTTTTTTCTAATAACCGTGGCCAGAGGTTTTATGGTTTCACTAAAAGACCCCAGTCTAGAAGCAGAATTGTAGGTACAAGACCTTCACAAACAGAGAAGAAGTCCTCTTGGCCTTGAAAAAACCACGGTGTTGCTTAATTTCACATAGAGCGAATTGCTGTGAGCAGAACGCCCACCGCACACTGGTCCACAAGGGGTACCATAAAACACTAGTCATGATAAAATTTAAATGGTTTTCCCTTCTGCTAAAAATTTTCAGGGTTTTTGGTTTGAGTTGTTCAACCTTTATTACAACATTCTGATATGCGGAATCGAGCTATTTAGGTTTTTGATCAATACTGAAGGTCAGAGTTCAATAATTTCACAAACCTCTTATTCATAATAGGATCAGAGGGCCTAAATGGGAAAGAGTGGCATAAGAACAAACGGATAGGCATGTTTTGTGGCCTAGTCTGTTTTTGGTACAATTTTAGAGTAAAGATGGGTCCCAAATGCCGACATTTTGATGGGCAAAGATGTTTTTTTATAGAGCTTTAGTCATTGTAGTGTTTTGTAAGGCAAAAAAGACCCTGTTTTTGGTAGTGATAGGCTTTGGCTCTTGAAGAAGATGAGTACACATCCAGGAGGCTTTGTGCTGCCTTCCTCAATGGCTATACAAGCTGTCCTACCCTTGTCTGGGGGTTGGTAAAAAAGGGCATATCGTGTATACATCTCACTGTAAGCCATCAGACGCTCTGTCTTTAAATTGACTAAGATTTTTTTGGCATGTCCTAATGTCCGCGGTGACTTCTTGGCTAAAGGCAACTTCAAACTCCCTTTTGTGAAAATTATATACAGTGGGGTTGGGGCAAATGGCAATACTACCTGGAAACAAAACCTCCCCCCATTTTTAGTGGTCATTATTTTTCTTTAAGTCTAGCAGTTTTGGTAAGAATTTGAACCCCTGGTCATGGTGTAAAAAAAAGAAATTTTAGGATGTGCCACAATTTGCAACCAGTAAAAGAATCTAGAGTGCTTTATAGTATTCAACCCATGGCCTACTGACAGGTGAAGTGCATGCCATGGAAGTTTTTGCCTCATGAGGGACTTGTTGACAGACCTTAGATGCAATTCATGAAAAATAACTGGACATGGAAGTGCAACATACGCTAAGCTGCTTTACAGAGAGAAGTCCCTCAGAGCAGAATCTACTTTTGGCTGAAGTGACTTAACTCGTCATCCCTTTGGGTTGCATTCCTTGGTGACCCTAAAATAAAGTTATTTTTTCAGTATGGTGAATGGTAAATATTACAAGAGCGTCCCTATCCAGGTGTAAGGTTTATGTCCGTTTGAAGCAGGCATAGCTTTGCTACGAGTACAGGGGTGAACCAAGTTAGTTTTAAAATTCTTAAACCGGTACTTATGGACCGAAGCTACGGAAGCACTGCGTGGGGAGGCACTTGAAGGCGGCATATGTTCCGTGTGTTAATTGCATGCACCCACGTAATCTTGACGCTTTCCAAAAAAAAACTGTCACTTGAAAGGTACTCATCTCTGTCGCAGCAAAAGTCCAAACTCAATCACTAATTGAAGACGTATCAACATTTTGGCACAAAAACTAGTACTATAGGCTGTCTGTTATATTTCGAAATAAGTAGTCTCAAAGATGAATTCCAGGAATCCATGGCTTCCCACAATGTCCAATTTAATACACTGGCTTAGCTTGGCGAAATATAATTTAGCCAATTTTAAGGTTTTTGGGGGGGTGAAACCAAACTTCATGCCCTATGATAACGTTTAATGTTTTTTTCAATGGGTTTCAGGAAGCTCGGCAAATCTTTCTGTAAAACGTAGGTCTTTGAACACAAATAACCAATTTTGTTCTCGCATTGTTTTATTTTGTTTTTGACTTTCTCTTTCCCTGATTATAAAATTTTACGAGTTTCGGTTGTTCCCCTTTCCCGCCACCCAACATCTGTCACAGTCACTGAGTTGTAGCCATGGTTGGTCAGTAGTGTTTTTAGTATGGTCGCTATATTTTGCAAGTCTGGCGGTTGTACAAAAAGCCTCCAGCAGACAGCTGGAGTTTTTGTTTGCCAAATGCCCGCGGCAGTGATAAACTAGACCTGGGGTCGTAAAGCTTTTCATTTGAGAATTCACCAATTGTTGGATGATCATTGATTATTTATAGGCATTTAGTCTTTATCATAAATGAAATTTTGGCTGGAATATATTTCTATGGTCATTGTATGGCCAGAACTGATTAGAACTTGTTAACACTGGATCATAGAAATCAGATCATCTTCTGCCCATACTATTGCTGTAGCCAAATGGTTTACCCTTGAGGAAACCTATCTATGGGTTCCAAGAATCCAAATGGTTTTTTGTGTCTGACTCTTATCTAAATCTCTATGTAAATCTTACTGTAAATCTATCTGGTTCTACTTGGGCAGCAATGGGGTATCCCCGGATGACTAATATTTACCAAGCAATCTTTAACTACCAGCAAGCTGGTTGAGAAATAGATGTTTTTGCCCGTTTTGATGAACGGTGAATAAAGTTACAAGTTTTTTTAAAAACTGTAAAATGTATACGGTTATGAGTTGCCTCCTTAGCCATCCTATCTGCCATTTCATTTTCTTTTAATCCAATATGTGCTAGTTTCCATACAAATGCTATTGTTAAACATATTCTTTATATTCTGAATATTGTAAGTTGTATTTCTAATAAAATATCTGGCCTGTTATCTGAATGACTATGTTTTAGACTCGTTAATACAGAGCTTGAATCTGAACAAATTATTATTTTTAATGGTGTAATGTCCTCCACCCACTGTACTGCTAACAAAACTTCTAACATTTCTCCTGTATATACAGTTAAGTCATTTGTGATATGTTTCTCAATCCCCACCTGAAACTCAGGTACCATGACTGCCACACCTATTTTTCCATTTATTTTTACGCATCTGGGCTGCACGGTGGCGCAGTTGGTAGCACTGTTGCCTTGCAGCAGGAAGGTCCTGGGCTCGACTCCTGGCCGGGGCTCTATCTGCATGGAGTTTGCATGTTCTCTCCAGGTACTCCGGGTTTCTCCCACAGTCCAGAAACATGACTGTTTGGTTACTTGGTCTCTCTAAATTGCCCTTAGGTGTGAATGAGTGTGTGCATGGTTGTTTGTCCTGTGTGTCTCTGTGTTGCCCTGCAATAGACTGGCGACCTGTCCAGGGTGTACCATAGACGGATGGAGACAGGCACCAGCTTCCCTGTGACCCACTATATAGAAGCGGTAGAAAACGACTGACTGACTGGCATCTGAATGAACCGATGACTGTTTATATATTCCTGTATTGTATTTGGATCTAAAATGCATGTCCTTTTCTTCTTCCTTTCCAATAAAGTCATGTATACTGTTACTTCTAGTAAAATCCAGGGTGGTAGACATAGTGTCGGACTTATTTGTAAATTTTTTTTAATTGAAATTCTTTTGTCATCCTTCCAATGAGCCATCCATAACTTTGTATATCTTTTTTTCTTTCTCCCAGCATGGCTTTAAGATGTCATGTGTTGGATGATCTGGGTTATTGCATTGTAGATTTAACCAGTAATTTATTGCTAATTGTGTTCTTCTCAAATCTAGCTGCATTTCTCCCATTTCTACCTCCAGTGCTGTTGTTGATGTTGTTCTGAAAGCTCCAATGGAAAGTCTTAAAGCTTGATGTTGAATACTGTCTAATTTTTCTAGATGAGTGTTTGCTGCTGAACCATAATTTATACACCCATAATCAATATTTGACCTGATGAATTCTGTGTAAATTTGTCTTAAAGCTTCTCAATCTGCTCCCCAGTTACTGCCAGCCTAACACCTCATAATATTTAAAACTTTTTTACATTCATCTATCACTTTCTGTATTTGTATATACCATGTGATTTTCTCATCGAACCATATTCCTAAAAACGTTATACTTTCTACTTGTTCTAATTCTTGATTATATAACTTTAATTTTGGTGAAATAGTGCAGGCTGGAGGCATGGTAAGGCGTATTCGTCACTTCCTGATTTTTCAAGTAGTGGTAAGGGGTCGCTAGCTTAGCGTTAGCTTTAGCGCCACCATGGCTACCATTCTGCTGTTTCTCTCTCTGAGTCTCCTCCTCTCTCCGGTTCTCTGTGTCAGATGTTCAGTCACTCCACTGCATCCTTTAGTGATAATGGTACGTATAATAAATGTAGATTTTTTTGTAGCTTTGGAGACGAGGGTGTCGGAATTGGAGGCCCAGCTCTGTGATGTTGAAAAACTAGCAGATAGCCGACGCCACTTAGCCAGTGCGGAGCCACCGAGGGTAGCTCCCCGTAGCTGCCCTCCAGCAGAGCCCGCGCAGCCAGGGCCACAGGCCGGCTGGGTGACGGTACGCAGAAACCATAGTCCTAGATCCCAGCCCACAGGTCACCACCAACCCGTTTGGGTTTCCCCGCTCAGCGACACACCCGGTGAGAAGCCAACTTTGATAATTGGCAACTCCTAGGCAGAAATGTGGCACTAGAGACACCAGCGACCATAGTCAAATGTCTGCCAGGAGCTAGAACGGGCGACATCAAATCCTACTTGAAACTGCTGGCTAAGGATAAACGTAAATACAGTAAGATTGTTATTCAGCTGGCGGTAATGACACCCAGTTATGCCAATCAGAGGTCACCGAAGTTAGTGTTGCCTCGGTGTGTAAGTTTGTCAAAACAATGATGGACTCCGTAATTTTCTCTGGTCCCCTCCCTGATCTGACCAGTGACGACACGTTTAGCCGCATGGCGTCATTCAACCGCTAACTGTCTAGGTGGTGTCCAGAAAACGATGTGGGTTACATTGATAATTACCGAACATTTTGGGGAAAACCTGGTCTGATCTGGAGAGACGGCATCCATCCCACTTTGGATGGAGCATCACTTCTTTCTAGGAATCCCAGGGTTCAGACCAGGAAGCAGGGTCGCAGTTTAACACTCCTCTCTGCAGCTTCTGTACTGCCACCCACCCACCCACCCAAAGTTTACATGAGTGATAAAGAACAAAAATAAGTTTTCCATCCAACATTCCCCCCTTCTTATCACGAATATAGTATGATTAAACATATTAAACATTATAAAAAGCACTCTGTGTGAGCGAAAAACCTGTGACGGTAAGCATGATTATGTTTGCGGGAAAATACTCACACGGCTCCCCACCACCCAGGGCGACCACCAGAAACGGCGGGGTGTGCAAACATCAAATGTGTCTTGTATTATAAAATCAGGAAAAATAAAAAATGGAATAATACAAAAATAAAATGAGATACTAAGAATAAGATAAATAGAAAATAAAAATGAGCCTTGTTTATATTCACATCTGTACTTTTTCTCATTTCACTTGAACAGCAACTTCTTTCGATTTACTGCTACAAGATCATTTTATGAAATACAGATATGAGTACACTCAGGCAATCAGCATGTTAGTATCAGTATGCATTTACATCATTGTGTGGTAAGAGTCAACACGCCCGTGTTGAGGTTCAGTAAAATAATCTTTCGCTGCATCATCATATACATCTTCGACTGGGTCTTGTAGAGTTTCAGTTTGACTCAGAACTACATACAGTGGTTGGACAATGAAACTGAAACACCTGTCATTTTAATGTGGGACGTTTCATGGCTAAATTGGACCATCCTGGTAGCCAGTCTTCATTGATTGCACATTGCACCATTAAGAGCAGAGTGTGAAGGTTCAATTAGCAGGGTAAGAGCACAGATTTGCTCAAAATATTGAAATGCACACAACATTATGGGTGACATACCAGAGTTCAAAAGAGGACAAATTGTTGGTGCACGTCTTGCTGGCGCATCTGTGACCAAGACAGCAAGTCTTTGTGATGTATCAAGAGCCACGCTATCCAGGGTAATGTCAGCATACCACCAAGAAGGACGAACCACATCCAACAGGATTAACTGTGGACGCAAGAGGAAGCTGTCTGAAAGGGATCTTCGGGTGCTGACCCGGACTGTATCCAAAAAACTAAAACCACGGCTGCCCAAATCACGGCAGAATTAAATGTGCACCTCAACTCTCCTGTTTTCCACCAGAACTGTCCGTCAGGAGCTCCACAGGGTCAATATACACGGCCGGGCTGCTATAGCCAAACCTTTGGTCACTCAAGGAGCGCAAATCTTGGGCTGTGGACAATGTGAAACATGTATTGTTCTCTGATGAGTCCACCTTTTTCTGTTTTCTCCACATCCGGGAGAGTTACGGTGTGGAGAAGCCCCAAAGAAGCGCACAAGCCAGACTGTTGCATGCCCAGAGTGAAGCATGGGGGTGGATCAGTGATGGTTCGGGCTGCCATATCATGGCATTCCCTTGGCCCAATACTTGTGCTAGATGGGCGCGTCACTGCTAAGGACTACCGAACCATTCTTCAGGACCATGTGGATCCAATGGTTCAAACATCATATCCTGAAGGCTGTGCCGTGTATCAGGATGACAATGCACCAATACACACAGCAAGAATGGTGAAAGATTGGTTTGATGAACATGAAAGTGAAGTTGAACATCTCCCATGGCCTGCACAGTCACCAGATCTAAATATTATGGAGCCACTTTGGGGTGTTTTGGAGGAGCGAGTCAGGAAACGTTTTCCTCCACCAGTATCACCTAGTGACCTGGCCACTATCCTGCAAGAAGAATGACTTAAAATCCATCTGACCACTGTGCAGGACTTGAATATGTCATTCCCAAGACGAATTGATGCTGTATTGGCCGCAAAAGGAGGCCCTACACCATACTAATAAATTATTGTGGTCTAAAACCAGGTGTTTCAGTTTCATTGTCCAACCCCTGTATACAGTAGTAATGGATTGATTTACTATTTTATTTATCATGCATTTGCAACAGGTGTCACGGTGTGACAGTTTGGACTTTCTTTGTGGTTTTTGGTTTGTGTCTTTTTTTATTGTTAATTAATTCCCTTCGCCCATGTTTAGTTTATGCATTAGTTTCACCTGTCCCTTCTGCCTCCCTATCTCCTTGCCACACCTGTTCTTAGTTCCTGTGATTACCTGCCTTTTCTCCCTGTATATTAGTTGGTCTGTGTTCTTTGTTCCCTGCTGGTCCCTCATGTCTCATCCCTACCAAGTTCCTTGATGTCTGTTGTGGTTTTGGACTTTGACTTTGGTTAACTCCTGCAGTGACTTATGTTACGCTTTTGGATGCCTCTGAATAAAAACTGAAGATCACTCAGCATGCGGCTGCCCAGCTCTTACCTGCACTTTGGTCCGACAACAAACACTACTATGACAGTAGGAACCAGCCTGTAGCAGGACCAAGCAGGTAAATGTAAAGATTTAAGGTGATGAGGTGGAGATATTACCTTCGCCCCTATTGCTTGAGGAAATAGAGGAAGCTGAGAGACGCCAACCGACGCCGGTATCTCCAGTCTCCATACCGAGTCGGATCCGCTCCAGTTTTTCCCCGACGTTCTCAGCTACCTGAACTTCCTCACGTCGCCACCGTCACCGTCACAAGCCCTCTTCCTCACCCACCGCAACTTCGTCCGGGTCATTCACCCCAGCTGCAGCGGCTTCGCCGGAGCCACCCAAGCCTACAGCGGCTCCAGCCAAACCGTCCCTTTCGCCACCAGCCGCTGCAGGATTTCCGGCTGGGTTTTCCTCCTGCCCTGGACGTCATCATCGTCGGAGGGCAGTTGGCACCGAGAAGGTTCGGGTGGGCGCCTCCTATGCTTCCACGGAGGGTCCACCCGCCACGGCTTCCTCGCAGCTGCTTTCCCCGGAGTTGGTGGGTGGACACCCAGCGCCCTCTGCAGGTCACCAGTCGCCGGTGCGGCCTCCAGTTTCAACATGGGTTCAGGCAAGTCTGGATGTTATGCGGGCTGAGTACATGAAGACACGTTGTTGTAGTTTTGTGCTCCATTTAATGGAGCACCCTAAAGATTTGAATCTGATGCATGCAGTTCTGCAGGCTGAGTTCCTTACAGAGGGATGGCTCCAGCTCCTGTCTCTGCTGGAGGTCCTTTCGACCCTCTTTTTATAGCCATTAAGCAGCTCAGAGCCCCAAGGATCCTGGGCCACAGCCGGTCGCAGCCAATCCTCATGAGCCCCAGCACGTAGCTAAGCTTCATGTGCCCCAGCACGCAGCCAAGCTTCAGGACCCACAGCACGCAGCCAAGCTATATGAGCCTCAGCCCCTAGTCCCTGAATTTCCTGAGGGGTCCGAGGACGGACCGCTTCAGCCCCGAGTTCCTGAGTCTCGAGAGGGGTTTGAGGACAAACCACCTCAGTTCCTAGTTCCAGAATCCCCTTGGGGGTTCAAGGACGAACCGCCCCAGTTCCAAGTTCCTGAGTTCCGTGAGGGGTTCAAGGACGAACCACGTCAGATCAAAGTTCCTGAGTTCCGGGAGGGGTTCGAGGACAAACCGCCTCTGACCACTGCTCCTGAGCCACGGCTGGATTATGTGGCCTCAGACATACCACAGCCTGACTCCAGGCCAGACACACCACAGCCTGACTCCAGACCAGACACACCACAGCCTGACTCCAGGCCAGACTCACCACAGCCTGACTCCAGGCCAGACTGCATCAGCCAGTCTAATTCAATTCACTTTATTTATATAGCGCCAATTCACAACACATGTCGTCTCAAGGCACTTCACAAAAGTCAGGTACATACATTCCTATTAATCTTAATCATTGAACAGTGCAGTCAGATTCTGTTATTTATTCAAATTGGATAAAAAGTTTTTCTATCTAAGGAAACCCAGCAGATTACATCCAGTCAGTGACTTGCAGCATTCACTCCTCCCGGATGAGCATGTAGAGACAGTGGACAGTCACTGGCGTTGACTTTGCAGCATTCCCTCATACTGAGCATGCATGTAGCAACAGTGGAGAGGAAAAACTCCCTTTTAACAGGAAGAAACTTCCAGCAGAACCAGGCTCAGTGTGAGTGGCCATCTGCCACGACCGACTGGGGGTTAGAGAGAACAGAGCAGAGACACAAAGAGAACAAAGAAGCACTGATCCAGGAGTACTTTCTATGGGAAGGAAAAGGTAAATGTTAATGGATGTAGCTCCTTTAGTCGTTTCACCTAGAAAGAAGGAACAGATAAACTCTGAGCCAGTTTTCAAGTTTAGAGTCTGAAGAGAGCACATAGAGTTAGTTACAGTAAAAGCTCAGTCAGTAGCCATGTCTAGGAGAGAGAAAGGGATAAAAACTGAAAGACAGGGCCACGTGGATCATTGGTAGAGGGTGAGCATTAAGTTGTTGCCAGCAGAAGCTTGGATGATTCCCCTCTCCAGAAAGGTGTTACAGGTAGACACAAAGGTGTTACAGGTAGACACAGAGTCAGGCCAGGTGTAGCTTCTAGGAAGAGAAAAGAGAGAGAACAAAGTTAAAAGCTGAAATAACAGCAAATAATACAAAATTGAAGAGTAGTGTGAGAAAGTAGCAAAGAGGGTGAAAGTGGTCATTATGTCCTCAAGCAGCCTAAGCCTATAGCAGCATAACTACAAAGATAGCACAGGATAACCTAAGCCACTCTAACTATAAGCTTTATCAAAAAGGAAAGTTTTAAGCCTAGCCTTAAAAGTAGACAGTTTGTCCATCTAATTTAAATCAAGATGGCGCCGACGATGGCAGCCTCGGAGCTTCGCTCTCTCTTTGTTTTTGTAGTTTTTGTGTTTATATGTTTTTCGAGCCACAGTACTGTGGGCTCGGGCCACAATTCGGTGGTCTCATTCAGTAGAGAGGAACTTCTCAACATCAGAGAGTCCTCTCTTGGGATTTTTTCACCATCTTTCATCCATCCGAGGTTCACTGAGCTTCTGGCAAGCGGAGCGGCGGCACTATACGGGATACTGCGCCGGAGGCGTCGGAGGGGAAAGCGAGCTGGCGCCCTAGTAAAGCTCCGCAAAAGAGGACTTCGCACACCACTGCCTTCAATCCACCTGGCAAATGTCCGCTCTCTAAGCAACAAGATGGACGAGCTACTTCTTCTCACCGGTAAAAACTCGGACCTCCGCAGATCAGCGGTTCTCTGCTTCACCGAGACATGGCTGAGTGAAAACATCCCGGACCGCGTACTGCTGATACCGGACTTCCAGCTGCTCAGAGCGGATCGCAGCGCGGAGCTATCAGGGAAGAAGCGAGGAGGCGGAATCTGCTTTTATATAAACGAAGGTTGGTGCAGAGACATAAAAGTGCTGGGGAAAACATGTAGTCCGGATCTGGAGTCATTTTCCATAATCTGTAAACCGTTTTACTCACCGAGAGAGGTTTCCTCGTTCATAATAATCGGCTCATATTTTCCTCCGCATGGCTGCACTTCTGCCGCGGAAAAACATCTTGCTGAGCTGATTACAGACGTGGAGAAAAAACACCCTGACTCTTTCATCATAATACTGGGAGATTTTAACAGCGCAGATCTCTCAAATGAGCTCCCAAAATACAGACAGCATATTAAGTGTCCCACCAGAGACAAAAACACACTGGACCACTGTTACACAGCTTTTAAGGACTCATACCATGCTGTTACCAGGGCTGCTCTGGGACTTTCGGATCATTGCCTTATCCACCTCATCCCAACTTACAGACAGAAACTAAGAGCTTCCAAACCCACGGTTCACACTGTTAAAAAGTGGACTGAGGATTCGAAGCAGATGCTACAGGCCTGCTTTGAATGCACAGACTGGACTGTTTTTGAAACCTCAGCCACTGATTTAAACGAACTAACTGATGTGGTGACATCATACATCAGTTTCTGTGAGGACATGTGTGTGCAGACCAAGACCTTCTGCACCTTTGGGAACAACAAACCATGGTTCACACCACACCTCAGGAATCTGCGCAGGGACAAGGAAGAAGCTCACAGCAGTGGTGATTAGGCGCGGTACAGGCAGGCCAGGAACAGACTTACAAAGGAGATCAAAGCAGCCAAGAGAAGCTATAGTGAGAAGCTGAAAAACAGCCTTTCTACTGGTGACACTTCGGCTGTATGGACTGGTCTGAGAAACCTGACTGCCTACAGAAGCCCCACCACCCTTCCTGAACAAAGTCCTCGCCTGGCTAACCGTCTGAATGGCTTCTACTGCAGACATGACAAGAAGCCATTCACACCTCAGACCAACTCCTCCACATCCTATTCAGGAACAGGTTCGACCAGCAAAGCAACCAACCCCCTACCTTCAGATCCTCTGCCTGCACTAAAGATCTCTGAGGAAGATGTAAACAGGCTCTTTCAGCGCATGAAAAAAAGAAAGCTGGAGGACCTGATAACGTCTCCCCATCATGCCTGAAAGCCTGTGCAAATCAACTCGCTCCGATCTTCACCCGGATCTTCAACAAGTCACTGGAGAAGTGTGAGGTCCCCTCCTGCTTCAAACGATCCACCATCATCCCAGTGCCCAAGAAACCCACCATCCTAGGATTAAATGACTACAGCCTGTAGCCCTGACGTCTGTGGTCATGAAATCCTTTGAGCGGCTGGTGTTGAAGCACCTGAAAGACATCACAGGCCCTCTACTGGACGCCCTGCAGTTTGCTTACCGAGCAAACAGGTCGGCAGATGATGCTGTTAACTTAGGTCTACACTTCATCCTGCAACACCTCGACGCCCAGGGACCTACGCCAGGATCCTGTTTGTAGACTTCAGCTCGGCCTTCAACACCATCATACCAGACATCCTCCACCAGAAGCTCACTCAGCTCAACGTCCCAGCCTCCACCTGTCAGTGGATCAACAGCTTCCTGACGGACCGACAGCAGCAGGTGAGGACTGGGGAGCATCTTCTCCCGTACCAGATCAATAAGTACTGGTGCCCCCCAGGGGTGTGTTCTATCCCACTCCTCTTCTCCCTGTACACAAATGACTGCACCTCAGCAGACTCGTCCGTGAAACTTCTGAAGTTTGCAGATGACACCACTGTCATTGGACTGATCAGGACGGTGATGAGTCTGCATACAGACTGGAGGTGGATCGGCTTGTACACTGGTGTAGTCAGAACTGCCTGGAGCTAAACCCACTCAAGACTGTGGAGATGGTGGTGGACTTTCGGAAAACACCACCTCCATACACCCCCTCACCATCCTCAACAACACCGTGTCGGCTGTGGATCACTTCAGGTTCTTAGGAACCACCATCTCTGAGAACCTGAGATGGTCTTCACACATAGACACCGTTCGGAAGAAGGCCAGCAGAGACTGTACTTCCTGAGGCAACTTAAGAAGTAAAACCTTCCACAGGAGCTGCTGGTCATCTTCTACACTGCCATCATTCAGTCTGTCCTGTCTTCATCCATTTTCCTGTGGTCGGTTTTCATCCACAAAACAGGACAGGTCCAGACTGCAACGAATAATCAGGACTGCAGAGAGAATCATCAGGGCTGCCCCTTCCCTCCATCCAGGACTTATACAGGTCTAGGGTCGGAAAAGAGCTGCTAAAACTCTTGAGACCCCACACACCCTGCACATAAACGTTTAGAGTTCTGCCTTCAGGCGACGCTACGGGCCCCTGTTCAAAAAAAACCGGCCACAGAGACAGTTTTTTCCCCTCAGGCTTTTCTCTGTTGAACATTCAAAAAAAATACAAAACAACAGCATACAGTTGTTTGCAAATGCACCTTTTTTTTATATATGTGTATATTGTACATTGTAAAAATGTATATTTTGTAGTGAAAAAACAAAAACCAAAAGAGCAAAGTGTACCGGAGTCAAATTCCTTTTTGTATGTACAAACTTGGCAATAAAGCTGATTCTGATTCTGATTCTGATTCTGATCTAGATCCCACTGATTGCCATTTTTTACCAAAAAAACCCCCAAACGATTGGGATACCTCTCTCTGTCAGATTGACCATAAAACCCTTTGGGAAAAGAGGGGGGTCATACAGGTAGCAGAAAAAGGGGGGGGTGTTTGCACCTCAACCATAACTGAGCCGGTTTAGGGTAAACTTGACTCCCCTTACTCCATCCAACAAGGGGAGAAGAAGACGGAGGTAAAATAAGGGAGATAGCTCAGGATAACTAAGCCACTCTAACTATAAGCTTTTATCAAAAAGGAAAAGTTTTAAGCCTAGCCTTAAAAGTAGTCAGGGTCTTCCACCTCACGGACTAAAACTGGGAGCTGGTTTCCACAGGAGAGGAGCCTGATAACTAAAGGATCTGCCTCCCATTTTTATTTCTAGAGACTCTGGGGAACCACCAGTAACCTGCAGTCTGAGAACGAAGTGCTCTGTTAGGAACGTATGGAACAATCAGATCTCTGATGTATGATGGAGCTAAATCATTAAGAGCTTATATGTGAGGAGGAGAATTTTAAATTCTATTCTGGATTTAACAGGGAGCCAATGAAGGGAAGCTAAAGTAGGGAAATATGATCTCTCTTTTAATTTTCATCAAAACTCTTGCTGCAGCATTTTGAATCAGCTGAAGGATTTTAACTGCATTTTGTGGACATCCTGATAGTAAAGAAAATTACAATAGTCCAGCCTTGAAGTAACAAATGCATGGACTAGTTTTCCAGCATCAATCCTGGACAGGATATTTCTAATTTTGGCAATGTTCCAGAGATGAAAAAAGGAAATCCTAGAAACCTGTTTAATATGGGATTTAAATGACATGTCCTGGTCAAAAATAACACCAAGGTTTTTTACTTTATTATCGGAGGTCAATTTAATGCCATCCAGGTTAAGTGATTGACTAAGCAGTTTTTTTTTTTAAAGACTCCGGTCCAAAGATGACAACTTCTGTCTTGTCTGAATTTAGAAGGAGGAAATTTAAAGTCATCCAGGTTTTTATGTCTTCAAGACATGCTTGTAGTCTATCTAACTGGTTGGGCTCATCGGGATTTATGGATAAGTAAAGCTGAGTGTCATTAGCGTAACAGTGAAAATTTATTCTATGCTGCCTGATAATTTGACCTATTGGAAGCATATATATAGTAAAGAGAATTGGCCCAAGTACTGAACCCTGTGGTACTCCACAATTAACCCTGGAGTTTAAAGATGATTTATCAAACTGTTTAACCACCTTTTCATCCTAATACAGGAAACAACAGATGGACATAAACAATATGTGGTGTCATCAACTCTAAAGGAAGTTAGTATAAAAGTGTTGTTGACTTGTTGTTTAAGAGAAAAGATGTTAGACAAGAAATGATGAAACTGATGGATGTTCACTTTTACCTTATTGTGAGACCTGTTGGGAGGTCTTTAATCTTTGTAGACCAAAGGTCGTGTTACAATTATTCAATTTGACCTTACTCAGAGCCCACACGATTTTTTAGAAGTTCTTGGATCATGACCAATCTTAACTTGTCTGACCAGGACTCGGACCTTTACAAAAGTTTCCACCCACCCCCCATCACAGACTTTTCTTCCTGTTGCCTTCTGGTAAAAGGTTGAACAGCCATGTAGAACAACCAGATTCAGCAATAGCTTCATCCCAGACATCATAAGACTGATAAATTCCCAATAATCCCTCCTCCCATTCATACACTAGTCATTTTACATGGTCACTGTGAACTCTGTTACAACTCATCCAGCTGCTACAGATACTTGCACTGTTCATGTTATGCCTAAATATACTTTTCTCTCAGTGAAATTAATTGTCTAATATATTTCATTATCTGCTGCACCCTTCCTGTTGTTGCATATGCTCATATTTATACAGCTGTTGTCCCCCCCCCAAAACTGACAGCGGAGATTCGCGCTAGATATTACACTGGCTACATCACCCAGTGCAACTATTCACTTAACGCTCACACATCGTGGATAAATTCCATAAAAATCTCAGAACACTAAACTCAAAAGTCATGATCACCGGATGGTTTAGTCAGATAACACATGCAATTAACAGATAAGTACTTGGGTAGAACATCCTTAGCAACTAACGTGTGACTAGTCACACAGTAGGAGTGACTGTGATAGACTAAGGGAATAACTCTATATTACTCATAATTCTGGACTGAGAGGAACCTCGAGAGGCCATTTAGTACCGGATAAGTACACCGCATACGATTAGACATGGTAGCTGTACTTCTGTTTGGCAAGAAAAGAGTTAAACAGTGTAATCAAGGAGTGATGTTGATGATGTTTCATTTTCTTAGCACAAGAGTATTAAAATAATAATGAGTAGTGTAATCTTTTGTATTCACAGCCAAGTTGAAGAAACTGATAATTAAACATAAATAAACTTTAAGGTTTCGACACATATTTCCTCATTAATCAGCTAATATATGAAAGGAGATATGATGTTGATTAGTAGTGCTGATTGTAATGAATTATAAAAAAGCATATATAAGTGATTGTGGTTTTTTATACACACGGCTGAGTTTGCCAACAAAGTAAATAACACATGAAAGCTGTACGAATGGGAATGAGTTATAATCATGGAACTGTGTAGTTAAGTTTACAAGACCGTAGAGCAGATTTGAGAGATATACGGTAGTGTATGACTAGGAGTGACGAGATGGCCCTGGGCTAGGGCTGACAGGGAACTTTTATGCAAGGCCAAACACATAATTACGCACAAACACGAAGAAGAGAGGACACCAGAAGATCACAGGCCCAGCTGATCGACTGCACATTAAAAAAAAGATATCAAAAAAGGTATACGACACTCCCGTCGTGCCCTGGCGAAGGACCGTGGCTCGAAATTAAGAGTCTCTGGGAATTTAATATACGGCTTTTTTATCAGAGAACAGAAGTGAATCTTGACGGTGGAACACGTCCCCGATATTATATTGCCTCTAAGGTCAAGGCTTCTGGAAAGCGTAGCCGAATTACAAACCTTTGTCATTAATAAACCTCACAAAAAGTCTATGGAAGTAAGATACCAAATTACGAAATAGTAACATATTCAGTTTTCAACTTGTTATGTGGATGACCTAGATATTGAGAGAAGTCAGTGATACTGGTGAGACACCAGGTGAACCTTGAACATGCAGCCCGATTATTTATATACCAATGTAAAACTTGTGTTATACTGTAGGAATGCCTCCTAAACATATGGAAGGATTGCACTAAGGTATAGAACTGACAACTATACGTGCTACTGCGAACAAGCATGCTGAATTTAACTGGGAGACACCAGTGACCCTTGACATATGACTGCGGGCACACTCAGATCTGATCGCGACAAGAGGAACAAGGCCCCCCCACATGGTCATTCGAACAGTTATTCAGACCTTTGACACTTTGCATGGGAACACAGCCAGGACGCCTCAAATCCAAAAACACAATACAATAAACACACAACACACTAAATCACACACCACACACCCACTAGCTTTTCCTCCCATTTTCCTATTATACAAGTGGTTGCGGAGCAAGATTGCCAGTCACAAGTCAGATCCATTTGATGGCAGAAAGGTGGGAAGGTCTGCCTACAATTCTGATGTAGCGCACGGGTGTAGGGAGAGATCACACTAATACTTTATGTGAATTTTGTCAGGTACTTTCGAAGTATTCTGCTAACCGATTAAATACTGACTTACATTAGATTCAGCAGAATAATGCGTCCTTCTGTAAAGCCTTCCAACCCAAAATTGTAACTATAACAGTTCTAGATCAGGCTTACAGGTGTTATCATTTTTCCACTGTAGTCTGATTTCATGTGACAGGCCAGCATTAAGCTCAGTATACCTTTAAAGTATAAAGGCTGCATGTATTTTTTAGATGTATTAACCCTCTTAAACACACCCCTCTATTTTAATTGCTGCTGATGCCGGAAACAGTATACTGAGGTTTTGTAAAGTTTCTGTTAAAGTTTATAACTTGGAAACAGTATACTGAGGGTTTGTAAAGTTTCTGTTAAAGTTTATAACTTGGAAACAGTTTACTGAGGGTTTGTAAAGTTTCTGTTAATTACATATTTGCGGCTTACCTCTCTTCTCCTGCTTTTTCTCCCCGTTCTTTACAAGTGGTTGGAGCAGATTGCCAGTCAGTCAGTCAGTCATTTGATGCAGAAGTGGAAGGTCTGCTATTTCAATCGTGGTAGGGAATCACAATCTTTATTTACATGTATTTTTTAGATGTATTAACCGCTGAAAAACATACAATTCAATGATAACACCCTTAAACACACATCCCTCTATTTTAATTGGTGCTGATGCCATACAGTTTCTGATAATACCATATTTGTCTTGTTTTATTCATATCATACACACCCTGTAATATTGCTCATTTAAGGTACGCACTCATGACGACATACAATCAACATGCACGGTTTACGCCCTCGTCACAACCACTGTTCGACCCCTTCATGACCTCACCCATGACCCCATGACCACGTCGATTAAAGGTCCAAAGGTACTGGCAAAAATGTTTGAGAATAGGAGCCCGTCTCTGGGGGAACCGCCTCTTAATTTTAGCCGGTTGGTTGTATTCTCTTACCTCTTCCCAG
Organism: Crenichthys baileyi; assembly: GCA_036173005.1. Lineage (NCBI taxonomy): Eukaryota > Metazoa > Chordata > Actinopteri > Cyprinodontiformes > Goodeidae > Crenichthys > Crenichthys baileyi. The sequence continues at coordinate 179,805 of JAHHUM010000035.1, forward strand.
CAGTGCTGTGCAAAGAAATGGAATTATGTACCTTCCATAAGCATAAGTCAGCACTTTCGGACAAAAATGCCCCCCACTGTAAGTACTGTTGTCAGAGGACTGTATAAGGGACCATCTGCAGTAAAAACTAAGCCTGTTTTAATGAGGTTCTAACCATAGATTATGGGATACAAACTCTGACAACAGAAAAACAATTCCTGCGGAGAGCCCATCAGGTGTTCCGAAGCAATGGGTTTTTAAAAACGGCTCCTTCATGAGATCTCGTCCTGAAAATAAACATAGAAACACATGATTACTGCTGAGTTTGGAAATGTAATCTTTTCTCTGCTTTTTAATAACTTTAAATAACTAGAATAATTCACCCTGAATATTCCACAATGAAAAATAACTTGCTTCTCTAAAAAAATTAACTGGAAAGTATCAAATGAGATAAGTTATCACCCTTTTGAAGATAGTTTTCTAACCCTAAAATAATATTTTAACTCGCTATATCTGTCAACGTCAAGCAAGCGTCACATGAGCAGCGGTTAATAAGCGTTCTTCGTTGCAGAAAATAGGAAAAGATTTATGCAAATGTGTGTCTATCTGTACGTTACCCCCATCAGTTTCTTAATTGCTCTGTCGATCGTTCGACTGTCAGGGCACACAGTCCTCTATCAGTCCAAAAAAAAAAAAAAACCCAGGCCTATCCAGGTATGTGGGTGGGACATTCACTCCTTCCTTGTCCACTTTAACTTCTCCAGAGAAAGAACTTTGTTCTGACCTGTTTCTCTTCTGCCCGCATAACGTGCTTTCAGTATAAATCCAGTGTATCGCTCTTCTGGCTCTGGCAAACAGCATGGATCGTTGTCCATCTCAGTGGGTTTGGGGCCAGACTTCTTCTGAGTTTCGTTCTGGTGTAAACTCACACTGTCATTTGCAGCAAGCAGGCAGGCAGACCATCTCTCTTTCCTGTTCCACCATCAAAGGCATAGTGGAAGAAGCATCTCTGGTAGGAGTAGACCCATTGGGCAAGGGCAGGTTCTAAAGTCCACAGACTCAAAAACACGATAAGATGTTGCAACTCACACAAATCACCACTGATATAGTGTAATGTGTGTGTGGTGTGTTGAGTTGTGGAGCGCGTGTGAGAGAGAGGACAGAAGAAAAAGGTTTAGTATAGGTTCAGATTCTTGCACACAGAAAATATTATCAGTCAAGTCAGTGCACGCTAGTCAGTTGTCCTGTAACTTCCTTCCAGAACATGCACTATACTCCTTTCTAAAACAAATTTCTTTTCCCATCTCTAATGTCCCTTTTCACTTTTACCTTCTTTTCCAATTGATCGCAGCATTTAAGACAAACAAAACTTCCTGCAGTAAAGTTTTAACTCTTTAACCCCTTAATTGATGCATTTAACTTATTTACACTCAAACTTTCGCCCTGTGGAAAACCAAACTTATCTTCCCAAATTAAAGCACATTTAACACAATCATCTCCACCTTTTCCTTTCATTCTTTTATAAATCGCAGAGTCTGGAGAAGGACGCACCCCTGATGCCCTTGAGGTTCCGGAACCCATTTTACCTGTTCAGCGGCCATCTGCCCATTGGCTTTCCTCCTTTATAAGATGTAGAAAATTGCTAAAAACCACCCGCAAAACCCTTTGTTTTGCTTGTCTTATTGTTACCAATAAGACCTTCCCTGTATTCCTTTATAGGCTAAACTGGCCCTCAGCCGATGTCCTCCTTCTCCCATCTCTGGAACCTAATCAATTATTAGAATGAGGGTTTAAATGTGTAAAAAAAATTATAAAATTATACATACAGAGCAACTTCTCACCCAGAAATTCAAAAGACAAATAGTTAAAATCCGACAGCCGAAGCCCAGGCGGCCCAGGACCCCTCTTAAAATGGAGGCGAAGAAAACGTCCCCGGGCTGGCCAACTCCTTGTCCCCTCTGCATTCCTCTGGCACTCGGATCCTGTTCGGCCCCAAATTATAAGGAATTTTTCTTACAAAGTGAGAGAAAAATTAAACTAAATAAGAGAAAACCGGACTTTGTCTTAAAAGTTTTATTCAAAGGGTTTTTCTGCTTTTGAAGCCCTTTTCCCTGACAAGTTAAAAACAGAGCCCAGGCACATTTTTACACAGTTTTTAAAACAGTATGGGGTGTTACCCAACTTAAAGATTTTTTGGGAGACATGGTCTCTGACCCCACCTCGGTCAAGGTAAAAAAAGTTATTTAGGGGGCAGCCACTGCTCTTCCTCAGACCACCCTCCAGGTGTTTTTTTAACCTTTAAACTTCTGGTATGTTTTTGTTGATGAAACTTATTTTTGTTCTTTATCATCATTAAATATGTTTTTGTCGTCCTTTTTATGTAAACTCAGCAGCGACTGTGCGGGGCTGAGTTCGTTTTTCCCCTTTTAAAAAATGATACTCCCCGAAACCCCGCTGTATCTTGGAAACCAAACTTTCCTTTTTTTACACTCCCACCTTTGAAACCCCCCCCCAAACAAAAACTTTTTTGTGCTATAAAAAAAAGGAGACAAGGCTTCTGCTTTTGTAGTTCTGCACTGCAGTGCGGCCTACCCTTTGTTTTGCAAAATTGAACAGATTCGTTTTGTTCCTCTGGCTTGACTATTTAAAAAAATATCTCTATCATTTAAATTGGTCTTTCCCGGATTTTTTAAAAAGATTATCTATTTTTTCGTGACCAAGGACCCCCGGGGATCCCTGACCCCCGAAAAAGCCTAGCGTACGGCCCACCCCAGGAGGGGCTGAAACCCCCCGTGTGTGAATTCGCATCAGGCCGGTGGGTTATGCTTCGCTCGACCCCGGGGTGACTTTTTGGGGTTCAAAAATCACCTGAAGTCAGCTCAGAGGTGAGACGGTTTTTGGTTTTAAAGAAAAAGTGTTTTAAAAAGTGATAAACAGTCGCGGGTAGTGACCCCCAAAAAAGGGGGTCGAAATTTGATGGGGTTTTTTTTCCGCCTGGAAAAGGGGACTGAAAATTTGGGTAGAGCCGCAAAAGGGAGATCCAAAAAGATGACTGGGGGGTACCATTGGGGGAAAAAAATAGATTAGAGTTGGCCAAAATAAACCCTGCTAAATGATAAATAATAAATGGACAGTCGGCAGAAATTTACGTCGTGGAGTGTTTTTTGGTTAAAGGGGAAATAAGTTTTTAAAGAATCATGGGAAGATTCTGTGTTTTTTTTTGCCCTGATCAAAAAACTACTGGTGATTTTTGGAGAAAAGGTCGGGTTCCCCCCAAAAATTAACCCCGTGCAAATTTTTTGCGGTAAAGGGGTTGTTAATGCCCTCTCCTTGAATCTCATCCCAGTGATTTCTGTTGGGAAATATTTCATAGTCGTTTAAAGAAAAAATAAATTATGGGAAGGAACAAAGTAAGTTGTTGGGGGGTGATGTAAATTTTAGGAAAATTATGTAGAAGGAGCGGGAAAATCTGCCACAGAGGGAAATGAGAGCATGGGTTCTCAGGCAGGTTGACACAAAGAATTCAAAAATAAGGGAAATTTTAAAAATTGAAATCAGCAAAAAGAACCTGCGTAAAAAGGAATTTAAAAAAGATAGAGTAAAAACTTTCTGAAAAGGGTTGGAGCAAAGAAAATTAAAGAGAATGCAGAGAAAGAAAAAGGAAAAAACGCAACGAACGGGGCCACAGCGTTAAAAAGCCCCGATGAGAAACAGTCGCTGCCCACGTCACCTCAGCCACAGCTGCAACCAAATTTTACGTTCCTCCACCCCACTTGCCCACAAGCAGGAGGGGCTGCGGGAGGGTGAATTTTTCAAACCCCCTTTAAGAATAAAAAAGGGGCCAATTTACTAATAACCCTTTTAACCGGGGGGGGAAATAATTCGCGGGGCCTTCCCTCTGGTCCCACTTTCTCACAGGGGGACGGATCCCAAAAAGAAAAAGAAAAAAAAAAACACGTTGAATCTAAACAGAACCCTTTCCCCCATTCAAAAAATTAAAGCCATAAAAAAAAATTTTCATCCTTCGGGAAAAAAATTTAGAAAGGACAATTTCCTATAGTAAAAGGGCTATCCAGGCTTCCGGGAGAGCTAAACATCCCGGGCCGAACAACCCTTTGTGTCAGCCCTGGATCAGGAGGACAGATCTGCCGGTTAAAGGGCTCCCCCCATAAAACACAAACGAAAATTTTCTGGCAGCATTAAAGGGGAAAAAAGAAAGCTTCCATTTAAACGGAAAAAAATGTTACAATTTTTGGGCTCAAATTTTTGGGGGCAAAAATGGGGCGAGTGTGTAGTGATTTCACTGGAAATGAGGGGAAGGGGAAAACACTTCTCCGATGGTCCGGGTCCCCTAAAAGGCAGGATGCCTTAAACCCACTGTATGAAAGAATCAGAACCAATCGGAAACTGCTTTATGAAAAAATCTCCATGTAACAAAAGATGGGAAGTCCAAAAATTTTTTAGACAGAATAGAGTTTTTTCAGAGAAAATTCGTAAAAAACCTGATAAGACCCCAAAGATGCATATAAACAGCATTTAAAAGAGAGCTTTATTCAAGGTTTAAAAAAAAAAAAAAAATACTAGATAAATTTTGGGTGCATAAAAATACGGGAAAGTCACCCCCAAACACTCAGTAGCCAAACTCCCACAGAACTCAGCAAATAAGAAAATGATACATTTTTGGGGCAGATGGCTTAATAGCAGTGCACATTTCAGATAAAACAGAAAAAAGGACGAGGAGGATTTAGAGGGCCGTGGGGGAAAAAAACGGAGGCCCCCAACAAACCACAAAACAAAAAAAAGTCTGTTCGAGGTGGGGTAAATGGGGGGGTTAGGGAAAGGGAATGCAGAATAAAAATGCAGGGGTTCAATCAAGTGAGGGCACCTCGGGAAATTTTGGGAACCGGGACACTCAAAGACTGTAGAGAGAAGGGGGTATAACCCCAAATCACACAAAATTGAGAACTAAAGCCACAGCCCCCCTTCCCCCTCAAATCATGAGGGCTGACAAAACCCAAAAATTTAGGAAGTGGACATAAAGCGCATTGGAAAAATACTTTCCAAAAAACCCGACCCGCCCTACAAAACATAATGATTAACAAAAATAAGCTGTTTTTGATGGAGCTTGTAAACTGTATTAAAGAGCCTCCACCTAAAGTAAATTTCTGACCCGCCATACATGTTCAGATCGCAGCCGGCACATGGAGATTTCTTATCCTCGGGGGTTTTTGCCGTACAGTAAAGGACCTAGACAGGGTTCACCATTTTAAGGCTCGTACTTAGTCTAAGTGCCCAGTGAACCCATTTGGAGAGATCTCATGCAGAAATTACATATAAAATGTGTAAGAAACCGGGCTGAAACGTAGTGAAAAAGGGGGAACCCCTTTGCCCGGGGCCCAACCACACTATACGGGGCAGTTTGGCCCCACCAAAACCCCCGCACGAAACTATTTTGAAAAACAAAAAAAACAAATTTTAGAACACAGTACGTCAGATCCTGACTTCATGTAAACCGAGATTAAAAACTCCCAGGTCCTATCATAAGTATACACTGACTTTATAAGGAAAAAACTAAGTACTAAACCCTACGCATCTCTATTAATCCTAAGACGGAATCTCTTCCCCTCTATTCAAAAAAAAACTCAAAAATTTCCCCCCCATAAACCCCCCCTCTATCATTAAAAACCCCCGTTTCCCCAAAAACCTTTTTTCCATTTCTAAAAAATTCCCCTCTTCTCTTAATCCCATCTAACTCCCTTATCATTTGTTTTCCCCTTTTAAATTTTGCACCTTTCACCCCCTTTTGGGCCAAAAGTTTTAAAATGCTCCCGCCCTGTTTCTGTCCCATCTGACCCCTTTCACAGTCATCAAACCCTGTCCCCGTTGCCATTCTTAATAACCTTTGATTTAATTTAACCGAGTATCCACACTGAAAAAAATTTTATTATAGTAGATCATATCAGACATGCGTAAAAAACCTTTTAAAAAAATCTGTTCACTTTTAATCTCCTCATTATTACTGAAAATACAGGGAGGGGAAAAATTTTGTTTTTGCCCCTTCACAAATTGATTATTTTTTTTCATAGTGTTTTTTCACTTGCGTGATGCATTAACAATGCACCCCCTTGAAAAGAAGTAAATTATTCATAGGGGGGCAGGTCCTTTTTTTTAAATCAGAGCTGCGTACTTTAAAAAAACAACGTTTGAAAATTGGAGCGAAAATGGGGCTTAAAAACACCCAGACATGCATCTCTGAAGCTATTCTGTATGTTTTTGGAGCAGCAGCAATGCAGCACGCAACCCCAAAAAAAGAGAATGGGCAGGGCGGGGGGGCTTTAAAAAAATCATAAACACTTTTAATTTTTGGGTGATGTTTTTCCCATTAAAAAAGATTTGACTGGATGAGCCTAAACCATCTGCAAATAAGGTTTTTTAAAACCTTTATTGCACAAAAACCTCAACGATCCTGCTTTTTTATCTTTTGTAAGTATAAACCTGAAACTGTTATTTCCATTGCATAATGCCCTGCAGGGACATCAAGGGTTTTAGGCATTTTTGACCAAAAAAACACTTAAACTTTATGGATTGTAAGGTTCCAATATGTGTTCCCCCCCAATGTTTAAAAATCTTTTCCTACACCCCTTTACTGTAAAAGTTTCTAAATATCCTTAGCTGTTTTCAAACATTTTTAAAACATGTTTTTTACATGTTTATTTATTTTTGGGTAAATATGTTTTGCATAAAATCAGGCAAACTTAAGCATTAACTAAAGAGTTTTTTCTTTTTTTTTTTTTACAAATAAACCCCATTTATGATTGGCTCTCCATTTCCCCTTTTTTTATCAAACCTAAACTTTCGGCTGGTTGTCTTTTGTGCTAAATCCTGCAAAGAAAAAGAGTAAAATGGCCCTACTCAACCACATGTCACAGAGTGACATCAGAGCCAGCAATGACTTTGATCCTCCAACCAGAGCCAATCAGAAGCAGGCTACCGCACAGTCTGATGTGCATACGTTCTCTATAAAAGCCGGCCCTCTAAGGTCATTTATTTACTAACTTTCTCTTCTCTTCTTTGCAGGTATAGCTCAAAAAATAATCAAAGAAATATCGGTTCTCTCTAGAGAACCAGCTCTGTCGGCTTGGCTTAGGCCCCGTCTGAGCAACAACATTTATTTGTAACTGACACTAAGTTGCAAATAAATGTCTAGAGTTTTGAAAATATAGACCAAATTTAGTAACTGTTAATGTGAGAGATGATGTAGGTATAAAATCTGCTCGGGTGGTCGGATCTGCTCGGGGCCCTACGCCTGCTGATGACGTCACACTATCTGACTGGCTAAACATTGGCATGATGACGTAAAACATTGTTTTGTGTCCAGACAACCTACTGACGTACCTTTTGGGGGGATTGTTGTTGGTACGAAACATGGACGGCTTTTAAAAGAAATCTCCCATTACCCTTCGACAGGAACTTACCACAGCCTTTCCACCACTTCTAAAAGTGCAGAAAGAAGGAAGAATCAGTGTGCAAAATCAGTGAAGTGTGGGGTTTGATGTTAAATGTTTGGACTTTAGGGTGGGAGGTCACTGCCTTTTATTAATATTTGTATCAACAGAGAGATGTAAACACTGGAACTGATATGTGGTCTAATATATTAGTTTTCTTGGCATATTAAGGTATAAGTGATATTTGGTCTGACAAATAATAGTGCCAGACACACACCGTAAAAAAACTAACTTCATAAAGAAACAGTTTTGTGTACTTCTGATGCTACTTCTGCAGCAGTCCTGAGTTGTTGCATAGCAATGTTGCACCCGTGTCATGTGATAGTCACGTGATATCTGAATCAGTGATATGTATTAAAGAACTTAACAATATGTCACAGTGACATCAGAGCCAGCAATGACTTTGATCCTCCGACCAGAGCCAATCAGAAGCAGGCAACCGCACAGTCTGATGTGGATACAGCCTCTATAAAAGCTTCCCATTTATGCTCATTTGTTTACTAACTTTTTCTTCTCTCCTTTGCAGGTACACCTCAAAAATAATCAAAGCAATATCGGTTCTCTCTAGAGAACCAGCTCTGTCGGCTTGGCTTAGGCCCCGTCTGAGCAACAACATTTATTTGTAACTGACACTAAGTTGCAAATAAATGTCTAGAGTTTTGAAAATATAGACCAAATTTGATAACTGTTAATGTGAGAGATGGTGTAGGTACAAGATCTGCTCGGGTGGTCGGATCTGCTCGGGGCCCTACGCCTGCTGATGACGTCACACTATCTGACTGGCTAAAACAGTTGGCATGATGACGTAAAACATTGATTTTGTGTCCAGACAACCTACTGACGTGGATTGTTCGGTACAAACATGGAGGCTTTTAAAGACTCCCATTACCTTTGACTGATTACACAATTCTTGCTAGTGTGCAAAACCATGACAGGATGGGGTTTGATGATTGTTTGGATTTTGGACACTGCCTTTTTTAATATTCACATCTTGAGAATTTGAAAACTGGATCTGTCAAAAATTTGCATTTAACTGACTTCCAGCAACTGAAAAAGGGGGGTAGCAGCAGACTTCCCATGATGCCACTGGCTGTATAAAAGCACCCCCTCTCCCACAAGCCGACCTCTCCAAGCCGGTTTTTTTGACCATCGGACAAGGAGCAGACACAGCGCGCTGAAGTCTTTTGATGGCTGGCAAAAAGACTTAACTCTTCAAACTGGATCCAAGAGTCTCATATGATCACCGATCATATGCAAAAGGTAAGTATTGAATGAATTGCTGTTTGAACTGAGGGGTGTCCGGTATTCATTCACGAACGGGGAATTAAGGCACACCGGCATTGTTGACTTTCTCTCCGAGCCTGCAGACGACACGACTGCAACCTGCAGACACACACGGTGTTCGAGAAAAGTCCCCAGCAGAGACACGGTCTCTACAAGCCGAGTGAAGCGGTTTTTTCCTTGCCTGAGAGAAGGACGACGCCGCATCACCGGTAACGTGCAGTTTTGTCCGGCCGACAGAACAGCCCCCCCACAGCTTCCCACAGCTTCGTTAGGTTAGCCGAAGGCTAACCGCTTGTTGACTGTGAACGTTTCTTCAAACTTCGCCGCCCCGGACATCTTTTCCTCAACATGGTCAGAGGTTAGGTTTGGGTTAGGTTTGGGCAGAATAACAGTTAAGGATGAAATGATCTAAACGTTTTTCATTTTATGAAGTTTGGTTTTGTTTGTGTGAAACTGCTATCTTAGTGCTCGCAGGCTATCTGCACACGTGATCAGCTTTGTGTTTGTGTTTTGTGTTTTTTTTTAAGTTAAGACAAACTTTATTTAAAGGGTGATTTTAAACACAGAAGGTTGCTCATAACGCGCCGTCCGCGCTTATGCATTTTAACCCTTTTATTGACGGTATTTTAAGTAAGTTGTTTTTTGATCTGGATGCTAAGCTATCAGCCTCCTTTGTTAGCTTAACTGCTAACAGCTAGGAACAGTGCTTGCTGCTGAAGAGAGTTTACCCAGAACGGTTTAGTTTTCAATCCAGTAAATAATAGTCCCTAACACATTATTTTACTACATTGATATAACTAAGTAAACACCATTAAGCCCCATTTCTCCAGAAAGATTTGGCTCTTTTCCAAAATATTTCCTTAAATAATTTTCCTTACCTTAATAATATTTCTTCAAATATTATTTTAAAAATAAAGGCAACTAATTAGACACCATTGAGAAATTATTCATCCAGAAGGTTGGTTTTATTCAGCAGATCATTCTTTTTAAACATTATTTTTTTAAAATAATATTTTATCTGATCTTGCATTGTGAATGGTTGTCTAAAGGTATGCTGATTAAATGCCTAAGTTAAGTTTTTCCAAGACTAACTTAACTTCATTTCCAGATTCTTCAAGATAATCCTTGGTTCTCAAACATAAAACATAACATAAATAACATGTGGAAAACTAATGTTGCACATAGAAACCCTAAATAACCGATTTGGATTGTTTATAAATAATTCCATAATAATAGAAGACGGACAGAACACAGAGATGAGTGCTATGAGAGCTATGGTAGTCCAAAATCGCATGGCTTTAGACATCTTGACAGCTTCATCAGGAGGAGTTTGTGTTATATTAAACAACACCTGCTGTACATATATCCCAGATAACTTACATTTCTCAAATATGACAGAAGCATTACAAAACTTAAAAAATCTTCAAAAGGTAATGACAGATGATTATGCTGCACCATACTCTTCCTGGTTTGATTGGATATTCCAGGGGGGATGGATGAATTGGATTAAGATGTTTTTTGTGGCTATTATAGCCTTTCTGATCATCTTATGTGTTTTATCACTTTGCGTTATTCCCTGTTGCAAATGCATGATAAATAAAATAGTAAATCAATCCATTACTACTGCATATGTAGTTCTGAGTCAAATTGAAACTCTACAAGACCCAGTCGAAGATGTATATGATGATGCAGAGAAAGATTATTTTACTGAACCTCAACAAGGACGTATTGACTCTTACCACGCAATGATGTAAATACATACTGATACTAACCATGCTGATTGCCAGAGTGTACTCATATCTGTACTTCATAAAATGATCTTGTAGCAGAAAATCGAAAGAAGTTGCTGTTCAAGTGAAATGAGGAAAAGTACAGGTGTTGATATAAACAAGGCTCATTTTTATTTTCTATTTATCTTATTCTTAATATCTCATTTTGTTTTTGAATTATTCCATTTTTATTTTTCCTGACACATTTGATGTTTGTTCACTCTGCCGTTTCTGGTGGTCGCCCTGGGCGGGGGGGAGCCGTGTGAGTATTTTCCCGCAAACATAATCATGCTTACCGTCGCGGGTTTTTCGCTCACACAGAGTGCTTGTTAATATGTTTAATATGTTTAATCATACTATATTCGTGATAAAAAGGGGGGACTGTTGGGTGGAAAACTTATTTTTGTTCTTTATCATTCATGTAAACTATTTTAACAGGAAGAAACCTCCAGCAGAACCAGGCTCAGTGTGAGCGGCCATCTGCCACGACCGACTGGGGTTTTGAGAGAACAGAGCAGAGACACAAAAAGAACAAAGAAGCACTGATCCAGAAGTACTTTCTATGGGAAGGAAAAGTAAATGTGGATGTAGCTCCTTTAGTCGTTTCACCTAGAAAGAAAGAACATATAAACTCTGAGCCAGTTTTCAAGGTTAGAATCTGAAAGAGAGCACATATAATTAGTTACAGTAAAAGCTCAGTCAATCGCCATGTCTAGGAGAGAGAAAGGGTTAAACACTAAAAGTTTGTCCATCTAGAGTCCACTGATGGCCATTGTTATACTAAGAACCACCACGATTGGGATACCTCTCTCTGTCAGATTGATTATAACCATTGGAAAAGAGAAGGGGTCATACAGGTAGCAGAAATGGAGGGTGTGTTTGCACCTCAACCATAACTGAGCCGGTTTGGGCTAAACCTGACTCCCCCCTTACTCCATCCAAGAGGGAGGGAAGAAGACGGAGGTAGAAAATAAGGAAGATAGCTCAGGATAACCTTAGCCACTCTAACTATAAGCTCTATCAAAAAGGAAAGTTTTAAGCCTAGCCTTAAAAGTAGACAGGGTGTCCGCCTCACGGACTAAAACTGGGAGCTGGTTCCACAGGAGAGGAGCCTGATTACTAAAAGATCTGCCTCCCATTCTACTTCTAGAGACTCTAGGAACCACCGGTAAACCTGGAGTCTGAGAACGAAGTGCTCTGTTAGGAACATATGGAACAATCAGATATCTGATGTATGATGGAGCTAGATCATTAAGGGCTTTATATTAATTTTAAATTATATTCTGGATTTAACAGGAAGCCAATGAAGGGAAGCTAAAGTAGGGGAAATATGATCTCTCTTTTTAATTTTCATCAGAACTCTTGCTGCAGCATTTTGAATCAGCTAAAGGCTTTTAGCTGCAATTTGTAGACATCCTGATTGTAACGAATTACAATAGTCCAGCCTTGAAATAACAAATGCATGGACTAGTTTTTCAGCGTCACTCCTGGATAAGATATTTCTAATTTTGGCAATGTTCCGGAGATGAAAGAAGGAAATCCTAGAAACCTGTTTAATATGGGATTTAAATGGCATATCCTGGTCAAAAATAACACCAAGGTTTTTTACTTTATTACCGGAGGTCAATTTAATGCCATCCAGGTTAAGTGATTGACTAAGCAGTTTCTTTTTTAAAGACTTTAAAGACAGAAAATTTAAAGTCATCCAAGTTTTAAGTCTTCAAGACATGCTTGTAGTCTATCTAACTGGTTGGGCTCATCAGGATTCATGGATAAGTAAAGCTGAGTGTCATCAGCGTAAAAGTGAAAATGTATTCTATGCTGCCTGATAATTTGACCTATTGGAAGCATATACAGGGGTTGGACAATGAAACTGAAACACCTGTCATTTTAGTGTGGGAGGTATCATGGCTAAATTGGACCAGCCTGGTAGCCAGTCTTCATTAATTGCACATTGCACCAGTAAGAGCAGAGTGTGAAGGTTCAATTAGCAGGGTAAGAACACAGTTTTGCTCAAAATATTGAAATGCACACAACATTATGGGTGACATACCAGAGTTCAAAAGAGGACAAATTGTTGGTGCACGTCTTACTGGCGCATCTGTGACCAAGACAGCAAGTCTTTGTGATGTATCAAGAGCCACGGTATCCAGGGTAATGTCAGCATACCACCAAGAAGGACGAACCACATCCAACAGGATTAACTGTGGACGCAAGAGGAAGCTGTCTGAAAGGGATGTTCGGCTGCTAACCCGGATTGTATCCAAAAAACATAAAACCACGGCTGCCCAAATCACGGCAGAATTAAATGTGCAACTCAACTCTCCTGTTTCCACCAGAACTGTCCGTCGGGAGCTCCACAGGGTCAATATACACGGCCGGGCTGCTATAGCCAAACCTTCGGTCACTCATGCCAATGCTAAACGTCGGTTTCAATGGTGCAAGGAGCGCAAATCTTGGGCTGTGGACAATGTGAAACATGTATTGTTCTCTGATGAGTCCACCTTTACTGTTTTCCCCACATCCGGGAGAGTTACGGTGTGGAGAAGCCCCAAAGAAGCGTACCACCCAGACTGTTGCATGCCCAGAGTGAAGCATGGGGGTGGATCAGTGATGGTCTGGGCTGCCATATCATGGCATACCCTTGGCCCAATACTTGTGCTAGATGGGCGCATCACTGCCAAGGACTACCGAACCATTCTTGAGGACCATGTGCATCCAATGGTTCAAACATTGTATCCTGAAGGCGGTGCCGTGTATCAGGATGACAATGCACCAATACACACAGAAAGACTGGTGAAAGATTGGTTTGATGAACATGAAAGTGAAGTTGAACATCTCCCATGGCCTGCAGAGTCACCAGATCTAAATATTATTGAGCCACTTTGGGGTGTTTTGGAGGAGCGAGTCAGGAAACGTTTTCCTCCACCAGTATCACATAGTGACCTGGCCACTATCCTGCAAGAAGAATGGCTTAAAATCCCTCTGACCACTGTGCAGGACTTGTATATGTCATTCCCAAGACGAATTGACGCTGTATTGGCCGCAAAAGGAGGCCCTACACCATACTAATAAATTATTGTGGTCTAAAACCAGGTGTTTCAGTTTCATTGTCCAACCCCTGTATATAGTAAAGAGAATTGGCCCAAGTACTGAACCCTGTGGGACTCCACAATTAACCCTGGAGTTTAAAGATGATTTATCATTTACATGAACAAACTGGAATCTGTCAGACAGATAAGATTTAAACCAGCCTAGCATTGTTCCCCTGATCCCTACAGCATATTCCAGCATTTCTAAGAGAATATTGTGATCGACTGTATCAAATGCAGCACTGAGATCTAACAGAACAAGTACAGAGACAAGTCCATTATCTGAGACTAGAAGAATATCATTAGTGACTTTCAGCAGAGCTGTTTCAGTCCTATGATGAGCTTGATAGATGAATCATATCTAAAATGAGGCTGGTAATCAGAGGGAACACCTCCTTAAATAATTTGTTTGGGATTAGGTCTAACATACAAGTTGAGGGTTTAGATGAAGCTAATATTTCTGATAACTCAGGAAGCTCCACAGGATCAAAACAGTCCAAATACAAATCAGGTTCTACAGTTACTTCCAATGTTGTCTCACTTGCTGAGGATGAAGTAATCATCTTCAAAGATTTTCTTTTTAATAGAATCTATTTTATTTTGGAAAAATCCCATAAAGTCATGACTGCTAAGAGCTAAGGGAATGGTTGGCTCAACAGAGCTTTGACTCTGTGTAAGTTTAGCAACTGTACTAAAGAGAAACCTAGGATTATTCTTGCTCTCTTCTATTAATGATGAGAAATAAGCTGTTCTAGCTTGGTGAACTGTCTTTTTAAACAACAGTAGGCTATTTTTCCAGATTAAGTAGGAATCCTCTAGGTGTGTAGAGCGCCATTTTCTCTCCAATTTTCTAACAATGTGATTTAAAGTACGCATTTCTGAATTAAACCAGGGAGTCAGGCTCCTATGAATAATTACCTTCTTTTTTAAAGGGGCTGCATTGTCTAATGCATCATGCAATGATGAAGCAACACTATGAACAAGTAGTGAGCACCACATATGTGCTCACTACTGCAAAACTCAATGCCACAGGTCACAGGTGGGTCGTGGAGCTTGCTAGCTATAACTTCACCATCCGCTACCGTCCAACGCAGATGCTGATGGGCTGTCGCGAATGCCGCTGGACATTGAAAACTACATGAAGAGCTATACGGCTGAAGTTGGACAGGAAGCCATAAGCGCATCTATGGAGTCTGTGGTGGTGGAGCAGAAATACCCTTGTCAAGGTATTGGGGTTGTACGAGTTAGTGCCCTGAAATTTATCAAAGATTCTGACACTACCCAACCGTTGACACCAGACCAGATCCGCACAGTCCAGGAAGCGGATGAAGTCCTGTCAAGAGTGCTCTGGTACAAGTCACGGAATAGAAGACCAAGTCGGGCTGAGGTGAAGTCTGAGCCTCCGGCAGTAGCTGCACTGCTCAGGCAGTGGTTGAAGCTTCAAGTCGATCAACATGGTGTCCTGCACCACAAAACAGCCCACCAAGAGCAGCTATTGGTCCCTAAAGTCTATCACCCCTTGGTTTTCAAAGAGCTCACTCGGGACATAGGCCACCTAGGGGTTGAAAGGACACTTGACCTGATTAGAGACAGATTCTACTGGCCGCAGATGGCAAAAGAAGTTGCACACTTTGTGGCTGAAGAGGGTGAGTGTCGGAGAAGAAGAAGCCGAGTAAGCAGAACCGTGCACCTCTGACCTCGATCCAGTCCACTTACCCATTCCAACTGGTCTCCATAGACTTCCTCCACCTGGAAAAGTGTAAGCATGGCTATGAATATATATTAGTGGTCATGGATCACTTCACGAGGTTCGCACAAGCTTACCCAACGAAGAACAAAGCAGCCAAAACAGTTGCTGACAAGCTCTTCAATGACTTCGCACTTAAGTTTGGCTTCCCGATCAGACTACACCATGACACCATCGACAACAAGCTCATGGCAAGGTTGAAAGACCTCTCAGGTATCCAGGGATCTCACACGACACCCTACCACCCACTGGGAAATGGACAGGTGGAGAGATTCAACCGCACCCTGTTGTCCATGTTATGGACCCTGGAGGACAAGGAGAAGGATGACTGGAAAGAGTTGCTGGCTAAAGTTGTTCATGCATACAACTGTACGAAGAGCGAGGCAACAGGCTACGCCCCATATTATCTCATCTCCGGACAGTCCCCACGCCTGCCCATCGACCTGCTCTTCAATCTGAGAAAGGACGAGGCTCATATGGACTGTGATGACTGTGTGAGCGGCTGGAAAAAGAGAATGCAGGAGGCCTACACAGTAGCTTCTGAAACAGCCACCAAGGAAGCTGCTCGAGGGAAGGCCTACTACGACGCGAGTTTTAAAGGGAGAGATCTTCAGCCTGGTGACAGAGTTCTTCTCCGAAACCTCACTCCTAGAGGTGGACCCGCAAGATCCAGTCTTATTGGGAGAAACAGGTCTACAAAGTGATGGAGAGAAAAACAGATGACAGCCCAGTGTATCGGATCTGCCCTGAAATTGGTCAGAGGAGAGATAAGGTGGTACACAGGAATTTCCTACTGCCCTGTGACTTCCTACCCCTTGAAAAGCCACCAATACAGCATGTTCAGCTGAGTCGTCCACGTAAACAGCAGCAGCCAGGTAATGGAGACACTTCGGATGAAGACTGGAGCGGCACATACCGGTGGCACCTCAGGCCTTCTCCAGGACGACAACAGAGGTAGACTCCACTCAACCCTTTGGCAGAGCCATTCCAGCCTGAACCAAGTCTTCACGTTCAAGAAGAGGGTGTGCCACTACAGAGTGAAGAGGACGCGCCCAAACAGACCCAACACCCTGACGATGACCATGAGAGGTCAGGGAATGGCGAAGCAGTGATTGACATTTCAGCTGCAAACAAATGTGAGGCTGATTCTGTGAGACAGCGACCCCAAAGACAAAGTCAGAAACCGCTTGTACTCAGTTATGACACGTTAGGTCAGCCGACTTTGGTTCAGAGGGACTGTAAGGTAACTAAGACTGGTTATTGGGAGTAATGCCTACTGGAGACCATGGGCTGTGGGACGGTGTTAAAGCTATGGTTGAATGTATTAAGGAATCAGAAATGTCCGGAGACATTTAATTTTGTGGGGGAGAGTGTAACACTATGAAAGAGATAAGTACATTAACATAGCAGCTTTTCTGTTTTGCAGGTAAGCTGGGTGGTAAAGACATAGATTAGAGATAACAGTAGTTGTAAGTGCTTTGTGGTAGAAAAAAGAAAAGCTAAGGAAGGAAATCTCATGTTGAAGGTGTTTTGCTGTAGCATCGTTAAAAATATCACTTGTTGTGCGAGGCAGTCACAGTGTTGGGTTGCATACCCTTTTCATGATTTTTTTTTAAAGCTAAGAGACAGAAGCTTAGCTATACAGAGATGCTTGTAGCATCAGTAAATGCATGGCGTTATAATTGTAACCTGCATTATGTTGAGTAAATGTGTGACATAAGAAGACACTTGTGTAAAACCGAACGGCGGAGCTAAATGTGCAGCTACCTTAGCTCAATTAGTAACCAGTGAGTAAAGCCTGTATTCCCCACACCGCTATTTTTGGTTTAAAGCTGTACTATATTTTCTGTATATATTCCCTAATGATCAGAGGATATGTAAAATACGTTCTTTTGGTGAAGTATAATAGGTGAAGTAGGTGAAGTATAATAGGAAGGTGAAGTATAATAGGAATATGCCAATACATTAATTTAAAATGGATTTCATTTAAAATACGATTCATAGGTGGTTTAGACTGGTTAAGAACTGTTTTACTACCGTTAGAGTTCTACAGTGTAAATACATTGTACTACTGTAACTGTTTAGCAGAAGAAGTTGGCCAGTGCTTGATGAAGCATTTTAGAGAGAATGCACCGAGCAGCTCCGGTAACCTGCTGTACTTTTCTGTTTTGCAGTTTTTTTGCTAAATAAATATGTTGCACTGAAGATGAGTTGGCCCATCATTTTCAAAAGTGTAACATACTCAGAAATCAGAAAAGGCGTTTCCCACCGTCACAGACATCAGGATCCAATATGGCTGCCACACAAATAAAACATAGGGAAAGCTATAGTGATGAATTGGTAATTTTCACTTCTGATGATTTGAGTCTTATTAAACATAATCACACATAATAGTATATGCATCTTCATCTCTATAATCTTCATCTATTTGGAATATTAAATACAAAAAAAGAAAAAAACATTGTTTTTGTCTTTTCTTGCTAATAGTATTTACACTTAGCACAGAATTTTTTTTTTTTTCTATTTGCATTCCAACTTGTTTCCAGAATACATCACACCCAACACACACAAGTTGGGTCAGATGTCATTCTCAGATATGAGTTTGGACTCCTGATGTAAATGGATTGGGACCTTCATTCATTCATTCATTCATCTTCTATATCGCTTATTCCATAGTGGGTCACAGGGGAGCTGGTGCCTATCTCCAGCAGTCTACGGGCAAGAGGCAGGGTACACCCTGGACAGGTCGCCAATCCATCGCAGGGCAACACAGAGGCATACAGGACAAACAATCATGCACACACTCATTCACACCTAAGGGCAATTTCAATTTAGAGAGACCAATTTACCTAACAGTCATGTTTTTGAACTGTTGGAGGAACCCGGAGTACCCGGAGTACCCGGTGAGAACCCACGCATGCACAGGGAGAACATGCAAACTCCATGCAGAAAGACCCCCGGGCAGGAGTCGGACCCAGGACCTTCTTGCTGCAATGCTGCAACAGTGCCACCAACTGCACCACCGTGCAGCCCTGGATTGCAACCTTTGGACGTTAAAACTTTTGCTGACTTTGCCTTTCATTTTGACGGTACTGTATCTTGCCAAAAGGGTTCATACCATCAAACATGTTGAACCTTTATGTCTTTAAAAAAAGCTTACTATATAAATACAATATATATCTCAACTGGAATGTCTTTTGGAAAAAATCTCATCAAATATGAACAGTCAATAGAAAGTAAAGAGAATTAAATAATACCTGCTTCATTTGAATACAGGGTTGGCACAACAATTTTTGTACATTGCTACAGCAAGACATGTTTATAAATGAAGCATCATTAATATACAAGTTACTTTAAAAAAAACAAAGGTATACATGCGTTAAAATGATTAAAAAATATATACATTACATAAAAGGTGAGAAATATTAAAAGCAAATTTAGAGAAACTGTTAGTAAGACGCAATTCAAAGAAACTAATAGAATAAACTTTAGCCTTTAATAAAGCTTTAGTGAACAATATTTTGTTAATCCTACTTTAAAGGAGGGCGTTTTTTCTGTTTGATGGTATTAGTCTGATTTAGTAATATACTTTATGTGTATATTAAAATTCAAGTCCATAAATACACCTAGGTTTGTGAAAGGCTCTGTAGGGTTTAGCCCCATTGTTTCCAGCTGAACATTAATCTCTAACCTTGCATTTTCTGGACCTAAAACAATAACTTATTTAGTTTCTTCATTAAGCTTGAGGGAACTCTGGCCCAACCCCTCATTGATATTATTTTAGTACTCAATGACAGTAAAGGACAACGAAAATAAAAGTGGCCTGAGAATGGAGCCTAAAGGAACCCCACATATGATTTTGTTAAAATCAGATGTATCATTGCTAAATAACATAAAGTAATCCAGGTTTTTCAAATATGATTTTAGCCTATTTAGCACAGTATCAGACAATCCCACTCACTTTTCCAGTTTATCAATTAGGAAGTTATGATCACCTGTGTCAAACACAACATTGAAACAAGTAAAACCAAGAATGATTTGGGGTTTTTCATATGCAGTACGATATACACAAATCTAAATCATTGCTAACATCACAGCTGTGTAATATTACTCATCTTTGATTCATGTAATTAAACTGGAAACATAATTGATGAAAATATTTTAAAAAGACATAAAATGCACACGAGAATACAAATATTTTAACCTAGTGATTGCACAC
Organism: Crenichthys baileyi; assembly: GCA_036173005.1. NCBI lineage: Eukaryota > Metazoa > Chordata > Actinopteri > Cyprinodontiformes > Goodeidae > Crenichthys > Crenichthys baileyi. The sequence goes on from JAHHUM010000035.1 coordinate 199,400, forward strand.
CAATACATATGGTAAAATATGGGTAATATATATATATTTAAATTTATTTTTCTTAGGTAATTCCTTTTGAAGCCGAGAAAAACGGTTCAAAGCACAGGCTATGGGTCCAAAGAGCACCTAAGTGGGCCAACACTGGAAATACTCATGATTTTCCAAAGATCAAACAGTGATATTTACCCAGTGCAGTTGGCAGATTACAGTGCTTAAGTGTGTTAATGGTGTTGTAAAAACGCGGCAGAGTACTTACCAGCTATGCAGTTTAGTGGAAAAGGGAACGCCACAGTCACACTCACTTAAATGTTTGTGTCAACAAGGAAAGCGTCTTCCAAGTTGCCAGCTAATTCAATGCACTATGCATTCTCTCGGAAGCTTCAGAGGTTATGCAAATGAACAAGGCAGGGATGTGACATTTTGAAAGCCCTGGATGGATCACCCCTATTAGCAAAGGCTTTGACGGATCTTAAAAGGTACTTTCCCCTCCCACGATAGCAGTTTATTCTACCTTTTCCCTCCTCTCTCAACATGATTTGTGGTTAGAAGGGTCGGTGCTGTGTTCATATAAAACAAACATAGGCTTGAATGTAGGGGAGCCCACCTGTGAAATGGATACCCACAGTAAAGAAGCTGTCATGATTTAGAAGTGGAGAGTACATAAATGATTTATATGTTGGATCAGTGCGAGGAATGCGATAAAACAGAGCTTACTGAAACTTAAACAACTCAATGCATTTGATTAATTCTTTGTTCGCAGTTCATGGAGATGAAGACTGAAGTACAACAAGATATCAGAGTCAACAGTACTGCTTTCCGTTTACAGCAGTCAGACAAAATATTTGTTCACAGTCTAAACCATTACAAGACAAAACTGTATGACAAATTAGAACATGATGCCTCGAATATTGTTCATACAGCTTCCAAATGACATGCTCACCTTTATTAAAACTGGCACAGCACTTAGCTGTTAAAATATCAATAGTAACAAAAATGCACATAGCACATAGCAATAGCTTGGATTGTAGTTGCTGGCTTGGAAGTCTTTAAGCACAATAACCCTGGGAAGAATAACAACACTGATTGAATTCTGACATACAAATCTTTCACTTAAGAGTGGAACATAAAATCCCTAGCAATACTTTAAACTGTGGTACACTGTGCCAGTTGGTTCATAATTATTGTCCCAACATTTAACTAATACATACCAAGACAAGTAAGAACTAGTGTAGCCAACATTCTAATGTGCACATGGTAACACTTCATAATAATTGAAAAGGTGTGCAGTGAACCCATCCATCCATAAATGCAATTGATGAACTTTCGCTTATTCGAGATCGGGTTGTGGGGATAACATGTCCAGGTGGGAAACAAGACAACCCTCTCCCTAAGTGAAACTCTCCATCTCATCCTGAGTGATCTCAATGAGATCCCAGGTCAGTAGGAAAATAGTTTCTCCAGAATGTTCTTGGTTTGCCAAGAACAAAAACCACCTAAGGGAGCCACCCAGGAGTAATCCTAATGAATGAAAAAACCAATATAGAGGAGAAGAAGCTTCAGTTCTAGCTAACCCAGCAGTGCAGAGAGAGAGAGAGAGAGAGAGATGTAATTTGCTTAGTAGTGCTTTTTTAAGAGTAGATCTGCCTTTGTGTCTAATTTCAGACACAAAGCCAGATTAATTAAGAACCCACACAAACTCAAGTTTTCATACATTTATTACCCACAAATAGTTAGATTTGCCCGTTATTTAAAAACAAAACATATGACTTATGGACTAAAAATGTCAAGATTATTGTGAAAGCAAAACAGTTTGCTTTTGTTTGTTTTTGAACAGCAAGTGTTTCTTTAGATTACCCTTTTTATTAGGATTTTTCAAACTTTGCCTCTAAAAAAAGTATTTATTTCCTGTTCTATAAAGCTATGCAAGCATCTTGCACTTTGCAAGGTGAAGTATCTTTAAAAAATTACCATGTGACACCTTGCTGTTGTCTCATCTGTGCAACATCTGGCTTTGCTTTTTCCATTTAGGATAAGACCCTGTTAGTCTTACTTCTTCACCTGCAGCCATTATTCATGGCAAAATTGCTGCCTCAGGGATCTCCATTATTTATTTGGTAGTATTCCGCACAGCAGGATATGGCCCTGGGAATGTAAATCCCACATCTTAAGAAGATTACATTTGGAGGAATAAAAACATATGATAAAATATCTGTTCCATATAAAATGGAATTCGTCACTGTTTTGTGACAATTGATAAATGGTACTTGTGCTGAAACGTTATGCAAATGTGAATACACCACTAAATGAAACCTCCTCAATTGTGAAAGCCAGGCACCAGGAAGATAGCAAAGTCCATTTACAGGAACCTACAACCTAATTCCCTATTATCATCTGTCAATATTTAGTTGGGGCAGCCAGAGCAGCAAAGATGTTTTACAGTGAAGACTATGCTCCATGAATGAGAAAACAGCAAATTGCTTTTTAAGGAAGAAATTGACAATTTACAGATTTGAAAGAGATGTTTACTGCTGGCCATTGGTCATGAGCATAAGTCGTACTTACAATATTGATATGGCTGCTATCTGTATTACAAGCTAATGACAATGTATTTTCCTGCATGATGTACTTTCAAACCTTGTGGCAACATGTTCAATAAAGTGCTATGCAACTAGATGTATGTATAAGTACTGTGAGTGTGCAACTGATTTAATAAGATTCAAATTGACAAGTGCACATAAACAAGTTTTTTTTTTTTTTAAATATTATTATTCCTATCACTAAGTCCTATATGCATGGCTGAGATATTAGATTTTGAGCAAGGGATTGGCGAGATGCCTGTGATTTTCCCACCAAGACATAAACTTATAGGGACATTTCTGTTAAGTGTTCGAAATGTAAACTGGAAATTGTCTACTTTCAGGGTCGTTGCATGGTGTAGCGGTAGAGCAGGCGCCCCATATACAGAGGCTCCATCCTGGGTTTGAACGGCCTGGAAACCTTTGCTACATGTCTTCTCCAGTTCGCTCTTGCCTATATCCTGTCTGGTAGCTGTCAATATAGGCCACTAGTGCAAACAAAAAACATATTTGAAAAAGAACATGTCAACTTTCAGATTTTTTGTTATTGTACTTCCTTTACTTGTATTAGGAAGAAGCTGCATCATATCGCCATAAGCATTCTGGAAGTGTAAATATATCATTGGAGTGGTGGAAAGTTAACAAGCTAGACACGTATCAATTCACCTCAACAGATGATTTACCAGATCCATGATGGATGGATGGATGGATGGATGGATGGATGGATGGATGGATGGATGGATGGTTTAGTATTTAACAAACAATAAAATAATACATAGTTAATATGGAATGAAAAAACTGGAGATACTGTTACTGGAGATGCCATATTACATGTATTACATTTGATCTATAATCGTTTATTCATCTGCGCTTAACCCCTGTTTTAGAAATTATTTGCTGTGGCTTTAGAAGATCGTTAGAAGACCTTAGAAGACCTTTTCTTTATTTTCATGTTTTTATTTGTGAAAACCACAATTAACTGGTGAGGCCTTTTTCATTTCACAATGTTGACATTTGCATTGGTATTCTGTAAAAGACAGAAAAAAAACGTGTTGCCTCTTTAAAAAATATGGTGTGAAAAAATGAAAGAACAAATAACAAAGAACAAATAACAAATAAACAAGAACTAGTTCAGAGAACTGTGAATTTTGTTCAGAATTTTTAGGTCAAATGAGTCGAATACCTACTTTACTTTCTGTCTGGTCCTTCACCTTTTACTGCTGAAGTAACGTAACTGAAGCAATTATGTTTTTCTTTTATGATTGGTGCTTTCAATATCAAGAGCGCTTGTGAGGCGGTTGTTGAATGACCTGAGAGCCTGTCTTATAATGGTTCTATATACAGAACAAAACTGATTTTGTCAAATGCTCACCTATTTCTACCAAAATAGACTAACCCTAACTGCATTCATTTTACAATGTGATGTAACAGTTTCAAAGGATCAAAATTTTATATGAAAAACTGTTTTCGCTCCTCACTTCACGTTCATAAATTGATCATCATCTCTCATCTGCATATTTCACTAGAAGACAATTAAGTCACACACATCATCACACAGATCTCTATTGGCAATGCCCGATAGTGTTATGGAAATTTTAGTGCCTTGCTTGATTTGCTCCTTGGTACTCTACAGGAACTGACAAAAGTATTAGAACCCCTCAGTGTTGTTCTATTCTTCTCTGTTTAGTCTTAGAGTAATGGTTTCTCAGCCTTCTGCTTGCAGCTGTGTGAGATAATATGTATGCCACACTGTTAAGATTATGTCTGGGACAACAGGTCTCATGAGAGTCACCTTGAGAACTGTTGTAAAAAATAGGAGAACTTTTACTTTGTCTAGTCAGAATGATTTGGCAGCACTACTGAGCACATCTCCAATGCTGTAAAATCCTTCTCTCTTGCAAGATTCTAATAAAGCTGATTCTGAGTGACAATCATCAGTCTCTGGATGCGAATTTTTCTACAACAATTGGCGTCACGAACAGGATTCATTGACTGATTTACTCTGGGGACATCGACGAAGAAGTGCCAGGCGCCAGCCTTGGAAGAGATTCCTTGCCTTTACCCAGCTTAGTGTTACAGGGACGGAGGACTTCTGCGTCGAGGTTCCTGGGAGACTCAGCACTGGAATCCAGACAGAACCCTTTTTTTTTTTTTCCAGAGATGGCGAGATCTTGAATCAGCACAATTAATTATTATCATTAGATTATATTAGGTTGTATTAAAGAAAACAAAACAAATTATAACCAAAGGCCTATAAATTAAATTGCAAAAATAGAGAAAATCATAAAAGTTTTAATAATAGTAAGGACTTCTTAATTTTTAACTAAAAGGTTAAAACTAACAGTTTTCGACTGGGGACAAAGGGGATCTGGGATTTTTTCCGCCTTGGAACAGGAGCGAGGTGTACGGACCTCGCTGGTGCGGTTGATGCCACGCTGCGCACAGGTGAACAGTAATTCACCAGTAGAGACCCCTCCCTGTACGGTTGAGTGAGGCTCCCCTAACCAGTAAGTTAGGGGGAAGGCGATTAGGGTGCCATAAAGCTCTTAACTCTTGTGGAGACGTCTGCAGGTTTTAAAGGAATATTCCCCCAAGGCTGTCAAGTATGGGACAGCAGTTCAGTTCTAAGGGATTACCTCCTCCCCAGGGAGAAACATTCAACAAAAAATATGGTCCACAAAGCACTGAGTGCATAAACAAATGGGTTAAAGAATTAAACTGTCCTGCAGGAGGTTCATACAATCTTACAAAAAAATATGGTCCACAAAGTACTGAGTGCATAAACAAATGGGTTGAAGAATTAAACTGTCCTGCAGGAGGTTCATACAATCTTACAGTTTTACAGCGGGTTGAAGAAGCTATAAAAGAAAAGGAGGAAAAATTAGAGGGACAAAAGAAAATAGATCAAAAAGATTACCAGGCTATGAAAAAATATAAAGCATGCTTAAAATGTTGGAAAGAGGAAGCTGAAACTCTAAATTGATGCCAGGGAATCAGGATGACATAAAGACATGGGTGGGTGACACCCATGTCTTTATGCCATGTCTCTGTACCTGTACTTACCAACTTTGGTCCTAATACTGATGCAAACACACACAAAATAACCCCACCCCCTTATAATCCACCTTTAAAGTCTGACACTTCTGTTAATTCTTCTCTTGTTTCTCACTCTCTATTCCCTGATCCACGAGCTTTGACGACCGGCGGCTGTGGTGGACCACGATCTGGACTCATATGTTTACCGACCCATCAGAAACGAACAGCAGCCTGACAGCTCCTCCACTGCAGCAGCGACCTCAAGACCTCCAGCTGCAGAATCAGCCACATCTGCAGCAACAGCAGTCACTGAAGGTGGAAGACAGCTCTAACACCACATCTGCACAGCTGCACAGCTCCTCAGATCCTCCTGATTCACTGCCAGGTCCAAGCTCCAGCCCTCCGTCTTCTCATGCCAGACTGAAGGCTCAGGGACACACTCTCACTGCACCTATGGTGGAAGTAATGGGTCCAAATGGACCTAACCTGGTTTTCCGGTCCTGCACTTCTCATGACATCGAGGAGTGCGCAAAACTTCTCCCTGACCTATCTCAGTCAGGTGAAGTTTTCCACCAAATTTCTCTGATTTTTGCAAGGAATATCGTCCTACTGGTGCTGAAATACGCAGAATCCTGACACGTAAAATAACTGCGTCTGACATTGCAAAAATCCATAACAAGCTCCCTGTTCCAAACCTACGTCGGAAACATGAGGATTGGGATAATGATTCAAATCTGGAGTACAGGAATGCCGTTACTGTCCTGGCGGTTGCCGATATGACTAACATCTATGCCTGCAAGCAGAAAGGTGATGAAGACACTAACAATTTCATCACCAGAGTGATCGAAGCAGTGACCAAGTACAGTGGAATGGAAACACCCACAGAAGTGGGTACAGAAGCAGGGGTCTGGGAGACCCTGGTTTTTGATGCAGTCATAAAAGGAATGCTTCCACTTTTAGCACAACATCTTAAGGGGGCATATGTGGGCTGGACTGATCATCCTCCCCTTGCTAATGTTCGCAGGCATGCCAAACATGCTCAACTCATGTTTGAAGAACGGCAGCGGAGTAAAAAAGAAACATCTGACAAAGAACTGCATCTAGCCACGATTACGATGTACCAAAATGTCGGAAGGAATAGGGATGGAGGATATCGACGAAAGCAAGGCCCAAGGAGAGGTCCGGGAAGACGTTTTTGTGATAACGACACCTGTTTCAAGTGTGGCAGAAAGGGACAATGGAGGGAGCAATGTCCCTACGCAGCTGAGGCCGCATCTTACCAGGCTGACTGACTAACTGAGGCAGAGGAGGGCAAGCGCAACCCACCACAGTGTCTGCCGTCTCGTCAAAGCGGTACCACACCTCTTTAACACACACACAGCTTCACACTCTTTTTCTACCTATCCTATTTCTCAGTTAGACACACACACACACACACAAATATACATACAGATGCTCAATCCATTTTTTTTCTCTCCTTCTGTTTCACGCAATGAAAAGCTGCTTTGCAATGACTGTGGTGACTTGACTAAAGTGCAACATGCTATTGCTGTTTTGGAAAAGAAATTTGAGAGAAAATATATACCAACTTATGCTCATTTTACTCAGAGGCATATAAAGCTTTCCCAATGTTTGATCTTATAGTCTCAGGAAAAAAAAATATAATTTATGCTAGACTCAGGAGCAACTTCTTCTGTTGTTAAGGCAGAGGAATTTTCAACATCCCCAAAACTCAGCGGAAAATCATGTTTTTTCTATGTCAGCATCAGGGCAGACGACAAGGCAACATTTAACAAAGCCCATCGCATGTGTAACACCTGATGGGTTTACTTTCAAACATTGTTTCTTCTTATCATCATTGTGTCCTGTAAAATTTGATGGGTAGAGATTTTGATGTGCAAGCTAGGGATCATTCTAATGTCCACCCCAAAGGGGGTAAGGGTCTCTACTCAGGCTGACACAGTGTTTACTGCAGTACAGTTCAGTCCACAAGCATTAAATTATGCTAATGAGTGGAAACTGCAAAATTCATTGTGTTCACAGCAGTTGCTGAAGGAGGTTAGATCAGTTGTTAATCCCTCCTGTGATTTTATGCAAGCTGTTGATTTAAACTGTATTGCTCATATGTCGTTTGGTTCTGACAAAGAATATGAGAAAGCTTGGTTTCGCATTTCTTGTGAAAAACTAACCACGTCTATGCTTTATTGGAATGCTAACACAGCCGCGCTTGCTGTTTGTCTGAACTCACACCAGCTGCAGTTATTCAAAACAAGAGCCACTGTCCCACACATCGCTTTGGCAAAATCTGTTACACAAAAGTGGACAGATGTAAACTATTTTGTGTTGCAATGTGGAAAAGTATCTGATTGGACTGTGGTACCAAAAAATTCTAATTTTATGTTTTCTAAGAGACTTTCTGCATTTAAAATATAACCTTTTCTTAGCACACTGCACTGCAAAGGAAACTGTTCAGTTGATCCCAGAAAATGATCTGTTTTCCCAAAATGGCTCATTTGTTGAAATTGACGCCACTTCAAATCCATTGTTGGTCCAGGTGTCTCCTGCCTGTGGGCAAAAAATAAATATGATGTGGGACTCATAAAAAGGTTGTGAAACCTGTTTTTTGTGACCAAAGTCAAACTACAGACCGTGTGTGAACAAATTACCACTCAAACCAGAAGCCATTCCAGGAATCAAACCTGTTTTTGAATTGCTTCTGAAAGAAAGGAATTATTGTTCCTTGTGAAAGTTCTCCTTTAAGAACTCCTCTTTCCTGTTAAAAAGATCAGGGATAAAGGAGAACCTGTTGAATGGAGGTTTGTGCAAGATTTACAAGCTGTAAATGCTACAGTACAAGCCAGAGCTCCTACAGTTCCAAACCTACACACTATTTTGTCACAAGTTCCTCCAGATGCAAAGTTGTTGATCTTTCAAATGGGTTTTTTAGTGTACCTGTTGATAAGCAGAGCCAATTTGGTTTGCTTTTGAGTTTGAAGGAAAACCTTTACACTTTCGCTCGTCTGTGTCAAGGTTCTGTGGAAAGTCCGACTATATATAATGCTGCATTGAAAGCTAGTCTTGAGGCATTGGAGTTGACCTCAGGCTCTGCTTTATTGCAGTATGTTGATGATCCTCTGCTTTGTTGTCCTACGAAGGAGCAATGTGAGAAGGACACTGTCACACTGTTGAAACATTTGCATTCAGATGGGCACAAGGCCTCTCTTTCTAAACTTCAGCTTGTCCAGTTACAAGTAACCTTTTTAGATCATGTTATTTCTGCTGAAGGTAAAACTCTTTCCTCAAAGCGTGTGAATGCAGTGCAAAACAGTCCAAAACCTGTTACAAAAAAACAGTTGATGTCATTTTTGGGCATGACTTCATATTGCAGGAATTTTATTCCTAATTATTCCTGTATGGAAGTCCCGTTGGGTGCTCTCATGCATGGTAAAGGTCTTCAATCTCAGGACAATATTGTTTGGACACCTGAAGCAGAAGCACCTTTCATCCAACTTAAGATGGCTTTGCAGAAGGCTCCTACCTTAGGATTACCGAATCCTGACAAACCTTTTTTTCAGGCTGTTGATGAAAAGCATGGGTGCATGACATCAGTTCTCCTCCAATATCATGGAGATAACCTGCGACCTGTTGCTTATTTTTCTGCAAAATTGGACCCAGTGGCTAAAGGACTCCCTAACTGCCTTCGTGCTGTGGCAGCTGCAGAAAAAGCTGAGTTGGCTTCTAGAGACATTGTTGGATATGCAGACCTCACAGTTTTGGTTCCACACTCTGTTGCTCTGTTTCTGCTTGAACAGAAAACATCACACCTTTCTGCTGCTCGCTGGCTGAGATACACATCAATTCTTCTGGACATGCCAAGTATAACTGTTAAAAGGTGTACTGTGCTCAATCCAGCAACAATTCTCCCCACACCAGACGATGGGGAGCCTCATAACTGTGTTTCAGTGTTGAAGGAAGTTTGCACATCCCGGGCTGACCTTTCTGTGATACCTCTGGAGATTCCAGAGATGATTTTATTTGTTGATGGTTCGGCTTCTCGAAACCCTGATACTGGTAGGAATCAGGTGGGTTTTGCAGGGTGTTCTTCCCATGAAACTCTTGTTTCAGGCTCACTGCCAAAACACTTTTCTGCCCAGGCTGCTGAGCTTGTGGCCCTGACTGAAGCTTGCAAATTAGCCGAAAATCAAACTGTAAACATTTACACAGACTCGAGATACGGATTTGGTATAATCCATGATTTCGGGGCATTGTGGAAACACAGAAAGTTTCTTAAAAGCGATGGAAAACCCATTTCGAACCATGTTCAGGTTTGTAACTTGCTCCAAGCAATTCTTTTACCAAAAGCTATCTCTGTATGTAAATGCGCAACACACACATCTTCGACAGATGTTGTTTCACAGGGGAACAGCAGAGCGGATTTAGCAGCGAAACTAGCGACTTCTTCTGCTCCTCTTTTCCCCGATTTGCACACACACAAGGATACCCCTCCACCTCTGTATGACTTGAAAGCGTTACAGAGCTTTGCTTCTGTGGGGGAGAGATGCCTGTGGGCTTCTGCAGGAGCGAAATGCACTGATGGTGTTTGGATCGGCCCGACCGATAAACCATGTCTTCCCAAACACATCTTTCCACATTATGCAAAGCTCACACGTGGTTTGGATCATTGTTCAAAAGAGAGAATGATAGCTGCTTTAACATCTCAGTGGTTCACAAAAGGTTTCTGTATTTATGCTCATAAGTTCTGTCAATCTTGTATGATCTGTGCAGCATACAATTCAACCAAAACACCACAGATGACTCAAGTTGCACATCCACAGCCAGATAGGCCTTTTAAACATCTTATGATGGACTTCATTGAGTTCACTCCATCTGAAGGGAAAAAGTATGTGTTGGTTGTTGTTGACATGTTTAGCAAATGGATTGAAACGTTTCCAAGCAAAAATGCAGACAGCCACACAGTCACCAAAGCCCTTTTAACAGAAATAATTCCCCGATGTGGCATTCCTTCAAAGATTTCTAGTGACAACGGGACTCATTTTGTGAATGCAGCAATGGAGGTGAGTAAGTTCCTAGGGTTTGACCTACGAACACACTGTGCATACCATCCACAGAGTGGTGCACAGTGGAACGTGAAAATGGGACTTTGAAATTAAAATTAGCCAAGTGTTGTGAAGAAACTGGCTTACTTTGGACAAAGGCCCTGTCTATTGTGCTCACTTATATGAGAATGAGGCAAAGAGCACGAGTAGACCTCAGTCCTTTTGAGGTGCTGTTTGGCAGAACCTCCAAATTTGGGCATGGGAACATTGCCAAGACCATTGCCCTCCACATCTTTGTGTGAAGATAAGACGTTGTCTTACTGTCAAAACCTATCAACTGTGCTTTCTACCTGAGACAGCCACATCTCCCCTCCATTCTTTGGTGCCAGGCGACTGGGTTCTGATCAGAGAGTTTAGGAGGAAACACTGGAAGTCCAGGCGCTGGAGAGGACCATTTCAGATCCTGCTGGTCACCCACACGGCTGTGAAGGTGGCAGAGCGAGTCATCTGGATACACGCGTGCAGTGGATTTTTCTTTCAGACATAACAATCCCACTTATTCCGATGCTATTGGGGTTCCACGTGGTGTCCCAGGTGAATATAAATTAGCCAATCCCATAGCCAATGGGTTTGAATCAATATTTCTTTGGATTACTCTTAACAAAAATGTTGATCGCATTAATTATGTTCACTATAAAACAGCGCTTAGCAAACATCACCAGAGATGTAATGGTAGGGGAAAACTGACCCAATTTTTCCCCCTTCTCTTATTTTTGGGGCAAAACAGACTGGCCTTAGACATGTTGTTAGCTAAAAAAAGGGGAGGTTTTTGTCCCATGTTTGGTTCTTTATGCTGTACATTTATTCCAAATAAAAAACCCCCCGAGGGTTCCGTAGCCGAGCCCTAGATGAATTGCGCACCCTGGGCTCATCACATGACAGAAGACTCTGGTGTAAGTTCTTTACCTGATTTTTTTGCTGACACTTTTGGTAAATGGAAGGATTTTATTATTACGGGGTGTGACTTCCTTCCCCATCTTCACAGGTATTCTCATTTGCTGTGGATGTTGTGCCATTCCCTGCCTGCGCACTCTAATTAACAGATTGATCACTACAGCTCTGTCAAAAGGAGGACTCCTTTAGGTCATATCAGATGCCTCTCTTCAAAGGTGTAGAGGAACCCATGGATTGCTCTGATGAGTCTGACAGCGACTCTCATGATGATGATGCCTTCTAATAAATTTACGATATTCAGTTTACATCTATTCATATAATCCTCCTAATTCTAATGATGTAGATGTGTACCGAACACACACAGGGTAGATGATAACTCATGATTTAAATTTTGCCAGTATATTGGTGTACTAATATATTCTACTATATTTTCTTCATTTATTTTTTATTCTTTATATTATTTGTGTATTCATTTTATCTGCTCATTTCTTAAAAGGTTGTTGATTGAAGAGATGTTTCCATCAGAATGACAAATTGTTTCCAACAAAGAGGATGACAGTATTAATAGATTTGTTGTAGTGTTTAGCTTTGTAATAATGTTTCATTATTCATTTTACATTATTTAGTCAATTTTTATTACTACTTTTGATTCATTTTTATTATTCATTTTATTACTAATCAATACACATTTTTGAAATTTATTTTCTTGTACTTTCCTTTTTTGTCATTCAGTAAAATTTTCTTAGGTGTTCTATAACATATGAAACTAGTTTCATTATAATCGAAGAGGGTGGATTGTTATGGAAATTTTAGTGCCTTGCTTGATTTGCTCCTTGGTACTCTACAGGAACTGACAAAAGTATTAGAACCCCTCAGTGTTGTTCCATTCTTCTCTGTTTAGTCGTAGAGTAATGGTTTCTCAGCCTTCTACTTGCAGCTGTGTGAGACAATATGTATGCCACACTGTTAAGATTATGTCTGGGACAACAGGTCTCATGAGAGTCACCTTGAGAACTGTTGTAGATAATAGGGGAACTTTTACTTTGTCTAGTCAGAATGATTTGGCAGCACTACTGAGCACATCTCCAATGCTGTAAAATCCTTCTCTCTTGCAGGATTAAAATAAAGCTGATTCTGAGTGACAATCATCAGTCTCTGGATGCAAATTTTTCTACAACAATAGCTATTCTAACACTTTCTTCCCTCCATTTATTTTCACTACTGGTTTAACAGACTGTCATATTTTTTAGCTTTTGTGACTTCCAGAACCTCCTATATTTCATTGAGTGGCTCTTTTCTCAGTTTGATTATTTGTTTACTATGGCTAAGGGTGTCAGATGCCCCATAAGGCCCACAATGAGCTGTTTAGGTTGAGTATTCAGGGTTTTTTTTTTTTTTTGCTTTTTTACCAGATCAGCGCTTTCAAAGTGCTCCACTTTACTCATACTGGTTGTAAAGGGCAATACACTGGTCCAGTACAATGTGCATTAAAACATAAAAGGATGATGCTACTAAATCCAGAATGCTGTTATGTATAAATATCAAGTATTTTTTGTTTTCTCTGCTTGTGGAGGTTTTGTTTCTTTTTTCAGGTGGTGAGTGTATCAATGTCTTTTACTCTGATATCCTCATCTCTTGCTTCAGGCGAAGACAGTGGAACACCAAATACACCCACATGCATCATTTCAGCAGCAGCCCCCTTGGTGACAAGTCCATTCCCACAAGCATTATCTAACCCAATATTGCTCTTTGAAATAGCAAGACTGGTAAAACAAGGATAAAATAATGTAAAAAACCTGAGAGCAGAATTTTGACCTGGCCTTCATCAGATGAATGTAATTTAATTTGTTTAACTATTTCCTCATGCTTGGTAATTTATCCCACCAACCTGATTGAGAGTCTTTAATATCATGATATTTTATCTTAAAGGGCATATGCTATCATCAGTGTTAAAACCTTCATTTATTTTAGCTTTGTTTGGGCTTGCAGCTTACAATAGTTACATTCATTTTCATATCTAAATTTTAGCAATTTGTGAAAAAGGAGCAAGACAAAAAGCATGCACAAAGTAGCTGAGAATGCAGCCGAAAGTTGACAAGGAGTGATGAATTTACAAATGGAACACTAAAAACGAGTATCAAGGCAACACAACAGCCACCCAAGTAAAAACTGTTGAAAGGAAAGTCTTTAGCTTGAATGTGAACTCATAGATTTATATGGTGATTTGTCCAGTGAGGATGAGGAAGTCAGGATGAATGTTGTCTAAGACCAGCTGTGTGAAGACGTAACAGACCTGAGCCCTACCCAAAGATTTAAAAGCTGTCTTTGTTCTTCTTATCATTGACCACAGTGGTGAATAAGTCAAAAAATGTAATAAAAATTATTCCAGCAGCATTCAGGAAAACATTGTACTTTCTGCTTAGGTTTTGTTACAATGAGTGAGAATCTGCACTTGTTCAGGCCATTCTGGTGACAACTGTGTCTAAGTTATCTTAACAATAATAAGCAATGCAATGTCAGTGAATAGCAATAGCTAAAATACTGGTAATGTTTTTGATACCTGTTTCTACATAATCAGTCCCTTCTATGATCCTGCCCCTATGAAAATGTGTACCTAGTGAATCCCTGTGTTCTTGGTTTACCTTCCTTCTTACCCCAACCCCCCAACAGAGAAAATCCCCCAAGTTCTAGGCCACTTACAATGTAAAACAGCAATACCTATAGAGTAAAATACTCACCTCATTTCAATAAGTGTCTTCTGCAGATCTACGTCTTAGGTTAGCCAAAGCAAAGGTTAGCCAGCTGTCTGCCCTTTGTAGTTTTGTTTAAATACAGCAAGCAAACACATAAATGTTTGAGCACAACCTGTTCCCACCACCCTTCCAAGTATTCACCTCAGCCTTCCCAGGAATCTTCAATGATTCTTCTCCACGTCAAAGTTATCTATATAAGTACTTACCTTGGATCCATATTTACCTTAGCTTCTCTACTATTTTACTTTTTCCTGTTCACTTAATTTCATGTGAATTTCACTCAATGGTTCAATACCTCTCTACTTTAAGGTCACAGAAAACCATTCATAACAGTCCATGTTTAACCGTACTATAGTAATTTTGCAGTTAAAGGTTTTTCAAGGGCACAGTCTGTCACTTCAAGCTTCCATCCTACGTTCACTATATTGCCAAAAGTATTGGGTCACACCACCAAATGAATTCTGATGTTATAATCACTTCCATATCTGGAAGTGCGTGACAAAGTGGTTGAATCTGTATTTATGCACCACTTGTCCAGTAGATTCATACATTGTAACTTTGATTGTTTGCTTTGTTTGTGGTAGCATTATGTTACAGTTTACATCTAAGCACATGTTTAAAGTAGGCACTATTAAACCATTAGTTATTTTGGAAGTTTCCTTCTGTTAAATGTTGGTTTGTATAACCTCACCATTGTTTATCCTTTTGTTTTGATCCCACATCCAGGACAGGTTTCATGTGAGGGCCCAGCCCAGTACTTCCTGTTTGTATAGTCCATGATGTCACTGATGGCATCACTGGATGGAACCAAATGAAGGGTTTTCTTTTTTTTAATATGGTATTACTTATTTTCTTTAAAGGAATCTTTTGATCTGCATGGCATAGATTTTTGTATTTTGTAAACCACTTATTTGTGTAGAAGGGTTTATAAATTAGATAACTAATTTTATTCTTTTTTTATGTTTAGATTGTATTGTTTGGTACAACCTTTTTTTCTAATGGTGCAGACCAGCGGTTACGCTAGACTTTTTGTTCTCTGTCATTTTGACTGACAGGGACAAAATAATCCTGTCATAATCATTTTTAACCTTTAGTTTTTAAATGATAGTAATTAAACATTCAATAGCATTTAGTTTCATTAACTTTAATTAATATTCAGTCCTAACAAGCTGAACAGAGAATCCACATCAACCAGCTGAATACATGTAACTTAGATGTAACTCTTTTTCATTCAGTGTATCCTAGTAAGTACACATAAACAATGAACTGAAACAATAGCACTTAAAATATCAGCAGAAATCCTGATGTGGCCTGAACACTCAGTTTCACAACCTCCTCATGGTCTGCAATGGACCTGAATTGTGCACCCGCACTTGTTTTTTTTTAATCTTCACTGAATCAGTTGCTCTTATTTTCACCTATTTTATCAACACCATCGTCGTTAATTGGCTTTTTGAATAAATGTCCGACACTCAGCTGTCAAGTTAAGCCAACAAGTTCATGCATCAAGTGAGAAAACAGCTAATCAATTTGCTAACTCGCCAACAAGTGGTCAGGGTTGTGAATTGCAATCTGTCAAAATGACAGATGGCCTTCAAATTTTTCCGTCACCATTTAAAAAAAAGCGGTAAGAAACGAAAAACATTCTGTTAACTGGTGCAGGCTGATGAGGTTCAGGTGTGTTTCAGTCTTTTATGAAAGCAGTAAAAATTTGGCTATCAGGCTTTAAGACTGAAACTTATGTTACTAAAATAGACCAAGAAGAAACTGTTGCAATCCTCTCAAGTTGTTAAATATTGTTCAGTATCTTTTGGATTATGGAGGGGGATAGCTCGTAATGTTTTCGTGTTAGAAGTCTTTTCTTTTGCAGCCTTTATTTTTGATATTTTTCAAAAGTAGGCAGACAAGAAGTGGGGTAGAGAGAGAGGAAGACAAGCAGCAGTGGTCTCTGCACTGAGGTCATGACTCGAACACTGGACAGCTGCGTTGAGGACTGAAGCCTGTGTAAATGGGTCGCGTGTTCTACTGCTACGCCATGTGCTTCGCACAGAAGTTTTTTTTTTAAAGCATAATGTGTTACAATATAACACCTGCTCTTTATAGATGATTAAAATATACATTTATAACCATTAAATCAATAGGGCTTCAACTAGTTTTCATAACATATCTCTGGATATTTTGAATCTCACTGGGATGTGAATAAAGCATAACAGTCTATGCGCCATCTTTTTATGGTCTAAATACACCCTCTCAACTTTTTATAAATGCGCAGTATGTATCATCTGGTATTCTACCTCTAAAACCCTCAGTGTATCACTGAGAGAAGGAGAGGGAAATGGCAAAGGGAGTGCTGGAATAAATTATTTTCAGACAAATCTTTTATTTCAACACAGAGCACAGAAAACAAGTGTGCCAGCTCCCCCAGTAATTCCAGAGGTACTTTTCCTTTGTTCTGCCCTTTGTTTTCGGTGTGAATATGAAAATAGAAGTTGCTAAATAAGGCCCCTCCCATTTCCTAACTCTCTAGTGAACTTTAGCTGTCTTCTCCTTACACTGGCAACAACATTCTCAAAAATTAGATCATTATCCTTCGCTGGTTTTCACTAACTTGAGCATCTATGACCCATGGATCCATAATTTAAATTAGAAGTGACAAAATCCAAGCTCTAGGATGGCAGGAGCATAACCTCCTGTGTCTATTAAGTTTAGTAATTTAATAAATTTCCTCTGCTTTATGTATAATTGAGTTGGCCTTATGAAATAAGATGAAAGCCTTTTGTTTTATGCAACTTTATATCTTTGTTTGGACCAAATCCCTCTTACTAATAAATGTTTGTCAAAGCTGTACTATTATCATTTAAACCTCATTTCATCCAGCAGTGAGAAGAGGAAAGTCACAGCGATAGAAAGAAGGAAAAAAGTCTTTCATCATTCATGTAACTTCACAAAAGTGTGGCAAACAAACAATACTTATTGGACTGCAAAACAATGGTTCTTGGAGTTAAATAAATTTGTATTAACAACAAATGACTTTGGGGGTTAAATATTTACCTGGGCCGTGAATGTACCATTTTTTTAAGGACCTTCTAAAAGACCATAAAACTACAATGAAAGCATTTGAAAACTCTGAGATATTTTTTTTCTATTTTCCTGGGGATTCACGCTTAAGACTTAACCTTACAAGCCCACCTTGTCAAAATGCATCTGCAGTCACTTGACAGAAGAATCTTTGTAACATTGTAGAACTATACATGTTACATACCTGTAGGTGTTTTTTTTTCATTATTTCATAATTCAATTTCTCAGCAGGCATTAGGGACACTTTAAGTGATTTTATAATGGACTAAGATACAAAAAATTAGACATTAGATATTTCAATATGAATTCACATCTTGAATTTTCATTCAATGAATTATTAAATTTTTTTATATAAAAAACTTTTATATAACATTTATATACATATGGATAGTTTTATTGAACTTTTTGATAAATTCATTACAGTTATGCTAAAACTACCACATGAATAAATATTTAACAAATTATTTCTTTGGTTTTTGCCACAATACAAAAATATTGAGTTATGCCTTATTTATGTTTTGCCTTATATAAGCTAGGCTTTCTTAAACAATTGTCAAGGTGTGGTTTGTGGGTGGACCAAAGCGCAGACAAGAGCTTGGGAAGCGCATTCTGAGCAGTCTTTAGCTTTATTCAAAGGGTCAAAAAAACATACAAAAACACATGCAGTTTTTGTATGTATTTCTTTGGTTTTTGTATGTTCGTTCTTCGTTCTCAGACTGCAGGTTTGCTGGTGGTTCCTAAAGTCTCTAGAAGTAGAATGGGAGGCAGATCCTTTAGTTATCAGGCTCCTCTCCTGTGGAACCAGCTCCCAGTTTTAATCCGTGAGGCGGACACCCTGTCTACTTTAAGGCTAGGCTTAAAACTTTCCTTTTTGATAAAGCTTATAGTTAGAGTGGCTTAGGTTATCCTGAGCTATCTCTGTAGTTATGCTGCTATAGGCTTAGGCTGCTGGAGGACATAATGACCACTTTCACCCTCTTCGCTACTTTCTCACACTACTCTTCAATTTTGTATTATTTGCTGTTATTTCAGCTTTTAACTTTGTTCTCTCTCTTCTCTCTTCCTAGAAGCTACACCTGCCTGACTCTGTGTCTACCTGTGACAACTGTCTGGAGAGGGGCATCGTCCGAGCTTCTGCTGGCAACAACCTGGTGCTCACCCTCTACCGATGATCCACATGGCCCTGTCTTTTCAGTGTTTAACCCTTTCTCTCTCCTAGACATAGCTACTGACGGAGCTTTTACTGTAACTAACTCTATGTGCTTTCTTCAGACTCTAACATTGAAAACTGGCTCAGAGTTGATCTGTTCTTTCTTTCTAGGTGAAACGACTAAAGGAGCTACATCCATTAACTTTTTACTTTTCCTTCACATAGAAAGTACTCCTGGATCAGTGCTTCTTTGTTCTCTTTGTGTCTCTGTTTCTGTTCTCTCTAACCCCCAGTCGGTCGTGGCAGATGGCCTCTCACACTGAGCCTGGTTCTGCTGAAGGTTTTTTTCCTGTTAAAAGGGAGTTTTTTCCTTTTCCACTGTCGCTACATGCATGCTCAGTATGAGGGATTGCTGCAAAGTCAACGCCAGTGACTGTCCACTTTTCTCTACATGCTCATCCAGGAGGAGTGAATGCTGCAAGTCAACTGACTGGATGCAATCTGCTGGGTTTCCTTAGATAGACAAACTTTTTATCCAATTTGAATAAATAACAGAATCTGACTGCACTGTTCAATGATTTGGATTAATTGTATGCATGTACCTGACTTTTGTGAAGTGCCTTGAGACGACATGTGTTTGTGAATTGGCGCTATATAAATAAACTGAATTGAATTGAATTGAATTGAATTGAATTGAATTGAATTGAATTGAATTGAACTGAATTGAATTGAATTGAATTGAATTGAATTGAATTGAATTGAATTGAACACGGTAGGTACAAACCAGAGTTAGATCCAGACACTGCAAGACCCCATTGCATGGACAAGGGTATTCGTGGGGTTGTGAACGACGTGTAACGCAAGGAACCCACAAAACATAATGAAACAAACAAACTAATATGCAGAGAGAGAACAAAGGCAGGTAATCAAAGGAACTAAGGACAAGTGAGGCGAGGAGGCAGGAAGGGAGAGGGAACAGGTGAACCTAATACAACTAATTAAGAACACAATGAGTAGACCTAAAACAAAACTATAAACAGGGATAATTAAAACATAAGAATCAAGAATAAACATGAACTAAAGGAAACTGAGATATTAGAGGGAACACAATAACCTAAGGCCTAAACACTTAACAAAATGGGAACCAAAAGGGAACCCTGACTAAAAAGTAAACAAACCCAAACAAAACACTGACTGAACCAAACTGATGATGAAAAAGAGGAGAACACACTGGGAGACAGAAGAAAACCAGAACTGTAGGAAAAACAGAAACATGAATACAAAACCATAAACAAGAAACCTCTGGTTAACAGTAAACAAAAACCAAACACAAATTCCAAAATGTCACATCCTGACAACAATAGTTCAAGTATTCACAAATTTTAGTTTGATTAGTTTAATTTTAGTAAGGTATCAAATGTCTGGTTGATTGTAGCAGCCGGTATCATGATTGTTGGCAATTTCCAGACCCACATGCAGGAAGAAGCAATCCAGAATGCAGGGATATGATTAAATTAAGTTTATTGTAAGTAGCAGCAACCATGGAGACTACTGAGTAATTCAGGTGGTTATGTTGCTAAAATATTCTGGTTTGGCACAGAGCAGCTCTTCTTGAGGTAAAAACGAAATAAATCTCTGTGTGAAGCCCTTCAAGAAGACAAGGAAAGAATCTGGATTGTATCAGTTGGATCTTCTAAGCGAAAAGAGATGAATCTTTGACAATAGCTGGACCAGCATGTACTGTCTGTAATGACTGAGACAATCGATCTTGTGTTTGATCCCCGTGAGGACACCAGTTAGTTACTAAACATTTTAAAACTTATTTTTCATCATTATCCTGGATTTGTTTTTCTTTCACTCTGTTTACAACAAATGTTTTTAATGAACAGATTTAACTGCTACCATTTTAGTATCACACTACTATGCAAACTCCCCTTCACAGTACTAGCTATTAACTGGTCTTTTACCAGGTCCTGGCAATGAAAGATCTTTGGAAACAAATGCATTTTATTTTTATAAAAAATGTAGCAATCTTCTGTATCATACAAATATCAAGAACACATCTTCTCCTAATTGTTTAGTTAGGTTGACAGTAACAGCCACTGTACAAATAATACAACATTTAATACAAATTTAAAAATCTGTATAAATTACAAATTTATTCAAGGATTGCGTACTGCATTATGAAGTTGCTGCAGTTGTTAACACTTACCAATTACATATTTAATAGATTTGGTTTTATTAAACGAGACTGTTTCTTGTTCACAGGTAGAGAGGGGAGGGAGTGATGCTCAAATTAGAAGATTAGAAGAGAAAAAAGAGAAAATAGAGAGTACACTTTGGCATATCTAAAAGTGCAGAGAAAAGCAGGACAGGGAATGAAAACTGTTGAGAAAGAGATAGAAAATAAGCAAGAACCAAAAAACTATTTAATTAGATTCAATTTGGTTTACTGTTATATTCCCAGTTAACAGCAAACGTAATCTCAAGGCACTTTACAAGACAAAGATATTAAATTCACATCCCTAAATGTGTAATCAATCCAATCCAAAACAATATGATCTTGCAGGCAGATTCAAATTCAATAGATACACAGTAGTTCTATAATGGTTAGAACATAATGCAGTCAAAAGTTGCTTATAAAGCCAATTTGAAAAAGTTGTCTACATGATGAAACCAAGCCAAAAACAATGAGCCCTTGAATTTCCCTCCTCATAAGCAAGACTTTTTTTTTTTTTTTTTTATCAAAGGTTTTTTATTGAAAATATACTTTTCAATAGAACCCATACACCCATCTGCCTAGATGTAGAAACCACAAACACACAAACAGAAGCATAGTGATAGGAACAACTGTCTTAACAAGAAGCAATCTCAAATAGAACCAATCTTAAAACTTTTTTTTTTTTATTGGTCTGTTATTTTGTAATCTAAATTGTCAGATTTTTATTAGCTATAAATGGGAAATTGTAATAATAAAAAGGAGAGTAAATGGCATCAGTATCTCCCTTAGATGCTACATGTAGAAGAGAGACACAACTAAACAGATGAGGTCTGAACCAGTGGTACAACACTATGAGATGAAAAAGATAGCACATATTGTTTGTGCCAGCAGTAGTGCCTTGCTAGCTTAGTAAAGGAAAGAGACAAGGTTTTTACACAGAAAGACAGTGCCAAGTGTATCATCTATAGAAAGAGAACATAAAGTCATTGACAGCAATAAGTCAGCTAATCGCCTCTTACAAAAAGGATATGCACCTAAACACAGTAAAACCAGTGTAAGTGTACTTCCTATAGAGAAAAATAAATCAAAAGAACATTAAGTGATTGGCAGTAATAGCTCAGTAATAGCCCCTCCCAGGAGGAACACTTGCCTAAGCACAGAAACATAGTGCATGATGCTACTTCTATAGAGAGAAAAAACAGAAGACAAAGTTAATGGCAGTAATAAATGCAGATAATGCATAAATGAAGAGAGTAGTTGGAGAAAATAGCAGAGTGAGGAAAGTGCTCAGTGTGTCCTCCAGTAGCCAAAGCCTAAAGCAGAATAACCACAGGGATAACTAAGGATAGCCTAAGCTACCCTAACTCAAAAAAGAAAAGTTTTAAGCCTAGTCTTAAAAGCAAACAGGCGTTTGCCTCAGGGACAAAAAACATGTGCTGGTTCCACAGGAGAGATTCCTGATGACTAAAAGATCTGCCTCCCTTTATACTTTTAGAAACTGTAGGAAACACCAGTAAACCTGCAGTCTGAGAGTGACGTGCCCTGTTGGGAACATATGCAACAATCAGATATCTAACAAAAGATAGTGTCACTCCCTCCAGGGAATACATGGCACCACGGTTCTTCATTTACTGATGGATATATTCACACTTCACATTCTTCATCTTTAAACTTCTCTGTCAAACTGTGCAAAATACATGACAAGATATAACTGAAATTATTTTACTAGCGGTGGGTCCTTCTGTGTTGAGGTTGTGAAGCGCATATCAAGGCTGGTGTTGATGAGTCAGTGCTACAATGTGACTAATTCAGAAACTGGGTCGCCAGTTTGCGCGTGATTTGAAATATAAGGGGCAGCAAAACGTGTCCTGTGAATGTGTATTTTCTAAAGCAGGTGCATTCATATTGGAAAAGTGTGCCTTGATTAGGATTCGGCACTCTCACTGCCACTGGTCTGGGTGCAATTCAAAGTTAGGGAACACAGCTTTCCAGGTCTGTATTGGAAAAGAGGTTTTTAATCTCATTGAGACTTTACCTGGTTAAATAGAGTCAATATTATAAGCATGGTAAAATGATCACATTCACATCACAACCCTCTCCGGTTTGTTTACACTTTCCTTTTTGATCTAGCCATTATATCATAAAGAAAGATAAAGATCATATTGACACCATATTCAGAATTTATTTATTAACAACACAAACACCATCCATGTACTTATTCAATTTAAATCTTCACAGAGCAAAGTCATGTTACAATCACTCTGCCTGTTTTACATTTATTGTCCACTTGAAGGCACAGTGGAGCAAGTAAAGCATCATGATGCTTCAGTTCACGAGTCGAGTAATTGAACTTCGTGAGGCTTCATCTAGCCATTACTAGAATTTACTTTCCACACGCTGCAAAAAATAACCAAGCAAGAGTCAGAATAATCCAGAATTACATACCTTGCTGACTGCATATAACCAAGAGGGAATGAAGGAATGTAACAAAAAAAATCTATAAAAAAGAAACAGGTAGTAGCACCTTGAAAACCAGTCTCTTCTTTTTCTTAAGCAACGTTTAACTAGGGCACTGTCCCAATACCCACACTGCAGCCTATGCCCCTCTATAAATTGTGTACTTTGTAAAAGTGCACATAGAGGTTGAAGTGCACAGGTTAAAAGCGTGCAAAATTTGAGAATTGGGACAAAAGGGGTTGTTTAATCGACTTGCACCTCTGTAACTGCGACATCACAAATGGCGGGACCTGTCGCTGTTTTTGCAGTTTTGGTGCTAAGAAAATATTTTAAAACTGCAACAGGCAATTGTTTTGAGATGAAGAAAGGAAAGAAAAAGGAGGCTTATACACATACTCTCGCCACGGCCTCAGTGTTTGTTCGAAAGGTAATTTCAATGTTATGGGCTACTGACTGCCCAGAATCACCCTGAAGCCTGTTGAGTCTTACAATGTTGAGCCTGCAAAACCAGTAAAAAAATATATGGTATATTCTGATTTGATGGTTGATTACATTGATGGTCGTGATTGGTTTTTGCTCAAAATCTCACCTGCAGCAGTGAATTGTGGGTAAAATACTTCGGCGAAGTCAGCTTAGATGCACGCTTAGCCGAATTGTGGATCGAGGGCACAAAGGGGTATGGACTACTCTGGAGAATTGGGACACACTACGCACTCGAACCCATCAAGGGGAACATGCAACTGAGGGACACAAGGGTGGAAGGGAGAGTATTGGGACAGGCTCTAGCTCCTCATGTGGCCACCTTAAGATTGGTGTGGGGAAGTAAACAATGTCCCAGAGGAACAGGGGATGAAATTGTTCAGTTCCCATGTAGTAATAACAGAAAATCTAAACAAAACTACCATAAATTAATAAACACCGATTACAGAAAATGAAACCACAAAAAATAATAGCATAATAATGATGCTTTGTTATTATTGGCTTTATGTGTAAAAAGAATAAAGTTTTAAATTCTGTTCTGAAATTACCAGGGAGTCAACGTTAATGAGCTAAACATGAAAAAAAAATATTTTTTGCATTTTATTGTCATCAGGAAGCTCGTAGCAGCATTTTGGATCATTTATGGGATTAATTTTTAGGGCCTACTGATAGTAAAAAATTACAAATATCCAGCCATAACAGCAAATACATGGAAAAATGTTTTTCTGTCATAAGATATTTCTAATTTTTGGCAGCATTGTACAGAGCAAAGAGGATCATCAAGCTTTATGTAAAAAATTTGAAAAGTTGGGTATTATAGGCCTTGCAAAAGAAATGTATCTCATGTTCTAGTATTACTAAGTGGAACCACGTATATAACCATTTGTTGGCTCAAGCACCAATCCATGTGATACTCCATAACTATGGTGCACAAGGAAGATTTGTATTCAACATTAAGTAACAGGAAACTTTCTAAAGAAAACATTCAGACACCTCACTGTTGACAAATAATGTATAATTCACAGAAATGGGATGAAAACGTAGTCCCCACTCCATTGTTTTCACTGGTTGTGAGTCAGTGGCACAAAGAAAGCCTGCTCTAATATTATATTTACAGTGTGTTTTAACATTGGTCATTTCAACTCAACAAATTGTGTGTGTTGTCTTTTAAGAATTTTGTGTGTTACGTCCCTTTTTCATCTTTGAACACCTGCCCCTTTAAAATCTTCCGTACCTCTCTGTGCTGAGCTTACCTACTGAAAAACCAGTCTTAGAATCAGATTCTGTTGTTCTCCAGTAAAGCGCATTCACTCTACCAGGTGACTCTCGTGATCACATTCAATGCCGCATCAATCAGAGATGTACAGCAGTTTCAACCAGAACCATTTCAAGGCCTGCCTTGTTCGTACACCTGGGGTGCAAGCACAAGCTGAAATATTGATGGCCCACAGGTGCATAGTGTATGCTAAATGATGCAAAACCTGGATCTATGCAACCTCAGACTGTATTTAGAGAGTGAAATTCACCTCAAGTAGATTTTATTTACTTCTGATATTCTCTGAATCGTTTAAATTATCCTTAACATTTTTTTTTTTGCAAAAGAAGGGAGAATTGCTCTGCTTCTGATGCAGATGTTTAGTACAGCAAAATGTGTTGATTTTATGTGTGTATGTGTCAGTTTTTTTTTTTTTTCTTAGTGCGCAGTGCACATCTTCTGCAGTGCTTGTATGTTGTGTGTGTGATTGTGTGAAAGTGAGTGAGAGAAAGAGATTTTGACATACCTGGCATTGTTGATGCCACTGTTTGTTTCGCTCCAGGCTTTCAGACTGTCAGTGCAAGGGCTGTGTAGTGAAACATAACATGCTGTCATCTCCGTAACAAGTCTAGCCGCTGGGCCTCAACACACACCTCCATGAGACATGATGGCACAGCCTCAAACTCTCCACGTTCTGGCTTAAGCAGTTGACACTTAGGACCACAGCTGCTCTGGGGATGTTGGAAACCAACAAAAACCTTATCTGTCAATGTATTTTTTGTTGTTATTTTTTAGCTTCATGCAGCTCTGTCAAGTTTTTCATAATGTGTTACATAGGACAAATGTGAGAAGATAGCAGTCAAGTATCTGCTCAGGGAATCAACCACAGGAGGGGGGATAGAGCTTCACATAGACTTATATATGGAGACTCATCTGATCATAGTAGAGGAGGATGGAAAAAAAGCCTCCTATCTGACTTTTTTTCTCTCCCCAATTTTTTAGCCACCCTTCCTCTTTTTTTTGTCTCTGCCCATCTTTTTGTCAAAAACCCCCATGCCCCTTTTGGGGGCACATCAGCCCTGGTCTGTAAGCTGTTACAGACGGGAAGTCAAGCGCCTCTTTCAATTACTCTCATATTGGCTTGGACCTCCCTCTGGACAGGCCAGGCCCAGTGTCAATCCTGCCCATAATGAGAGAAGATCTCTCCCTACGGAGAAAGTGTCTCTTTGGGTTTATGTTATGTGTCCTCTTGCTCTAACTCGACAAATTGGAAGTGGAAGGGGACTGTGTGTGTTTGACCACACTAGTGTAAGTGAAGGTTTTAGTGTGATAATGTTTTATGTATCCTTTTACTCTATTTGACATTTTTTAGGGCACATTTTAACAAACATAAACAGTAATGTGCATAAAGCATTTGTCCCCTTTTCAAATTCCCCTTCCCTTTTTTTGCTTTCTTGACACTTTTAAATTTTTTAAAGAAATCAATCCATAAAGGCAACACAGAGACATCCCGGACAACCCATACCCCGCACCACTCATACCTAAGGGTATTAGTGTGGGTAATTTACCATAAATTAATAATAATAATAACAATAATTTAGAGTGATCAACTGACCTAACGGTCATGTTTTTGGACTGTGGGAGGGATTCAGAGAAAACCCACAGATGCACAGGGAGAACATGCAAATTCCCTGTAGAAAGACCACATGCTGGCATTCCAACCCAGGACCTTTTTGTTGCAAGAAAACAGTGCCACCAACGGTGCCACTATGCAGCCCCAGAAATGGATAACACCCAGAAAAAAAAGCTAGTTTCAAATTATAATTTTATTTAGCAATGTAGAACACTATTCAAAATGAGCTGGGCAAATGTGAAAAATAAATTACCTCTTAACCTAAAAACTATTAGTGTCACCTTTGGCGACAACAGCCAGCTTTAAGTCTTGAATGTTATGTCAGATGTAATGGGGCCAACACCTTTCCACTTTTGTTTAAAATCCACCAAATATGTTTTTTCCACAATCCCAACAGGTCCTGACAATGTAAGTAGTTCAATTCAATTCAATTTTAAAAAAAACTTTTTTTAATCCCAAAGGGAAAATTTAAAATTTTTTATAGGCTCCTTATGTAGGTTTCTTCAAAAAGCCATTGTAGATGCTGGATGGTTGTGGGCAGGAAAGATCTCCTTGTAGCCCCCTGTCCCCTTTCAGCAGATCTGAAGAACCCCTTGACTGAAGACACTCTGTTTTTGTTGTGGGCAAGTCTCATGAAAAAGGATGGGGTTCAGGGTTTCTTCATAATGTTTCCCTTTACATTTTTATGTGGAAAAAAATCTGTCCCCTTTGCACAATGATCTCCAGAGGTTCCAGGGGAGTCCCCAGAACACAGCCAGCCGTCTTGATCAGCTTGTTGAGCTTTTTTAAGTCCCTGGCTCTGATGCTGCTTCCCCAGCAGATGATGGCAGACAAGATCACCCTCTCTACAGCAGACTTATAGAAGATATGCAGTATCTTGCTGCAAACACCAAAGGACCTAAGCTCCCTCAAGAAGTACAGTCTGCTCTGGCCCTTCTTGTAGACGGCTTCACAGTTGCATCTCCACTCCAGTCTGTTGTCCAGGTGAACACCTCCACCTCTTCTCCCATGATGGAAATAGTGTTTGACTTATTCCTATTTCTCTTAAAATCTACAATCATCTCCTTTGTTTTAGTCACGTTCAAGATGAGATGATTGTTTCCACACCATGCCACAAAGTGATCCACCACCTTCCTGTACTCATCTTCTTCTCCATCTCTGATCCACCCCACAACTGCAGAATCATCTGAGTATTTCTGCAGATGACAGGAGTCTGTCTTGTACTGGAAGTCTGAGGTGTACAGAGTGAAAAGGAATGGTGAGAGTACAGTACCCTGTGGTGCTGCTGTGCTGCTGACTACCTGGTTAGACACACAACCCTTTAGTCTCACAAACTGTGGTCTGTTTGTAACGTAATCTTTGATCCAGGAGATTGTTGAGGTCTCCACCTGAGTCTTCTGGAGTTTCTGACAAAGCAAATCAGGTTGGATTGTGTTAAATGCTCTGGAGAAATCAAAGAACATGATCCCCACAGTGCTGCTGGCTTTGTCCAGATGACAGTGGGTTTGTTGAAGCAGGTGTATGATGGCATCTTCAACTCCAATTCCACAGCGATAAGCAAACTGAAGGGGGTCCTTATAGTTTATTGTTGGCTTACTCAGGTGGGCCAACTGGAGTCTCTCTAGTACCTTCATGATATGGAATGTCAGGGCAACAGGTCTATAGTCACTGAGGACTGATAGGTGAGTTTTCTTTGGTACTGGAACAAGACAGGAGGTCTTCCACAACACCGGAACCTTCTTCTGGGCCAGGCTTAGATTGAAGAGGTGCTGCAGAATCCCACAGAGCTGCTCTGCACAGGCCTTTAAGACTCTAGGGCTGACACCATCTGGACCTGCAGTCTTATTCCGATTCAGTCTCTCCAGTTGCATCTTCACCTGACTCTTGAGACACACAGGTGGAAGGGGGAGGCAAAGGGAGCATCAGCATCTTCTGATATGGTTGGAGGTAAACATGTAGAAGCAGAAGGGTCCATGGCAGAGGTGGAAGATAAAACATTTGAGGTGTTGCTGGACAGGTGTGGGTCCTGTGGGTCAAAGGAGGGTGGGATGTCTGTCTGACTGTGACCAGGAGAGGAGGATGCTAAGCTTGTTTCTGAACTGAACCTATTGAAGAATGTGTTCAGTTCATTGGCTCCATCCAGACCTCCATTGGTCTGATCATCCTTCTCCATGAAGCCTGTATTCTTCTCCAACATCTCTGATATTGTTTTGCTGGAGCTTGCTCTCCAGCTTCCTCTTGTACACCTCCTTGCTGTCTCTTATCTTGACTTTAAGTTGCTTCTGTATACTCCTCAATAATTCTCTGTCTCCCTCTCTGAAGGCTCTTTTTTTCTTGTTAAGCAGGTCCTTCAGGTCACCGGTGATCCAGGGTTTTTTATTGGGGGAGCATCTCACAGTTCTGGTGGGGATGATGTTATCCACACAGAAGTGTATATAGTCAGTTACACACTCAGTCATGGCATTGATGTCTTCTCCATGTGGCTGGCACAGTGTGTCCCAGTCTGTAGCCTCAAAGCAACCTTGCAGGGCTTCTTCAGCTTCCTGTGACCATTTTCTCACAGTCCTCTTTATTACAGGTTGTCTCTGAACAAGGGGCTTATATTTCGAGCAGAGAAAAACCCGTGACATTTGCATAAAATAAATCCAACGTTTTGTTTTCTCTGGTAGAGCAGCTGACCAACTGTTGAAACGTTGGAAGTGTACCAGAGAGTGAGGCATGGTTAAAATCACCAGAAATAGCCACAAAAGCATTGGGGTTTTGTGTCTGTAGCTTAGCAACAACTGAGCTGATGGCATCACATGCAGTATCGGCAACGGCGGAAGGTGGAACATGTACTGTTGCCAAAATAACACTGGTGAACTCTCTGGGTAACTAATATGGACAAAAACGTACTGCCAAGAGTTCAATATCTGGACTGCAGAGACCGCACTTCACAGTAACATGTCCTGGATGACACCATCTGTTGTTCACAAGTACTGCCAGTCCACCTCCTTTACATTTGCCGCTCCTCTTTAAATCTCTGTCTGCTCGTATGGTTAAAAAGCCCGGCAGAGAGACACTGGAGCCGGGTATATGATCCTGCAGCCATGTCTCAGTAAAACACATAATACTGCATTCCCAGTACTCGAACTAGGTTCTTTGTAGGGCTTGGAGTTCATCCAACTTGTTTCCCAACGATCTCACATTGCCCATCATAATCGACGGAAGAGATGGTTTGAACTTCCTCCTTCTCTCTCTTCTCTTAGCTCCTGCTCTGCATCCACGGCATCTCCTTTTCAACACATCAGGGATTTGGGGTTGTAGTTTAAGTATTATTTGAGCTTTTGAGATCTTAATCAGCTGCTCCCGGTTGTAAGAAACAACCCCGTTGCCATGGCAATGCATTATAACAAATGTCCAAAAGTAGAAAAGTATTAGGAAAAATCCTCCAAGCTGCACAGCATCTGACACTGGAGAGGACGGTCGTCCAAAAAAAAATCAACTGTATCCACCACAAGAGGAAGAGTTCCCAAAAAAGGATCAATCAGAAACAACAGTTACAGAGCTACTCTAACCTGCTGCCACCTTGAGCGGCGCAATTGTAAACAGCATGAAGTTAGCCTACTTCATGCTGTCAGACAGGTTACTTTAAAGTAATGTCTTAATTGTTATGTCACTAATTGTCCTGGCATTAATCAGGCCTGATGTGGCTAGTTAAACTGAAGCCATCTTTCCAAAATTGGGCCTAATCACAATCAATATATAAAGGAAGTGATAATGGATCAATATATAATCAGAATCAGCTTTATTGCCAAGTTTGTACAGACAAACAAGGAATTTGACTCTCGTACACAGTGAGGTTTTTTTTTTGTATTTATTTATTTATTTAGTTTTGTATAACAGTGAAAACAAAGAATATATATTTAAATGCACATATATATACACAACTGACTTTACAATAGAATATAATGTGAGATCAGTCCAAGTATGCATGGTGTTGTTCTGGAACTCTGACTGTCAAGTGTTTATCAGAGAAACCAGAAAAGCCTGGGGGAAGAAACTGCCTCTTTGGTGGCTGGTTTAAGCAGACAGCGTTCTGTAGCACCGACCTGAAGGTAAAAGCCTAAACAGTTCATGTGCAGGGTGTTTGGGGTCTGCAGAGATTTTAGCTGCCCCTCTCCTGACCCTAGACCTGTATACGTCCTGGATAGAGGGAAGGTCAGCCGTGCTGATTCTTTCTGCAGACCTGATTGTTCATTGCAGTCTGGACCTGTCCCGTGGAGGAGCCAAACCACACTGAGATGGACAAAGACCGGACAGACTGAATTATGGCGGTGTAAATAAACTCTGCTATGTAAAACAACATTAAATTGTTGATTTAGATAGCATAGTTTTTTCAACTTAATAAATGAAAAAAATAATTTGAAACTATTTTCCTGGGTTATCAGTGTGTGATGCTAAACTTTGATAATCTGAAACATTTAAGTGTGAAAAAATTGCAAAACAAAAGAAATCTATACGGGGGCAAATTTGTTTGACAGTACTATGACCCTTTCTCATTCTCTGTCACTTATATGATGACAATCTGTGACCAACTAAGCTAAATGCTTTGGACATTTGACATTTTGTTCAACTGGGCATACTGGCCATTTGTCTGCCAGCTAAATCTCTGTTGTTACTGGCCAGCATAAGAGCACATACCACTCAACCCTTTCTGCAAACTAAAACTAAAACTTTTTGTTCTCCCCTGGGGATTGCAAGTGTGTTATGTGTTCGTTGGTGTTAAAGCCTGGGGTGCAAGTGTGTGTTCGCATTTCCCAGCCAGACAGATGCACACCAGCCCAGTGTGAAGGTCAGGGTACAGCACGGCTAGCAGCAGGAGATGTCACACCAGGACAGGCTATGGCAGCCATGCACAAAATTGCCTCAACAGATCACAGACCTCCACCCATCTGCTGTGACGCCAGATTGGGGGTTTGTAGAAGGTTGATTTTAGTGGTTAAGCTAATAGCTCTCAGTGAGATTCACTTTAGTGGCATAAACAGATTTTTACAGTAAATGTTTTTTCTCTTCCCTGACGGATTTGGAAATTAATGCAATTTTCTCAAAATACTCAGTGATTCTTACTGTGGCACTTTTATAGTGTGTTATCATCCTGTTTCTTAGCGATATTGGTAGAGTCATGACAGTGTCAGGGTCTAACATACCTTTTCTTTCCAGATGTGGAAAATTACCAGCTTGTGTTGTTTCCAGGTGGCAATGTAACAACATCCCTGCAAACAGATCGCTGGTAGACCTCCTTCACTTTATTTTTGGAAACGATAAGTGGTCAGAAGTTTACATACACTCATCATGAACATGAAGATCATAGTATCTGTGTGTTTTATTGGTTATTTTTTAACATCCACAACATAATGAAATGATTATACAAGATAGGAACAAAAATTAGGTGCAAGTACAGAACATGCAGGGTATGTTTCAGAACTTACGGGGTATTTCCGTCAGGGACTGGACTGTATTATCAGGTGACCTGTAACCAAGTACTTTCCAAAACCTATACAGTGTTATGGGCAAGTATTTTTCCCCTTACAGATTTCCTCTGTTTTTGCTTTTTTGTGGCATCTAATTGTTTCACGTTATCAAATATTTCATACCACACAAAGATAGCCTTAGTAAATACAAAATACAATTTTCCAAAAATTGTTTTATATATTAGGGTAAAAAATGATAATCAGACTTGTCTATCAGGATTTTCTTGTAGGGAGAAATTGTTGCATTAATTATGGCAAGTTCAGGTCCTGAAGAAAATGACCCACACCTTTCTTAAAGTTCCGCATAGGCCAGTAACCCCTGGGAAGATTCACAATTGTTCCATGTTTTCTCCATTTAGAGATAATCGCTCCACAAGCAGACATATGATTGCAACGTTTCTCCATATATGGATGATGTCTGCATGATTACTAAATCATAGTCTTAGATGTGGCTTAAAACCCTTTCCAAACTGAAAGATTTCAATTACTCTGTCTTTTTTTAGATCTTTTAGCTTATTTATTGTTGTCAGAGTCCATTTAAGTTTTTTTTTTCCTGATTCTACTGGTCCGTCAGTAATCAGGTGAATCTGGTTAACCAGGAAAAAAGTTCAACTGTCCAAGTACAATCTTTATCTTTACTTAATTTACTGAGAGGTAACAAATGCTCTAATGGGATCTCACTGTACAAATGCAAAAAGAATCCATAACAAAATATAGCTAGCACAGTAAACACAGTTATAAAAAATAGGAACCACAGTAACATTACCAACCTTGGAGATTTATTCCAAAATGACAAAAAGACACTGCCAAGAGGCAGGCAGCAACAATGAAGGAGCTGTAGCTGTAAAACAGAAAGTTGTTTTTTTTTTCGAAAGCAGCCTGGATAAAATACTTTCAGATCTTGTGGGGGATAAGTGTTATGGTCTGATGAAACCACAGTTGAACTTTGGGCTGCAATCATGAAAGGTAAGTTTGATACAAAACACTGAACATTCCTAGAAGAACACCATACCCACAGTGAAATATGGTCTAGGCAGTAACATAACCTAGGATTAATTTTCTTCAGATGGACCTCAGATTTTTGTTAAGGATAAAACGAACAGTTCCAAATGCCAGTCAGTGTTGACCCAAACCTTTGAGGTAACATCCAGAAAGATTAAAAAAAAAGTTATTTGAGGTAAATAAATGTTTTGTGATGGCCTAGCCAAAGTTCAGAATTAAATTAGACAGAAAATCAATGGTGTCACCTCGAGAGGGCAAGAGATTTTGTCGCGGTCCAAGAGATTTGCAGAACTTTTGCAAGACAGAGTGGGGAAATATTGTCAAGTGAAGATGAGGGATGCTGATCGACTCGGCCAAATGCTTAAGTTGAGGAAATTCTCATGTACCAGCAGCCAGGTGTGTAGTTAGACCTGGGCTTCCGGGGCGGAAGCATCAGATGTCTTCTGAATAGCCCCGGACTTCTTAAAAGAAATTTAGAAGTATTAAAAAGATGCAGCCACAGAATGGTATTTTAATTCACATTTTTATTTAAAAACAATCCGATTTTTTCAATTGTGTTCTATATAATCACGTCCCGCTCCACCTAACCTGACGATGACTTAGAAGACAAAAAAAATAGCCATTTGCGCACTCGCAGCACTACGAATGTGCAACTACGCGCACTGCCAGAACAGCAGTTTACTCCAGGTCGACCTGCCTCCTTCATTACCTGAAAAGTTACACTGAGCGCCTCAAACAGGGTTCATTTCAGAGCAACCAAGGAGCCAAGCGGATAGGGGGAGCCTGGTGGGTGTGTTCAGGAACAGGTGGACGCCGAGCGGTATATCCCCGACGAAGATAGCGGTAAAACCTGAATGCTGACTCAGGATGGGCTGATTGTAAGTTACAGCTAATCACTTCTTCACCCAGCAAGACATGAGGTGGAGGTTCACTCTAATGAATATCAGGGTCATGATGAGGAATAGAGAGCAGAGACTTTCACCTGAGCTACAGGTGAAGTTAAATGTGGCTGTGATTGAAAACAGTAGCAACCTTCTGAGCTTCTAGCCGGATTTGCATCATGTGAAAATATCTTGTCCTTTACTTCAGTCAAAATAAAAGCATTTAATCCTAATGTAGCTGAATTAAAAGGTCCTTCAGATCAACACATTACATCTCATGGCTGCAGCCAGTCCTATAGTCTAGTTCTACATGTAGACAGAAAAAAAGTGTTGCTCAATAAACCAGGAAAATATCTCCTGGTTCCAGTAAGACGTAGTAGAAAGTAAACCTCCCTGTTCTCTTTCATATCTTCTGTGCTGATTCTAAACATACAGTTCTGGCTTTAAAGATGCAGCATAATTAATAAATAAATCATAGCAATTAATCACAGGTAGACCATTGATTAGTTAACCATTTTATTTTTCTGAATTACACATGTAATATTACGAATTAGAAAAAGGCAGACCCAAGATTCAGCCAGACACAGAACTGAAAGATTAAAAAGTTTATCCAGCCACAGGAAAACGTTATTTAAGTTAAACTCCACACAGCTTCCAGGAATTACTGAAGCAGAAAGGGGGATTAGTGACTTGTAGTTTCTCCAAATCTTGCAAGGATCAGAAAAGTCACTAACCTGTTCTTGTCTTGGGTTAAACTTGAAACCCAGAGGGGAAACCTTAGTGGGTAGCAGGCAGGGATCTCCACAGCGCAGGTGAGAGAGACAGGTGACTTTCAGCTGAATAATCCAAGGGCTAGGCTGATTCAATAATCAAAGGGACAAAAACAGGGTCAATGATCGGAACAAGAGACGTCAGGCAAGGGGCAGGCAGAGGCATAAATCAGATGCAGGAAACAGAGTCAAAACCAAAATCCAAACAGTCCGACAAGGGGCAGGCAGAGGCAAAAATCCAAGAGGCGAGGCAAGGCCAAAACACCGATCAGTCAGGAAGGAACGCTGGATATCTACTCACACGATGGCTTTCAAAAATCTGGCACGTCTGTTTGTCAGAGTCAGTATATATCAGGGAAGACACAGGTGCTTGGAATGCCACAGATTGCACTGCACTGCAGCAGTCACCAGGTGCATCTCATCTGCTGATTGCAGCCAGAGAGACAGGCTAGAGCAGACGTGCCAGAATCATAACAATTATATACTTTAAAGTAATTAAACAAGGATACAGTTTTACTGAAGGCATACATACCATATGTATACAGTTATTAATAACTGTAAAATTAGTACTGATAAGGTCCAGGATGAGGCTCTGTGCTATATTTTAAACACCACAACTTAACACCCTTTCCTCTCAAAGTGTTTATTAGTAAGAACTACACTAATGTCTCACATGCTCAGTGCAGAACCAGGGGTTCCCCCCTAACCCTATACCAGATGTATAGGAAAGTGAATTCCCAGTTTGTGTAAACAATAGCAACTAAATTTACACCAAGCAGTTTATGTGAGTTTGTCACCTTTAAATTGGGTAGAAAATCTGTCATATTGAACGGAAAAAGTTAATTTCCACACCCTCTATAAGAAAAGTGTGGAGAAAAATAAACATGCAACTAAACAAGTCTCTATTGGAAGCCTGGTTTAGGTGCCAAACACACCCTACACAATACTGCAGTCACATTGTTTCAGCAAAAGTGGTATGAAATGAATTCAGCTGCACATTTCAAGTCAGAGAGGTGTGAATGCTGGCATTATGTTGCACAGGAATCTGAAGAGATTTTGTTACACCGAACACTAGGCAGAAAAAGTTCAGAGCAGTGACTAAGGCTTGTGTCAAAGTTTAATTACATTCTCAGTGTGAAAATCATATAACTGCTGACCTGTTGGAGAATTTGATGGCTTGCAGTCGCACTGCATAAAATATGTAACATTGTATACAGCTCTGAGATTGGTCGCGGGGCTGAGGAGAAAGTCTGTGAGCAAACGCCTTTCTGTCGGCAATTTCTATTTCTGTTTCCGTTGCTTGTGGCTGATGTGTCCCATCTTGGAGGAGTCAATCTTCCTCACAAAGGAGGAGTCTGCCTTCCCGGGGGACATCGTTTATTCATGTATCAGATTTATTTTTTGCTGTCATGGCCTCCCAGGATCCACACTGCATTTATTACAGCGGGGTAATGAAAACTGAATTCATATAGTGAAGCCCCACATGCATTGTCTGATTTGGATGCAATGTGAAGGTCTCCTCCCTCTACTACAGTAGGCTCAGTTCCTGAATAAAGGCAGAATTTAGTTGTTTAAAATAAAGCTAAAAGTTTGCAAAAAGAAAAACTTGTTAGTTTGATCTAAAAAATGAGTATTTAAGGTCAGGAGATTTATTGTTAGTTTTTTTACACTTAAAGTTTGCTTGAGTCTTCAACTGTCATGATCTGATCCGTTTGTGTTTCGCACCCCCTGTTTTTCATGTTGTTCTGTTCATCTCTTTTGTATTTAAGTCAGTGTTTTCTGTTCCCTCATTGCCAGGTCATCTGTTGTGATTGCCATTGTTAACGCTGTCCCCCTGATTCCTGTATTTCCTTCATGTCTTGCAAGGTCTTAATTTCATAAAAATATTTATATTCTCTTTAAGCCTGAGACGTCCTGTTGCCGCTTGGGTCCTTTGTCACCATAAACCATGACAGAAATTGAGCCCCAGATAGAACTTAAGAAAAAATCTCAGGTGGTCTCTCACGAAAAGTTGCACATCAGCAAGAAATGAGAGCAGAAAAGTAACTATCATTTATGGTCATTTCATTCCAAACTACCCGGTTTTGAACATGTCTCTTTAGAGAGAACTCTAAAGGCAGAAAATGTCTCACTAAACACACCAATCTTCACACTATTGCCTTGATTTTTAAGTCAACTATTTATAGGTACTTTTTAAAACATAATTCTTGAAAGGAAAAACACTGTTCAGTTGGAAGAAATGAATAGAAAATATATTTAATGCAAAGAAACATTTCCAGGCGGTTCGATAACATGAAACCTGCTAGAATGGAGGAAAATATTTGCT
The DNA here is from genome assembly GCA_036173005.1 of Crenichthys baileyi. NCBI lineage: Eukaryota > Metazoa > Chordata > Actinopteri > Cyprinodontiformes > Goodeidae > Crenichthys > Crenichthys baileyi. The sequence goes on from JAHHUM010000035.1 coordinate 236,533, forward strand.
TCTTGTCTTTGCTCATTTTCATTTGATAGAAACATTCCAACAAATGCTTTTTCATTGAAGCTTTTTTGTATATATTTTATTATAGATATACACCATAATTATCAAAATAAAACAAGACTGACAAAATCACTAAAGAATATATTAAGTATTTGGCTCTATTGTCTTCTTGGAATTGTTTCTCCTATTTGTTTCTGGTTTAAAAAAAAAGTTTTATCCATTTTCTGTCAACAGTAAATGATCTGTCATTATTACATCTGTAAGTGCAGTCCAGCATATCAATCAAAAAGTAACACTAAGGTCAAACAGAGGTGTATTTATAGTGTGTATTAGCACAGTAAAGAAAAATGACTGGAATGTAGCCCTGTGCTTCTGTGCTCACTAATTACTCTTTTAACTGAAAACAAATGTTTTGCTTTACATTTATATTTCCATGCAAAACATGTTGGAGTCATCACTTATAAAGGTAATGCTGCAAAATACTGTCAAAGATGTAATGCAATGCATTGCTTGCAACTAATAATGCAAGAGTTATACAGCTACTTCTCTATAAGATTTCCCACTGTGACAGTAGATGTGACAAAAATAGTTGTGAACTGCTGTATAATTTACTGAAAATATGTTTTCCCGCACAAAAATTTTCAGTCAGATTAGATTGCATGTTTAATGCAAGAAATAAACAAGATGAAACATTAATAAAATTTATTTCAGTTCATTTATGTAGCACTAATTTACAACAAATGTTTTCTCTAGGCACTTTACAGGACAAAGAGGCCAATGTCTTTGCTGAATTTAAATCAGTCCAGGCCATTCTAATACATTCCAGTCCTAAAGTCAGCAAAGAATTGAATAGAGACAAATTCAGTTCAGATCATAATACAACACTATTGGATTGGATCACTTAATTCTATTTTGTAAAAACTTGGCAGTCAAGTCAAGTCAAGTCAAGTTTATTTATATAGCGCTTTTAAGCAACAAGGCACTCAAAGCGCTGTCGATTGCATCAAGTTGTTGACTTTGCAGCAAACATGTGGTGACAGTGGAGAGGAACAAGTAACCTAAGATACTTCAAGTAGGACCAGGCTCAGTTTCCACAAACATCTGCTATGACTGTCTAATGGTTGAGAGGTCAGGATGGAGACACAAAAAATTAGAAGCAAAAAAGTACTTTTTATGAAAAATGATGAAGTGTACACAGAGTTCTTAGAAAAAAATAGCTCTGTTATTTGTCGTGTCCAAACAGACATAGCTAAATACAGAAGCACTGACTCAGGTGTACTTTATATGTGAAAGAGAAAAAAGCAATGGCTTTGTCCAGAATAGAGTCCAAGCAGAACTTAGAAGGTAGTGAGCCAAGAGCACTTTCTATGAGAAAGAAAAACAGTGATAGTAGATAAGGATAATAGCACCAATAGCCCTGTCAATGGCTTCAGCAAGGAATGATACGCAGCAGAATACAGAACACCTTAGCTGGAAATACTTTTTTTATGGGGAAAAAAAAAAACAAAGACGTTACACACAAATAATAGCAGTAAAACCTCAGTAAGTCCCTTTATTTAGTAAAGAAATTGAGCTTTATGCAGGAGCACTGAGCTAGGAGTATTTGCAACAGGAAAGAAAGACAACAGGAGTATATAGAGTTGATGGCAGCACGAACTGTGTCAATGGGTTTGTCCAAAAAAGAAACAGAGCTAAACCCAGAAGCACTGCGCAGGAGTACTTTCTCTAGGAAAGAAAAACAATTAAACCTTAACATTTTTTTATTTTGTCAGTCCATATGAAATACAACATAAAAACATGTAGATAATTAGAACAAACGTGACCTCATTAACCAGAGTGTTGCATCATCACCACAGTGACTGTTGTGTCATATTTTCCATCTTCTTCTCAATGTCAGCTAGGATGAGCTATGCAACCCTCAACAGAAACAAAACAACAGGACCCCAAAGTTTGGAAGAAAAGATAGAAAACAGAATCAAAAATTACCAGTGAGCAAAGAGAATATCAAGATAAAGATTGTAACAATTTCACCACACTTATTGATCCATCTAATTAAAGGGCAGCACAACAATGCATACATGGTGCCTCTAGACCTGAGAAGCATCAGTCAGTGTTTATATCAAGCATCACCAAGGCTGTGATAGAATTGTTGGTGCCATACAGAATGCTGTAAGTATTTCTAAAGCTTGCCTCATGTCACCATTCCAGTTTCTTGTCACAGTGTGGGACATCAGTCAGCTATTGTCTCTGTATTGTCACTGACCATGTTCATTCTGTTATGGCCACAGTTGCCCATATCTCTTTCCAAACCCTAGAATAACAATATAAATGTCAGAAAAACAAATGCTGAATATCAAAAGAATGTCCCGTGTGTCCCCAGTCACCAAGATCGGAGCACTTTTGGGATGCGGCAGATTGCAGCATGGATGTGCAGCTGGTGAAGCACAGAAAGTATGTGATGCAATCATGCCTACATGGACCAGAATTTAAAAGGAGTCTTTACAACTTACAGTGAAATCTATGTCACCAAAACTGTTTTTATAGCAAGGATAGGCTAAATCCAGAGTCCTGGTTAAGTACTTCAGCACTGAGTCAATAGTACATAGATTGTGACACCAGAAAAAACAGCTAAACTATAACTGCAAAGAAACTATGCAAGAAAGTATGCAATATTGTACAATATAATTGTAGCTATTTTGTTCGCATTAGATCCTGCACTGTTTTGCATTTCAAGTTCACTGATATCTGTAATTCATTGGATATTTGACAAGCAAGAGAATTTTATGAAGGGTCTAGGCTTGTTGGAGGTGAAAGAAGTACATTTCTAACACACCCATCACACTATTGATTATCTGTCCTTTTGTTCAGTTGCATAGTAAGTAAAACTTCTATAAAATAATAAACTCTGCTGTCAACTTACTACACATTCACCACTGTAGCATTCACGGTTTGACCACCATTTAAGCCTGGCTGCAATGGATTAAAAAAAGACTAAAAAGAAAGGAAATTAGCTCCATGAGCTCATATGATGTTAAGGGCAAACATGTACACCATTGCTATGGAGCAAATGCAACATATTGCAGCCATGACCCAATATTATTACTTAATCTCATGCTACATATGACTGCACAGATGAAGACTGACTCACCTTGCCATTGTTAATGCTTAAAACTTAAACTGATCCTTATAATTCTGCTTATAATTATTTGTACCCTTGGTGACACTCATGGAACATACAATTTAATTTCCAGACAGTCAGTTAATTCTGAAATATCAAAAGAAAATAAATAACGTGACGCCGGTGGTATCACAGCATAAGTATCGAACACACATAGTATACTGAGAAGAATCCTGACACAATTTAACACTATGAATTCATCAGTCTTGATTCCAATACACATGCACAACTCAAAACTAAAATATGTTTTTCAGTATGCCAGGTTACAAGACAAGACAGAAAAGAGCTACTTTGTAAACTTAGACAAACATCCAGTGCTGTTGAAAGAAGTTCCTTGGTTTACAAACAAGTCGACTTCAGACATTTGTTTCAGGATTGGTATTGTTTACCATTGTGTTCATTCCTAATTGTTTTGCATGAATTAAAGAATTTGGAATAGGTTTTATATCAACTAACATAAATCCACTGTTGGAAAAAGATAATGACTATCAGGATTAAAAAGTTTTTTTTGTGTTAACTACAACAACACACTTAAAAAATGTTGCCAATTATATGTCACTGCTGTAGGACCATATATTATAACCCAGTTTTACATAGATACGCACTAATCTACTATTAGTTTATAACAAAGACAAAATAATGCATTTTTATAATAATAGCATTTTATACTAGCAATTAGCATGGTTAGCACAGATAGCATTACTAAAAGTGCATTGTCCATGTACATTTCAAGAGAATGGAGACTGTGCCATTAATTCTTAATAATTTTCTTTTACTGTTTTCAGCATTTCTGTTATCTGCTCTCTCTCTCTCTATTTCTCTTGCAGCCTAAATGACATGTATCATCGGCATGTCAAAGATAATACAGTTTCCTTTTAAATAGCTACGTAGACCTCAGTGCTTCCTCTAAATTTTTTTTTTTTACAACTTACTGCAACTGAAAATAGCTAACCATGAATCTTCTTCACTCAGTAACAACTTCCTAACTGAAGAGTGTTATTACATGTGTCACAGTCAGGGCTAGAAAAAGCTAAAAAATCATCCAGTCCTAGTCACCAGCTGATTTCTTTGGGCATGTCTAGTTTTGCATGGTACCCAGATGAAATGAGGTTTACAATCTTTCAGTCACTTTTGTAAATGTTTTGTAAAAGTCTTGAAAAGTCTGGTCTTCATTACAGGTTGACATGAAACAGGAATGGAGTACACTAAATCACTGAACAGACACTTACACAAAGGTAAAAAAACATTCTGCATTTCACAGTCTGATTCGAATTTAGGTCACTGACTTTTAAAGTCTTTGGACATGTTTACATGCAGGTAATACTCTGATATTAATCTTGTTTAGACTTTACCAGGAAGAAGATCCTGAGATATGAACGATATCTGAGATCACCTTATCCTGAAGAAATGCATGCTGATCCAGGATGTACTCTTTATACATTTACACAGTTAATCGCAATATCATGTCTTGCCTGTTTTTTAGGGATATTGCAACAGACACTGCTGCTTTATGTCACATCCCTCAAGGCTTGAGGAACTTGAGTGCAGAAAAAGAAAGCTTCACATCAGAATACACATATACATGTTTGGGTGAGAGAGAAATGTTTTTTTAAGGGATATTGCTGTGATTAAGGATTTTATTAGTGCAAAAACTAGCGTAGGGGGACTTAATATGGGTCTAAGACGTTAATAGGGATTACAAATTCAATATTTAATGTGCATCACATGCAAACAGCGTAATCTGAATATTGGCTTATTTAGAATAAGGTCGGTAGACGAAATAGTCCTATGCATATGAGATGTCTGCTAAATATTTCTGTGTTACTGCCTGCCAGATAAAACCCGGGCTTTGTTGTCTAATGGGATCCCACACATGACTGCATGATTGACTGACTTACTAACTAAATTAATAACTTGTTTATCTTTCGGCTTAGATAAAAACTTTAAATGACTGGCATTCTAACTTGAAATGTTTCCATTAGCTGGATACATGCTGATTTTCTCACTGTGTTGGTCAGAAAAACAGAGATTAAAAGAAACTGGAAAATACAGTGAGGACCACGATGGGGTGGAAAGCCAGGAACTTCCAGCCTCTTTTCTTTGAGGGAGTCATAATCTCCTCCCCCTTCATCATCACACCATAATCATTTATCTCTTTTACCACAAGTACATGTTTCCCTCATCAGTATTTGCAGTGTCATCTGGCATGCTGCTTGCCTGACAGGTTGGCCTTTTTAAACGATGCTTCATCATTGAGGAAGGCATGGAGTTATGTTTGTGAGCTGTTTGTCCTTGTGAATGAGGCTAAAGGAACACACAGTAAAAGAGGGAGGAATGGAGAATGATGAGACATGGGGAAGGGAGAGGTAGAAGTTGGGAAGCAGAGTGTTGTAATTATTAATCTGACAATATTATTTAATATTTAATATTAATATTTTTATGTTTTATCAAATAATATTTCGGTCTGTTAAGGGTTGTCTTGTGAATACCAGCCCAGTAAGGCGATGGCATTGGGACAAAGTTGAAAGGTGTGAGCCAAGCTCTGAGATTATTGAACAGCATAAACTCTGCACACACATGGAATGAATTCACACAATTTCTTAAAATACAAGAATTTATTAACAAAAATAAGTCAACTCAAAGTCAAACATATTTCAATCAACAAACTCTTTACTATGCTAAAACAATCCAACTAAACTACCAAGCAGAATTAAAGAATAATGAAGACTAATGGGCTATGTACAATATAAACAAGTTCATTAAAGATGATTGAAAATCATGACCAAAAGAGTGATGCAACATTACCATGCAATGTTATTTATGTCTGAGAACCAAGGATTATCTTGAAGAATCTGGAAATGAAGTTAAGTTAGTCTTGGAACCAACTTAGGTAGTAATCAGCATACCTTTAGACAACCATTCACAATGCAAGATCAGATAAAATATTATTTTAATAAAATAATGTTTTAAAGAATGATCTGTTGAATAAAACCAACCTTCTGGATGACTAATTCTCAACGGTGTCTCATTAGCTGCCTTTATTTATTGAAATAATATTTAAAGAAATATTATTAAAGGTAACGGTAAATTATTTAAGGAAATATCTTTGAAAAGAGCAAAATCTTTCTGGAGAAATGGGGCTTAATGGTGTTTACTTAGTTATCAAATGTAGTAAAATGATGTTAGGAACATTTACTGGATTGAAAACTAAACCGTTCTGGGTAAATACTCTTCAGCAGCAAGCACGTGGGCTAGGCTGTTAGCAGTTAAGCTAACATAGGAGGCTGATAGCTTAGCATCCAGAATCAAAACACACACACTTAAAATACCGTCAATAAAAGGGTTAAAATGCATAAGCGCGGACGGCGCGTTATGAGCAACACTCTGTGTTTAAAATCACCCTTTAAACAAAGTTTGTCTTAACTCTAAAAACACATAAACACAGAACACAAAGCTGATCACGTGTGCAGCCTACTAGCACTAAGGTAGCAGTTTCACACAACAAAACCAAACTTCATAAAATGAAAAACGTTTAGATCATTTCATCCTAACTGTTATTCTGCCCAAACCTAACCTCTGACCGTGTTGAGGAAAAGATGTCCTGGGCGGCGAAGTTTGTAGAAACGTCCACAGTCAACAAGCGGTTAGCCTTCGGCTAACCTAACGAAGCTGTGGGTGGGGGCCGTTCTGTCGGCCGGACAAAACTGCACGTTACCGGTGATGCAGCGTCGTCCTTCTCTCAGGCAAGGAAAACCGCTTCACTCGGGTTGTAGAGACCGCGTCTCTGCTGGGGACTTTTCTCGAACACCGTGTGCGTCTGCAGGGCTTGGAGAGAAAGTCAACAATGCCGGTGCCTTAATTCCCCGTTCGTGAATGAATACCGGACACACAAACAGCAATTCATTCAATACTCAACTTTGCATATGATCGGTGATCATATGAGACTCTTGGATCCAGTTTGAAGAGTTAAGTCTTTTTGCCAGCAAAAAGACTTCAGAGCGCTGTGTCTGCTCCTTGTCCGATGGTCAACCGGCTTGGAGAGGTCGGCTTGTGGGAGAGGGGGTGCTTTTATACAGCCAGTGACATCATGGGAAGTCTTCTGTTACCCCCCTTTTCCTCTTCTGAAGTTGTGCTGAAAGTCTGTTAAATGCAATTTATTTTGAAAACTCCAGAAGAGTTTGTACCGGAGTTTTAATGTTGAAATCCATGGCTTAGGGTTCCAACAAGAGAAATAGGGGAGGAAGGGGGCACAGAGACAAAAGTGCAGACTGGTACAAAGGAGGAATAAATGTTACTTTTCTTTATGCGATTGTTTGAGAGAGGACTGATATAAACTTGCGTTATAATAGGTAGTACAGTGCCTATGAAAAGTGTCAATACCCCTTGAACTATTTCAAAATGTGTCCCATTACAAACACAATCTTCATTGTGTTTTAATCTGATTTAGAGTGATAGAAAATAATTGTTAAGCAAAGAAAAAAGATACATGGTTTTCAAACCCTTTCAAAAATAAAATACATTTTGTGTGGCATGGATTTTTATTAAGCCCATCTGAGTCAACTAATTCTTTTAACAATTATTTTGGGGTATGTCTCCACCAACACATATATAGACTAAAGTGTTGGACCATTCTTCTTTGCAAAATAGCTCAAGTTTAGTTTAGATTGAGAGCATCTGTGAACACTCCCCATGTCTTGCCTTAGATTTATAATTATGTTTAGGTCTTTACTTCAACTAGGCCATTCCAACATATGAATACACTATGCTCTAAAACTCCCCAGTGTAGCTTTGTCTGTTTTTTAAATAGTTGTCCTGCCAGAAGGTAAACCTCTGCCCCAGTCTGAACCCTTTTGCATCTCCTCTCAGGTTTTCTTCTGCCCTGATTTAGCTCCTTGCATTTTCCCATCAGCTCTAACAGGCATAACTCTCCCGATTAAAATAGCAGCTGTCACCAAAATTCATGGTTGCATGTAGACCAAAGATCACTTATGGTCTCATCTGACCAGAGCACATAGTAAGAAGGTGGGTGGCTGTGACACAGTAGGAAGAGTGGTCATCTTGTAATCAGAAAGTTGTAAGATTTATTCCAGCTTTCCCAACCACACCTTTGAGTGCCCTTGGGCAAGGCACTTAACCCTAAATGGCATAACAATCATTTTATTAATGTGTGTTGAAAGTGTGGCTGGGTGAATCTGGCTTGAGCGTAAATGCTCTTTGGAGAGGTCTGTATGACAAGAAAATTGTTGCCATTTGCTGCATCCCCTGCATGGCTTGTGGCAAACAGGACCTCTCATGGCTGTCTTTTCACAGTGTGCTTCTTCTTACCACTCTTCCGTAAAGGTCAGATTTATAGAATGCATAACTAATAGTATTCCCAGGGACAGACATTTTCATCTGAGCTGTGGGTTTCTGTAATTCCTCCAGAGTAGCCTAACTTTTGACTGCTTAGGTGATTGGTGATTAGGTTGTGCCATTCTCTTTTAGTTTTCCAATAATGGATTGAAAACTGCGCTATGAGATGTTTAACAGTTGGAACATTGTTGGTCTACATGACACTGTTCGTTTGCTAATGTTCTCTAACAAACCTCTAAGACATTTACAGAACATCTGCCTTTATGCTGTGATTAAATAATAAACAAGTGGAATCAAATAATTGGGTGACTTTGATACGAGTAAATGCAGGTTGAATACAAATGTATGCCACATTTATAGAACTTTGTAAAACGTTTTGGATATCATGTGCTCCTTCAGCTTCACAAATATATTACTACTACTTTGTGTTGGTCTGTTACCTAAAATCTCAATAAAAACATTGAAATCTGTGGTTGTAATGTCAAAATGTGCAATAGTTTATGGTGTAAGAGTAGTTTTGCAAAGGCATTGATAACTTGGATAGGTGAAGAGGACTCTTACATTTTTAAAATCAGAGCCATGTGTTTTATAATTGGACAGATCCGACTAGTTTTCTCTTAGTAGTTTTCTTTCTCTCTCGCTCTCCATTTCTCTCTCCATGCTAAATCCTGTCCTTCTCACTTTCTGTCTTACAAGCTCGCTGGACCCGTCTTGCTGACATGCTTCAGCACAACCGCTAAGCACATCGCACTGTTGGGTCTAGAGTTCACACTGCTGACAGTGCCAATTCATTAGTGTCCACTGACGCACGGCCAAACTCCCATGCCACAAAGCATTACATTTTTTCCTCTCACAGAAGCTTTCTTTTTCTCCAGGTTTTGTCTGCAAGAAGATGCGATTACAGACTACGTGCTTCCTTCCTTCACACCAGGAACATATTAGATAGAGGAATGAAAAACAGAATGACAGCTAATGCACCAGAGCATCTGAAAACTCAACCAGGGGCCTCATTTATGTTCGGATGGCTTCCTCTGAGCCTTTTCACCACTTTAATTAGATTGGATCCGCCTGCTAATTATTCTAATTGATAAATTATAACTTGATTATGTCATATTACAGCTCAGTAAATCTAAAATGTTAATTTGCTTGCCAAGTACAGAAGAGACTACCAGTCATCTGAAGAAAACATGGGTTGGCCTTGGCCATGGCAAGGGAGATGCACAAGAAACACAGCAGACACTATATTTATTTTCAGACACTTCTCAGGGTTTGGCCTCCTTTAATCACTTGAACCCCAATCAATTAGACTTCAGATCTTTTATTTCAGTGACTAATCTGGGATTTGGGGGCAGAGTCTTTATAGTGTTTGTGCTGTAATTATATCCAAAATGCATTACCACACGTTTTTAATTCATGTACTACGAACAACAATAACAAGAATTTAATGATGTTAGATTTGCTTAATTAGAAACAGCGAGGGATTTGTTTGATGTGATAAAAATACTATTAAAGGTGAATGAAAATTTGTGAGGTCAGGAGTGTTACTGCCACCCACTTAAAGGAAAAACAAACAAGCACTGAATAAGACTGAGCAGCTTGAGGAGCAACAGAGTGGGAATAGAGACGGGGAAGGGTTGCTTCTGATTTGAAATAAGAACTTAATAAACATTTAGCCTTTGACCACCTTTGACCTACAACATGACCCACCACCAGTGCTCTTTTGCCCACGCCATCAGCAGCAGATAAAAATGTATGCAGGAAGCAGGTTGACATATGTGTATTTGTGGACCATCCCCTGCGAACATGCAGTGCAGAGACAAGCAGTTTGGAGATTAAGAACCCACCAAGGCTTGATTTACAAGCAACTTTACATCATCCATTTGCATCTGCTGGCTTATAGTGCTCAGCCTAAACGGCTCACCACACAATCAGTGTACTTATTTTATCAGAGCAACTCATACAGTGTTTCGCACTGATTTACCTTTGCCTTTTGCTTTTCAGAGGCATTTTTGCTCAATTAAATACACTAAAAAAGACAAAAGGTGTGCTTATTAATTATTTAGCCACTCCAGCAACTAAAATAATGTGAGTGTAGGCGGAGGTGTTGAATATCAGCCAAGCAGCAGAAGTGGTTGATGAAAGGCTGTTTGTAGCTACATGTGTATACAGCTTTCAGCCTCATGACACATCCTGTTTAGTAATGTAAATAAGAGCTTGGTCTGGTGTGTTTGCTGTTGTGACGGGTTTGGTTGCAAACTCTTTTTGGCCTGTGGAAGAGAGGACTGGAGTCAACTGTTTAGCTATTCCACCTTCAATCAGCTGCAGCTGCTGAGCACCATAGTACAAAGAAAATAATGAAAAAGATCAAGCATAGGATATGTGGTAGTTTCATAGTCTGTAGTTTCAGTGTCTTGTCTTGCTGAACTTTTTCACATATTCTTATGTCCCCACAACACACTTCAATTCGCACTATGCAAGATGGACCAACAAAAAGTAGTGTCCACTTGTGAAGTGGAAAGAAAAGAATAGATGGTTTTCAGTTTTTTTTATAAATAAAAATCTAAAGTGTGATGTGCATATGTATTCAGTCCTCTTATATGAAAGCCATAAATATTTTTTGTGTCCAACCAGTTCCCCTCAGAAGTCACCTCATGAAGAAGAAGTGGATCAAATATGTGTAATTTAATTTGAGTATAAATTCAGCAGTAAAACTCTCAGAGGTTTATTAGAGAACCTTAGTCAACAGTTTCATTGACACTAAGAAACACAGCAGACAGATCATGGATAATGTTGCGGAGAAGTTTCAAGCAGAAATAGGTTGTAAAACAGTATCCAAAGTGTTTCACAGAGCACTGCTTAACCATTATCTTAAATAGAAAGAGTATGGAAAAAACTAGATAGTGTTGAAATGAAGCCAAAACAATGAAGCCCAAATAAAAAAGGAAAACTCATTTTATAGGCATGTATGCAAAACGCCATATGCATAACACCTCAGATTTAAAAATCCCCACAGTGCAAACTGCTTTTCATATTGACTCAGTTTACTTTTGTGGGTACATATACAGTATATATATCTATATATATGTATATATAGATATATATACATATATATACATTTGAATGTGTAAAAAAACTTCAAAGCACTTAATAATAAGTCCACCTTTTGTGAAACATAGTACTACACTCAACGTATTGTATGAATTTCCATTTGATGAATTTGTTTTTCTTGTTTCGTCTCTGAGTAAGTTATATTTTCTCTTTGACAAGATGTGAGCTTTCTCAGAGAGAAACCATTGTCATGTTGATTAATCTTTTGCAGATTTATTGAACTGTCTGCAGTGCCGATGACAGTCAGCGCAGGGGATTTACATAGTTTGTTGTGATGACATGATCCTTTTTCAGTGACATACTGAGCCAACCATTGTGAAATTTCTCATGAGTGGTTTTTGAGAAGTAAACCTTTATGCAAATTTCTATCAGAAAAGTTATGAATTCAAAACATTAGCAAATAAAAACCCAATGCATCCGCTTTACTAGGAGACTGGATTTTGTGCTTTCCAGCACTCAAGCTGAGAGCATAAATCTCACTTGGTGAGTTTGAGACCAAGGACGTTATTGAATAAGCAACTGCAGCAGAGTGACAGATTGATCTGCTGTTAACATGATACAGATGTAACCACACAATTAATTTTCCCACGCTGTCAGTGTATTAAGATGTAAGGTGTGTTTTCTTTGGCCCAGTAAATAAGCTTTTATCATGTCAGTCCCTCAGAGAGTCATTTCATTATTTAAAGTCTTTGGATGAATACACTGTTAGAGAAGGTTCAAACAGAGGGCTCGGCATGCATGATCTAAATGTTTAAAAGTCAGTCTTTAATCCTTAAAAAAAGAAATTAATTTTAAAAAATCACATACTTATTAACTTTTTGTAATCTAACCTACATGCAAATTGTGTCAGGCGTTATGGGATCAACAGTGGATAAAACTTTCACGGCAGTTAGTCAGAAATAGTTCATTTTACATAATATTATTTTAAAATAAGTTGATGTTATAAAACTATTCCTCACACTGGCAAAATATCAAAAATGAATTTTCCAGGGATGGTGGATTCAAAGCAATATCCAAACCTCAATACACCATCCGTGCGTATTATCTCTGAAAAACCCACATGAGCTCAGGTGGATATTGATCATGATGCTGGCTGTATACGCACAAAAAAAATCTGTGAGGTCAAGAAGAAAAAAAAAACCCTCTATGGGACTTCCAACTCCCACAATCCCTAGTTAACCCGAACATCAGCACAAAGTGAGGCAGCTCTCAAGGTCAGAGGAGACGCCTATACCTACATAAATCATGAGGGGAGTCATCACAAGAAAAACCTCGGATACCCATAAGCGTCTCTCAGCCCCCATGTGTTAGCATCTTTTTTTTCCTTTTGCCTCACAAAGGCATCCATCAGATTTTCTTTCCAGGCTTTTCCTTCCAGTCTTTCATGAGTGATCTGCTAGTTCCAAACTATCCAGTAAAGGATTAGCATTTTATCAGCTTTTGGTGATTGTACTGTGCTACAGGGGGGGGGTTGTAATACAAAATACTTCAGATTAAATCTGTAACTTCATTAACATCTTTGTCATTTTTTTTGTTTGTTTTTTGGGAATAACTTGTGATTTGCATGAATTGTTATCAGATACTTGCATACAGTCAGGTCAGTCAATGTCTGACTACATCAGCATTGTAAAAGTGTTCATATCCTTGATAGTTTTCACACTTAGTTACAATATAACCACAAATCTCAGTGTCTTTTATTGGGATTTTAAGTTATGGGCCAGCACATACTAGGGCATAATTATAGAGAAGAAAAATGATACATAGTTCATGTTTTACGAATAATATTCTGAGAACTGTTCCAAAAATTCATTTTCTGCTACCCTTTGTCCATTTTTGTAGAACCCTATTTGACTGCAAGTCTTATGGAGTATGTCTCACCAGTGTTGCATGTGTAAAAGCTAAAATGTTGGACCATCCTTTTGTGCAAAATAGCACAAGCTCAGTCAGATTGGATGGAAAGCATAAATAAAAATCAGTTTTCTGTCATAATGCGGGAGCTAATCAGGAGGGAATCAGGAACAACTTGTGGAAGAGAACATGTACGCAACTAAAGGAGAGCATCTAATGACACTCATGGGCAGGGAATCCAGGGGAACAACAAAAACGTATAAGTAAACCATGGAACTAACCAACATCAACAGTGAGGAACCAGATATATGGGAAGAAACTTGTGCCATCAGAAACTGAATTTGAATTGCTCAGACTGAATCTGTGTTTGTGTAATTTGAAATTAAATGCACTGGTTTGAAAATGAATTTCACTAAACTGAAACTGAATATAATGCTTTAAAACTGAATTTGTTTGCTTGGAAAATTGCTTTGCTTTGTATTGAAAATTGAGTTTGATTACTTTCACTTTCAGGTCTGAAATTCAATTTCAGTTCCATAATTCATTTTTTTGTGTCACACATCCTTGAAGCCACAGATTAATCAAACACAGATTTAGGGTGTATTCACACCAGGAAAGTCCTTTGGTCCGCTTGTTTGGTCCGGAGCAAAAGCGGACTTTATTTTTTTTGTTTGGTGCGGTTTGTTTCACATTGTACTTTTTGCAAGTGAACTATTACTTGTAAACAAAGGCACGCGGGTGACGATCATTGCTCCCATTGGACAGAAATGATGGGGCGGGACAGAGCACAGACCCGGAAATTTAGGAAAACAGCTGTAGACGTGTTGCGTGCAGCACCGCTGTTCTGCATATTTGTGCCGTTATTACAGCTGCAATATTATTGTGAGGGTGAAGAGCAGCTCATTCAACACAGATTTTGCAGCTTTCTATTTGTAAGTTTGGAACAGCGTTGGAGAATGCGTGCTGAACGGCGAAGAAGACGGTGTGCTCTGCGTGCCCGGTGCCACATGCCCTGTGTTGCAACAATCAGCTGGCCAGGTATGATTTGAGTATAACGTAGACCTTTGCTATCAGCTATGGTGGCTTGTTAAGTCCAAAGAGACATACGTTTTCTGGAGTTGGTTCGGATCGGGCCGGTTTGTATTCAGACCATAAGCGAACCGCACCAGAGTCCGTTTGGAAGCTGACCGAGACCACCTCAAAAAGTGGGTCTCGGTCCGGTTGTTTGGTCAGGACCAGGGTTCACTTGAGTGTATTCACACCTGCACAAAAGGTCCGGACCAAGGGGGGGAAACGAACTCTGGTCCGTTTAAAGCGGACCAAAAGTGGAAAGTGTGAATACACCCTTACTGATTCACGGATGCCATTCACTATTGCTGGGTCCTAATTCAGGACTGCATCCTTTGAAGGACACATTTGTAGGCCGACAACGTCCTGGATGAAGCGACTAATGCCGTCCAATCTCCAAGGTTCCAACAAATCCATCCTTCTTTTCCGCAGATTTGAAGGATGGGTCCGGTGTATGCTCCGTGTCCCACCCTATCCCATGATTCATTGCGGGTCGAAGTAGATTGTTCAAACGGAAGTAGCAAAGGCCGAAGGAGAGAGAAACGTTGTGAATAAAATTGGATATATTGCGCATTCTGTGAAACAACTGAACATTTACATTGTTTTTAGACGAGAATGTAGTTGTGTAAACCTGCAATATCTGATCAGTTTATCAAGATATCACTTAATTGCACGAATGTGCCGATGTTTTCGTATGCTGCCCCAGCAGCCGGCTCGCCGGGTGGTTAAGGTGCGCTAAACCCCGAGAAAACAGCTGACTCCCGGCACATTGTTTTCAAAATCCCGCTGGGTTTCCCCAATGGGTGGAAGTTAAACAGATATAATTCAGTCAGATGAAATCTAATATTAATGTTTACTTTATTTAATATAACTATTATTATTATTATTATTATTATTATTATTAATTATTATTATTATTATGCTCTGCAAAGAAAACAGATTTAAACTTTGTTCCTAAAGTTAATATGTTAGTGTGTTTAAGTTGTTGAAAGCTTTACAAATAAATTAAACAAATGGTATTTGTCATCAATGTATTTTAGCTAGTGTTAGATTTTTATATCTATGAACACAAAAAATATTTTCAACATTTTAAATGGCTGAATAATGAACAAGATCATAAAACAATAATATTTTAAAACAAAACAGCATTATAAGCCATCAGCAATATGTAAAAGGGGTAAATGAAAACCGTGTAGTCCTTTACAGTAGATACAGCTTATTAACCTTCAGGCTCCATTTGTTCAGCTTCTCAGCTCCACACTTCACCCTAACATGGTTGCTAGGCAACAGAAGTTAAGCTGAGGTAAGGGCAAGAGAAACGCAGACCGACGTAACACCGGCGGCACACTATGCTAATCTGGCATATTTAGCTAATAGTTACAGGTAGCAGAAGTGTTACTGTTTGACCATCATTTGTTTACATGACACTTCTTATAAATGTTCATTTGACTTGGTGATGGACATCCACCAAGCTCATGTATGCTGCACTGCTTCAGCTCAACATGCCATAAAGAAAGTTTAACCTGATGTGAAACGTAAATCGATGAATCTGTGTTTGATTAATCTGTGGCTATCCTCAAGACCTGGCTGTGTGACACAAAAAAACTGAATTTTGGAACTGAAATTGAATTACAGACCTGAAAGTGAAAGTAATCAAACTGAATTTTTAATACAACGAAATGCATTTTAAAAGTAAATGAATTCAGTTTCAAACCATGAAAGTCGGTTTCAGTTTTGTAAAATTCATTTTCAAATCAATGCATTTAATTTCAAATTACACAAATAGAAATTCAGTCCGAGCAATTCAAATTCAGTTTCTGATGGCACAAGTTTCACAGATCATGACATTTTCAAGTCTTGCCAAACATTCTTAGTTTGATTTGAGTCTAGACAGATCCATTCTGCCACATTAATAAGCTTTAATCCAAACTGTTCTAAAGTGACTTCAGCTGTATTTTTAGGGTTGCTGTCTTGCTAGAGGGGGAAGCTCTACTAATAGGTTTCCCCTTCAGTATTTTGGTGCAGTTATGTATGTTTGCAAAATTCATCAAATCTGCTCCACAGATACTTGTACTTCAAAAATACGACAAGGCTTGTGCACACTTTGTGCTTTTTTTATTTCTTTACCTAGATCATGATGACCAACATTTGCAGAATGCCCCAACTTGTAGCTTGATTGGCTTGCATATGTTACACAACTGGTCAAATGTGTTGCAATGGTGTATTTGGCAGCAAGCCAGTGGAGGTAGCAAACTGAAGCAACAGTGAACATTGAACATTCGGTTACAGGAGGCACTAGACTTTACCAGCCACAACAGTGTGTCCACCACAGTTGCAGACTTAAAAAAAAATTAGCTAGGACCAGATGGAAACGTGGGGGAGAAACACTGAAATGCCATTAACTGATGCTTGGCAGGTGAGTAAGCTGATGCAGTGCCCTAAGCCAGGTGAGGAGTGTATACACAATTATAGAGAGTTGAGACATAAGGAAACAGTGGAAATATGGAGGCTTAAACGATAGATAGATAGATAGATAGATAGATAGATAGATAGATAGATAGATAGATAGATAGATAGATAGATAGATAGATAGATAGATAGATAGATAGATAGATAGATAATTCATTTAAATGTGGGGAGAGAGTGGCTATTTGCCCAACGAGGCTATTTTAGACACAAATCTGCCTCTTTGGTTGTTTTAGAATAAGACATGTAAATTCAGTTCTGCGCATATTTTGAACATGCAAATAGCTTTGTGAATCTGCCCTTTTATGTTTTAACAAAACGACAACATTTAATACTGTGAATGAGAACAGTTGAAAATATCAGGAAGCCCAAAAGCCTGGCTTAGATATTTACTGCACTTTTGGTAAGAAAACGCTACATAAATACATTTTGGATTTATACATATAATTTATACTTGCCCAAGCTTTTCTCTTTTCTGCTGAAATTGTAGTTTCTCACAAAACATTAGCATTTCTTTATTATGACTCATTGATACACCTTTAGAGAAAAATGGGTAATTAAAAAGCCAATACCTCTTGCAGTTTCTGGAAATTTGCTTATTATTGATTCCCTTTTCTCTTCTCCCGCTGTGAACCAGATGCATTTCTCTATTGATCTCACATCACACCGTGCAGTGTACCGGCACAGTATTTTTAAATCTCAGGCTATTACGTATCGATCTCAACAAACTTTTGATTTTTTTTTCCTTCAAAATACATACAAGTTAGTTTGAAGGGGAATCATTTTCAGCTCAAAGCAATATTAGCCTTATTGGGGTATTAATTGCTACATTCATACAGAAAATTAAATAGTTTTCATTAATTTATTCCAAGTTATAGCGCTCATGTGTACCATTAGCACAAAGGGCATTCTTGGCTAATTTTGCTTTTTAAACAAATCCTTTACTCCGTCAGCATCATTTCTCTGAAGGTGTTTGAAATGTTCTGGGTATGCAGCCACCACAGTGAGAATTCAAGCCTGATTTACATGATTTCTATATATGGCTCTCACTTCAAGGTACACCCATTGCCGTTTTGATACAGAGATGCTTTGTTGTTAGGAAACGGGGAAAAAAAGACCAAAAAACAAAAACAAAAAGTCTATTTCTGTCATACGACAACCCTCTACAGTCTTGCGGATGTCAGAAGTTGAAATTACAAGACAAAGGCGGTGAGCGCGCTGCAGCTCTCTCCTGACAGAAGGATGAGAAATAAACAGCAGTGGCTCACAGGAAAACACATTGCTAGTAAGCACAAGTGAGACATTTGGCAAGATGTCCACTGTTTTTAAATGACAGCTAGGGGTCTGTCACTTTGTTCTTACTGTAGAATCCATTAGTCATGTTTAGACTGCAGCTTTTGTCTCTGTTTTGATGTACTTGTGTTACCCAATCTATCCACTGTACTGTTGTGTGTGCCTCCATTTCCTTCACACTTTTATTTTTCTATTATTGAAGTAAGAATGGCATTTGTTAATATCTAATAAGGGACAGGGAGTCATTTAAAGTAACAACACAAAAAATAATTGTTTGATTTTAATGTAGTTCATTTTATCATGGATTATAAATTAAAGTAATTAAGTTTTTGTCTAATCTATTTAAATGTAATATCCTTTCACACGACAAAGCTAGCAAGAACTTTAACTTGTGTGTACGGAAGAAAGACTCTATGTATGAATATGTAATAAAGTTTTATGGAGCCTCAGCCAGCCAGGTTTATAAATATGCATGATATTTTTTATTTATTTAAGAGACTTCCCAGTGTTTGGGAAGTTTTCGAAGAAATGGTTGTTATGGATCACAACGTTGCTGCACAAGGGTAACTGACAGAGAGACATTCTTGCAGTTGTTCAAAAGAGCACAAGAAGTAAAACAAAAGAAGAACATTGTCTGTGATTCTGCATGTATGTTCACACCCTTTATCAGTGGTAGAAGAAGTGGGTGGTCACACACTGAGGTGAAAACTCACACCTAGGATTTAAACACTTGCAGCAGATCTGCAATCCTGTGTCAACAATCAAAATATTATGTTTGCTGTAGGTTAGTGTGCAGGCTGTTTTTAATCATTTTGATTATTTTTTTATTCATTTTGATTATTTTTTTATTCATATTCATTAAATAATTGACTGGAATTTAATAAAGAGATAATAAAAACCTTCTGATAATACTAACATTTCAACAGTAAGTTACCATATTTTCTTATCTACACTTCAATCTAAACATAAAGCTTTTGTACTGTTCAGTGTTCCAAAGCTTAATAAACTGCTGTTTGAAAAATCCTTTATTGTCACTGAAATTACCTAGTTGGGTTAGTTCATACCTCTGTCATGTACCCTTATTCCACACCCACTTTGTTATTTTGTTCCAACCTACTTGCATTAGTACACATAAAAAGGCATTTCAGATCCATGTATATAAGCATTGCATTAGTTTGTTACTCCTTCTATTTAAGTAGTTTTAGGAATTGTGACAATGAATGATCATGAAAATGAACTGATCTCACATAGAAAAAATTTTTATTCTATACTATTTTCTTAATATTTCGTGTTGCACCCTATTCCCATTGCTTATTATTATGATCCTATTTGGGGGCAGTCAACCGTTATGAAACATTGGAGATTATGACCCTGATCTAGCCAAACAAAACCCTGAGCAACCTCTTATAGTATGATGATCATGTTCAAAGGTTCAAATCTGATAAGGTCAAAGGTCGAAAGATAGTACTTTCTTATGTTTGCTTTGAACTTACAAGCAAACAAAATGGCACCTAATGCCTAAAATCTTTTGTTTGTCACCCTAAGCTGCTGTGATATTTTACAGTAAAATGTAATGAGCACACTGATTTTATAGAAGTAATTATTTTAAAGATCTTATTCGATCACTGTGCCTCGACAAATAGGTGCATTTCTTAAAACACAAAAATAAACAAAAAAAAAACCGAACCTAAAGTGCAACAAGACAGCCTAACATCAAAACACCTGAGTATTAGTAAATAATCAAATTTTCTGAAAAAACTGAATTATGGGTTTTTATTAGCTGTAAGCCATAATTATTAAAACTAACAAAACTAAATACGTGAAATATATCGTGTGTGTAATAAATTTGTGCAATATGAGTTTAAATTTTTGAGCCGAATCTCTGAAATAAATTAACTCTTCAGTGATATTCAAATTTATTAGGCTGCACTTGTACAAAAGTTATGTACACTGTCCTAACATTGTAGAACACTGTGAATTCTACACCCTTCATCCAAATGCATGCATGCCATTCCAAAAAGTGACACGCAAATCTCAGGAAGATGGTAGGAATTGATGTTACACAAAATGTGCTTAATTGCACCCTTTTAGACCCAGGTAACATTGTTTTTTTAAGCCAACATACAGTATATGAAAAAATAGAAAACAATGGTTTACTTTAGATTGTCGGATACATTTTCCTTTGCACTGCAAAAATACCTTCCCGGCTGCTTTTCTGCTGTTTCCTTTCCGCATGTGTGAATGAGCGACTTTGGCCGATGTTATGCTCAGGTGATGAATGACCAGCCGTGGAAAAAGTACACAGCAATAACCCCTAGGCAATTCAAAGCACACTCAGGTACAGACCAGCAAATTTATCATTCAATTGTCAGAGGATTTTATCAAGTGTGTTTTCTCTGGTGTCTCCTGATTTATTTTACAATTTGTAAAAGTCACTCTGAGTCAGCATTCGACAATCAATGCACTGCAGGCTTGAGCACAATCGAGGAGTTGAGCAGTCCTCCGTGAACAAAAGCAGGAAGATGCCTTTTTACAATGTTAAAATAAGAGAAGTGGTTGAAATTCGGTGTCTGTCCACAGGTGTGGAGCATGAGTGGTGCAGAGGCAAACAAGATGCTTAAACCAAACCGGACGACCTCGCTCTCTCTGCGCAGACGAGAGTGCGTGGGTTTGGGCAGCATGGTGTAGGAAGCACAAACCCTGCTGAGCCCTGTGGGCTATGAACACTCATCAGCACATGGAGAGCTGTTCGCTATTTTGAAGGAAATATGTATGCTTCCCCCTATTACACAAATGGGTCCACAGCAGCACAATAGTTTCCTCTGCAATGCAGCTTGTTTATTTCTAATGAGCAGGCTAATTGTTAATTATTTTCTTTCAAATTGTGGTGGTGGACCTGGACTCTCAATCTGCTGTGGCATGCATCTTAAGGCTTGCAGTAGGGCTAGTGTGATACAGACCTACGTGTTTAGTCTTCCTGTGGCATTCTGTCACCCCCCCAACACCCCATCACCCAACAAGCACAACAGGAAGGCAGCCCTTGAGGGACATTACCAGTCCAACCTCTCGGAAGCATAACATGTAAGCTGCCTCTCTACGGAGGCAGGGAGCCCTGTTTTCTGACTTGCCCAGCTCTCCACATCTCTCTGGGGGCTTGGCAGTGCCAATGTAGGGGTGGCAGTGATTGATGACACCCACTGTGTTTAATACAGTATGGAAATCTAGCACCAGATGGGCATCCACAGATCTATTGTGGCTGCAAAGTTCCATAAACCCAGGTCTTTAGGATATTAATTATAGGTTGCCTTTGTATGTCAGTCTGCTGGCTGACAACAGCAGTACGGGTGCATTTTAATAAATAAAAATGATCTAAAATGTAAATTACTTTAGCAAATCAATTGAAAAAGTGAAACACATTGTACAGTTAATACACAGAATAATATATTTCTATTAATTGTAATTATCAACCTCATGTGTCAGATATATCAGGTGTAGTTTTTTTGATAATCTGAATATTACATAAGGCCAATATAAAACAGAATTTTTATGTAATGTTATGTTATGTAATGTTATGTTATGTTATGTCCTACACAATCAAAGAAAAGAGTGGTGACTTTTCCAGCAGATAGTCACATTCTACAAGAAGGGTAAACGACGCAAGATAATTGCTAAAGAAGCTAGCCGTTCACAGAGTGCTGTATGAAACCATATTAAGAGAAAGTTGAATAGAAGGAAAAAGTGTGGTAAAAAAAGATGCACAAGTAAAAGGGATAACCACAGCCCTAAGTGGATTATGAAGCAAAGCCAATTTAATAATTTTAAAGGATTTCACAAGATGTGAACTGCACCTAGAATCAGCCCATTAAGAATCACCCCATACAGACGTATCCAGGTAAGTGAAACAAATTAACTTTTAGATGTTACTTAATAAGACAATAATCAAAATATTTATTAGCAATAATTTATTGAGATAGGCCTGTAAATTAAGACCCATTTTTGTAAAAATTGTATTTAGGATTCACAGAACTTTTTAAAGGATGAACATTACTAGTAAGTAGCTCTTGGATGTGGATGATTATCACTCTATAACTGTTTGACTTAGGGCAGCTTTACGTCCGGGAAAATATAATTCACATTGTAAGTCACCTCTTGCTCATTCTGACAAAACCTGGACTTCTCATTTTCCCCTCAGGCTTGATTGATGTAATAATTTTATCATCTTCACAAGAGTGCAGATATCTTAAAAATTCAGAGGTTATTTTTATGCAAAGGGGGGAAAAGGGGTTGGAGGAAGTTATTTGTCGGTCTGGTGAAGTGGAAGGAAGTTCCATTTAATTGGATTTTGATGTGCCCTGTAGTCATGGCATCCAGATCCCAACCTTACACATGAACTTGTGCTTGTGTGTATAAATGTGTGTAACAGAGTGAGAATGAGACAAGCAAAAGTAGAAATAAAGATATATGAGCAGATGTAGAAACAAGGCAGGAGGTGGCAGGGGGGATAATATTCTGACACTTTAAGTAATCTTCTGAAAGGAACATCACCACTCGTGATGTTGTGCTAGCAATTTGAGAAATAAAGGGGCTTGGATATTTGTCACAACGGGCCAAGGCTACAGCTGGTTAAGTGGCCACGGATGCCTTCACCAGCAGCAAGATCCCAGCCAAGAGGTTTAGTGCATGTGTAATGAAGGAACACAACGTCCATCTGCATCTCAGTCTGCTTTAATGTGGCATGTGCTCTATCTCGACTGATCTCAATGGGCAACTGTGTCAATCCTCGGATTGGTAAGACACGTGCAGCATTCATCTGCATCCAATAGGAATCAGTAACAGCAAAACTCACCACAATTTAAAACAAGCAACAGGCTGTAAGGAAAAAAACTTTTACTTCATGGCTTTTAGAAATGGCAAATCAAGTGCTTTATTACTTGCAATTGATCTGTGTTCAGATTTGAATTTAATATAGAAATACAGTGTTGGTCATTAATAAATGTATTCATGCACTTAGGATACTGACTTGAGATATCCTTTTTGTAGAGGAAAATTGATCTGGCACATGTAGGCAACCATCTGATCCATATGGTATGCCTGAAACAGGACACACACACAAAAAAAAGAAATAGTAGAGTTTCCTTACATGGACCTGGCCTTTGAGCATAGTCCGTAAATTGTCAATAGGTTTGGTGTTGGGGCCATTCCTTTAGCTTATCCGCATATCCGCTCCCAAACTCCCACATCAGATAAATGGAAATTCTTTAGAGTGTTTAGGAACAACCCAGAAACCACCAAGGCTCAAGCCTATTACATACTGGAATGTGCTGTCATGTTCCTAGAACATTTCCTGACCCACATGCAGAATCACACTCAGAGACCAGACGATGTCAATATAAAAGATAGGAACAGGGAGTTAACTGTACAACAAGGTAGGCCTCTGTACTTGAGGCTCAGGGATGTCTTGAGGGAGAGTCCAGACAGGGGAAGCAGAATGAATTAATCAAAATGTGTGGGAAAATAAGGAGCGGGTTACTGGTTCCTGGTCTAAAGAGCAAGTTGAGAGGGAGAAGCTCCTGGGGAGTGCAAATGGGAGCTGTAGCAGTGATGTCTGGAGATCCTGAGGAGATTTCAATTAACAAGTGAACAGTGATGTGGGATCCGGGTGGTGAGTGTTGAAAAGTTGGCAGGCAGGTGATGGCTGGAGCTCAGTGGACAACAATTGGCAATGGTTCCAGGAAGATCTGTTTGCAACCAAACTGAGCTTTAACCTGAAGGCAGATCCTAGAGGCAAAGTGACAACAAAAAAAACTAGCAGGAGTTCTAGGACAGAGGCTTGGCTTGACTCTACCAAAGAAATTGTTCATCTGTTGAAGAATGGTTGTCCAACAACTTCTTATATCCCCAGCAGACCGGTGTGCAGTAGCAGCCACACCAGCCAGCAGAGATCCTCTAAAGGAAGAGACCTCACATAGGCAAACAACTAACACTGACACCCCAAGATTATGAGATATATTGGAACACTGATATCACTGTAGACAGTGAAGCAGGTTTTACATCAACATGGGCTGAGAGGGTGGCAGCCAAGAAATTTGCAGCTGCTCATATGGGGAAACAAATGCTTTTTTGGGGAAAACAGGGGAAAAAAAGCATTATGGTGACAGGAAACAAATACTGAGCTATTTAGCCACAATGACAAGAAGAATGTTTGGGGAGATAAGGGCTTTCAAACCTCAGAACACTGTAACCACTGTTGAGCAAGGTGGAGGTCGCATCATGCTGAGGGTCTGTTTTGCTGCCAGTGATTTTGGTGTATTGAGGAAGGAGGACAACTAAAACTAAAACCAAGAAGATTTTTGAAACTTGTACATAACTGGAGTTTCATACAAGACTGTGATCATTAGATACACATCAAAACCGGTTCAGAAAAATATTGATTTTTAACTAATTTCTTTTTTTGTTTGATATTTTAGTTAACTGTAGAATTTTAGCTATAAGCTAAATTAAGATGATGATAAAGCTCTAAGATCATTTTATGGGATTTACATGAAAAATTCTTGATATACAAGTTACACTAAGTGGCCAATTCTCTTTAGAATTTGAGTCAACTGCTGGTCGAACCCCACAAAAATAGGGTCATTTGTCTATAAATCAGAGTAGATGTTGGGTCCATCCCGCATAAGCCAAGATTATTTATCCATTCTGAAAAGGACCAAACTGAGTTGACACTGAGCGTGTATGTAAACACCATTATTGACATGGAGAGCTCTAGCTGCAGCTTAACTTTGCACAAGGGAGCTGTAGCCAATCCATTGAACTAGATAAACACACCGAGGGAGACACTTTTGTTTGAGGACTCCATATGCCTTATGTCCCTTTTATGAGTCTGACATTATTTATGATTTGGCAGTTTTCTAGTCGGTTGTCTGTTGTTTTTGTGCACAGATATAAATGCTCTACTCAGTTGCACATTTCATCAATCTTAGTATGCTATGTTTATGACTGTACACTACTTTCTCCTCTGCTGCAATTATTTTCCTTAATACGAAGACTCTTATTCTTATTTTATTTTATTTATTTTTTATTCTTTACCCTTGTGCATATTATTTGCCATCTACTTTGCAGCTGAAGGATTTCTCCATGTGGGACAAAAAAGCAATTCTAAAAAATTTCATCTCAACTTATTAATGTAGAAGCACTTCATAATAATTGTCATCTCAGAGCATTTTATAAAACAGGTCAAACTGGTCCAGAAATATCCAACTAGAAATGCACTCATTGAGTGCAGACCTGCGCCAAGGCAATAGGTGACACTGACCCATGTAAGCTTTTTCAATAGTGGTGAGCTATACTCTGGATGACTTATGGTCGCTGCATGTCAGCTGCTGACAGGGTAAGGAACCATGTGGGGATTCCAAGATGTCACACCATGGTCTGGCAATGATAAAGAAGCCTTCAGAAAAATCCTGGATCCAGATGCTGCACCACAACACCACCAAAATCATCAGTTGTTTGGCCTAATATGTACCTTCTCTGAAAATTTAATCGAAATCTATTCATAACATTTTAAGATATTTTGCAAAAAGACAGACGGACAAATACCAAAAAAAACATAACCTCCTTGGCAGAGGTAAATATCGAAGAACTGAGTCAAAAGTTAATTTGGTAATTCAAGTGATTTCATTTAAATACAATCTCACCGGAAATATTCAAATTCATTTTTATAATTTAATTTTAAAAAGTCAGAATTAGTTGATTTTATAGCGGAATTAGTGGAAAACATCTAAAGAATTTAGCAGCAGTAACTTTTAGTGAATCTGATTGGAAGATAGTTGCCACTCTAAATCCTCAGCCTGTGTATTTCATGTTTCTGTAAGACAAAACAAATCCAACTGATTATCACAGACTAATTATTATTTAAGAAAGAAAGTTCCAATCTTCATTAACCAACATTTAAAATATCAATAGCTGTTGATATGATAAAGTAAAAGCATTTACTTTTAGAAGACCACTAAGGTTTACTCTATTTGAGTTGATTTCTGATCTATTTAATTATTTAACTCGTAGTTTGGACCCCAACTTATCACAGTTTTTAGGGCCTTATAGATTCAGCCAAATAAAAGCTGCTCTATCCAAAGAGGGATATCTTCTCTTTTATTCAGATTCAGGTTTCACCAAAACCAAATGATCTATAGAGCCTACAGAGTCTTCCAGAATCACCTAAACAACCATGAATGATGATATGCGTCTAATAATGCCAACTTTAGGCAAATCTGGGAGGGGACTAAAAATATGGAGTCCTGTATTATTTTGAGAAAAATTACACACCAAAGCAGTATTAACTACATCACTGTTATCCATTATAATGCAATAGTGAACAATAAAAACTTAAACATATCTGAGAGAAGCCAGTACCAGCGTGAACAATATTTTTTTACATTCATTTTAGCGAGGAGCAATCTTATTAGCTGGTCACGCACCGAGAAGTAGCCAGTATCATCTGAAGCTGTACCACTGTGTTACTCTGTATGTAAGAACGTTTGTCTTGTATATTCAAGCTCCTTCCAAACTGGTATTCAGAGGTCAGCAGAAAGAGAAGTTGAACAGTGCATGTTGATCCTTTGTCAAGAGAAACAGTATAAAAGTTATTTTTGTCGTAGAACTGTTGTTCCTCATATCTACTCTGATTTCTTTAAGCATTTAACAGCAAGCCCACAACAGATACATATTCATGGCAGTTCCAGAAGTCATCTTGATTTTTAAAAAGCAAATATACAAATATTCCTCCAGTAAATTAAATAGGTGGAAAAAAAAAAAAAAAAAGTTAAAAACTGGCTAAAAATGGAAATGTAAAAAGTAAGACAAAAATAGGTTAAGTTAAAATGTGTTAAAATTCAATTCAGTTTAATTATACTACCGGTCAAAAGTTTTAGAACCATTTTCTAACTATTTTATATTGTACGTAGATTCTCATTAAAGTCATCAAAACTGTGAATGAACACATATGGAATTATGTAGCAAATAAGTGATGTAAAAGTACATTAAATATGTTTTATATTTTAGATTCCTTAAAGTAGCCGCCCTTGTCTGTGATGACTAAAATATTAACCTCTGGCAGCCGTCTCTCAATGAACCTCTGGGAAGTTCTTTCAAGACTCTTTGGAAAACTATTTCAGGTGACATGAGATCAAAGCAGTCATCAAAGCAAAGGATAGCTATTTTGAAGAATCTAAAATTTAAAAATGTTTAGAGTTAATTCATGCTTTTTGTTTACTATATAATCCCATGTGTGTTCATTCATACTATTGTTGCCTTTGGTGAGAATCTACAATTTAAATTGTCATGAAAATAAAGGGACCCATTTAGTGAGAAAGTGTATCTAAAACTTTTGACCAGTAGTGAATATAGCGCCAATTCACAGGTCGTCTCAAGGCACTTCACAAAATCAATTCAAACAAATCATACAGATTTCAAGTCAGGTACATACATTTGAATTGATCCTAATTAGCAAACAGTGCAGTCAAATTCAGTTTATTATTCAAATTGGTTAAAGGTTTTTCTGTCTAATGGAACTCAGCAGATTGCATCGAGTCAGTGGCTTGCAGCATTCACTCCTGGATGAGCATGTAGCGACAGTGATGTCAGCTACTCAAAGCTCGAGAAAGAGGCAACATTTCCAATGAAAATGCTTACACTTGTGTAGTTGTCCAAAGCTCGCTCTAATTAAAATTGGTACTCTTTAATATTACATAACTGTGAATTCAGCATTACACCATGCAATAAACAGCTAAAGTATTGCTTATTTAATCAATTTGAACAAATTTCATAGATCATGGCTGTTGGAATAGAGTCTTAATGGGAATGCTAGCACTCCAGCTCTGCCAGTTCTGATGTGTTATTTGTGAAGAACTTTCAAAAGCTATTGCAGATGGTTTAAATAACTGAACAACGTTTATTCTATGAAATCAGAATTGGAATTACTTCATACAACAATACAAAAAAAGTCTCTGAAAAGTATAATTTATTTGGTTAACTTTGTACCACATTATATATATATATTTTTTTTTTGAACAAGCTAGAAATGCTGAAGCAGAAACAATGGTTGTGTCCACAGGGCAGCCTGCCTTGAAACGGCATGAGGTGATTTAAAAATCACAACTTATTATTTTTAGAATAGCAAGTTTCTAAATCATTTGTTTCAGACAAATGAAAAGCCATGCATGATGACTACTAACTACTGAACGAAATCCAGATTTAAATCGTTTTTTTAGGTTATTGTGTAAAGGTGTTCTTCAGCTGACTTTGCACAAAAAAGCATTATTTTACTGAGTAAAAATGTAGCAAGCCTAAGATGTAAAGAGATTCATAAGCCTCAATGTTGAGTTTCCCTGGCTCTTAGCTAGTAAAATCTTTTGTCTGGATACATGTTAAGCTATTGCTAATTACCAACATAAGCTTTACCAAAAAAAAAAGAGTGGCTTTTACTTCATATTATTGTTAACCAACAAAAAGAGAAGCAAACAGAGAATCCAACAGATTTTATTTCCCCTAGGAATTAAGAGAGTATCCTATGGGAAGATCTATGCCCCTTCATCTTTAATGTATCGCTCAACTTGTGCTGCGAAGCCCTGAGGACTGACACTAGAGAACAGACAGAATAGAAGAAGAATGTGAAGGGGAAAGAGAGAATTTAGAAGGAGGAAAATAAGGGAACACAGGGGCAGCTTACTGGGGAATAGAAGTATACTGTGAATGATTGATGAGAAGTCAGGGATGTTGGGTTGCATTTACCAAGTAATAAAAATGGATTAATGCATCTATTTTCAATCCCTGTAGATTAGATTGCTATATCGGTCACTGAGGGGTCTGGTTTTGGAACATTTTAAGTCTGTTAACTAACTGGTTTTCATCCCCTTTCTCTGTTTTAGTCACTTTTTACAATCTGGAACCCAGTTCAGTTTTGGTCTCCTGTCCACCTGTCAGAGTTCTTTTATCTGCCTCTGTATCCATCCATCTGATTATTGCTCAGTTAATTTGTAGAGATTGATCCACTCTGCCCCAAATGTCAGCAGTCGTCTCCCAAGCCGTTCCCCCGTGTTTAAACACAAGGTGTAATTTTTCCTCCACAATCACTTTCATTCACTCTGCATCATGATTACCCTTTTCACCCTAACGTCATAATTTTTCCTACCCCATCACGCGCTTGTATTTTTGTGCCAAAGTCACAGTGACCCCTGTTGGTGGGGAATACACCTGCAGGCCATAATAACACATCTTTCTTCTCTCTGGGGGACATCAAGCGTGAAATCAGTCTGGCATTGGCTACACTGTGACAGCCCCTTTGTCTTGGGGCCATATTTGCCCCCTGCTCTGTCTTCACTTTGGAAGCAGCACCAGTCAGCAGGTGGGGTTGGTCTCTTTGCTTCATACGTCTCAGCAGTGTTTCCTCCGTTCTTTAAAAAAAAAAAATACTCCACATCAGACAGAGTTGTTAAAAAGGTCAAGATCATGTAGGTGGCACACAGTAATTCTCTATAAATCACTGTAGTTTGGATAAAAAAGCAGTCAAAAATTGTTTGAAATAATAACTGTCAGTCCTTTTTCTATGTTTAGTTGTCCGGAGCCATTTCTATTCACACCCTATGGTCACAGTGCCATGAAAAAATACTTCCACTTTACAGTTTTCTTCAGCTTTTCCTTTTGTCAAATTTTAAATGTTTCAGATCTTCAAACTAATTTCATTAGCAGACAAAACAACTTGAGGAAATACTAAAAGCAGTTTTCGAAAGTATGATTTTACTTATTAAGGTAAAAATTTATCCAAAACAACCTGGCTCTATGTGAAAAAGTAATCCTCCTCCTGCTACCCAAAAGTGCAGTGATGATTAATACAGAACAGCATTTTAAGCACTGCTGGGCTCACTTGCCTCAGTTAAGGTCAGTTTTCATAATTCAATAATAAGAAAGAGCCTGGGCAAAAATGGCCTGCATGGGAGATTTCTAAATAGAAAACTACTGCTAACCAAAGAACACTAATGCACATCTCATTTTTGCCAGAAAACATCCTCATGATCTCCAGGACTTTTGGGAAAATAAGCTATGAAGGGATGAGACAAAAGTGGATTTCTTTTTCCCATTTAATCTGGCATAAAACTAACACAGCATTTTAGCAAAAGAACGTCATACCTACAGTCAAACATGGCAGTGAAAGTATGATGGTCTGTGGTGCTTTAAGATCTAGCGGTCTTTCTATAATCGATTGATGAATTCTGCTCGCTACTTTCAAATCCTGGAGAACAGCTACTAGTCCATGAATGTAAACTCAAGTGCACTTAAGTTAGCAATTCAACCTCTGAGAGGCTTAAAATATAAACAAAATAATAATATGAAGTGGTCTAGTCAAAATCTGTACTTAAGATACTGGGTCATAACTTTAAACAGACCGTTTATCCTCAAAAATCTAACTAAACTAAATTGAAACAATGCTGCTCATGCTGGTGCTTATATCTACCAGTTATTAAAATGCAATAAAGAACCAAAAAACTCATGAAATCTGTAGAAGGGAAAAACATTTTCACATCACTGTAAATGGTACAGCTGCTGTGATTGGTAAAAAAAAAACATTAAAATATGAATTTAAACAAAAAAGTGCCTCCTAATATGCAAAAAGTTAATTGTGTAGTGAATTGACATGCTATTTTATTCTATAACAATGCACATAACCAGTCTCAATCAGTCTCATAATTTACCACATAATTTCTTAAATTGTCTGAAAAATAAATTCTTTGCCTGTCCCTGGAACGATTATATCATGTATTTCAACAAGTAAGGGAATTCTGCATGTTTTCTTATAATAAGATTTTTTTTATTATCACTAAATTATTCAAATGTAATCATCAATGATATCTAGTATTAATCTGACTGAGGTCTATTTCATAATACTTTAATTAACAAAAAAAATACCAGCAAAGAAAAAAGACAACGATGACAATACTAATTCTACAGACTACTATTACAGGAGAGAATAAGGTATTCAATGAAAGAAGGGAAGGTTTGAAATATTCTCTAGGCTTATTAAAGATGTAACTTTTATCTTAAGTTTATTGGTCTCTCTTGGGAGTTTAAAGAAAAGTGTCATCAACAGTGATTTAAAGGGAAAATGTGTACAAGAAAAAAAAAGAATTTAAAAGTTTCTTAACCCCCTGGACATCCAACGAAGGTCAGAATGATACAGTGCAAATGAAAAATAGATAAAAATTATTTCTCACAACAGTCTTTAGACTACAGAGAGATCCAAAATGTCAACAAACCATAATCTTACTCTAATGCATTATCATGACTAAAGCTGTTTTGCATTCAAAGTTTCAAATGTATAATCAATCTCTTGAATAAAAATACAAACTTACATTCAGGTTTTAACATCCATCCATCTATTGTCTATACACACTTCTCCTTGCAGGGTCGTGGGTATGGCGGGCTGCTGCCTCTCTCCAGCGTTTACTGGGCGAGAGATGGGGAAGAAAACATTACAGGGCAACACAGAGGCACACAGGATAAAGAACTATGCATGCACACACTCATTCCTCCGGCACAATTTAGAGAGACCCATTAACCTAACAGTCATGTTCTGTGGGAGAAAGCCAAGGTACCCAGTGAGAACCCATGCATGCAAAGGGAGAACATGCTAACTACATATAGAAAGGCCTCAGACCAGGATTCCAAACCAACCCAGAACCTTCTTGCTGCAAGGCAACAATGTTAATAATTGTTCCACTGTGCGGAGAGTTTAATATATTATTGATCAATCTATTGTTGGTTTTTTTTACACTGCCAGTAATATATACCTTTATATGACTCAAACAGTTAATTTATTCCATTGGGTTATTTAACTTTGGCATAACAGTGGTAAAAAAGGCATGTTTTGTGTTTTACAGAAGAGAAATAGAGACAGGCAAACAGGCAATTGAAAGCTAATAAAATCACAAAGCTTGCAAAGCCTGCCAACAAACACTATAGTCTCTACAGGCAGGAGGAACAGTGACAAAAACATTTGTGCATGATGCAGAGACAACTACACCTTCTTTTATTTAATTTTCTTCTCACTTTTTTAGGCTTAAACCTAACTCTCGCATTGTGCGTAATACGTTTTTTAAAAACATTTAAACAGTAGGGTCCTTTGCAGTTTCTATAAATTGTTGCTTTTGTGTGGTAAACTTCCAAGCCTGCGGTGAGTCCCAATTTGTCCTAAATACCAGGGTAAGTGTATGTTTACCATGTCAGTGTGTTCTTTTTAAGTTTCTTTCCATGGATAACTTTATACTTTAGTTTGGAAAACGTAGTTTGACTTATGCCATAAAGATCATTGACTACCTTTGAAAGTTGACGCCCATGGATTGGACTGGTTTATATCCAAAACATCCACCAGTGGCTAATTTGGGCAGACATCTGGTTAATTCAAAGTCAACAACTTATAAAAAGTTTGAATAAAAGTGCATCACTAATACAGTGTGACCACCAGTTTTTCTAGTTGGGTGGTCTGGAGCATACGTGTGTGTGTTAATATAATGATAAGAGGGGGAGAATGACTCCCCAGTGACCTTAAAGAAACCATTGTTGCTTCCCATCAATGTGGAAAGGGTTATAAGACCATTCCCAAACAATCTGAAGTTCCACAATTAGAAAGATTATTTACAAATGGAAAATATTTAAGACAGTTGCCAATGTTCCCAATAGTGGATCTCGTAGCACATTTGTACCAGGGTGAGAGCAGGGTCAGAGAAACTCGAAAAAAACTCACAGACACAACTGGCTTCTCTTAGCATGTTAAATCTTCATGTTTTTGACAGTAAAAATAGTAATAGCACTGAACAAGTAACGCCTAGTTTGGGGGGGTTGTCATGAAGAAGAACAATCTCTCTCTGTTGAATTGTGGAGTGTAGTGGGTTTTTCCCACACTTTTACATCATTTTGGCATCATTTCTGTTGATAAATTGTGAGTGGGAAATATCATAAAGGATTTGAATATTTTTAGAACCAGGTAAAGACCTGATCGTTTCTACTATATGTCTTGATACATAAAGCCCTAGAATTGAAAGAAAGTGCACTTTGTTTTTCCACAACTGTGTCAAAAATTTACGAAAATATCAATATAACCTCTTCAATATAAAAATTAAGCAACACTGATGCTGTGATGCAGAGATAAATGGAAGAATGAACAGAAAGAGGCAAGGGACACGATTTACATTTGCCTGCTTTTCTTGTCTTCTTATTAAGGGATTCAGTCTGAATAGAAATGTAATTCATATGAATTCTCATTAAATCTGGTAACATAATATACCACTACCCAGCAATTAATCAGGCTCCAGTTAGACTATATCTTTGGTTACAAAATGGCCCTTTAACATTTTCAATTACCTCACTTAATTTATTCCAAATTTCATTTAACCAGGATGACCCGTGGCCCCTAAAACCGAGACTGACTTTCAAACATCACAATGAGATTTTGATTTAGCGAGATCTGAGTGTTTTGGAAGCTAATTGTTGAAATGTGTCAGAGTGACTTGTTTAATTATGGTGGACGAGGCTTTAATTTAGGGCCTGACTTAAAATAGCACAGCAGGTGACTCGCGTTGCGAGGCTCATCTTTGCAAATGCAGGCGATCCTTTATTTATTTCTGCAGAAGTCAAACGATGACTCCCCAGGAAGGTAATTAAGGTGGAATCAACATTTCATTCTGTGCTTGATGAGCATGTCAAGACAATTAAGCTTTTGAAAAAATGGAAGAGGGACCTGAAGCAGGAAAAAATGCTGATAACCTAAGCTGCTCAAGTCTGAATTTTGAATAATAACAGGCAGGTTTGAGCATTCGCATGCAGCTGATCCTCTGGCTGCTGCTTACATGAGATAATTAGGTCCAGTGTAGTTGCTGGAGGAAGAAACTGTTGGAGTGGGAGTGCGCAGATTCAATCAGCCTGTATATTTTACAGTATTGTTAAACACTCGAGCTTTTAAGCAGCATTGTCACTTGGGAACTAACACCATTTTTTACCCATCTCTTCTAGATTTTTCAGGCCCATATTCATTTCCACTGATTTATGTGTCAGGTCATAGTCCATATAGGCAGTAATAAATTCCATCAATTCTACTGTACTCAAGAAGCAGAGAGGCTATGAAGAGCTTTCTCGCCTCACGCAAAGTCTGAATGGGGTCAGGGCTGACAACCTGCAGGGCATTTCTTTTTGCATAAGTATTCCTTTAATGTCATGCCAGTTGCATGTCAGACTGGGAACGCAGTTCATTTTTATGTAAACTTGTAAACTAGTCCTTCATTTTCTTCAGTTTGAAAAGGGTGAACTAGAATATACTTGGTTATTATAAGAGTCACAGCAGTTGTTTGCAAAACTGCAAGAACCAGATCAAGTACATGAATACCATAACAATCACTTAAGTAAAGTCTTAGGTAAAAAAAAACGTATTTAAACTTTGTTTCATTGGGTTTTGGAACTTAAATTGCAAGGATTAAAGAATATATGGTTTATGTATTTTACCTCAGCATATCCAGTTGTTCTAAAGCAGAGCCACCTGAAGTTGGCAAGAAACTGATATTAATTATTAGACATTCCTTTAGTTTTTTTCTGATGCATTTTCTGCTAAACGTTTCATTCATGGCAGCTCATAAAGGTGTTCAGGTGTTTCGTTTTATAGGGAATATGTCAAAGGCAGTTTGTTTATTTAATTACTTATTTTTAATTAAATTTTGTTTGTTTGTTTTATTTATCTATTTCATTAGCTATTTTGAATCAGGTATAGTGTTATGCATATTTTAAGCATTCTATGCATGTTTATTTTTTTCGGGATAAGCTAGAAGAATGTAATTAGAATATTAAACTTTTTGGTTGATATACACACAAAATGGTATTGATACAAAACTGGAGTGACACTCATCGTATTTTGTGTGTTTTGGGTTGTAGATACTCTGATTATAATGTATTCACATGATTAGTCCTTGTGTATTTAAGTCTGTATCCATTTCTCTCATCCCTTTAGTATTTTCAGGTTGGGAACTATGCGAAATCTTTGTTTCCTAATTTCCCCCAGCTTCCTTCCATGTTGATATCCGATGATTTTGTTGAATTAATCCCCACCCAGAGGTCACGTCTCTTAAAAACGTATAATTCTGCCTTATGATGCTCCTTTGACAAAGGAAGCCTAGTAGCATGAGTTTGATCTGATCCTTGATGACAATTGATGATGGTTTCTGCATTTACACCATTCACAAAACTTCCATTTGTACCCATCTAACACTTAGAATCAGAATCAGAATCAGCTTTATTGCCAAGTTTTGTACATACAAACAAGGAATTTGACTCCGGTACACTTTGCTCTCTGGGTTTTGTTTTGCACTACAGAATATACATATTTACAATGTACAATATACACATATATAAATAAAAAGGTGCATTTGAAACATCTGTATGCTGTTTTTGGTATTCTATTAAATGTTCAACAGAGAAACAGCCTGGGGGAAGAAACTGTCTCTGTGGCGGCTGGTTTTAGTGAACAGTGCTCAGTAGCGTCGGCCTGAAGGCAGAACTCTAAACAGTTTATGTGCAGGGTGTGTGGGGTCTACAGAAATTTTAGCAGCTCTTTTCCTGACCCTTGACCTGTATAAGTCCTGGATGGAGGGAAGGTCAGCCCTGATTATTCTCTCTGCAGACCTGATTATTCATTGCAGTCTGGACCTGTCCTGTTTTGTGGATGAACCAAACCAGACTGAGATAGATGAAGACAGAACAGACTGTATGATGGCAGTGTAGAAGATGACCAGCAGCTCCTGTGGAAGGTTGAACTTCTTGAGTTGCCTCAGGAAATACAGTCTCTGCTGGGCCTTCTTTCGAACAGTGTCTATGTGTGAAGACCATCTCAGGTCCTCAGAGATGGTGGTTCCTAGGAACCTGAAGTGGTCCAAAGCTGATACCTTGTTGTTTAGTTTAGTTTAAAGTTCTGTTTTGGTGCCATCACTCCAAAGCCAGACTGTCACAGATACTTCCAGACTTGGTCAATATTTACGACAGGTGTAAAAGCTGTCCTTGCCACCTTACACACATGTTATCTTGCCCACTTCTAGCAAATTTTTGGCAAGTTCATTTGACACAATGTCAAACCTACTCTCTAAATCAACTGATGTTTCTCTGCAAGTGCCAATCTTTGGTCTCCCTGATGACTATACCCCTTATTCAACAGTACCAATGGAGGTCCTGGCCTTCAACTTTCTAATAGCTAGGCGCCACTTTCTTCTTCTTTGGAAATTGCACTCTGCCCCCTCTACCACACAATGGTTATATGAAGTCATGTATTTTGTGAAAATCGAGAATATTAGATTTTCCAGAGGCAATTCTCCAAACAGATTCAACTGAAAATGGTGACCATTTTTGGACTTTACTGATTTAACTTAGGACTTGCCTGGCCTAAATCTAATGCACCCCCCCAACCCCACCTCCGCCACCCAATTTTTTAATTATTTACCTTTTTATTTATTTTTTTCCTCTTATTCTTGTTGATTTACATCTGACTTTTAATGATATTGTCTTTGGTGCCCTCGGTATTGGTATCCATGTTTCACTAAATCTATTGTGTAGTTAACTCTGTTATGTCATTAGATGTTTGGTATTATGTATGTAAACAAAATACAAAAAATCATCATGAAAGCATGTATACGTTCAACATTTGGTCCATTTAATGTTCAGCTTTGCTAATGTATTCTAATAAACATAATAAACAGAGAAGTCTTTATCCATTTCAAGTTAGCATACCCATTGGTTCTAAACCAGATGCTTCTGCAGGTAAGAAGAAACAATCATTTATTATTTAAAAATACAATTTTCTGCAATTTTTTGATTATTTTTTTTGCTTATGACAAGATCAACTGCATTAGTACATAATCCCATTAGAATATCATGATTGCTTGTTTATAAACAAAATAAAAATGTTTAATAAAAAAAACTAGTTAATATGGTGTCTTCTTGTGGTTTGGATCTATAAATATGTATTCTTTGATTAATATTATTTTATTATCTGATTAGATGATGAAATGCCTGTTCAATAAGTTCATGTTAGTGTACTTTTCTTTTGCATAATAAAAAATGAAAAGAAATTCAAACATATCTGTTTGAAGTTTGGAGTGTTACAAACACTTTGAATTTGTGTTTTAAGAGAGAAAAGGTTTGTTTTTATTGATTCATTTAAATGCCTGAAATTAAATGTTTTATGCAACACCTCCCCCACCTCCAAAAATAACTGCTATTGCACAAATATTTCCCTTAGCTGTCTTACTTATAAACCCTAAAGCCTAATTTTTAAAGCCATTTTGCAAATGTTTACAGAGGTTAAGAAATAATAAATCACATCAAAGAAATATCTGACTTCCATAAACCTATTATTTTGCTTGTTTCATTCGCATTGAAAACAGAAATACACATGCAGTATAATTGAACGACCAAATTATGGTAGCCATTGGGAAATGATTTATTTTATGCGTGCTGTTCTCATTTCACGCCTGATGGAGTCTCACCTTTAACCAGGGGGTTCATGTGCAGTTTCTGGCACAGTATTCTAATAAAGGTATAATAGAAGCGTTCCCCCATTTTTAATTGGACATTGTTAGAATGACATATCAATCCTGCTGCAGAAATGTCCCTTCCATGTATTCTGTAATTGAAACAGTCTCCAGTTCCTGCTCACTTTTCCTCTATGCCAAAGATTGAGATTATTTATGTGTAGCAAATCCCCTCTGCCCACAAAGTTGCTTATAGTTGACACTGAGGATTAAATCATCCTTTCGTGTTTTTCTAAATGTGTCTAGCAAAATGTATTAAGATACATTGCTTTCACACGTAGTTTATAGAACCACCTTTAACTGAAATTACAGCTGCAAGTGTTTTGGTGTATGTTTTTTCCAGTGTTGCACATCTAGAGACTGGCATTCTTCCAAAACTCCAAAAACAAAAAGTCGGATTGGACCGAGTTTCTGTGAACATCAGTATGGTAAAATTCCTTATTCTGTTTTTGTCCAGATTTACTCAACTTTGTCCAGCTTCTCTGTCACTGCTAAAGGAACAACTCACATTATGATGCTACTACCACCATTTTGGTTTAGTTTGATCTGACCAGGGCACCATCTTATGGCATACTTTTTTGTTTTCTGCCAACAATTCAACAAACTTCCATATCTTCAATAGAGGCCACAGAGGATTATATTTACTAATTAGGTGAGTTTAGAACGGAGTTGGTTAAACAACATTTAATTTAGGGATAAAAGAGTAAAGGGGGATGGATATATATGCCACACTTTTCAGATTTTTACTTGGTGAAAACATTTTCCTTCACAATCAAGCATTACTTTTTGTTGTCTATCACAAAATATCCCCATAAAGTAAATGGAAATTCAGGGTGACAAACATGTTTAAAGTACGAGTATTCATACTTTTGCAAAAACGCTCTGCATGAAGCATTCTTTTCTATGTCGAAAGAAACACATTATCATGCAGCTCCCTTTTTATTCTCATCATTTATAATAGCAGGTCTATCACTTTTAGTGATTTATCTTCCCTCATAAACTTTGTTTTCTGCAATTTTACGTTCCAAAAGCTGTGATTCCCATTAGCATTTTCACAATTATCCTGAGATTCCATTAAAGTTCTTTGCAATGAAATGACAAGAAATGATAACCCTATTAAGCCCCAGAGTGAAAACACAACATAATGTGCATACTATTGCATGGTAATAACTTCTATTGGAGGATAAAAAACATTGAATTACTACCTGTGTCTAACCACTCAAAAGATTCTGTTTTAGCTATTCTCGTCATGTGGCAGACAAGCAGACTGAAGCCGAGCAAATAAAAACTGGCAGCTTCTGGATGAACGGCTGCATGTTTGGGTCATGATAAGGAAGAATTACATTTTTACACACCACTGAAGAGAGGAAAACAAAGCCTGGTGTGGGTTTAAAAGCTCTATAAACTGTTGGAAAACAACCCAGTGCAGAAAAATAAGTATCATTCTCTCTAATGGTTTAAACCTTGTCCTCGGAGGATGATATAAGTGATTTAGACTTCATCAGAATCACACACTATGGCCCCCAAAGCACAGACACTGAAGAAGCATGATTGTAGTGTGTAGGGGAGGAGGTAAGGTGGTATTAGTCTTTTGGGGGGCACTCTGAATGGAGCTATTACAGAGGCTGGTGTCATTTCCAGAGAAATGCGTTTATCACAACAAGTGGGGCAATGCTTATTTACAAAATACTTCCACAGTTCCCTTTTTGTATGAAAAAATACAGCATTTTAAGCTCCATTATGTATTCCCATCTGTCCATCCACCAATCGAAGTCTGACTCACTGCCAAGCTGTTTTATTATGTTTGTGTGTTGTTTTTCTTTTAATCAAATGGTGAATAAGAATGCAAATCAAAAAGAAGCCATATGATGCTGGCTTTGACACAAAATTGTACAAAAATAGAAAATGATTAGTTTATTCTGTATTTATTAATTGTATGTATTTACAGTGTTAACATTTAGTCATATTGCAACTACAAATTTAATGCACTTTATTGAGATTTTATGCGCTAGGCCAACTCATAGTAATGTATAATTGTAAAGTGAAAAAAAGGTTACAATTTTATTTATTTATTTATTTATCTAACAAATAAAAATTAAAAAAAACTGGCATGCATTGTATGCATTCAACCCCTTTTACTCTGATGTTCACAAATAAAGTCCATTGCAATCAATTGCCTTCTGAAGGGACATTAGTATTAAACATTCCACCCGCCCCTGCCAGGGCTGGTTCTTCTTCCTGGTCTTCCTGGTACTCTTGGTTCTCCTGGTTGTCCTGGTCATCCTGCTGCTGCCGCTGTAGCCCAGGTGTCTGTCTCTGGGTCAGAGGAGAAAGGAGTCTCTCCTCCAATTATGCCTCTTCTTCTTTAAAAAAAAAAGACTGAAACCTATCAAGATTTGGTTGAACTTATTAACACAACCACTGTTAGCAAACTGTTAGTGAAAATTATTGAAGCTAATTGCGAAAATGTTATGTTTCTACTGTTGCAAAACTGTTACAGACCTTAAACTTTTCTTTCAGTTAAAAAATCTGCATTAATAAAAAATCATTAAAAAAAGTTACTATTGCAGTCATCCGTTGTGGGGACATTGTTTTTCATTTTTGTTTTCTTGCTTTTTGTGTTGATGATTTGTTTTCATATTAGAGCTTGCTCTCTGGAAAACACAAGAAGCCAACAAATTAAATAACACAAACATAATCTTTGGCTACTGAATGCTGCGAGAAACTGAGTTCAGTCAGGGAGGACAAAACAGTGGCACAAGGCCTGTACTGTTATCACTGCCATTTGGTAGTTTGTCTCCTGAGAACCTACTCCCACTGAGTGCAAATCAGAAAATCTAACAGCTAATAGCAACAGTTCTGTTCCATTCTGCTGTTAGTGACAGCAAAACTAATGCCCACACATTCAGAGTGTAGCACAAATGCTGTCAGCACCCTCCTAAAGACCCTGTGGGTATAAGTACTCAAAAAAAGAAAGAAATCACCACAACAGCTCCTATTTCTTTCTTCAACACCCTTTCAAACACTTTAGCCTTTACCAGCATGAGTGAACTGATATCTTTAGTGTTTGTCTTGCTGTTATCAAAATCCTAAGTCACATTTGCGATTGTGTAGAGCAATACTGACTATTGTTCTATGCAATCATAAACGTGAAAGAGCTTATGTTGCCGTATTGTGTTGTCGGTAGATATGATGGAGAATTTTTAGGTTTAAATGTGAGTCAAATCAGCAGAGACCCTGAAGATCAGATGTTTTTACAAACAATAATAAAAATTTAACTCTTATGAAAAAATATGTCTTAGTAAAAGGCCATCAAGGCCAAAAAGACAATTGTTACAAATACAGTAAATCACCCTTAATCAAGAAATAGTATACTTTCATGATTTGGAGTCATTTTTGTCTGACAGTTCATTCATTTATCCATCCATGGATCTATTTTCCTTCCTGCTTTTCCTTCCTGCTCACAGGGGTACTGGTGCCTATCTCCAGTTGTCAGTCGGCGAGAGGTAGGGTGCAACCTGGATAGGTTACCAGTCTAACACAGGGAAACACAGAGACATATAGAAGAAACAACCAAGCACACCCACACTGCTAAGGACAATGTGGAGTATCCAATTAACCTGACATGCAAGTTTTTGGACTGTGGGAGGATGTTAGTAATGTTAATGTTATTTTAACAAGCCATCACGTGGAGTAATGGACTACTAAATTGGTGGAGAGTACTTTGACAACTAATTTGGTTCTACATTGTATTGACTCTGGGTAACTGAATACAGTTTGAATAGTTTTTGTATAAAAAAATTAGAAAACTATGTATCCTTCCCTTTCGATTCACAATTGTGCCCTTGTGTCAGTCCATCACTTAAAAGTTAGTGTGTTGTAATGTGACAAAATATAAACATGTTCAAGCAGTATGAAGAGTTTTGCAAGGCATTGTAGGAACCCTCATGCAGAGCACAATGCCACTTCTAAATGCGGCTGAATAGTCTTTTTGTGGCACTGCAGAAAAGCCTGACAAAATAACAGTGATGTTGTTTTCACCTGCTTCAGAGTCTCACTTAGAATTTGGAAAACTGTGACATTTGCTACCGGGCTGCATTGTATGAAATCAGGCAGCTGGTTTCATCATCCCTCCTTTAACGGGAGTACTTCAGTTTCTTTGTTTTGTTAGGAAGATAATAAAAATAATAGTGGATTTCTTAGTTTGACATCTTTACCGAGGGGGAAGGAAGGATGCTGTCTCAGACTGTTCTTGGTTTTAGAATAGGATGCAGAGTGTTGAATCATTACACAGCTTAGGGACTACGTTCACAACATCTCAGCTTATTTCCTTGATTTGGATACTTGTGATGAAATATTTTGTCACTCCCTATTTGAAGCATGAGTAGCTATAATTTTTACATTTTAATTCTGTATAAAATGCTTAAAGCTAGAAACCATGTTGTTTCACAGTACAATTAATATTATGTTATCTGCTATATCTGTTTCAATCTGTTAGGGCATTTTTCTTTTAATAACAACACTACAAAAGCCTCAATAAATCCAGCAGATTGTTCAGAGGTGAACACAAAATACTTTGAAAAACCGCAGAGCTGCAAAAAGCTCAGCACTATCTCCAGTTTTCAGCACCTCCACCAAGCCAAATCAAGTTAATGTTACCAGTACACAGCTCATGCCACAGTTCTGAACATAGTCAGCAAGAACAGGAGCCCTGAGGTGAACAACATCAAAGCAATCACTCAGAGAATGCAAGAATAGAGAGTAGCTGTCACACCATGTAACTGCGTTACCATTTTTGTTCAGCACAAACAAGAAATTTCTCATAAATAAAACCCTTACATGCTCCGTTGCTGTTTATTTTGCCTCTGCCACAGTGATAAAGCAAACATCATGATGCAGTGTGTTGTCTCTTCTCCCACAGGCCACAGCCTATTTGATTGATAAAGACTGGTTGGAGTCAAAAGCTGGGACTGGAGAAACAGCACTGCATACCCGACAACGCTCAGAGCAAACAGGCACCGGGTTAATCCATCTTCAGCAGCAACAGTTGCAAACCCGTGGAAGAGTGCGAGACCATTACGATTTTCAATTTTGATGCAGTTATTTTTCAGCAATGCTCAATAGCAAAGATTTTGATTCACAGCATCATGAGAGGAGCACTTCAGCAGAAACTCAAGTTTGTTTTTTTTACATCCCAGCAGAGAGTGCATTAATCATCACAGTTTCACCTTCCTAAGTGAAGACAGAGAGCAACAGCTGGGGGAGAGGAGCTTGACTTTAAGCAGTACAGACTGCAGGAGGTTCAGCCATCACTTCTTGTTGTGGATTCTGACATCAATAGTAATGAATACCTTGGAGCATTGCTTGAGTGCCTGAGCATGAATTGCTAGAACACTGTAAAGTTTTTTTTTATTTATGCATCTTTGTGTGCTGGACTCCTACACCTTTGTTTGCCTGTGTATCCACATGCATCAGTGAGAGCACATCCATTTGTTGGGCCAGATATGAGTAATATGCAGAGAATCGCACAGAACTAAATGACCTGAACTGACAAGAACAATTAATCAGAACATTTGCCGGTGCTCCTGGATAAGGTTTCATGCTGAGGTTACACCTGCACAGGCCTGGCACTGGGATCGAGAACACATATCCAGAATTATCTTTAAATGATGTATGGCTGCCTGGTGCATATTTATCTCAACTGGCTCAAGTGGAGAAATGTGCATTTGCATGGTCTTTAGGGTTTGTTGTAACACACATATTTTCCTTGTGGAAACCTGCTAAAAATGCCTTCATTAATTTAAAGAGAAAATCATAGGTTGATTTGATTAATAACCCGCCCTAACTGATTTTACCACTAGATGGCAGGGGACACAAGCCACAATGGTGACAGTTTGCAGCTCATACTAACAAGTACGGATGTAACAACTGCCCAAACAACTTATATTTTGCTGTTTTTTGCTGTGTATTTTTTGTATATAGAAAGATTTTAGAAATAACAAATTCATACTGAAAATTACCTTTTTTGTTAGATGAACCATAACCTGATTCACTAAATTTTGTGGTGAAATATACAAACAGCCTTGTATATATGTATATATATTTTTTAAACACATTTTCAAGACATTTTTCTAGGAATACCTTTTGCAGTCGAACCCCCTTTTACTGCAAAAAGTATATTTACATATCTAGAGACTGAGATTTCTGCCATTTCTCCTTTAAAAAGCATCTCATGTGGTGTCCAATTGAATAGAGAGCATTTGTGACCAAAATGTTCGAGTCGTACCATAGACTCTGTATCGAATTAAGATCTGGACTGAACCATTCTAACAAATGAATGTGCTTTGAGCTAGACCATTACATTAGCATTATGGTTGTATGTTACTGGTCATTCTCCTGCGAAAAGGTGAAACCTTGCCCCAGCCTGAAGCATTTTACAGCCTCTAACAGTAACTCTATCTTCCCATTAACTCAATCCAACGTCTGTGTCACTACTGAAGAAAGTCTACACCATAAGGTGCTCTGACCAGAGCACCTTCTCCATATATTTGCTGAATACCCTGCATGGTTTGTGACAAACAACAAACAAGATATTTTATGGTTTTCTTTCAGTATTGGCCTCTTGGATGACTGATTGAAAAGTACTCCTTAGGATGCTA
Organism: Crenichthys baileyi; assembly: GCA_036173005.1. Classification (NCBI taxonomy): domain Eukaryota; kingdom Metazoa; phylum Chordata; class Actinopteri; order Cyprinodontiformes; family Goodeidae; genus Crenichthys; species Crenichthys baileyi. Next base: position 281,112 of record JAHHUM010000035.1, read on the forward strand.
AAAGCCGCTGATATTGTTTTATAACGTAACCTTGCTTTAAACTCTATTCCCAACCAGTCTATTGCTGTGGTTTTGGTCTTTAAGATGCTGTTTGTACACTAATGTTCAACAAACATCTGAGACGTAACAGACCACCTGTACTTATACTGAGACTGGGTTTCACACAAGTGGACTCTGCTTACTTATAAAGCAATAGGTTTCACTGAATTGTATTTAGATTGTAAGAGTAAAGAGGGTTGACAACAAGTGCATGCCACACTTTTTAGATTTTTAAAACCACATATTCTCTACCTTTCACAAGTATGCACATTTTGTTACAAAAAATCCTTCTATAATACACAGATATTTGCAGTTGCAACATGAGAATATCTGGAAAGGTTAGAAGGGTATCAATACTTTTTTAAAGGCACTGTAATAGGGATTTCAACATAATACTCTCTCATACTAGGTCTGAAAGACTGGACTTGCAGAACTGAATGACCGTTTAAATGATTAATTAATCACTGAACAACTAGATGGTTAACAAACCTCTGCAATTTAAAAAAGAAAAGCTTAACTAATTTATAAAGTTGAAATAAATCTAATATTTTCCATCCTTCTCTTGGCAGATGTCCATGAAGTAGTTTCTACACTGCAACTGTCTGCTTCCACGCTGCTCAGGGAATTTAGTTGTCACTAATCAAAGCAAATCTAATTAATCACTGAGTCAAAACCTCAGTCCTCTCAGTTCTATTGCTCTTTTTTCCAATTTTTCTTCAGCTCTGTAGCCACCTAGTCAGAGGAAAAGCCTTACTTTTTCTACACTTACACGCAATGGCAGGAGGTCTTTGCTTGCAGTTCTATGTAGGTCATGTTACCAGCTGTCTTTGGTAATAAATGAATAAGATGAATGTGAGGGATATGTTCATTTGAAAGCCCTTGTCACTGAGAGTTTGTCGTCCGGCAGCACAAAGAGTGGAGCCGTCCTGCCTGATTTACTTTAGATTCAAACTGCGGCTAAATTGGAAACTGTAAATCACTCTGTCACCAATGGTGCAAGATAGATTACTTTAGTTAAAGGTTGGCTTTCTTTTCTTTAGATCTTTCTAAAGAAATCATACAAAAATTAATTTTTCTAACAGATGGTTGACCTGGGCAGGTGTTAAAAGGAAAAGCAAAGGACTCCAGCTCTGAGGAACTACAAAGCTGCTTTTTGTATCACCATGGCGCTATCCCAGCCACATCCAAAAGCTCTCAGCAGCACAATGGGCCTGGCTGAATATTTGATCAACGGTCTCAGGTTTAACAAGCCTTGCCAAACAACACCTGCCTGGGAGGAAAAGATATGCATTTGAACATGGCAATGCTTCCCCCAAGATGTTAAGGAAAAAAGTATTTTATGTGCTCAAAGCCCAGTCTGTGCTACTCTCATCCAATTTTGGGCTCTTGGATTCTTAGCAAGGTTCAAGATTTGCATTTCTGGACAATAGTTTTCTGGGTGCCAGTAATGCTTTCCAATGTAATTTAGACATAAATTACAAAACAAAGCACTCAATCAAATGTTGCTGTAATCTAAGCAGCGCTTTTAGAGATTGAATTCAATAAAATGGTGAATAACTGTCTTTCCTGACAAATTTCACATAGCAGATGTTTCTTCATACTGTAATGCTGTTGGAGAGTCTCCCACATGTAAAGTCATATGCAATAAATTTTTTTTCAAAAATTGAGTGTTTATGTGTTGCTCTTATATTTACTCCAGGCTAGATCATGCAGGTTTGTGTACATTTGTTTGAAGTTAAGATTAGGCTCTCAGTGGTTATGATTAGGTTAAGCCTTCAGGTAAAAAATGTAAGTCAGTGTTGTTTTTCCTCTTGAGGTGATAGAAACACATCTGTTTGAGAGTGCGTTTCTGTGTTTGTGCGTTTGCTCCAATTCATGGTTGCTGTCTGCAGCTCATTGCCCCGTGGTAATATCAGGGCTCGCAGACACCTGGGACCAGCGGTTTGAGGCCTCAGAGAAGGCAACAGCCTGGCAACTGGCCCTGATTACTTTCTCCACTCTCCGGAACTCAACTCAGTGTGTGCCATTAACCAGCTCCACGCAGTGCAAGTCCAGCTCAACTATGCCATTAACACTGCACACAAAGGGTGGTTTACAGAACACACACACTCACATAGCAGAAAACGTTACAATTTATCCATCAGCCTTCGAGATACTGAGCTGCTTGCAGGCCAGCACTATTTACTGTTTTAAAAGAAAGACCATAGATATGGTATTGCGATACCATGAGGCAAGGCTGACATCTAGTGGCCAATTCATATACTAGAAGGTTGTAGGCTATTCATGCTATTAAAGCATAATGCAGTTAGAGAAACAACTGCTATTGCAATAATTAATACTTTAGTCTTTTTCACACTTGGTATTATTTCCACTTTATACCAAATGTGTTATTTTTAAATGTGACTGTGAGTATTTTGTTGTTGTTGTTATTTTAACTGAATTGAAGTTGCAATGGTGTGAGTCATCTATAGATTTCAGCAATCGATTTTTGATTAATAGCAGCTGGTAAATAGCAAAATTAAAATTAATTGAACCAATTCGTAAATATACTTTTACAATTTATTTCAAGAGGAGTGATGTGTTTATTCTAAATAAAAATAGATAAAATGACCATACAGACAGACAGACAGCCAGATAGATAGATAGATAGATAGATAGATAGATAGATAGATAGATAGATAGATAGATAGATAGATAGATAGATAAGGTCTTGCTTTTTTAAGTTCATTTTCTTATGCTCGTTGTTAGGTGTTTTTCTTATTAGCTAATTGTTTTTAGTTTTATTGTTCTCCTTACATCTAGAGTTATTTCCTGCTAGATTCTTTCTTGGTTTTCTTATGTTTGCTCAGCTCAGCTTACCTGTGTTAATTAGCCATTGTCCACTACCTCTGCCCCAGCTGATCCATATTTCCTCTGATTAGCTCCTCTGATGCACTGGTCATTTCTCCACCTTGCCTCAGTATTTAAAGTCACTGGTTTTGTTTCCTTACTGCTGGATCTCCTGTTTACCGTGATTTCTGATATCTTTTGCCTGCATGTTTCCTCTTGCTCTGATTGCCTGCGCCACACCTAATTCCTTTCATGCGTTCAGTCTCTGAGTATAAAACCGTGTTGTAAATTATTCTTTTATTTAGTAAGTATTCACCTCCGCCTCTGCTTGTCTCTGCATTTGAGTCCTTCTACAAACCGAATCATGACATCGGTTTTTCATCCCTTTTCAATAGCATTCAAATTTATTGAATATGACAATATTTTTTTTTAATTAGAGCAATGTGTGTATGTTATCTTTATAAGTTCTAAAAAATAATAAATTGCCATTTAAAAGAATTAAGTTGTACTTACATATATCTAGAGTGGTTGAGTCTTAAAAATATTGTTTTCTTTATGTTTATATGTTGGGAGCAAACAAAATTATTATGTTACAAATGTCTAGAACTAATATTATGTGAATTGACAGAACAATAACAAGCACCATTGTATTGCCAAAAATTAATGTTAAAAAGAATTTTTTTTTAACAAAAAAATTTGTTAAAAATTTTAAACAAATTTTATACTATATTTCTTTTAGAGCAATGTGTGTATCTGGAAATATTTTCTGTAGGAACCTTTTACTTGATGCTCTTACAGTCCGTCAACTGTTTTTTCACCTCTCATCCACTAGGTGACACCTGTTATCCATTAGAAAGATCAATATAGGGTAAGGTGACCTAATATTTATGTAACGGGTTAGGGGTTACTAAAGTTAGTAAAACTACAGAACAGTTTGAATGTGGGACTCAAGAGATATCCAAACATGAAAACGTTCCAAAAGAGGTATGAAATCACAATTTTATAATATATATATATATATATATATATATATATATATATATTATATATATATATATAATATATATATATATATATATATATATATATATATATATACAGTACAGACCAAAAGTTTGGACACACCTTCTCACCCTAACCCTAACCTCCAGAGTTGTCCCTTATTTTTCATGACTATGAATATTGTAGCTTCACACTGAAGGCATCAAAACTATGAATTAACACGTGGAATTATATACTGAACAATAAAAAGTCTGAAACACTGAAAATATGGTCTTATATTCTAGGTTCTTCAAAGTAGCCACCTTTTGCTTTTATTACTGCTTCACCACACTCTTGGCATTCTGTTGATGAGCTTTAAGAGGTAGTCCCCTTAAATTGTTTTTCAACAGTCTTTGAAGGAGTCCCCAGAGATTGCTTAGCACTTGTTGGCCCGTTTGCCTTCACTTTGTGGTCCAGCTCACCCCAAACCCATCTCGATTGGGTTTCAGGTCCGGTTGACTGTGGAGGCCAGGTCATCTGGTGCAGCAACCCCATCACTCTCCTTCTTGGTCAAATAGCCCTTACACAGCCTGGTGAGGTGTGTTTGGGGTTACTGACCTGTTGAAAATAAATGATGGTCCAACTAAACGCAATACCGGATGAATAACATGCCGTGCTGCAAGATGCTGTGGTAGCCATGCTGGTTCAGTATGCCTCCTTCAATTTTGAATAAATCCCCAACAGTGTCACCAGCAAACAACCCCACACCATCACCACCTCCTCCTCCATGCTTCACGGTGGGAACCAGGCATGTAGAGTCCATCCTTCCCCTCTTCTGTGCCGCACAAAGGCACGGTGGTTGGAACAAAGATATCAAACTTGGACTCATCAGACCAAAGCACAGATTTCCACTGGTCTAATGTCCATTCCTTGTGTTCTTTAGCCCAAAACAAGTCTTTTTCTGCTTTTTGCCTGAGCAGTGGTTTCCTAGCAGCTATTTTACCATGAAGGCCTGATTCACACACCCCCTCTTAACAGTTGTTCTAGAGATGTGTCTGCTGCTAGAACGCTGTGGGCATTGACCTTTTTCTCTAATCTGAGCTCTTTTAACCTGCGATTTCTGAGGCTGGTGACTGGGATAAACTTATCGTCCGCAGCAGAGGGTACTCTTGTCTTCCTTTCCGGGGGCTGTCCTCATGTGAGCCAGTTTTTTGTAGCGCTTGATGGTTTTTTGCGACTGCACTTGGGGACATTTTCAATTTTTCCCAATTGTTCGGACTGACTGACCTTCATTTCTTAAGTAATGATGGCCACTGTTTTTTTTTTTACTTAGCTGCCTTTTTCTTGCATAATACAAATTCTAAAAGTCTATTCACTGGGGACTATCAGTTGTGTACTGTATCCCTCCTGCACAACACAACTGATGGTCCCAACCCCATTTATAAGGCTTGAAACCCACTTATTTAACCTGACAGGCACACCTGTGAAGTGAAAACCATTTCAGGTGATCCCCTTTTGAAGCTCATCAACAGAATGCCAAGAGTGTGCGGAGCAGAAATCAAAGCAAAAGGTGGCTACTTTAAGAACCTAGAATATAAGACCTTTTTCAGTTGGTTCACACTTTTTTGTTCAAAATAAATTCCACATGTTTTCATTCATAATTTTGATGCCTTCAGTGTGAAGCTACAATATTCATAGTCATGAAAATAAGGACAACCTTTGAATGGAAAGGTGTGTCCAAATTTTTGGTCTGTACTGTATGAATATATATATCTTTTTTTTTTTTTCGTTGGCCGATGAGCTAACTCCTCCCTCCTACTTCCCTATGTCTAAAGGGATTGCTCAATCCAGCTCTCCATCCAACGGGTCCAGACTTCCCCCAAACCTAGAAAGATCTTACTAAGCAGGTTTACTAAAATTTCTGTTTAAGCTGGGTCGGATTGATTCGCCTAGCCTCTGACAGCCTTCTAAAAAAAGTCTCGCCTTCTTCAGCTGAAGGTCTGGACGACTCAGTAGCCCACACCAGTCATTCACACTTCAACAGTCACTTCTGTTAACGGCTGCTCATTCCCTAATATCAACTGGCTCTTGGTATATGGGCTAGGTTAATTTTAGTGACTCGGCACGAGCCCCAAGGGCGCTGTTTTAACAAACTTGGCTAAGGCAACCTATAAAAAACTCCTAAAATTTCTTAGAACCAGGCAACAAGACTTTTTAACCACCAATGAAAAAACAAAAATTAAGGTGACTCAAATATTTGAATGTCCATGATTTAACTAGAACTTTATATGCTTTCTTTAATTAGTAACGCTTTTGCTGAAACTAGTGAGTTTGGAGAGGCTTTAAAGACGGCACCTGATGGAGATGTTTCTTCTGGTAACAACGAGTGATTTCTTGAAGGAAATACGACTTAATCTTCAGTTTTCTTCCTCTAAGTGAACAGGCACTGATGCTCCAGGTCTCGATGGTTAAACAGGAACTTTGTTGTCATATGTTGACATAAATGAGGTTGATTCAGGACTTCCAGAAGCCTGAAACTTAGAGCAATCAGCTGTTCACCGATCAAGTTCACTTCTGTTGTCTGGATAAAAGGTCTGTAGATTAAATCAGACTCTTAATTTTGAGGCACAGTCCTTCCAGGGCACACGGGTTGATCCTCTTTTTAATGCAGTCGATCAGTGGCTGGGCTCTGGTCCTCTGCTTCATCTGTAGCGTCTTTTCTCCGTCCGATCTTGTTCACTGGTCTTCTGCGAGGAAAACAACCGCAGTTCCCTTTTTTAGCATTGCTCTTATAGTGCAGATGCTCTCACTGGTCGGCCCTTTGTCAGTCTTCTCAGTTATTGCGCAACATACTTTTGCCCAGTACAGTATTGCTCAATACTTTAGTCATGGTCATCGTGACTTTCTGGTGCTGTTTTTTCTGCCTTGGAGATGCCGGAAATAGCCACGCAGCTGGCTGTAGATTCATCCTCCCTTCCTTGCGCTGGTCTTCAAAAGATTCACTGTCAGCCCACAGCCGGCTCTCGTCACTCCTAGTCATCCTACAGTTCTCTCCCTAATCTGCTCAGTCTTAAACTTTACACAGTATTACACATTCCATTCCCAGCTTTCTGCATTTACTTTAAAACACAGTTACAAAACCATCACTTCATTCCTTGTATTCATACATCACAAATGATCAACATTATATCTCTTTCATATGGAAGTAAAATAGTCTCATTAGAATCAGACATTTTTTAGACATTGAATTTATAACACTGAATTTCTATCCTGTGCAATTATGTATGTGATTTTTGTTTAGTACTTAAAATTCGCCTGAAAAAATTCACCTGCAAGAATTCGCCTGAAAAAATTCACCTGCAGAAATTCGCCTGCAGAAATTCGCCTGCAAAAATTCACTTCAAAACAAGAGCATCTGCGGACAGGGTTGGGGCACTAGCTGTCATCAGGTCAGTCAAACATTTCATTCAGTTCCATTAGATGAAAAAAAATACCGAATCTCAAATGGGTGTTAAAGCAATCAGCACTCGATCGAGTCGAGCGTCTTTTAGCCAATCAGATTACGGTTATGTGATCACGTGACACACCATTGCCTTGGGCAGAGGCGAGTCTCTTTACTGTTTGCTGGATAGTGGCTTAATGAAGATCAGGGATGATATTTTTCTGCCAAAAATATATTATTTCAAAACGCCAGGTAATTAACACCCATTTGATATTCGGTATTTTTTTTCATATACTTAACATACCTAACAAGAGACAAATAAACAAGTTGGTGGTTAGCAGCTCCAGCAGCTTCTGCCCCTTTATATCAAATAAAATACAATAAATAACTCTAAACAAACTACAGAGTAATCAAATGAACAGTTAATAAAACAGTTAGCAGTTGTAACATTAAACACAGCTGAAATACATCCGAGTGGTGTTTTGTTATTGGACTTCTGTGCTAGTCACGGATTGTCCATAATGAACACCATGTTCAAGCATAAGGGTCTCCATCAGTGCACTTGGCTCCAGGACACCCTAAGCAGGAGGTCAATGATCGACTTTGTTGTCGTATCATCAGACCTTCGGCCGCATGTTTTGGACACTCTGGTGAAGAGAGGGCCTGAGCTGTCCACTGATCACCACCTGGTGGTGAGTTGGATCCGCTGGAGGAGGGAGAAAGCCGGACAGACTTGGCAGGCCCAAGCGCATAGTGAGGGTCTGCTGGGAACGCCTGGGGAGCCCTCGGTCAGGGATGTATTCAACTCCCACCTCCGGGAGAGCTTTGACCAGATTCCGGGGGATGTTGGAGACATAGAGTCCGAGTGGACCATGTTCTCCGCATCTATTGTCGATGCTGCTGCCCGTAGCTGCGGCCGTAAGGACTGCGGTGCCTATCGTGGTGGCAATCCCAGAACACGGTGGTGGACACCGGCAGTAAGGGATGCTGTCAAGCTGAAGAAGGAGTCCTATCAGCTGTGGTTGGCTTGTGGGACTCCTGAGGCGGCTGACGGGTACCGTGAGGCCAAGCGTGCTGCGGTCCGGGCTGTGGCAGAGGCAAAAACCCGGGCCTGGGAGGAGTTCGGTGAGGCCATGGAGAAGGACTACCGGTCGGCCTCGAAACGATTCTGGCAAATCGTCCGGCGCCTCAGGAGGGGGAAGCAGTGCTTCGCCAACACTGTTTATAGTGGGGGTGGGAGGCTGCTGACCTCAACTGGGGACATTATCGGGCGGTGGAAGGAGTACTTCGAGGATCTCCTCAATCCTGCCATCACGCATTCCCTGGTGGAAACAGAGGCTGGGGACTCGGGGTTGGACTCTTTCATCACCCAGGCTGAAGTCACCGAGGTGGTTAAAAAGGTCCGCGGTGGCAAGGCTTGGGGGGTGGATGAGATCCGCTCTGAGTACCTCAAATCTCTGGATGTTGTGGGGCTGTCATGGTTGACACGCCTCTTCAACATTGCATGGTGGTCGGGGACAGTGCCTCTGGACTGGCAGACCGGGGTCGTGGTCCCCCTTCATAAGAAGGGGGACGGGAGGGTGTGTTCCAACTACAGGGGGATCACACTCCTCAGCCTCCCTGGTAAGGCCTACGCCAGGGTATAGGAGAGGAGAGTCCGGCCGATAGTCGAACCTCGGCTTCAGGAGGAGCAGTGTGGTTTTCGTCCCGGCCGTGGAACACTGGACCAGCTCTATACCCTCTACAGGGTACTCGAGGGCTCATGGGAGTTTGCCCAACCGGTTCACATGTGTCTTGTGGACCTGGAGAAGGCATTCGACTGTGTCCCTCGTGATGCCTTGTGGGGGTGCTCCAGGAGTATGGAATCGGGGGCCCTTTATTAGGGGCCATCCGGTCCCTGTACGAGGAGTTTGGTCCGCATTGCCGGACCTGTTCCCGGTGCATGTTGGACTCCGGCAGGGCTGCCCTTTGTCACCGGTCCTGTTCATAACTTTTATGGACAGGATTGCTAGACGCAGCCAAGGGCCGGAGGGGGTCTGGTTTGGGGACCAGTGGATTTCGTCTCTTCTTTTTGCAGATGACGTGGTCCTGCTGGCCCCCTCTAGCCAAGACCTACAGCATGCGCTGGGGCGGTTCGCAGCTGAGTGTGAAGCGGCTGGGATGAGGATCAGCTCCTCCAAGTCAGAGGCCATGGTACTCAACCGGAAAAGGGTGGCTTGTCCTCTTCAGGTTGGAGGGGAGTTCCTGCCTCAAGTGTGGAGGAGTTCAAGTATCTCGGGGTCTTGTTCACGAGTGAGGGAAGAATGGAGCGGGAGATCGACAGATGGATCGGTGCGGCTGCCGCAGTAATGGGGGCGCTGTGCCGGTCCGTTGTGATGAAGAGAGAGCTGAGCCGAAAAGCGAAGCTCTCGATTTACCGGTCGGTCTACGTTCCTACCCTCACCTATGGCCATGAACTTTGGGTCATGACCGAAAGAACGAGATCCCGGATACAAGCGGCTGAAATGAGCTTCCTCCCGTTAGGGGCCGGGCACTCCCTTAGAGATAGGGTGAGGAGCTCGACCATTCGGGGGGGGGCTCGGAGTAGAGCCGCTGCTACTCCACATCGAAAGGAGCCAGTTGAGGTGGCTCGGGCATCTATTCCGGATGGCCTCCTGGACGCCTTCCTCGGGAGGTGTTCCAGGCACGTCCCACCGGGAGGAGGCCCAGGGACGGCCCAGGACACGCTGGAGGGACTATGTCTCTCGGCTGGCCTGGGAACGCCTTGGGCTCCCCTCGGAGGAGCTGGAGGAGGTGTCTGGGGAGAGGGACGTCTGGGTGTCTCTGCTGAGTCTGCTGCCCCCGCGACCCGGTCCCGGATAAAGCGGAAGACGACGAGTACGAGTACGAGCACCTAACAAGAGACAAATAAACAAGTTGGTGGTTAGCAGCTCCAGCAGCTTCTGCCCCTTTATGTCAAATAAAATACAATAAATAACTCTAAACAAACTACAGAGTAATCAAATGAACAGTTAATAAAACAGTTAGCAGTTGTAACATTAAACACAGCTGAAATACACAACATGAATTACACTAACAGTTTAAAACATATACAAAATATGGCAAAATCGAATATGAAACAATGTATAAAAATAAATTAATCTTAAATATATGTAAAAAAATCATATTTGTTAAGAAAACACAGAGCTGATTCTAATACATACCACAGTAACAGACAGGAACAGAAAAAGGGGAAGACCTGACTGTTACTGGTTGCTATGGTAACCACCAACTGACAATAGTAACATAAAAAAACTTATAAAGCAATAAAAGTCAGGAAAAAAATACCTTGTTGATTAAATAAAATGAATTTGAAGAAAACATTTGGACAAACTTCACATCAATAGTAATGTTTAAAATAAACCCTGTTACATATATATATATATATATAATATATATATATATATATATATATATATATATATAATGGTAGGAATGTGTATTTTCTTATACATTCTTATACATTCTTATAATAGTAATATATTAATGCTAACTTTATTTTATGGTTTAAGTCCAAATCCAATTTAACTTTGTATAGAAAATTTTTGAGGAGGGGTGGAATTAAATTAGTTTGAACTTCTTCCCAAATATGTAAATCACAGTATTATTTCATTTTACTGGGCGACAATTTAGTTTATTTTTGTCTTTTTACAAGTTTGAAATAAACTGCTTAACTAACAAACTCACTAAATAATTTTTCTTGATATTTTTCTTGATATTTTTCCGTATATTCTGACATATTCCGAATATGTTGTTTTGTGCATGTAGCAAATTAAGTTACAGAAGCAAAGTTCAAGTCTATTTCCCTTTAGACCCGTTTAAGAACCATTGTGGGGAAAACATCCTGGAAAAAAGTCACAATATAACTGATAGGTGGGTAGAAAACTCTGTCGTACGGTAGAAAGGAGAACTCCTCTTTTCTTTCTTATATGCAAATACTTCCTGGCTCTGCATGCCTCGACCCAGAAGTTGAGAAAAAAAAAAAAACGAAATGGGCGGTGCCATGAACAGTTTCAAACTTCACTGTACTCCGGCACACAAAAGGACTTGCTTTAAGGTAAATCTATTTGTAAATGGAGCACGAAGACACGCCGAAACAAACAGAGCAGGTAAGGAGCTGTTTTCATCTTCTCTACCAATAATTATTCACGGGTATGTCTATTAGCGTCTGAAAACGCGACGTACGTAACTTTGTTGACACCTGTTTTTGGTAAAGGTACACACGCCCAATGTGGGCCCCTGAAAGGGGGGCTTTGTTAAACAAATCCAAGTATTGCTGACGTTTCTTTCTAATACGTTAGAATGTCATGTAGATGTGCCATATAAACATAACGTTGCCTCAGAGGAGCAACGTAACCGCAACTGTTTTGTTTGTGAGCCATATGATCCCTTCTTTATTAAATCAGAAGGCAAATGTTACCCTTGTCTTATTCATCCAATGTCCAAGTTTATAAATGTTTTTAAAAATATTTGGTTAAAATGTAATTATTAAGGAGTCATAGAAGATAGCCCAATATTTTTTTCTTGCGCTTTTAAGACTACTAGTTTAAAACAACTTCCCTTATGACCACCCAGTCCTGGGTTGATGTCTTATCATGACTCAGTGGAGTCTAAAAGGCATTTACACTATAATGATCCTCTCACTATTTCAATGGCGATCTGGGTGCTATTTCAGCATTTTAAAAGTAAGAAAGCACAAAAACAGGAAACCACATAATTGTGATGCTATTGCTGAACTTTGTGACGCCGATATTGATTACAAATGATCAACATTTTCTTACGTAATTTCTTCTTTTCCATTATCGAAAGCCCCCCACCTCTCAAGCAGCTTTTGCATTACAGCCAGTAAAAACATATACATAAAGTATGGCAAATAAAATATAATATCTTACCAATATTATTGCAAGAATTAAGGCAATTCAAGATATTGTTAAGGTCTAATCAAAAATGTAATCTATTTTAGAACATGATATTAGTCACATCTGCTGTGTAAAACTTTTGTACTATTTTGAATATGTATTTTTGAAAAATTATTTCTTCCTATAGAAATGAATGTAGTTAACACAAGTTTGCACTAATTACTTAGCAGCTAAAATGTTCATGCTTTCCTGAGTAAAGAAATATGTTCTCTAGTGTCAACTTAACTTGATAACATGGCACTGACACATTAACATTACTAGAAAGCGTTAGCCAACTTGCCTTTCCTTATTCCATTCTGTGGAAGTCTGATCAGGTTGTTGTCACTATTTTGACCAAATGCTTAATTAAAAATACCCAGCTTCTGTCGAAACTAACCCGAAAGTTTACAGAAATAACCTAACACTTGTTAATTTGTAAAGTTGATTAATTCTTAGTAACTCGGTTTTCAAATACTAAAATGGTTTTAGATGTTTAAGTCTAATGGATTTATTAATTATAAATAGGTTTAATCTTGTAAATGTACCATGTTTTGAACAACTTTTAATGTAAGAGCCTCTAAAAAGTAAGGGTTACCAGTTTAAAATACTTATTGTAGTAAGTTTTTTTATTATTGTTATAATTTTTATAGCAGACATCATAGAGCTTAGAAACTAATTGAAACAAATCAGTCCTGAGAATCGGACTGTTTCATTTAAAGTGTTGATCTTCACGCTTAGTGTTGATAGTTTACTGACGGAGTTTTTAATCAAATCATTTTTTTATTCAGTCAGCTGAAGAATATCCCACTGAAGCAGCTGAACCTCATCTTTTATCCTGCTGAAACGGGGTGTGAGGCTTCAGGATGGACCAGGTACTTCCCAGGAAAGTTTCTGACTCAGATTTGCTGGAACCAGAAAGTGAGGAACTGCAGCTTAGAGTGGACTTCTTCCGAAAACTGGGGTACTCCACAGCAGAGGTTAAAGCTGCTTTGAGAAAGCTGGGCCTAAGCACTGACACCAATGCAGTTCTCGGGGAGCTTGTGAGGAACAGAACCACCAACGCATCTCCCTGTGTTTCCGACAGTGATGAGAGGAGCACAGATCTGAAAGATCCACTGCTGCCCCCCAGCTGGGACATTGGGTCCTACAGAATCGCACCACAACCTGGGGACCAAAAGACTGTAGACTCGGAGCTGAGGCCTATTGTTATTGACGGCAGCAATGTTGCCATGAGGTAATAAAATAATATTATCTTAGATTAAACACTCGCTTATTAGGGGCCATGAGGACCTTTTCTAAGCTAACACAAGTGCCACCCAGTTGTCATCTGCTGCTGTAGCCCATCTATTTCAGCGAGTCTCCCGTTTTCCCCTGAACTCTGACATAAGCAAGGCATTTTGTTCACACAGCTGTTGTTTACTGGGTATTTTCTTCTTCTTGAGACTATTCTTTATTGCGCAGAGAGATGGTCAACTGAAAATCCCAGAAGATTACTAGTTTCTGAAATACTTAGACCGATGCATCTGGTACCAACGACAAAGCTATGTTCAAAGTCAATTAAATACCCTTTTTTACCTTTTATGATGCTTGTCTAAACTTTAAAATGCCTAAATGCATTGAGTTATTGCCATGTGATTGCCAGATGTGTTACTTGAGCTGTTGTGCCTAATAAAGCGGCTAGTGGAGGTAGCCCATTTCCTGAAATCACAACCCTTCGTAAAGATGATACTTTAACAGCTTTTACAGTTTCTTATCTGAGGACTGTAAACTTCCTTTGCAATAACTCAATTTACATATTTATCAGTTATATTAGCTATCAGTTATATTACTTTTTCAGATGGGTTTATACAGTGTTAGGTTACTTGACTCTTTAATGGGTGTTAACCACACTGCCTGAGCCTGTTTTGACAAAACGCCACTGAAGCAACATGGAACATAATGCACAGTATCCACAATGAATGAGTAGTACAGAGCCTTCTTCAGTGAGATCATTCAAAGGCATGCAGTGTTGACACGGATTAACATAATCTTAACTGCTTCCTTGAAGACTCTTCCCCACACACCCTTTCTGTTCTTATCTATTGCAGTCACGGCAACAAGGAAGTGTTTTCGTGCCGGGGCATAGAGTTGGCAGTGAATTTCTTCCTGGACAGAGGCCATAATAACATTACTGTGTTTGTTCCCTCTTGGCGCAAGGAGTTGCCCCGAGCTGATGCCCCTATAACAGGTGAGGACACCTCCAAATGTGAAACAGGCAGTTGGTACCTGTCAAGTAAACCAGATGTAGTTCAAACCTTTCTTTAACACCAATGAGCTGTCAAAATGGAGGCTAATGTTTAATCTTAGCAGCCTAGCAATTACACTGATTTTACATTATTTTATTAATACTAATCTGTTCGTCACTACGGCTTAGCATACTAAAAAAGGAATAATCTCGTTCCACTACACAATTAATAACCTAAATGCAAGTATTAAGTTTGATGCATGGATAACGTTAATCATTTTACTAAAATAAAAATAGACTCAAAAGATAATAAAAAATAAATAAAGGTGCAAATAAATTTTCACTCTAGTCTTAGAGTTTGGGCCTCAGCATGTTTTACCAAGCTTTTTTGCTTGCTGGGATTTTGTGAGATATGCAGGAAATAAAAGAAACACTCAGGTCATTGTCTTCAACTTTCATTTAAAATATTTTTCCAGAGATGAAAAGAACAGAATGTAGCTGCTTCCAAAAGCAACAAAAACAAACGAAAAGCAAATAGTACGTGTGGAAAATAGTTTTTTTTTTACATTGCTTTTTGAATATGACTTTGATTTCAGTCTGTTCCTTTGCTGAAACTGTGGACATTGTGTAATTCTTTATCAGTGGGTTGGTGATTCATTTTCACATTATACATGAGATGTTTTATGACAAAAGACTGTCTTTAGTATAAATAAAACTGAAAAATAGATTTGATAATCAGACAAAGGTTGGTTACTCATATGGATCATTTTGTATTGTATTGCAGTTCCTGTGCATCTATAACTCTAATTACTGACTTACTAAACTCTTTGAATCTCTTTACATAATCTAGGTGATTTAATATCTTTGAGTTCCATAAAGCTGAACTAGCTTCCTGGTGATATTGCTTCACCTTAAGACTCACGTAATTTTAGTATCTGCTCAACCTGGGTGGAGCATCCAAAGGTTCTATTTCAGTCTGTGAATAAGGAAGTAAAAATAAGCCCAGCAGCCACCCCTGGGAAAGTCCCATCAGGAACTTCAAATGTGTTGTTTTTTTTATCCGCCACACCTACTGTAGTTTGTTTGCATAGTGCTGACAACCATTCACAGCAATAAGTCAAGTGAAAACAGTCACCTTGGACAACAAAAGCACCTGCATAAAAAAAGTACCCCTGGTTAAACATTACTGGGCCAGTTTCCTGCTTTATGCAACACTTAAACCTTGTGGTTTCTGAATTTTTTGTACACATCCTGACCTTCTTTCATCAGAGGTAACAGTTTAGGTTAGATGAGTAAAACGTTATAGCACCTGATGGTTTCAACAGGACGATGATCCTAAACACCCAACAAAACTGGTTTTGGAATAGAATAAAGCAAACCTCATGGCCTCAACCCCATTGAAAATTTGTAAACAAATTTAAAAACCACCAAAAACATGCCAAATGAATGTATGATGAATGTATGATTTGTATAATTTGTACCCTTTGTGGATTAGAAAACATTATAAATTCAAACTTATTTCTTGTATTATAAATCGATAAAAGAAGCACAATTGTACCCCAAAAAAGAACATTTAGAATGCTTCGTTAAAAGCTCCAATCGATATGACATTCATGCTAATGATGAGTACGTGTACAATTTTGACCAGGACTGCATGAAGTACAAGTGCAGTCCTGCAAATGTATTTATCCACATTTGGTTGACTTACCATTGCTCATTTCAGATCAACACATTCTGTCAAAGCTTGAAAAACAGAAAATATTGGCCTTCACACCATCACGTCGCGTTGGTGGCAAGCGAGTCGTTTGTTATGATGACCGCTTCATTGTCAAACTGGCATATGAGTCAGATGGAGCGATTGTGTCCAACGACACCTACCGAGATCTTCAAGGAGAAAGGCCTGAGTGGAAAAAATGCATTGAGGAGAGGCTCCTCATGTACTCATTTGTTAATGACAAGTAAGGAGAGCATGCATCATTTTGTTTACAGTAATGATATTTAATAAAGGGCTGCTGCTTCTTTAGTGAGAGATACATCATTTAAGTCATAAAAATTTTATGAATGATCTGCAACTTTATTCTAATTTTTGTCTCTTTTTCCAGGTTCATGCCTCCGGATGATCCTTTGGGTCGACATGGACCTAACCTTGACAACTTTCTTAGGAAAACGCCCCTGCCTATGGAGCAGAAGAAACTACCCTGTCCTTATGGTAAGAAATGATTGACACAGAGATTAGGTATTTTAACCTATAAAGATTTCATGTGGTGAATTTTTTTCACACACAAATTTAGCTGATGGCAGCAGTGAAGTTATTATCCTAAAAAAATCTAACTGTAATAATTTGCTTACATTCATTTTTGAATTTTTCTATGTAAATGGTTTCCATGCATACAGTGGTTTCTCCTTAGAAATAAGTAAATGCCTTTTTTTCACCTTGAACATTTCTTTCTTTCTTTTTACTTTGTTGACTGGGAAATTTGGATTGAGTAAGCTGTACTGCAGGTGCATGCATGCTGGCAGTATCGGGTAATGCAGCAGTTGTGCAAGAAATGTTGGGCCTTGAAAATAACTTTAATAAAAACTACTGGGTAGCGTTTGGGGCTTGATGATTGGGGGTGCTAGGGCCCCCTTCCTCATCCAAATTGAAGGGAAAAAAGTATGGACACAGTAAAAAATAAATTATGAAATAAAAAAAGTAATTATCACATTTGTTCACCCATAAACTGTGTCTGACTTTTGATTTTCCAGCATTTCCATTCTATGTTGGGTTTATTTTGGGTTCTTTTTAGTGTAGGCGTAAATGCCTACGTTTCAGTGGCAAAGGGCGACGGCCAAATGAGTGTGTTTGTATATTTCCATGTGACTTCGTGCTGGTCTCTAATTGGTTACTAAGATTTTCCTCTGGGCGCAGCTCTCTGCCTTGGGGCAAATCAGTGCATTTTTTTTGTCAGTCTTCATCCAATCTAATTAATTCATATTACTCAACAAAGGTCACCCCTGGCAGCTTAGAAGTGTGGCGACGAATGCCATTTAAACATTAGGATGCAATTGGAAGAGTCAGACAACAACAAGATAGGAGAGAATGCGTAGCAAAAGAAAATTCTGTCATTTATTTACAAAATAACCATGACATGTTCTATAAGGTGACAAACCTTATTTCCTCTAAGTTTGATTGATTTTACAGGAATGTCTAGCTGGTAGCTTCAGCTACAGCTTGTTCTGGTTTTGGAGTTGCAACTTTCTGACAGAAGAATGGATCTTTTATGAAATAGTTAGAATGTGTGTTTTTATATTTGTCTTTCAGATAAAAAGTGCACTTATGGCATCAAGTGTAAGTACTACCATCCTGAGCGGGCAAACCACTCCTATCTGTCTCTGGCTGATGAATTGAGAGAGAAAGCACACATTTCCACTGTAAAAGAAAGCAGAAAGGCAAGATCATCAGTCAACTATCCTCAGTCTGAACCTGAGCCTTCCCATCCTCGACACACACATCTCCCTTGGGATCAGCACAGTTCCTCATTTCCTGGTCACATTAGTGAAAATAAGCTACTGCACTGGGAAGACTTTAGAAAAATCCCCAACCAAATGCCGTCTTCAGTAAATGGAGGAAACTGTCCAAAAGAATATCCTAGGCTGCAATTTATGTCAAATCTTTATTATCCCAACATGTCTCCGGAATGTTTGGATTCTGGTTTCTGCTCTGCTGAGAGCCACTACTCTGACATGTCACCACCACTCAGCAGCACCCACAGACTTGGGCCTCAGCATCAGAGTGCCCACGACAGACCCCAACATGCCTCAGTTCATGTGGAGAAAAATAATACCAGTCATTGTGGCAAATGCTGTTCCTATCCTCTTCAGCAACATCACAGCAACATTCACTGCAGCAGTCAACCCATCTACAACACTTATCTTCAAAATATGCTCCCACACACTGTACATCAGCAACAAAGCCTGCCCGCCCATTTCCATGACACTGCAGCCCCCCATCTCCATCATAACTACTGGTCAGATCCCTTTCAGGGTGCACCCCAAGCCAGAATGTCATGCCCTGCACCCTCTTTGGTTTGTCCTTCACACTGTAACAGGTCCTGCTGCTCCTATAAGAACCATCAGTACAAAGCCTGGGGGCAACATCAACAACCACCACCACCTTCTGCTGCATTCAATCAACAGAGGTCAGAAATGCGCAAGAAACTGCAAGCCATCTTCAACCCACACCAAGTGGATATGGTCATGGAGATGTTCCCGTACCTGATGGATGCTGAAAAACTAGCTGCAGAAATACTGAACATGAAAGCTCAAGGGATGATAATCTGATTCATGTTCTCTTCGATATGAAATTTCAAAATATTTAAGATCATTTAAGTTAGGGCTGAAACAATTTATCGAGTTATTAGCAAGGTCGACAAGAAAACCTGTCGACCTGAGTTTTTAATGTCATGCCATATAGAACCATGTTAGTTTTCTTTTTATAATCGCAGTACACTACAGGCGTGTCAGTTCTTGCCAATAACATTGAACCCATCATAGTGAAGTGTGTCTAGACAGAACACAATAATTGACTTCAGCCATGGGTATTATTTTTGTTTTGAGAATCAGTGTTTCTATGAAAAAAGAAAAATGAGAAGAATTGCTGGTTGATGTGGAATGGTGAACACCATCCAGACACCTTCATTGTGGGTTGCTATAATTAAAGAGATCTATAGCTGATGCCCTTTAACCATCAGGTTTAGTGAGTTACATTAACTTACCACATTCACATCTACTGAATGTTATTTTAAGATTGTACAGTTTAAGTCAAAACAACCTAATCTTTAAGGAGAACGAGTAGCTGTATTAGGAAGACAACATTTGTGTTGCCATCTGATTCAGTGTTTGTTCAGTTATAGTTAAAAAGTTAAAATACAGAGATCAAACCTGGACGGATTAATTTTACACTAAGTAGATAGTCTTGAAAACAGTGAATGGCATGTGAAACCTTTTATTTTGCAGTAATTTCTATTTTTATATTCTTTACTTTTTTTTATTTATGCATGAGGTTTACATGCCAAAATGCACTGAAATCACCTTTCTGTTTTTTCCTCAAAGTATCAGTTCCATGAGCCACAAACATCTGTAATCAGTGATTTATAAATATAGGTTTGAATCATCTTCAGTATTTTAGATGTTGGATTAGAGCTGATCAAGGAGGAAATGAAAGTATTTCCAAATTTATATTTTAATTTACTATGATTTACTATATGATTATGTAAAACCCTGCACTGGTACTGGGAACAGAGGGTTGCCCACAGAAAGCAGAGATGGATTAAATTGATTGTTAACTAAAATGGAAATAACATTGATAGATTTATCAACAACCAACATAATCTTTAGTTGCATCCCTGTGTCAGTCAATGATCAGGAAATGTATTTGTAAGGGAATTAACTTAGAAGATATTATAACAGTGTTCTTATGTTATATTATAGCAGTGAAATGTGCTGTATCGGTGTGTGAAATGTTAACTGCTGAGTTATGTGTATGACTGTGTAGTCAAATGTAACCTTGCCATCCATGTTTTGGATGAAATGTGCCAATATACCAAAGATGACTGAGTTTCAGGAGTTTAGACTGTTGATGCATATTGTGTCAAATATTATTTTAAGTTCTCATGCTGCACAAAATGTTTTTTCTTTTCTTTTGCTTTCACTTTAGTGTTCTGTAATGGTCTGCTCATTCACTTTTATCTTTGATCAGGCTACAATTCTAATCTCACAAGGAAACTGAACAGAGGAAACTCATAACAACACTTTATCCAAATTAAAGGAATTTACCAAGTGTTCCCTCTCCCTTTCCTGTAAATATGCATCATTTCCTTAAAACATGTAAAGGGAAAAATGTAAATAATGTATGTATTTAAGTAACTGTTTAAATGAAAATGGAAATACCATTTGGAAATGAGTTCTCTTATACATACATACATACATTTGAATTTTTGATTATTATTTTGGAGGAAAGAGTGTAGTGAAAAGAGAATGCATAATGTTTTTAAATAATATATTGTTAGTTAACTTTTAATACAGTTTATTGTGTTACTGAATTGAATTAAACTCTGAAAGTTGTATCTGTCTTTTTTTCAGCAGTTCATTTCAGCAGGTACTTGTTGGAAATAGTAATGTGAAACGAATTTATCCTGGAGTCAGTATTTTAACTATTCTATTCTATCTACATGGTGGTGTTCTCTCTCCCTCCCTCTCTATCTCTGTCTCTATTTAAATCTGATCTATTTAATGGTATAGATCAGATTTTTATAAGTGGAATTCTCTTGATTTCTTCAACTTTAAGAAACCGACAAAGAGTAGGCCAATACTAAAGTGGGTTTCTATCATCTTGAAACATCTCTAAATTAAGCTAAATCTCTGTAGTGGTTCATGAAAATGCTTTTTTATACACTTTTAAACTATTGGAAAACTGGACATCTTATCTGGACAGAATAACTGATGGAATAAAAATCAATTAGAAGTAAGAGAAATAGCTTTACACTGATCTGCCAAAATATTTTTGTCACTACACATTACATATGTAACAGATAGTGACTCTGACAAGATATGCTTAAGATCCACTGGTTTGTATGAACTGCTATATTATGTTGAGATGTGATCTTTGCAGTTAGGTGGTTTACCGTAAGCTCTAAAATAAAGCAAAGGAGAATGCAGATGCTAAGAGAGTTACCTACTGCATATCAACTGCATACCAGAATTGACAAGGTCATCTTCAGGCCAATCTGACAAGTTATCGGATGGATTTCATCTTCAAACTGTCTATGGTAGATACATACTTAGAATCAACCCGTTTTCCTTTAACAAATAATTCCTCTGTGTTAATTTATCACACTTCCTGAAACCGTATCACATCAACATCTTTACTTTTGATGACATCATATCTGTTATGACAATTTCAGAGATTTTAAATATGTGCACCACCTACAGGCAGCCTCAATCAGGTATTATCAGTGAAATCATACATACAGCCTTACCATCATAACATTGACTAGATGTAAATAACATAGTTTTACAAGTGTTTGTTTCAACTAATGCTGTTTTTATGCATTTGAGAGTCACAAGTCATGAAGACAGGAAATTTACCTAAATATTTAAATACCAATAATATGATATTCTTTTAGCTTGTCATTAAATATGCAGCAGTTTGCAAGCACCAGTTCACATTAAGGCTTAATTTCTTTACACTTCTCAAAATTTGTCAGTGTCTTCTTAAAAATACAGTACATTTAGAAAATCTGCGTTTCATCAATTTAAAATAAAGTGATTGAATTAAGTTTAATTTCATATGTTTACTCATATTGGCTTTAACTGGGACACTATTAAAAGCTGAGAAAGCATGTTTTGAGATACAAATCAGTTAAGAGAGACAGTTATCAAACACTGTAGGTTTGGTGTGGTGTGATCTCAGTTAGAGACCTGATTCGTTTTGGTAAAATTGTTTTTATTTTGTTGCTTGTGTTTGCAGTTGAGCTCAAAGTGCCTGTGACCCGCTTTTCCTACAAATGCAGAAATTGAAAGAAAACATCTTAATATTGCAGGAATTGGGCAGTAATGGACATTATATTAGGATTAAAGACACGATAAAAGACATATTTTTTGTTGTGACACAAATTAAGCATATTTCAATATTAAATTCTCCTGGAAATTATGTCAAAGGGGAAGTCTCCGGTCATTCATTGTGTGATAAATGATAAACTGTTCAGGTAGAAGCCAACAGCGTTATTGTGGTGAAATGGTGCATTGCTGGTGATGGCAGCAATATTACGACAGCAGTGGTTAGTCTGCATAATTTTCTTGAAGCGAAGAGGATCAGAGCCGGTAAAACTGATGAGGGACAGATGTGCTGGTCCCACCAAGCACAACCTGTTGTGATTGGAGGACTTCTCTTCAAACTGCTTCAAACAAGAAGCCTCTGAATTCGCAAGAAAAATTATGTCAGAGGTTGGGATATCTGATAGACGAGGGCGAATGTTGAAGCAGATGCTATAGCCATGCTGTTCAGTGCATCTGATGTGAAAAGATCGCCAAAGAAAAGTTTGTTGTTGCTGTTGCTAAACGGGTCAAAGCTAAGCAGGTAAGACCACTTCCTTGTTACAAAAGTACATTTAGATATCGGCAGTTATTGTTAACAATTAAAAATCTGAAATTATTATTTTTATTATTAATAATAATAATCCTAAATTATTATTATTATTATTATTAAAATAAGACAAATTACACAAGATTCAAATATAAAGTTTAAATAATGACACACCAGGTAGTGTCTTCAGATCTTGAATCGTCCCTTTTGCAACATGATGCCCAGCTTCGCCTCCGGTTGTTTCACTCAGTGCCGTATATCCCATAATCCTGGATTTACACTATATCTGCTCCGGTCCGGTCCAGTTCGGTCCGCTCGAAGCCCGGATGAGCTCCAAGAACCAAACACAGACCATGCGACAAAAACCATTGATAAATACGGTAGCAAGTCCAAAACAACTAATTCTTTGGAAGTTCAACCAGTTAAACTGCTTCATTTTTCATTTTATGCATCCAGATGTTTTCATGTGTTTTGTTCTACAATGGGTGAGTACACTCAGTGCAGTGAAGCTATATTTGTTGCTTAATTTGGTGAATTGAATGTGTAATTGCTCGATTTATAATACCTTAGTTAACCCAGTAACTGAGCTAATTGATCTAATATAAATAACTGCTAATATATACACATGTATATATAAATATGTGTTTATTTATTATTATAGCAAGATCTAGTCTGTTTTTAGTGAATTATTTCGAAAATTTGGATGTTGTGCTCGTTCTGTTTTCTGGTGGTGCGGTATGAGTCATCCAGCAAAAATAGACTGGTTGAATTAAATGGCTGTCCGCACGTCGCAGCACTTATGCTCTGCCATCTGATGACAGCTGACTTTCTTCTCCTGACTCTGTTGCGTCTCTCTGTGATAGTGACTGAAATATATCTAAAGAAATTTGCTGTGTGTTGCTGGACATTGTAGCAGCTGTCAGTTTCCATGCGAAGGTTCCCCTTTGACGTCATTAAAGAGCGCAACAAAATCACAAAGGATTAGTATGGAAATGCCTTTTTAGTGAACTTTATGATCGTATATCTGAACAACTGTTCATTTCGGTGGCATGAATTTACTTAGAAAAATGTTTTATTAATGTTTCCTTTCAATAAATGTAATTGGATTTCTCATTAAAATTCGATGTCACAGGCACTTAAAAGACAGATTTATGTGTAGAAAAACCCTCTAGACATTATTTTGTGTATAGCAACTTTATTTTCATCTTAACTTTTACATATTGCCTTGAAACCATATTTCATTAAAAAAAAAGTTGCTTTACATGAAAAATTGTTGATTTCATGTCTGTCCTCTGACAATACACAGACATCACATTACCTGTCATATGTATATGTCATATTTAGTACTTTAGTACTTTTAGTTCTTTTAGACTCCAAAATTTATTTGATTATATGTTATTTATGAGATGAACTACCTTCTCTGTATAGCTGGTTTACTAATGTGTTTAGGGTTCTCCCTGATGTACGGGATTCTTTTATTCCCAGGCCATCAGCAGCTTGTGGAATGGCACAAAGGCTCCATGTCCCGGTTTGCTACAAAGAAAAGGAAATTGCATTCAGATGTAGGACAGGAAATGTACTACTTTTAAAAGAAAAACACATGTAAGTCACACATACATACTACCAGCATAAATACTTTTCATTTTCTTGTCATTCAAATCAGACAAGCCCATGCCTCACCTTTTGAATGCCATAATTTGAACCTGCTTAGCAGGCTTTAAGGCCAGCAAGTCAGGGAAGCACAAAGTGAAGGTAACATTAATTTACTTTATGTCCCTGTACTAGTTTTAAGAAACATTAATAATAGTATCTGTAGTTAAATAAACAAAACCATATTTGTTTAAATGTTGTTAAATTTCTTTAAAAGAAGTTATGGCATGATCTTAGTGAAGAATATCTGAGAAGCATTTAATTAAAAAAAACATAATTGCAGTACAGCAATTAGATTCTTGAGATAAAATTTAATATACATAAAAAATATCCACAAGGTGCTTGATATTTTTGTGGGAAAATTCAGATGAGTTACCATTCAAAGTAGGCCTGCCCATTGTGACTGCCGTCACACAGTGTTGCATCATGACTCTGCAGCTCCACACCAAGGTGGAGCTCCGGGTCCCCCTGCAGGTGCCCAAGGAAACGAACTGTTCCTGTGCTGATCCGGCCAGATGGCAGCATGATCCTAACCCGATGACCCAGTTGCAAGTCCATGGGTGAGTGAGGGACAAAAACCCGATGTGGGCCGTGGGACGTTTTCCAGGATCGTACACTTCAGAAAGGAAGAAATATTTTAGTATTACAACAAAGACTGAATTGACCTTGTTTGTTTGTAACTTGATTACTGCATGATTTTTTTTTTTTTTAGATGTGGTGTAGAGAAATACAAACATCCAGTAAAATAAGTTGTTCAAGCACATTGATCTTTGCTTCAAACAGAAGCCACTTAAAGGGGGGTAGCATGGGAAATATCTTAAACTCCCAGTATAAACTAAACTAGACAAGAGTGAACAAGCATTGGTGGCTACTTACTTCTGAAGTCTGGATTGGAAAGACATCAAACCCAATATCTGGGTTATGCCACTTGCTGTTGTTAGACACAAGCTAATCCCCTGTTATCTATGTATCCATAACAGTGTTTTTTTTTTTTAATTTTTGCTTTTTCTTGCAGTCAGACACTTACAGACAATGCCCAGTAAGAAATGTCGTTGGGAACTATGTGTTACTGAAAGCACTAAATGAAATTTAATGGTAAGTGCAGAGAGTTTATCACTATAGTTACTGCTACATTTTTTAATGCATGACAGCCATATTGGATTTTTAGGTCAGGGTTGAAGAGAAGACCCTTTTGCAAAACACTTAAAGGCAGGATCAAGGCACCTTTTTGCCGTTTCCATGTGAAAGAACCGATGCGGCAAAGGAAGGTAGAAGTCAGCGCACCTCTGCTATGCCCTCTCTTATATTTTTGGAAATTCACAGCTGTGTGAGATAATGCGGTCTCCACATTTAATTTATGAATGGCCAGAGGGAGCTCAAAGGTGGCTCGTCTTCGCAGGTTTATGACTGAAATGTTTTGTGAAAAAGCCTTGCGTTTTCCAAGTGGAATTCTGACTTTAATGGATCTTCCTGTCTATTTATCCATCTTCAAACTTGGTAATTACCACTGATCAAAAGTGGAATGCACAATTTAACCAAATCCTTCAAACAAACACGCAATGCCAATGGAGGAGAACCTACATTTATGCCTTAGGAAAAAACACAATAAACTGAAAAAGTCCAAGTCATGTTGCATTTTTGTTTTAAAATGCCTTTCAGTAGCTAAATTCAACAAATCCTGGTACTTAGCCCTTTCATTATATTCATGCCCCCTTTTGGGGAAAAGCAGATACTACAATTTGAATGGGAATCAATTAACTTTGGGGTGTTGGCACAATAAAAGCATAAAATAAGCAAACATATGTGTTTTCCTCGTTTAAGGTGCTCAGATAAATTGTTACATTATGTACTCATTTCCATTATGTGTCTACTTGTTGCTGATTAAAAATATTTAAAGTAATAGGACTAAAGATTGCTGCCATTGTCCCCACTGAAGTAGGTCAGTGACTACAGTATAAAGACGAAGGTTTCACATCAGTAAATATAGAAAAACCTTAGAGAATTTTAAGATTTTATTTTTCATTTCTCAGGCTGAACTGTCAGACTTGGTCCATTGCTTAAAGTTTTTTATAACCTTCCCAGCAGCTACATCATATAATTGTTAGCTACTTCTGTCTTAACATTCGAAAACTAAAACTTACAAAACACGTGTTTGTTTATTTTATGTTTTAATGTACTGAACACCCCAGAACACCTTTCAGTTGCAGTGTCTGCTTTTCCTCAAAAGCTGGCATGAACATTCTTTGAGGTAGTTGGAAACCCTAGTATTTACTGAACTGGCATTTTCGCTCCTCTAACTGATACAAAACAGTTTGATGACCCATAATATTTGCCACACAGGTGACTACCCAATTAATGACTGTACCTCAAGGCTGAAGATAAGGAAGAAGAAGATCTTGAACTCAGTGGGGTTGACAAGAATCCCTGGCTCTCTGACAAATTGGATGAGTGGCTGTCACCTCTTGATGACACTTTGGATCTTCTGTGTTGGTAGAAACCACCTATTGATCATATATAGCTGTTGACATCATTGCAAATAATAAGTGTCTTAAATGCTCAGTTGTATTATGTGATTGCTCTCATTTACATGACTGTTCATCCAAATCATCCCCATTGTCTCTCTGCTCCTTGTAGGTTCCCACATTTAGCAGTATCTCAGCCTCAGAGAAAACCTGAGGAAAAATAAGCTGGGGTTAATCAGAGCCATCGCCACAAGCTCAACAACCCCTGCTAACATTTTAGCAAGCGCACCTGATTACGCAGCTCTTCCTGTTGTCTTTGCAGCTCTGAAAATCTCTTTTCCCACGATGCTCTCTCGCAGGCTATCCTGGTCTTGATCGACAGGATCTCTCTCTCGGTTTTGGTCACTCGTTTGTGGAGTGCGTTAACACGGTCAGGGCTCCCTGGGATGCCTACGGTAACTTTGCTTTCACAAGCTGTTACATGGCAACGGATAATACCATATATGTAGTTCCATGTGTATGACAGAGCCATAAAGGTGATTTGCAGACCAAAGATGATTTTGCAGCAAGCTGCTGTGGCATTATCAGTTAAAATAACATTAATAGTGAAGACTTTCTCTTGTTTGTAAGTTGAAATTGTTTGATTTGATAAAATCCTTACCCACATGTCGTGTCACCTGTCTGGTTTTCTCCTCTGTGATGTGCTTTTGCCTGGGTAGGAATTTGATTGCATTGTATGGACATATCTGCAAAACAAATTGTTACCATACCATATACAACCTCTATTAAAAAGTGTCATTAAAAGCTATCAAAAGGTGAATAAAACAACGTACAAACCAGACTCACCCACAGAAACCTGCAAGTGCAGAGTATCCCCTTGTATGTCCATGTAAACAATGTCTGTAGGATGTATGCTGTCATTTTTGAACATTTTTAAACATGGTCCTCATGTCATGCTGTCGTAATGAAATAATGAACAAACCAACCTCTTGAACGTGTTATATATTTGTTTATCACACAAAGTTCTCTGAGCATCATGTCATCGTTTGATCCTCCTCTACAGTAATGAAAAATTTACCATGTGAAAATGTGTATAACACTGACCTTTTCCCGTGACTCGTCTGTAAGAGAGAAAAAACTCCACAGTGAGGTCACAAGTAGATAACATCCCCCATTTCTGATCAATGAGCTTCTATCCTAGGTCTCTGATGAATGTTAATGTGGTGCATAAGGCTCACTGACCTGTTGCTATGCACCAGCTTTGCGTGAACAGCACTTGACGACTGCTGGGTAGGTAAATCTCACCTAATCTTCTTAGTCATGCAATTACACAGTCCGGTTGCAGCCTGGCTTCTTAATTTGGTATGCTGAGCCTTATAGTGTATATAAATAATGAGAAGAGTGTCCATGTCAATCTCTTCTGACTGTTCTTTGACACACTGAGCAACTAAAAGTTGGGACAATTGCATTTTTGAAACTGAAGAACATTTAATATGAAGTCAAACTTTATAATATTGACACTGTTGACCTCTTAAAACACTCTGTGCTAAATTTTATAATGTGAAAGCTTCTCGTTTAATAATTTACCAAATGCAAAAACTGTTGACTCTTATTATTTATTGACAAAAAATACAACAAAAAACACAATATACTTTCATTACTCAATGACATAAGCAATCAGAGGGATTTCTCTGATGTTCTTGGTGTACTCTGTGGACTTCAACTTGGCCTTCAACACCATCAACCCAGACATCCTGCACCAGAAGCTCACCCAGCTCAATGTCCCGGATTCCACCTGACAGTGGATCACGAGCTTCCTGATGGACAGCAGCAGGTGAGGCTGGGGAGCATCTTCTCCCATACAAGAACCATCAGCACCCTCAGCGTGCCCCACCAGGGTTATGTTCTCTCCCCACCCCTCTGCTCCCTTTACAAAAATAACTGCACCTCAGCGGACCCGTCTGTGAAACTCCTGAAGTTTGCAGATGACACAACTGTTATTGGACTGATCCAGGACAGTTTCCTGTATGCAGACATGAGTCTGCATACAGGCAATAGGTGGATCGGCTGGTACATTGGTGTGGTCAGAACCACCTGGAACTTAACCCACTCAACACTGTGGAGATGACAGTGGACTTTCGGAGAACACCACCCCCCCATACTCCCTTCACCATCCTCAACAACACTGTGTCTGCTGTGGACCACTTCCAGTTCCTATGAACCACCATTTCTGAGATGTTCCTCATACAAAGACAATATTCGGAAAACGGCCCAGCAGAGACTGTACTTCCTGAGGCAACTCAAGAAGTACAACCTTCCACAGGAGCTGCTGGTCATCTTCTACACTGCCATACTTCAGTCTGCCCTGTCTTCATCCATCTCAGTGTGGTTTGGCTCATCCACAAAACAGGACAGGTCTAGACTGCAATGAGCACTCAGGGCTGCAGAGAGAATCATCAGGGCTGACGTTCCTTCTATCCAGGACTTTTACAGGTCTAGGGTCAGGAAAAGGGCAGCTAAAATCTCTGCAGACCCCACACACCCTGCACACAAACTGTTTAGGCTTTTACCTTCAGGTCGGGGCTACAGAGCGCTGTCTGCTAAAACCAGCCGCCACAGAGACAGTTTCTTCCCACAGGCTGTTTCTCTGATGAACACTTGACAGTCAGACTTCCAGAACAACACCATGCTGTCATATCCACGGAGGTTGTGTGCACGCTGGGTGCAGTCTGTGTTTTTGTGCTGTGTTTCTTTCCTTCTACTCAGGGTGTGATTGGCAGGTGCTTCTGCGCAGCTGTTGCTCATCAGGGAGCAATCAACCTGGGCTTTAAGAAGAGTGGAGAACCAGAGGGAGGCGTCAGCTCATTGTCTCACATAGTGTGGTAAACAGCTAGACTTCTGCTGCTCTGTAGTTATGCCAACTGATCAATGACTTTTTGTGTTTTTTCCTCTGCCTTTTAGGAAGACGTTTTTGCCAGAGATTCTGTGGATCTTCTGTGCCTCCAGTTAATTCTTGCCATGTTCTGAGGTTCAAGGTAATTCAAGCCTCGATGTCTAAGCTGTGAGCCTCCACTCTGCCTCCTTCCCGGACCCAGGTTTCTTAAGTTTTGATTCACCTGCTTCTGAGAACCTTCCAACTGCCTGTCCACCCTCCCACGGAAATACCACCTTTATGGAAAGGATCAAAAGAAACAAAGAAACACTGAGTCTGAAGAACCTGGAAACACGTTCCCTTCATCCTGCACCCTTCTGCCAACCTCAACCATAGTGGAACAGAATTATTCCTCCCAGGTTTAGCTGAGAGTTCTGCCTTCGTAGGTCAAAACCCAAGAAACTCTTTAGTATTTATGCCATCTTATGCAGGACTTCTCTAAGCCTCTTTTCTCCCTCAGTGAGACCCCAATCCTGTCGCTGATCCAGTCCTGGTTCCTGATCACATTTACTCCTGTTAAATCTAATAAATTGTTAAAACGTTGCCTTGGTTCACTTGTGGTTGTGTTATTCAGTCTGGTAAAACCCTTTATGACACATGCATACTTGGACTGATCTCACACTATATTCTATTGTAAAATCAATTGTATGTGTATATATGTACATTTAAATGTATATTCTTTACTTCCACTGCTCTATATATATACAAAAAAATCCTCACTGAGAGCAAAGTGTACTGGAGTCAAATTCTTTGTTTGTACAAACTTGACAATAAAGCTGATTCTGATTATTACAATTTTCTGTGTGAACTATTATGTGATATGGGAATGTAATAACCTTTAAACTCTTGTTTAATCACATAGTTATATTGTTAGGTTCTGGGTCTGAATTGACATTTTAGGAGCATAGCAGCAAAATAGTTGATTGTAAAAATTATATGTGTGCATTCACAAATGTTCGCTCATGGGGTCCTTCTTTACTAGATTATCATAAAAATTCTTGTTTAAATATAGCCAAACCAGAGTGTACCACTATCATTGGTATGTCTACCACATTCTAGGCACTTGTATAATATCAATAAAAATAATAACCTGTATTTAGGAGTAAATATTAAATGTAGTGGGAAATGTTATCCAAAAGCTCTTGTTACGCAACTGCACTGACTTTGGATCTGCTAAAAAGCACTGGACCAGCACCAGCAGATAACATAGCTTTTGAAACATTACCATTGCTAATTCTGGTCCTGGGTGAGCAAGTCTGTGATGACCTAAGAACTGTACATGGTTCATACTTGACCAGCAGCTCTGAAATGTGTGAAGGCCCAACACCATAGCATAATATTTCTACATAAGAAACTAAGTTTTGGGATTTAATTTGCTGTTAGCCATAATCATCTAAGTTAACATAAATAAATGGTTGAAACATTTTACTTTGTCCATAATGAAACCCATAATATATAGAAGTTTGACTTTTTGAATTGAAATGCTAAAATAACCTTTCAAGAATGCTTAAATTTATTAAGAAGCACCTGAATCTATGGTATACAACATTTTGCAGCTAAGGTAATTCTTACATTTTTTATTGTTCACCAATTTATATAATTTATATAACACTTCATGTACATTTAATTCATTTCCTGTAGGAAAAGAAGTAGGATCATTAATTTCTGTTTGTCCAGTCTAAAGTGTCGTGTCACAAAACTCATTCTTTGCAAATAAAACGGAAACTTTTTTTTCCATCTTTGACAACACAGTTGCCTTAGGTTTCAAACTAAAGGCTCAGCATTCATGTGAAATGTGAGCCAACTGGCTTTGTATGCATGGTTAATTGTTGGGCATGAATAGGTGTATAATTTTAAGCTTTATACAATTTAGGCCTTCATTCAGAGACAAAGAAAAGCACTCATCTCAAATTGTGGGTCATGTCCTCATGCTTGCATACAGCCATGCACACAAACTGAACATATCGGCAAACAAGCAAACAGCAAAGCTCTATTCACGGATTTGAAAAACGCCAATATGGGTTTTATTCAGCATAGCTTATCACAGGCACTGTGACTGTGTGTGTGTGAGTTTTTACCCTCTGGCCATTAAGAAGAGAGTAATTTTAGACAAATATTTTCCCATGTAAATCACGTGATGGTGAGTTATATTTACTTTGTGTTCTCTGTGTGTAATGTTGATAAAGTAAAAAGCAAACTATTTACATTCAATTTTCAACATGATGGGAAAAGAGTTAATAATGAAAGGTTCTGTGCTTAGCAATTGATCTTGCACAGTACAAGAAAATACATTGCTCGTGTGTTTTGCATAAAAAAAAGTTCTTGATGTAAATGTTGATACATGCAAAATCAAAGTATTTACAAAAAAAGTTTCAACATGATGGGAAAAGAGTTAATAATGAAAGGTTCTGTGCTTAGCATTTGATCTTGCACAAACAAATCCCTTATACCTGTCCCTGTCATATACTGCAGAAAAAAGAAAATAAATACAGCTGTAGTTTTAAGAGCTGTTAGAAGCCTGGCAGCTATTCAATGGATTTAGGCATCTCGATGTAGTAAAGGCAAACTGCTGAAGTTCAATCCAGGCATCATTATGTTAAAAACAGGGAGTTTGAAAGTGGCATGGCTGTTGGTGCCAGATGGGCTGGTATTTCAGTGAGTATTCAGAAACTGTTGATGTACTGGGATTTTTACACACTTCTATCCCTAGTGTTAAAAGATAACGTGTGAGATAAAAAAATATTCAGCAAGTAACTCCTTTGCAGATGTCACAACCGCTGACATCTGCAGAGGAGAATGGGCAGACTGAATTCAGATCATAGAAGGCGTCAATAATCATTAGTTCCACCAACATATGCAAAATGTGAAGCTTTAATCAGATGGACAAAAACAATATATAACACCAGGTGTCCATCCTTTCAGCTATAAACAGGAAAGTGAGGCTAGAACTGTCACCAGCTCCTCAGTCACACTGGAAAAATGTTGCCTGGTACGATGAGACTTGATTTCAGCTGCAACATTCAGATGGTAGAGTCAGATTTTGGCTGAAACATCATGAAATAATGGATCCATCCTACCTTGTACCAACAGTTCAGGCTGGTGATTGTGGTGTAATGGTGTGGTGGATAATTCCTTGGCAACTATTAATCAAATTTGGTACAAACTGAGCATTGTTTAAACACTACATGTCCATCCCTCCATTGCCCCAGTGTACCCATGTTCTGATGGCCATATTCAGCAAGATAATACACCATCTCAAAGTGGTTTCTTAAACATGACAAGGAGCTCACTGTTCTCCCATAGCCACTAGCAGCTCTCAACCCAATACAACTTTGGAATGCAATAGAAGATTCACGTCATGGTTGTGCAACAGACAAATATGCAGCAACTGTGTGATACTATCATGTCAATATGGACCAGATTTGCTAAATCTGAGCCACAAAGAACTAAGGCAGTTCTGAAGGCAAAAATGTTTCCAACCTGGTACAAGCATTGTGGAATGAATAAAGTATATTTGGGTTTATAGCAAACAGAAGACCGATTACTCCCACACATGCCGCTCTTGTGTTTTTCTGGCTATGGATTAATGACCATTGATATTAAATACTGTAAGACAAATCCTAGAAGTTTCTGTGGGCTCCTTTGTTGCTTTCCAGCTTGTTAAACACATTCTCTCAGAGATCTTTGTCAGTCCAACACTTCTGAGCAGGTTAACAATGTTCTTAAATGTCCTTTATTTGTACAACTGTTGATTCATGTGGGAACTGAAACTCTTTAGGGGCGATTTGAAAGCTTTGAAAGCTTTGAAAGCTTTACTGATAAAATGTTGGTTAAATTTACACACAATCAATATGTCACTCCTGTTAGTACAAGCTTGTATATGTTGTGAAATATATGGTTCTGCTTTCAGAGTTTACAATTAAAATTCTTTTTTTGCCTTTTTGCCACACTTCTGTGTTTTAGATCATCAAACAAATTTTTATACACAGAAAACAGTTTTTTAAATTATAATTTCATATATTATTCCATGGCATGTTGGAATTCTTTATACCCTTCCCAATAATCAATGGAAAAATCTTTATTGGCATTGTTCTAATTGTTGGCCAGCTTTATGCATGTTTCCACTGGTATTTTTATGATTTTTCATCAGTCATGAGGTCAAAGTCTTTGAGGTTGAAAGACCTCCTTGCTCCTTGATCTACCGTGAACTAAAGTCAGTAACATTATTATATGGCATAAATAATAACTAAAATAACTACAGAAAGTAGACTTGTAAAGTAGAAAGTAGAAAGTAAAACTCCTTGATCTTTTTTAATGGCATAGCTTCTGTTTCATGTATCGCAAAGATTCGACGACAGGAGGAAGCACTTCTGTCATCTGAACTGGACAAGTTCTTTTAGTGTTGTGCCCAAGAATTCTATGTTCTTTAGGCCACAAAGAGGTATTTGTTGTGTGCAGGGGCTTTATGGTTCGCGGAGAGAGGGGAGTCTGATTTCACATTGTGTTGAACAGAAACCAGGAGGCTCCCTATACAATCAGGGCTCTGAAATCTCACCTGTACTCTTATAGACTTGCAAAGGCCTAATCCACTGAGTTATTTTTGCAAAACTTTATTTGTAAGCTACACAGATTCAGAGTGCACTTTTCATAGCCACCTTACACAGCAAACAGCTGTAATGCTATCTTCTTTTATGGGCATTTTAGTCAGAAAAGTGGTTGGAAGCGGTATTTTGAGACAGAAGAGATAGAAGGCAATTCTTGCTTTGTAAAGGATTTGTTTATTACATTTACTCTAAAAGTGTATAAATGAGGCACTTAAAGTCATCCCTAAGGTTTACCCATATTTGTGTCTTAATCAGAATTATAACTAGACATCATCTACAATCCTGGGTGCTTTGGGAATCCCCATCGTCCCCCAAAAAAGCTTTTACCTGTCCTCATTACCGCATCATCTTAAGACCCACCCAGCAACAGCAGCAGGGCTTCCAGTCCCCTCCTCTGACATAGTGCAGGTGAGAGTTTCCACTTGTTACGTTATGGTAGAGTCAGCAGAGAGCAAACAGGTGGAGGAGGAGGTAACAGAGAGCAACAAAGAAAGGGAACTCCAGCGAGAGAGAAGCTCATTTGCTTCAACCTAAGTTGAGATAAAAGCATGCAGAGTGCACCACAGGTACGTGGGTTTTTTTCAATTTTAAGATATGGAATTTAAAAGTACAGTTAGTTTTTGGCTAAATACGTATCTGATGTTAAGGGAAAAGGAAATCAACAAAGTGC
This sequence comes from Crenichthys baileyi, assembly GCA_036173005.1. NCBI lineage: Eukaryota > Metazoa > Chordata > Actinopteri > Cyprinodontiformes > Goodeidae > Crenichthys > Crenichthys baileyi. Next base: position 316,007 of record JAHHUM010000035.1, read on the forward strand.
AAGTAGGGAAGAGTGGGATAATGTAGCAGGAAAATTAATGAGTTGGCCATTGATCACCCATTATTTTCAATATTTTCCAGTAAATGTTTCAGGAAAAAGATGTTTGATATGTGTAAAACTAAAACATTCTTTATTGTTGAAATATCTTAAGCAACGTTCTGCTTGCACAGCCTTTGAAATGATTACTTTATCATTAATTATGTAATTTCCAGGATTCTGACAGCAAACGTTCAAATTACAGAGTTGGATCTTGTGCATTTTACCTTGAATTTAACAACCCTAAATTTACATCAGACTCATTGAGGTAGTGTTGCAAATAAAATAAAACTAGTTTTCCACTTTCACAACAGTTGAAGAAATTAAACTTGAATTCTCCTTTCAAGCAAAACATTTTGGGATTCCTTGCTGAGATTAAAGCTGAACTGACCAATGTTGTCATCAGTTTCCAGGGTGTAGCACCCACAGGAGCTCAAGCAGGGATCCAGGGGAGAAAGGAACAAAACAAGCCATGCAACTATAGCAGTTCTCCCTATGGGACTCATAAAGGAACAAACACATTTTAATTGTACTCAATGATAAACTGCCGCAAACCAAGACACTTAAGGTATAATTGTGTGACTCAATGCTGAATTAATTTTTCCAGAAGTTACTTCATGGAGAGGATAGGCCTGCAGTTTACCTCATTTGCAGCATTCAAAATGTATGATGTTTTGAGCATGTTTAGTGTTCAGCATTGTTTTTACAGAGGTATTCATGTATAGACTTTATTTTTAATTAACCTCTGAAAAGATATTAGTGAAGTTGTTTATTCTTTAAAGGTCACATTTAGAAATTTCTTGCATTTTGACCGGCTCTACCTAACAATTATGAGATCACTTTCCTCAGAATAGTCAGAGGATTGTAAAAAGAGATGATCTCGCGTAAAAAGAACTGGGCAGATTGGTTACAATGAATGTGTATGGCTGTTATTCAGAAACCTATTATCATCAGTAAACAATCTGAATAGAAACCACATCGCCTTCTGCCACACAGACCTTTGTCATCGCCTAAATAAATTTATCATTGCTTACATTATTCTGCTGACAGACATTTTTTATTTGTCATGTGAAGTTTGTTGACATTCAAGCAGTATAAACAAACAACTTTGGTTTTATTATGGACGTTTCATTTGACATATCACCTGTTGTTGTAGGTTGGGCACAGAGCTGTTTCCATTTCTTCCAGTAGCATGATGGTTTCAATCATTTTCATTAAGGACACAGGTATGAGTCTATTTTTGTATATTTAAACCTCCTTTGAGATTAACACACCTTTCTAATCTTTCTGGTTCAAATCACCCATTCTATGTCCTATGCATACATTGGTTAAGTCAGTTTAATGTTTTCTAAAGTCATCAAAAGTACAGAATGTATTCCCATTTCATTCTCAAAAAGAGACAAAAACAGAATTTCAAAAAATGTGTGAGTTGCTAAAGGAATCAGAGCCTGGGGAAAATATGTAAAGTAGATGTCTAATAATTCACATATGGGTAAAAATGTCAGATATCCTGAAAAATGTCTCCAAGGCATGATGTCCCCATCTCCGAACATCACTCCTGGACTGGTGTTTTTAAGGTATTATGGAGTGCCTTTTCTCGTTCAAACATGTCATCTGACCAGATTAAATTCTCCCAATATTTCTTTGGCTTGGCCATGCAGTAAACCTCAGCTTCACCGTGCTTTTTCTGTAGTGATGACGTTTTACTTACTGAGTGTGCATGGAGGCCATGGCAGTTGACTGCATTACTTATTGCCTTGATAGAAAAACTGTATCTGCTACTTCCAGATCCTTCGAAGGCTCTTGGGTAACCCATCCTATTATTCTTTGGACTCATCTGTCTGACATTTGTGCGAGGAGCATCTGGTTAGGGTTGGTTTATAATGAAGCGTTATTTTTTCCACCTACCAGTTATGGCCCCAACGGTGCTCATTGGAACATTCAGAAGCTTAGATATATATCTGCAACCAATGCCATCAGTATGTTTTGCAACACTGATCTTGAGAGAGTTCTTTGCTCTTACCATCTTGAAAGGCTTCTTGTGCGATTCCTAAGTAAGGAGAAACCATTTTATACCATTTGAAAGGTATTTACTAAGATAAAGGATGACACGTTCACTTATTTTTCCCATGTACATACATAAATTATCATAGTTTGAGTTCACATCATAAAACACTCCTTTAATTTAAAAACCCACTATTGAACCAATTCAATAAGCTACCTAAACTTGTGTGCAACTTGTCCGTCATGTTAGACCAAAACTCCTTTCTCTAATTAACTTTGAGTTGAAACATTGTCTACCTTACCAGATGTTATATTAAAGGATATTTGAACTGACTAAAATAAGCTCATTATACAGACAAACAAGTGTTACATGCTTTCCATCCTCTGCTCCCAGTTTGTTGTGCATTTACAGTAAATCTTTGTAGTTTGATATCAAAGAATACCTTGAAAATTAAATGCTGCGTCTGAACATTTGACTGTTGATCAGACTGCCATCAGTTTATATGGTTTCTAAATCATGAAAAGTGAACAGAAAAATATAGAAAATATATGTCTGTTAAAGCACAAAAATATTTCCATGATTCTCCTGCGACATAAACGTCTCCACAAGGGTGAAACTAAAAAAATTGTTCTTTAAGGCAATTGAAAGATCATATGTATAACATGCTCACTCTGCTAAAATTTTAGTACTGTAATTATGTTATTTTATAGGCATCCACTTAGTGTGATAATATCTATTTGGTAGTCAGGAAAAAGCTTAACTAACCTTTGCGCTGTAGTTTGGTTGGTACATAATAGAAAAGCATTCAATTTTGACATGATGGGGACATAAACGGGTAATCCTTTCCAAGTTATTACTACATTATTTATCAAATTATTATCAATTATTAAAGTTAATACTGCAGGCAACAGAATTGTGAGCATTAAAGTTAAATTTAACTCATAAAACAGTTGCTAAGATATTTTCGAAAAATGCCAAAGGTGAAACTTACAAGCTTGATGACCTTGATAACCTTTAACCAAGTCTATAGTAATCATTTGCTTACTGAACATTGTGTGTCAATCTTGCAGCAGCATAAGCAATAGGCCATTTTTAACATTTCTTCTGAGAGAACACCTCCAAAGCAACTGTCCTCAAGACTTCAAATTGGAGATTAAAATAATAAAAAACTAACTATTAATCATTCAGTGGATATTGACAATGGAAGAGCTATTTTAACAGTCAACTTTACCTGGCAGTCTCCTTAATAAGTGTGGCTCATACAATACAATACAATGCAAATCAGTAGGGAGGAAATTACTAAGCCTTTTGATCATAGGAAACTTTGCAAACAGTTCAATATAAAATTCTATAACAACTAGAATAAATAATGTTCTGGGAAATCTGCAATGCTTCTATTAAAAAAACATTGATGATCCTCAGCTTTTATTTCTTTTACCAAAACACATATTTTCAACTCTGTTCAAACCTGGGAAGTAAACATTCTCTCTGGTATTTTTCCATTAATGTCTGTTTGCACAGGTATTTTATGTCTCCTCCTATCAGGACTTCTGCTGCCTTCAGTATTAGTGTCTGGGCAAAACACAACTGCAGACATGAGCACCACTTCTCCCACTACTGCCTCAGCAACAGTGACAGCTGCCTCCAACACCTCTATGACCCAGCTTCCAGACACGAACACCCCTATGGCTGCTAGCAGTTCAGCGGTCACCCCTACTGAGAGCACCTATTCCACCGCTTATGGAGGTACTGTAATATCCACGGCCATCCAGTCTCCCACAACTACCCCAGGCTCAGTATCCCAAAGTACCCACTCTGCCTCAGCCACCTCCGGAGGTTCAGCAATACACAGCACTCAATCTGGCTCAAGCACCCACGAAGGCTCCACATCATCCAGCATCCAATTTCCTTCAACCACCTCTGAAAGCTCAGCACCACACAGCACCCACTCTGCCTCAAGCACCTCTGGAGGCTCCTCATCATCCAGCACCCACTCTCCTTTAACCACCTCTGAAAGCTCAGCACCACATAGCACCCACTCGCTCTCATCCACCTCCGGAGGCTCCTCATCATCCACCATCCACTCTTCTTCAGCCACCTCCGGAGGCCTATTACATACCACCTCAGAAGGCACGGTATCCAACTGCTCTTAAATGCCTCAAAAGTGTTGTAGGCCATGGTAATGCAAGTAGACAATCAAAATACAAACTTTCCTCAGCTTAGAAGTTACCTCCATGAAGTACACAAGTCCCTTTTTTCTTAATAGCAAAGAATTTTCAAGTAGAATTTAATGGATTCTAACTATACTATTTTTCAAAAAAGAAAAGCTTAACTAAGGAAGTATTAAGGGTGTAAAGTTTTTTTTACTCAAACAGGTGGCTCCTGACAGTGTTCAAAAGGATCGCCTCTTATCTGGCTTTTAGGTATTCTAGGACCTAGAGATGCACTGAGAAATTGGTGGTTACTGTAATCAGCTTGACTGGCCAGTGACCAGATGGTTAGATATTTAAAAATCCAATCTTTTCCTGATCAATGAATGCATCATTCCTAAATGGTATCAAGTCATACTAACTAAAATACTCTTCAGAGTGGACCTGCTCCTGTGGGAAGAAGACTTAAAGTTAGATTCATATCTTCAATATTAGTGAGGTGTTTCAAAATGTTAGAAGGTCTTTAAAAGTCCACCGTCCAGGCTGTTACAACAGAGAGCTAGACTTTAGTGGGTGGCAGTTATTTCACTTCTTCGCTATTTGTTCTTTAACAGCTTTGGATGTTTTGTTCACAACTTTTTGGGGTACGAAAATCAGCCTTCTGTCTGAAGATTGATACCTACTTTGGGAATGTTTCGATAAATTGTTGTAGAAGTGAATTGACCCTGAACCCACTTTAGAAGATTCCAAGAGACCTGAACGTGTTACTGCATAGATGCACTGTTTTATTCTTTTCAATTTTCAATCACAGTCTGTTATGGAATGTGCTTGATTTGGAGCACCACATTGTTTCTCATCTGATTCAGGGTCAGCTTTGATCAGTGTATTTAGACTGATCAAAGCTGACCCTGATTCTACAATGAATATGGCTCCTTCTAAGTGGAGTTTGAGATCTATTAAACCTTTTTCTATTTAGTGGCATTTTCTATGCTTTTTAGAAATAGAACCACCTCAGAATTAGGCAAAAAAAACTGTTTGCTGGTCAAACTTTGAACCAATTAGTCTACACTGATTACAGATTCTTTCAAACACAGCTCGTAATCTCTGAAAATCTTCCTCCAGGTTTAGTAAGAACAAATAATATTGTATTCCTAATTTTCTTAATTATTATTAAAATCTTGATCTTGTGCACTTAAGGTCTCGTCACGTGAAATGGATGTGTTGTCACACTCCTGCAAAACTCTTGGGAAGTCCTCATAGGTGGCTCCAACTAAAGTATTTATCATTGCAGTGGCAATGCCCATTTAACAGTTTTTGTGTCATGAGAATGTATTGGCCTTTATGCTAAGGATCAGCATTGTCTAAGAATTCATACAGGGAGTGACGTTTATGGTAATGCTAATTACGCTAGTCGTGCTAATTGCTAACATCTGATGCTAAAGACGAAAACCCAGACTAAAACCAGTTTTCCAGTGACAGGTCTTTCAGATACACATGGTGAGACTTTAACTCTGCAGGGAAATTTAGAAAAAAAATAGTCTAAAAGCTGTTCATTATAGTTCTTGAAGATAAATGCTGCTATGCTCATCGGCAGGTCAGAGCTTTACAAAACACAGATTGGTTGTCGGCCACAAATTTCTGATGAGGGCATCTCTACTTGGAACCATAAGCAAGCCTACAGTTTTTAGAGGGAAGCATCCTCTTGGGAATATATAGAACTAGGAGTTCAATTCAATTCAATGCAATTCAATTCAAAAATACTTTTTAATCCCAAAGGGAGATTAAATGTTGTTGTTGCTCATTATGAAGGTTTCTTCAATGAGCCGTTGTAGATGCTGATAGCTGTGGGCAGGAAGGATCTCTTACAGCACATCTGAAGAAGCCTCTGACTGAAGACACTCTGCTGTTGTAGGACAGTCTCATGAAGAGGATGCTCAGGGTTCTCCATAATGTTCTTCATTTTATGAAGAATCCTTCTTTGCACAATGATCTCCAGAGGTTCCAGAGGAGTCCCCAGAACAGAGCCAGTCTTCTTTATCAGCTTGTTGAGCTTTTTTAAGTCCCTGGCTCTGATGCTGGGGACTTAAAAAAGGTCAGTTCTTGTGATACCAGCTGAGGAGAAGGAGAGAGGCGAAGGCAGAAATTAGAGAAAGATAATCTCCTATCCCTCAAATTCTCTTCAGAATGTGTTGAAGATGTTTGGACAACCTGGGGGCTTTTTGGTGAATTCTTAGGACATCCTGATAGTAAACAATATCAACATGTTAGCTTTAAATAAAAAAATAAAAAAATCAGCATCTTTAACTATTACAATTGCTTTCAAATTTCCATTGTCTAGCCAAACATGACATCATTTCTTTATTTTAGGTTCCAATACAAGCACCACATCAAATTCTTCAATGAATATGGTAAGTTGATTTATCAAGAAATTAATATTGGCACAACGTTTTTTTATTTGTACTGCCTTGATCCTCATCATGTGTCCTTCATTGCATCTAAAACACAGATGTATTGCCCTTACTTCTCCTGTTACTACTCCGAATGCTACTCAATGTACAACAGTAAGAATGCCTCAGCTTGTGTTTCTGGGGAATCATGTCAGGTAAGGAAGCAAATGATTCTCTTAAATTCTGCTTATCCATTTTATTAAAAAAATGTATTCTTGGATTTTAAGGATTGTGAGAAAAAGAAATATCTAAAATAAAAATCATATTTGTCTAATTTTGCAATGGATCAGCTGCTGAGATCAATGGGCATGTGGTACAATGTGAGCTGCAGTGCTTTCTGTGCAGAAAGATGCACTAACATGTCTCAGACCAACTGTTCTGTGAACTGCTGTAATTCCACTGGATGCCTTAATGGCAGTTTTGCATCCATGATGATGACAACCACAGGTAAATTACAGAATTTGCATTCACATACCTCCTGTTTTCAGAATCGTACTTCTCCTTAGAAGTATGTTTAAAAGTATTTGTTCATGTATGTGATCTTTCACTTTTGCATTATGTATGTTTTTCTTACATGATCTTAGTGGCTGCAACGACAACAACAAAAGCTCCCACAACAACCTCAACAGAAAGCAACGTAAAGACCAAAAACTGCATTTGAGAATTTGTTTTTCTTTACTTATTGATATGTATTAGGCTATTATACGTGTGCTTTATGTGGTGGACCTCTAACTAACTTTTATGACTCATCCTTTTTTCTGTGTTGTTTTTTTTTCAGGGAAACAAATGTCACAAGGGTTCATGTACTGGTGAAACTTGTTACAAAGATTTTAAGAGTCAAACTCTTGAAACCTGCTCCTCCACACAGCCACACTGTCAGGTACGATGCTTGAGGGGAAATTGTTTTCTGTAACTTGATTTTCTGGCCTTTCATTTGAGTCTATGAACCCCAAAGGATAAAATTGTAATGTTCAAGGTAGGTGTAATGTAAAACAGTCTAACATAAAGACTACAATAACTACTGTATGTTTTTCGCAGTAACATTAACTCATCTGAAAAAAATACTTTCTATAATAGTGACATTTGGAGGTATTTGTTTACATCTCTTACAATCCTCTACACTGGGTGTGGTGCCAAGATAAACTTTTTTCACAGTTCCAGTAATTTAAAACATTTTGATTATTGCTCAGATAGTTTTTCAAGTATGCTCCTGCTCTCATTTCCTTACTAGTGAAGATCAGCTTACATCATCCTTACTCAAATGGCATGTTCTTATGTCTTTCCCATTTTGAAGAGTGGCCTAAAGCATTGAGCCTCTGTGTCACGTCCTATTTAAATTCCAGAGAACGTTACTAAACTGTTTAAGCAACTTTAGATATAAAAGTTTGTATTTAAAAATGTTTTAGTTACATTATTATTATTATTATTATTCATCCATCATCCTCCTCATCATCAACAATATATTATTGTTGTTGTTGATAACAATAATAACATTATTAATAATAATAATAAATTTTTTATCAACTAAATATTTTGTTAACATGGTATTTTCCCCCACTGAATAAATATACTCAAAAAAGAGTGTTTTCTTCTAAATCCTATGGCATGAGATTAGGCTACTGCAATAAAAGATGCATTTGTTATAATGCTGTTTACACATGCTTATCAGGAGAGCCAATAAATGTGAAGACCTTTGTAAACCGTCCAGTTCTAAGTGAGAATAAGCCAATCCTTACAATGCAGCACTGTTAAAGTTAAACATTATCATAATATGCGTATTTATGTCCAAATGTACCGTGAGCATCCGGACATGCAGCTTTCCAACCTTGAAGCACAAAAGTAAATAAAAATAATAATATAGCAAAATAAATATACATGCACAGATATGATGAAAAATTGTAAATACATATATAACTATGACTATTGAAAGATTGTATTAGAATTATTATTAACTCAGCTTTACATTTAAAGAGTTAAAAACTTGGTGGACCAGTTTAGGCACCGACATTTTGTTTTTTTTACCTCATTTCTGTCACATTGTCTCTTTCAGTTAAGAAAGGAGACCGCTGAATTTGTTTGGAAGGCGGGGTGCAGCAATTGCACTGGTTATACTGCCTGTAAGGACACCACAAAGCCCCCATGTAACCTGGAGTGCTGCACTGCCACCACAACCTCCTGCCTGATGTTGAATGGCACGCTAAATGTCCCCTCTTTCGCCACAAGAGGTCCCTATCTTCATACAGAGTTAATTGCTTCCTTGCTTTGTCTTTTTGCAATCACTCTTCTTCTGTGAGTTAATGAGCATGCACCCCTTTCTATATGGGTATCTTCAAGGGGTTCATCTGTAATTGTATGAATATGAAAATATGGAAAGCATCAGTTTCAATGTTGACTTTGTGTCGTGTTTCCTGCACTTCCATTTCACATTTATTTCTGTTTAGAGACGATCAACGTAGTTTTGAACCCAATTCACATTTGAATCCTGTTTATATGATCATGAATTGCATATTAAACAAACATTTCAGTAAATTATAGGTAATAACTTTGGGTGTTAAAACGACTTGTAGCGTGTTTTAGCGGAGACCTTGTCCATTAATTGAAATTGATTTATTTGCACTGCCTTGCTTAAAAGTTTCATGGGATAAATCTCTTTGGGTGGGGGAGTGAGCCTGAAACATGTCCAGTATAGATAATATATCAAATAAAAGTTATTTTTGGAATATTGCAGCTTTAACTTTATTTGCACCTTATCAAATGACGGGCTGTTACAAGAAGTTGTGAAGGCTTGTAACAGCCTTTTAGATGTAACCTTCTTAAATTCAATATGCAGCTACTTTTATCTTATAGTCTACTGGATTTTGACTTAAATGTCTGTACTGTGGGGTTTACTAAGTACATATTTTATTTTCAAAGGGTGATCTGTAAATGCTAAATGAAATCAGAAATGTGTCAATTTATTATAGCTTTGTGTACAGTATGAATTTCAAAAAATTGTGCTTAAAATGAAATAAATCTAATCTATAACTCTTATAAGTCTAAATCTTTCCACATTTTTCTGAGTAAATAATTAACATTTTAAGATTTTGTGTTGATTATATTGTGTATTTTGTGTAATTGTTCACTACTAGAAACTACAAGAAAATGATTAATCTAAGGAAATTTCACAACAGATGATGAACAAAGTTAATGACATCTATCTCTCTAAAAACCATCACAAAGCTTTTCAGATAAAGGCTTTGCACACCTCAGCTGCCTCAGTTAAAGTCAGTGGTCGTGATTCAACAATAACAAAGACACTAGGCAAAAATGGCCTCCACGGGAGATTTCCAGGGTAAAAACCTTTGCTGTCCAAAAATAACTTAATAAAATACTCTTTATGATCCCTAAGATTCTGTGGTCTGACATAACAAAAGTGGAAGTTTTTGGATGATTTGCATCTTGTTATATCTGACATTACAACTAATACAACATTCATAGCAAGATCATACTGACAGTCAAACATGGTGGCACTATCTGTCTGTGGGGGAGACTTGAAAAAGGCTGAACATGCAAGAAAGCCTTCAAACATCAAACTTTAATCAATAACTTGCTAGATGGTTTCCTCAGCAAGCATCTAGCAAACAGAAACTGCTAGATGGTTACAAGAAGCATCTCTCTGAAGTTATTTCAGCCAAAGGCTGAGGGGTGGGGTTTCCTAACATTTGTCTCAGCGAGAAAACTTTTTGTCCATATCTTTCGGTGGACAAGTAATGTAAGTTTTTTTTATTGTTTGTTTTTTTAATCTGCAAGAGCAATTAAATCACTTAAGATGTTTATTTTTCACATGCTTCAACTTCTATGTATCAGAATTGATAGTACAATATTTTTCTATTCTTAAATATAATAAAATATTTTGTAATGTATTTGATTATGTGAAAGACTGTATGCATAAATTACCTTTTTTAGTTTACCCTGCTGGTGTAGGGTGTCGATAGCATAACAAATGTGTTTTAACACTTTAAATTAATCACTCTGTGTGATATATTTAATTTACTGAAAGAACTTACTGCAGAACACAACAAACAGATAATCCTGGGAATGTATGGAAGTAAAATAGTCTCATTAGAATCAGACATTTTTTAGACATTGAATTTATGACACTGAATTTTTATCCTGTGCAATTATGTTTGTGATTTTTTTTTGTACTTATAATTTGCCAGCAAAAATTCACCTGCAAAAATTCACCTGCAAATGTGTTGCCGCTTCATCCGGTCACTTCAAAACAAGAGCATCTGCAGACAGGGTTGGGGCACTAGCTGTCATCAGGTCAGTCAAAAATTTCATTCAGTTCCATTAGATGAAAAAAAATACCGAATCTCAAATGGGTTAAAGCAATCAGCATTCGATCGAGTCGAGCGTCTTTTAGCCAATCAGATTACGCTTATTTGATCACGTGACACACCATTGCCTTGGGCAGAGGCGAGTCTCTTTACTGTTTGCTGGATAGTGGTTTAATGAAGATCAGTAATGAGATTTTTCTGCTAAAAATATATTATTACAAAACGCCAGGTAATTAACACCCATTTGAGATTCGATTTTTTTTTTCATTTAGGAGAACTGAATGAAATGGTTTGACTGACCTGATGAACGCTAGTGCCCCAACCCTGTCCGCAGATGTTCTTGTTTTGAAGTGACCGGAAGAAGCGGCAACACATTTGCAGGTGAATTTCTGCAGGTGAATTTTTTTAGGTGAATTCTTGCAGGTGAATTTTTGCTGGCAATTTTTAAGTACAAAAACATTCACACACATAATTGCACAGGATAAAAATTCAGTGTTATAAAGTCAATGTCTAAAAAATGTCTGATTCTAATGAGACTATTTTACTTCCATAAAATGCAAGGTTTTAATATCCCTAAATCCGGAGCTGTGGATTTTTAGAGCCACTGCCTAGTAAGAAATTACAAAATCATTATTATTGTTATTTAAACGTGTAAATATCCTGTTGAGTTAGTTAGTGTCTCAATTGTTACAGTTTCATCTATTTTCCAATTTCCTTCCTCTATATTTTGAAATCAGGTTTTCATTCTTCCATATTTCGTAAGTTTCACAAAATCTTTGATAAAGTTTCATTTGAGTTCTGGATCTTTTGGAGGTGAATTGTCCTATTTGAGTCACTGACTTGAAGATTAATCTGAACCAATCTCAGCCAAAATCTTCCAGCCTGTCTGATTGTGCTGATGACAGCCCATATGTGACGTAAAGACTGATCCTGACGAGTGCGTGGCACCGTGCGTGCGTGCGTGCTTGCGCGCGCCGCGGTTCTGGCTGAACCAGCAGCGGAGAAAACATCTGGATCGTAAAGGAGTTAAAAAAGATGCCGGGACGCGTTGAGCTGCTTCTGACGCTGTTGGGCCGTGTGTCTGGCCGCTGGCCGCTCGGTCGGTGATCCCCTTAGGGAGGGGGACTTACTGGGTCACTCGAAAGTCCTCCACGGATTCTCAGAGGAGAAAACAACGTGCTACCGAAGTTGGCTCTCAGCTCTTCACCATGGACCAGTCCGTCGCAATTCAGGAAACTTTGGGAAGAGAAGAAAACTGCATTGTAGTATCCTTTGAAACGTGCATGATTTTTAAATGATCGAGGATTCAAAATAAGGTTAATCAGCTTCAAACTCACAAACTGGACCGAAAGATTCTGGAGACACAACCCAGGTTGAGGCCTGTAAGATTTAGCTGTGGCACTTATGTGTTGTTGTTTTTTTCACTAGTATGACCCAATTGGTTTGTGATCTAGGTCCAGGGTTAGCTTGAAAAGCTCGTACAGTTTTAAGCAGAAAAACGGGTTTGGTCAGCAATTAGTTCCCCAAAATGGCTATTTCCAAAGGCCTGCAGTTACACATGTCATCCACAAGATGGCAACTTTGTATCACCAGCTCCTACTTTCTTCTTGTTGGGAGTGGTAAAAGAAAGGTTCAGCAGGAACTAATTTACATACGGAAATTAGATTTGAATTAAGCATACAGCTCTTAACTTGCCCATGCAAATTTCTAATGCGTAAATACAGATTTTTCTTGTTTGTCAGAATTGTTAAATAAATATACTAAAAACACACTTTTCACCTTTCTTTAACTAAGCTAAACATGCTGCACAATGTGATATCTTGCTTGATGATTTATCAGAAAGCAGACTGCTGGGATTGATAGAGTCTGCAAAAGAGCATGCGTAAGTAAACAAATTACGAGGCAATAACATGGATTTTATTTGTTATATCCAACCTTTTGAATTTTTAATCTTTCTTCTGAATAACAGACTTAACTGAAACTGACTAAAACACTGAGATGCATCTAGTATTTGTTCTTGTAATTACCTAAAATTCTTTGCAGCATCTTTATTTACACCCATCGAAGAATGGCCATCACAGCTGATGATGTGTCACTTGAGGACATTATTCCCATCTCCCTCGACTTTGCTGTTGTTGAAGGTAAATTCCTTGTGAGATTAAATATGCAGTGCTTTGCAAAACTATTAACACCCCTTGAATTGTTCGGCTACAATCTTCTGGGTATTTTATTGTAGTTTTGTGAATGTGTAGAGCTTAAGGTTGCTGTCCTGCTGGAAGGTGAACTTTCACCCCGGTCTCAAATCTTTTGTAGCCTTGTAGCCAGTTTTCTGTCAGGGTCGGCCTGTGTTTAGCTCTATCCATCTTCACTTTAACTCTGAGCAGTTTCACTGTCCTTTTTAAAGAAAAGCATCCTTACAGCATAATGCTACCACCTCTATGTGTCACTGTTGGGTTAATGCATTTAGGGTGATGTGCGTTTAGTTTTTCCTCCACAAAGGATTTTGTATATATGCAAAAAAGTTTCAGATTTGGTTGTTTGGCCAGCACACTTTCTTCCATGTTTGGTGCGTCTCATAAAAGGCTTGTGCCAAACATTAAACTGGATTTCATGGGCTTTCCTTTTAATAATAGATCCCTTTTTTGCCACTCTTCCATAAAAACCATATTTGTGGAGTGCACAACTAGTAGTTGTCCCACGACTATCAATAGATTGTCCCACCTGAGCTGGGGATCTCTCTTGCTCCTCCAGGGTTATCGTTGGCACCTTGGTTGCTTCTCTGATTAATGCTCTTCTTTCCCAGCCTGTTATTACTGTCTGGACAGTGGGTTGAACGGCACTCAGTGAGATTTTAGAAACTTAGGATGTGTTTTTTTTAACCCAACCCTGCTTTAGATGTATTCACAATGAATTGGGTGTGTCCTTTGGCTCCAATGATGCTTTTTATTCACCGATCCTCATAGGCCTTCACAGAACAACTGGAATTACAGATACAATACATTACAGATGGACACTATTTACAAATTCAGTGACCTCTGAAGGGAATTGTTTGCACTGTTTTTTTCACAGATATCAGAGTAAAGGGGGCTGAATAAAATGCACACCACAGTTTTTAGATTTTGATTTGTAAAATAAAATCGAAAACCATGTATACTTTTATTTCCACGTGACAGTACTGTGCTACTTGAAATTGGTCTGCTACATAAAATCCTAATAAAATATATTGAACTCTGTGGTTGTAATGTGACTAAATGTAAAAAAGGCATCTTATTTAGTTTTACTTTATATAGTATTATTATTGCTTTCAAACTGAAATGCAAAGGCAGTGAATTTATACCTTTTGAAGCACCCTGACATATTTCTCATGCTGCTTTCTCTAGTTTCCTCCCCAGAACAGCTTGTGGTTGTGGGTGAGTTGCCCTGATTTATTTCAAGAATCAGACAAGATACTATACATAACTGACCCACCACCAACAAATTAAATTTGCAATTTTTTTTCACCCTGCCTTCTTCTGTATGTGATTTTAGGAGCAGACACCAGACTGAGAATGAGCTACAAAGGTGAAGAATTAGAGCTCAGGCTTCCGTTCGGGTCCCATTCGCGCCTCTTCCTTTGCGAAGTCAACAAGGCGTGGAGTGGTAGGTTTAACTGTGTATGATCTCTTTGCTCAACAGCCAGCATTTAACTAAATCTTACATAGATTTTGAAAATTTTAAGGTGCAAAAAAGTTTAAATGCTATAATATGTTTAGTAGCAAAAACTTACAAATATCTGATCTGAACGATAACATCGGAACTAGACAGGCATTTAGGTAAAAGGAAGTCTGTTTTGTCAGAGATGTTTCACATTCACCACAAGCTTACTACTTCGACAGTGGAAACATCACATGAACAATGCATAACAGGTAGTATATATCATGGATGTCCGTTTTGTTCTTGCTGCAATCAAAATAGAGCCGCAAATGCTTTGCTGTAAAAAGATATCATCTTGGAGAGGGACATTTTGAAATTGTTTTATTTTGATCTACTTATCTTGCCGTCACTGTCTGTCTTCCCTTAGATGTTTGCAGGTCGCCCACCCAGTTACCCAAGTTTGAGTGGATCAACAAATACAAGAAGGCTCTCACAAGCCAGGAAGCTGTGAAGAAAGACCCTGCACCTCTGGATGCATTTCCAAATAAAAGCAACCAGCGGCAGGGCATAGGTTTGTCATCTCTGTTTTATTTGTAAAAAACTGGGGCCTGTGAAACCACTTCAGCTCCTAACACATCTCGTAGAATCAGTGCAGAGAGAGATGAGAGGCACACTTGTTTCTGTTTCTTTGGTTAGCAGTATTATGCTTTATAGCCTTGCACCATATACCCGGGTGATTTCAAAAATACCACTTCCTTTGGATGAAATTGCTTCATCCTTCATGGGGTTTATTGCAGTGTCGTACCACTGGTGTGAAGACACTGATGAATCAAACAACAATTACCGAGGCACACAAATTTGTGGGCACCCCTGGTAAAGACGTGTGCAAATTGTGCAAAGAAGTTCCTCTTTTAATGCTGTATCATCATCTCACACTGAGGGAAATAGAAAAAGGATCCCATGTATGATTTGAGTATATTCATTCAGTGGGGTTAGGGAAATCCCATGTTAAAGAAAATCACCTTCACATGGTTGGAACATAGAGCGAAAGGCATCTTTGAGAATTACTCTTTGCACAATCTATGTAGGTCATCTAGACCCTGCTTATACTCACCCTACAGGTTTTCTATAGGTCCTATGTCTGGTTAATGTAATGACCATAGAGACGGTTTAATTTTGCATCTGGGCTGGTTTGGCTACATATTTTAGATCAATATCCTGCTGGAAAATCTAGGAACCACCACATTTTTAGTTTTCTGGTAAATATTATTTTCACCCAGACCCAACCGGAGTGTTTGTGGCCTAAACTGTTGATTCTAGTGTGTCCTATTCGAAGGATATTATTCCAGTTAAAATTAGGGCTGCACGATATTAGAACATCTTGCGATGGTGATAAAAATAATAAATATCGTGATGACAATATCAGTTACGAAATATGCCTTTTTTTCTTCCTTTCTCTTTGTCCCATCTGTGCTTCCGACACTCAGTGACGTTTAGCATTTTGGAACATCTCAACTGTGTCCAGTGTGAGCATCTGCAGCTGTGATACTCTGTTCAACTGGTTAAATATTACATTTGCATGTAAAATGCAAGTTCACAAATCCTTAGCGTTATGAATATTGCGTACACTGATATTGTGATGACGATAGATTTACAACATTTTGTGCAGTCCTAGTTATAATCTCTTGCATGTTTATTTTTGTAGTGGTAGGACATAAGAGGCTTTATTCAGGTGTTGCTTCACTACAGATTGGCATTTTTACCCCCCATCACCATCCTGGTCAGTGAGCTTGGTGACAAGATAAATACAGGTCCCCGTTCCGCCTTGAGGTCAGTGGCTAAAAGAAAGGGGCCTCTGTGTCACATTTATATGCTACAGAAACCATCTTTTAATGATTAGTAGCTCTTGGAAATTCTGATTAACTTAAGAAGCTAAAGCATGAACGATTGTGGAATAGAAGAAATATACTTGAATTAAAGGTAGGATCAGTTCAGGTGACTTATTTAATGAGCAGGGTTTCAGTGTGACAAAATGAAATGCCTAATTTAGACAGTAAGTGTACCTTTTTGTTTTTAATGTAAACAAAAAAAACTGTATTACTTTTAAATTAAATACAAAGTTACATTTCTTGCAGCATGTGTTTTTGCATGCTGCTGCTCTTGACACATATGCAAAACAAAATCAAATGCACAAACACTACACAAAACTGTGAAGGCTGAATGAAACATATATTTGCTATTTCATGTTAGTAGCATGAACAGAAGAGGTGTCAAACATGTGTTTTCCTCCTAAAGTACCTCAACTGGACTTTTTCATGCAACATTAATGAGATGAAGCACTTCTCAGTTGCATTTTTGCGACTTGTTCAGTGTGTTTTTTTTCACTGCAGCAGGAAAATGCAAAACCCCTCCTCCTACCGCGTTAGCATGGGCAGGTCTGAAACACAATGTACATTGATCCTCTGCACCACAGAATGCGTGGGAGCGGCAGAAGGACATGTCTGGGATGATGAGAGACTCTGGTATGAAAATGAATCCAGTAGCATTGTTTGTTGATTCTGAGGAGGCGAGAGAAAACACAGAGGGAGCTGTCAGACAGCTGAGATTGGCTAACTTTCATAGCTAATGCTAGCCAACAGTTATTTAAACAGGCTAAGTTTAGCTAATTAGATACCGCGCTTTAAAGGTTTTATTTTGCCCAACGGCCCCTTTTTTATTTACTCTTAATAGCACTGATGTTGGCTACCTGTACATTTTTATTGACTTTAAACGAATGTTTCGTAGACGTGAAAACGTAGCAGCTAATGCTAATAGCAGTGTTTAAATGATGTCCTTGGTGGCACCTGTTGTGGCTGTTGTTGCTCAGTGTATTTTATCCTTCTTTCATACATTTAAATAGTTGTCGGTCTTTTATTTCCTGTCCGTTCAGTGTCAGTCCACTCCGCCCCTAGCTCTTTCTTTTTCTCGCTGTTAGTTTAAAGCTGTTGTCTGTAAACGAAGCTCAGACCGGAGCGCCTCTTTCTGAGAAAATGTGCTTTATTACGAACCTGGTGTTTAGTTTAGCTCCCAGGCTTTCATCTGACTTTAATTAACATTAGAACATATAGGTTTAGAGATGTAGCTGAAAAATAAAACCAGGAAACAACAACTTTGAAACGCAGTAACCTAGTTATCTTTGTAGGCATAGTAAGGGATGAGAGGAAGTTGTGTAATTTTGAACTTTGTGCAGTTGAGGTGACAGAAAGCCGTTAACGTTTTAATACGGAAGAGAATGAGGGCTGATTAAAAAAAAAAAGGGGCTGACATTTTTGCTGACTAAAGATTGACCCGCTGATTAAGGCACATGAGCGAATGTAACTGCGGTTTTGTCAGACCTCAAATGCTACTTACCTGGAAGTACAGATACCTCTCCCTAGAGACGCTAAAGCTTGTTCAGCAACATAAAATATTCCCTATAACAGAAGACACCAAACTAAGGAGGTTCATGGTTCAAATGATTGTTGCAGAGCTATTAAAAGTTTAGAAATGCAGGAAGGTTATTATATTTTAGGTGCCCATGCTCTAAATGTCATCAGTAGATTTGTGCCATTTATCCAGTCAAAATTGCAAAAATGTTTCTTTATACCGCTCCTAGAGCTTAAAGTTCTTTTATTTAGAGGCCTAGGATTGCACTATTCTCGGGTTCTATGGGCATAATGCAGCGTTGCCCCTCCTCCCCCTGTTGCTGCGCACTGCCTGTCAGCTAACTGAACTAAGGCGACTACATATTTTCCTTGCTCTGTGAAAAGCTCTTTGGCTGTCGCTAAAAACATTTTTTTTTTTCCTGCAAGTGAAGGAAAAGTATAGTGGCATTGTTTTAGCCTGCTGACTGGCAGTGCGCAGCAACAGGTGGGGCAATGGCACCACTGAGGAAAACCACAGTCACTCAAGCTTGCATACCTTAATGATGGTACCCTAACTAACATGGTTAGGTTTTAAAAAGATTTATAAATAAATATTGTAGAATCTCTCCAGGAATTGTTTAAATATACAGTTTTTGCATTTTGCATTGCTCAAAATATCCACGGTTCTTGTGGCTTCTTTTTAAAGGGTTCGGTTCAGAAGCCGCTTGACCATATCGAATATGCCGAGCTTCTTGAGAAGTTTGGTCCATATGTCACAACAGATTTTTCTAATCAAACTAATGCAATAAGGGCATTTTCTTCATAAAGCTGCAAAGTAGCTGTAAAAAATGGAATCTTGCCTTTAATAATGCATGTCCTGTTTTTGTCATCAATTTTGTGATCAAAGCTGTGCAATTGGAGCAGATAAAAGCTGGATGCCTCCACACTGCCAGCAAATGTAGCTAGAAATGGCAAGGTTACCATTTATTGCAACTGTGCATATCAAAACTATTATTTAGTACAATTCCTTAAATTGATAGATTTACTATGGGTTAAGATACAATTGTACATATCAGACAGTTTTAGTGAGATTAAAATTGGATTTCCATTTAACTATTTGCATAAGAGTGTTATTACTTTTAAGATATCTCATATGATGACATCATCACTACTGTTTTCTCCTAGACTGTGACATGACCAAGTAGGGTGTTAATTGTCAGCCAAATCACATTCATTGTTCTTCATGTTATGCTGTGCTGTCTGTCAGATGCATTCCTGATGCAGCCTGCTTATGACTTTAGGTTTAATTTCCTCCTCAACATGCTTGGCTTTCCCTCTCAGTGGAGCTAGCTGTCTTCTCTGCCAAGCTGCAGGAGACAGGGTCCATGCTGTCTCATACTTCACACTCAGCCATTAACTACAGCTACTTGGAATGCAGTAACTGTGACCGACTGCAAAAGATGGCCACGAATGTCTGAAGCAATCAGCTAAGCCCTGACTTGACAATATAAAGATTGTCTTTGCTACTTTAGATCATTGTAATCTTAGTTTTAGTTAAGAAGCTAAAATATAGCTAAAGAAGGTGTCCTTTGAATAATTTCAATTGTTTTTGAGAAGATCTTGCAGCTGAAACACAGTCTTCCCAGTCCTAACAGGCAGCATATGAACAGGCTCTAAATTTAGCCTCTATTGTAGCAGTTGTTGAAGGCATTGTACTACAACATGTTATAATCCTGCATTACATTTAATGTTGTTCTGTTTTATCTTGTTTGTTCACAGAGAAAGTGTCGGACAAAAAGGGATCTTTAGAGAAGGTGAAAAGCTCTAACAGTTTCACACAAAAGTCCAAAGTGAATTCCAGCCAAGATAAGTAAGTTGGTCTTTTCTTTACTATTTTTTTTTATCATAAGTTTCTTACAAAATGATGGTTGAAGTTTGAGTAAAAATAGCTCCTAATAGGTACATTTCAATGAATAAAAATGCTGCCAAGTTTATGTATCAAAGTATTTCCATGGAAAAAGTGAGACGTATAGAGATTATTCCAACACAGAGCGCTGTATTTACACACATACTGTGCAGTATGTGGCATATACTTTCAGTAGGCCAGCATTTGTGTATTAAAAATCCTCCCCTTGTTATTGGTCTTATATTAAAGTTTTCTAAAGAACAAAGTTTTCGGTTTTCATTAAGCCATAATCATCAAACCTAACAGTAATAAACTCTTACAATATATCTGTGATTTTTTGCTTTTGTGAACTTAAATTACTGAAATAAATCCACTTTTTGATGGTATTCTAATTTATTAAGATGCAGCTGTATGTTCTGTTTCCACTGGCATCATGTGGCTGTAACGGCAAAATATGAGAAAAACAAAGTAGACAAAAGCTATTTGAGCTCTGTTGTATGTTTTTAAAAAACAAGAGCAACCTTTTCTCTACATCTGCGCAGGTTTGCTGCTGGCTTGTCATTAAAAGACCAAACATATAACCTCTCAGTGCCATTATTTTGGTGCTCTTCAACTAAAATAATGATACTGCTGGTTTTGTTGTTAAACATGGCAGAAGCGTAGTGTTTGGTTACAATGAATTCCTGGAAGATCACACAGTCCTGCTGTATTACATTTTTTTCTCCCGTCTGCCTCACTTTATATTAAATAATCACTGCTTATTAAGCTCAGCCATGTAGTTTAATCTAATGTCTCTGTTGTTTGTGGAAAATAGAAGTTCTTGATTAGAAAAGAGAGTTCTTTTTAAAGCCAGACCAGAAGCTATACTTACTACAAAACAACTGTTCTATCAGTTTGAGGAAACACTTTTACCTTGTTGTCACTAACTGTTTGCTTGTTACTTGTGTGTCGCAGCCAGAGCATATCTAGTCGAGAGGAGCGGGATGATCTGGTGCGCTCGTCCAGCCACACTGCATCGAACAAAGCTCAGATTCTGGCCATGCCTCAATTCGGCCTTCGCGACAATCTGATTAGGTGTGAGATGCTGACAAAGGAGGACTCTTACACCTATCTTGAGGATTTCAGGTATGATACTTGCTCATTTCTGTCATATGCTGTGATTGTTTGTCTGCTTTTCCAGTCAAAGGCTTTTGAAACTGCAACTACCTTTTATAATTGTGTTATCGTACTCTTGTCTAAAGCCCAAGTTAAGGGTGTGGATCAGGATATTGCAGACCAGTTATTATGGGCTGCATTCTGTTAGTCAGTGAAAACTAAAACAGAACGTTTTTAACCCTGTGATGTGTGAAACTTCTATCTTTAGAAGCCCTTTAAAAAGAACAAGAGCATCTGTGGGTATGCATCGCTGTGTACCAACTTGAGCAATGTTTTTTAGATGCACCAGCCTACTGTGTTGATTTACTGTGGTCAGTATGTTGCACTGACTCTTCTCATTATTATGAAACATATTTATTTGAGATCGTTTTTTCCTGTGTCTCAGATGACTGAAGGATAGCTCTAATTTTTTGAGCTCAGCACATGGATTTGCAAACTAACCATACTGCCACCTACTTGCAGATACATTTAACTGTTATTATTATTATTATTATTATTATTATTATTATTATTATTTATGTGTTGACACTCAGATGAGCCTGACAGAAGCGTTGTGGCTGACTGTTCTAGGACAGTTTGACACTTTAAGGGCTATCAATAAAGCAAACATTTTTACGTATTCCATCATTCAGCCAGCATGAAGTGGGAATGTCTACCATACAAGTGCATCTATATAAATTTGAATATCATCAACAAGTATGATTTATTTTCTTAACTACACTAATTGTATCTAATGTCTCTGTTTCTTACACAAGGGGCGCTGTGTATGTCTTACACACGGCGTGCTGTTTTTATGTTAATTTTGATGAACGTGGCTAACAGTTCATTAAATTTCTAAAACTTGAAGATAGAAGATAAACACAAAAATGTTTTTTGTTTATGCAAAACTGTTGTGTTATGGTCATGTTGTGGTCTCCCCATTCCTGGGGAACACTGCTGACTTAGCAGTTGTCCAGAAGACAGTCAGCACTCTCTCTCCACAAGGAGGGATAGCCACAGAAGGTCATTGCTTACGATGCTGGCTGTTCAGATGTCCGGTTCTGGGCGTTGCTATGGAATATTGGGTGGAAGGAAAAAGCGTGGTCGAAAAAGGTGTACAAGCGACAGGAATGGCTGTAGCCTTGAAAAGGTTGTGAAGCAAATCTCATTCAAGAGTTTGTGGGAGATTAACAAGGCATGAACTGCAGCTGGAGTCAGAGCTTCTAGAGCTGCACACAGATGCATCCATCTAATCATTTTCAGTGGGCCTTTTTTTTGCTTTAAGTATTTTTTTATTCTTCAGGAATATTCTAGTTTTCTGAGAAAAATTGAATCTTGGGTTTAAATTTGCTGTAAACCATAAACTAAAATAAAACTAATAGCAATAAATGATTTTAATATATCACTCTGTGGTTTATGGCTCTAAAAAATGAGCTTCATTTTTTTATTGAGTTACTGAATAGAATTAACTTTTCATTGTTATACTAATTTAATGGGATGCATGTGCACATCTTATGTATTTTAGTTTGAACTGTTTATGCTGATTACTTTCTTGTCGATGATAAATGCTGTATGGCTGAACTTTTGTGCTTAAGAGGCTGTCGGCTGTCTTGGTCAGGACAATTTTCTTAGAGTCTCAAGAGTTTTGATTTCCTGCTTAATAAAAGGTATCTGTACATTTTGTAACATCAAAGTAAATAAACTTTAAAAGTTAATTCTACAAGAGTAATGGGGGATATCTGTAGAAATTTGCTTGTCATTTCCACAACATTCTTTGAGTTAAATGTAATTAACATGCTAACTAGATTATAAGTCTGAACAGTTCCTGTTATCAGTAAATGTGGTACATGACTAGAAAGGTCTTATGCTGGGCCACATGCATTGTCTATTTTTATTTTACATTATTATACAGTACTGGCTGTAAATGTACTAGATGATTATGGCTGGCAGAAACCCAGTTTTTGTATAAACAAAAGTTTATCATTTTGTGTAGCTAAGGCCAGGCCCATCAGGATATAAAGGGTTTTCACCCTGTGCAACTGCATGTAGAAACAGCCTCTGCTTGAAGGTCAATCTGGACTATTGAATGTTAGGAACTCTATTTTAAGTCTGGACCTGCAGAGCAAATCTCAGTGGAAATCTAAATGGAAAGAGTCTGTGTCTTTGTGTCTCACAATCGAGGTGTCCTTCAGTGTCGCTGGGGATGTCAGATAGTGTTGGTGTCCTTCACGTGAGGGTGATATTAACTTGTATGTGATGTACACAAGATCCCGTTGATAGTGACATCAAGGAAAAAAGTCTCACAAGTTGGCATTAGCCGAAATAAGATAGTCACAATATGATAACCTGATTAAAAATATCTCAGTTTTATGGTGAAATTTGTATGAAACACGAGCTAGAAAAGCAACAATAATCCTTTCTGCTGCTAAAATAGCATAAAATTGAGTCAAACAACTACATTAATATTATCTATATATATATATTTTTTTTACGTATCTAAGCTATGCAGGCACTTTTCCAGTCAACATTTAAACTTCCAGTCAGATGGATCAGATTAAGTTGTGATAATCATTCTTCTCTCTTCTGTGTGCTTGTTTGGTTTCAGCTTCTTTCTCGGCACGTACAACGTGAACGGACAGACACCGAAGGAGAGCCTCCGTCCATGGTTGAGCTGCACTCCCAAGCCTCCTGACATATACTGCTTGGGGTAAGTCATGTTCATCCTGCTACAGAAGACCTCTGCTTAATCCCATTACACAGACAGATGCTTCCTGCTCAGTCCTCTCCCAGATGCTTGCAGCTATTGAACTTGTTTAAGTTAAGAGCACCCACAGATTTCAGCCGTGTCTGGCCACTGATCCTGCCTTCATTTCTATTTGCTGCTTTGCTGTGAAGGATTGAAAAAGTTTGCTGAACACAACAGCAGTTTTGAAACCCCTTTTTTCCCTTTTTTCTAGTTTCCAGGAGCTAGACCTCAGCAAAGAGGCCTTTTTCTTTTATGACTCCCCCAAAGAGCAGGAGTGGATGAAAGCTGTGTCTGAGGCTTTGCATGGAGAAGCTAAGTATGCCTTGGTAAGTAGGTCTCTTTTTTTCAGAGCTGGTCGTCATAAATATTGGAGCCAGTTTTGTTTTTAACATTTGCACTAGAAAATAGCTGCACAGCATATATTATAAATCAATTTCTTGGTTTGAGTTGCCAAGGCAGCACACAAATAGGTTTTAGTTCTTTATGCCCATTTCCGCTTTTTAAGAGTGCTGACTCTGCCTTGTTAGCTTCCTCATTTGTTTGGTGTCATTTGTACTGTCACACTTGGCTGATCTGCTCCTGACACACGTAAACTCAGTCAGCTATAAAACAAAGTATATTTGTCATTGTTGATTTATGCAGGACTCATTGGGAGACTTACTTAGCTTTGTGACTCTTTATATGCACTGCTACATGTTCATGTTCTGTGATTAACAATTCTGCTCATCGTTTCCTTAAAATAAGGCTGATGGGACTAAATGGCTTCAAGGTTGATACCTTTATATTTTTTTGGTTGTAATCAGTTAAAGAAGTATTTGTATTGACTTATGTAAACATGTTATATGCTGCTTCAGGTGAAGTTGGTCCGTCTGGTGGGCATCATGCTGATCTTCTATGTGAAGAAGGAGCATGCAGAATTCATCTCTGATGTGGAGGCAGAGAGTGTGGGCACAGGCATAATGGGAAGGATGGTAAGGATGGCTTCTGCAAGGCTTTGCTCAGTAAAAAGAGCTTCAATATCTTGTTTGTTACTGCAGATAAGGACTGAATGTCGGTTAAATTTTTGTCGGTTAAATTTTTGTCGGTTAAATCATTCTTCTCTCCCACTTTTGGACTTAAATTTAGCGCTTATTTATCCTTGTTAAGTTAAATCTACTGGCTCCAGTTCTTTTATGGGACATGTGCTTGTTCTTGTCTTTTATTCGGCCATCTTTACTAAAAATGCTCCTATGCTGTTTTTTTTAGGTTCCAATCCACAAACTTTAAATAAACTGATATTACTGATATTGACTGATCCAAAACTTAGAAAACACTAAAATTTAGCTTTATTTTTGGCTAGAATGTTGTGTAAGCTAATATAAAACTACATAGGCAGTCACAGCTCCACTGCTGCAGTATTTTGCTCATATCTGCAGTGGTATTTATATTTAGAATATTAATAATAATATTAATAATTAAATTGTAATAACGTTTTTGAAAAAAGGCCCTTTTAAACGTAAAAAAAAATTTTTGTCATACCCCGAGAGCTAAACCGAATTTCAACTTGGGGAAAAAAGGTTTTAGGGGAAAAAATTTTACTGTACATAAAAACTTTAAAAATAAGAAAAAACTGTTGCTTTTCCCATTTTGTTGTGTTTAAAAATTTGTAAGATGGGTTTAAAAAAAAAAGTCCCTTTTTTAAGGGCAAAAAAAACCTGGTGGGAAACTTTTTTCTATAATGTAATTGAAGGAGGATAACATCTGTTTATATAATTATGCAATTATTAGAATTTTCTGAGACTAATATGTATGTTGTGGTTATGATTA
The DNA here is from genome assembly GCA_036173005.1 of Crenichthys baileyi. Lineage (NCBI taxonomy): Eukaryota > Metazoa > Chordata > Actinopteri > Cyprinodontiformes > Goodeidae > Crenichthys > Crenichthys baileyi. The sequence goes on from JAHHUM010000035.1 coordinate 341,572, forward strand.
TGAATATATTATTTAATATTAAAAAATTTAATATTTTTTCTTTAAATTTTTTTCGGGGCCCGTTAAGGGGTTTTCCTGTGGAAACCCCCCAGTAAAGGGGGTGGAAATTTGGGGCAAAATAGAAAAGGGTGGGGCCAAACTCTGACCCTTATTTACCGCAAAAACTCCCGCACCACACACAGAAAAATTCACAACCAACTTTTTTAAAATTTCAAGAATTTTTTAACCAAAAAAAAGTCAAAACAAGTCAAACATATTTCAAACAACAAACTCATTTCTATCTAAACAAATCCAAATAAACTTTCCAAAACAATGAAAAATAATGAAGGAAATAATGGGCTATGTACAATATAAAAAAGTTTATCCCAAAAAGGATTTTAAAAAACCCTGACGGAAAGGGGTGATGCAACATTTCCATGCAATGTTATTTTATGTTTGAGAAACCCAAGGATTATCTTGAAGAATCTGGAAGTGAAGTTAAATTAGTCTTTTAAACCAAACTTAGGCCCAAAAATCAGTATACCTTTTAGACAACCTTCACAATGCAAGATCAGATAAAAAATTAAATTTTTTTGTAAAAAATATTTTTAAAGAATGGGTTTGCTGAAAAAACCAAAACCCTTTTTTGGATGACTAATTTTCTCAACGGTTTTTAATTAGCTGTCTTGGTTTTTTTTAAAATAATATTTAAAGAAATATTATTTTTGAATAAGAACCCAACCCTTTTTTGGGTATAAATGGGTCTTAATGGTGTTTAAATTAGTTGTCACGTCTAGTACAATAATATCTGAGGAAATATTAATAAGGAAATGTTAGAATAATGTTTAAGGAAATATTTTGAATGAGGACCAACAACCTTTCTGGGTAACTGATCTTCAGCTGACTCATAAAGTGGGTGAGCACGTTTTCTTAGCCGTTAGCGGTTGGAGCCAACAAAAGAAGCTTATAGCTTGTTGTCAGAATCAAACGCATACCTTTAAAATACCATTTAAAAAAGGGGTTGAAATGCATAAATGTGGACGGCGCGTTATGGCCGATATTCTGTGTTTAAAAACCACCTTTTTAAATATAGTTTGCCTCAACTTTAAAGCACAACACAGAACACATCCTTAGCTCAGTGCTAGTCTGCTAGCATTTACTGTAGCTGAGTTTCTCAACATAACCAAAAACAAACGTCATTAAACGAACATTATTTAGATTATTTAACTCTAAACTGATCCTCTCTGCCCAAACACTACCTCTTACGTGAACCGTGCTGAGGAGAAATTGTCCTGGGCGTTGATGAAAACATCCACGTGTTGGTAAAGAAAGGGTTAGCTTGCAGCTAACTTCCGTAGCTGTGGGGAAGGGCTTTTAGCCGACCTGGCCAAACCGTACGATGCGCCTGGGTAGCTCTCGCTAACCGGACGTGCACGCAGGAAGGCGTGCGATGCGGTCCTGGCCTTCTTTTCCAGGCCTTGGGGAAATCCGCTTCGATTAGGGCTGCTTCTGGAGGCCTCAGAAGAAAAGCCAAGTCAAGCTTGTCTTACACCCTTTATATGAATGAATGAATACTCGAACAGCAAATCATTACTTAACTTTGTTGCATATGATCACGTGATCGTATGACACTCTTGGATGAGTTATGTCTGCTCGCCAGCAAAGAGACACTCCTTTGGTGCCTCTCCTGTCCAGTTCCCATCTGGAATCCGCATGGAAAGAGATCTGTCTGAAGTCCCTGTTTCCCCTCTTGTTCCTGTTCCTGGCTGAGCTGGAAGTAGATTAATGTGATTTATTTTGAAAGTTCCAGAAAAGTTCTTAATGGCCTTTAATGGTGTAACCCATGGCTAGGGTCCCAACGTGTATGTTTTTTACATTTTTGGTTGTAAGCCAAACCTTTCAGATTCAAAACAGTCAACATATGAGTAGCAGGTGACTTAGCCTGATATCAGATCCAAGGATGATGTCCGTACCGATACTGGGTTGGATTAGTTCTAGCTCTAATGCTTAGTGTTGTTCCCTCAGTGAAGGGTTAGGCTGGATGACTGGTGACCACTGCCAGCACAAAGTGTTTGGCATTGGTGTTGCAATGACAGAAGTCTGGTTTATTAACTTTGCAGATATAATCTCAACCAACTAAACGTTTTTTTTTTGTCAAAGTAACCACATTCTAACAGAATCTTTACACCTGTATCAATCTTTTATGCTTCCCAGGGAAACAAAGGAGCCGTGGCGATCCGTTTTCGCTTCCACAACTCCGACATCTGCGTTGTCAACTCTCACCTCGCCGCGCATGTTGAAGAATACGAGAGACGCAATCAGGACTTCAAGGATATTTGCAGTCGTCTCCAGTTTCGGCAGCTCGATCCTACACAACCTCCACTCACCATCATGAAGCACAAGTGCGTAACTTCCTCACCATATTCCATCATTACTCTGTGATTAAAAGGCTGTAGAGTTAGACATTTTGCATATATTTTCGTTATGTTTATACAGCAAACAGATTTTTCATTGCAAGTATGGATTTATTGTTTCATGCGCAGTCAAGTTTTGTTTCAATTTGAGCCCATATGCCTGTTCTCCCTTGATCAGTGTCATTTTATGGATCGGGGACCTCAACTACAGAATCAGTGATCTGGATGTCGACAGTGTGAAAGATCTAATTATAAAAAAGGATTTTGAGACGCTACATTCTTATGACCAGGTGATTATTGACAATCAGTCTATTATCTAACAGGTCCTAACTTATAATTAGCGTTTGTGAGTGGTAATATTTATCTCTTTCATTTGTTCCTCAGCTCAAGAGGCAGATCGATGAGGAGGCTGTATTTGTTGGCTTTAAGGAAGGAGATATTGATTTCCAGCCCACCTACAAATATGACACCGGCTCTGATAAATGGGATACAAGGTATTTTCACCTGCGAATAAAATATATTTTTTTCAGTAGTGTAGTGTACAGAGAGTTTAGTAAAACACAAAAACCTATTCATTTTATCTTGTCTCTCCTAAAACATTTCTTTCAGTCTTCTGAATTATTTATTTTTAGAGGCTTTTTAAGTCATCTTTGTTTACTCAGAAACTCCACTCGGTTTTATTTGAGTATTCACAAAAAGAGACCCACTAGAGGACTTTGAAAGGATCCAGGTCCATGCAGTATTTATTCAGGGGAAAAAACAGATTATCATAGTTTTCTGATCAAATAAAAGTGGTATTATAAATTTGCTCTGATGGCCTTATTATATTAGTTCGACTTGCCCAGCATATTAACATGTCTCTGAATATGCCTTAAAGTTGCTTTAACATTGAGTTGAGGTGTTTTTGGTGTCTGGTCACACATTCCTCTAACATTCCAGTGCTTAATTAATTAAATAACAATAATACATTTTGTACAGCTGAATTATAAAATGAAATTCCAGCTTTGTCTGTTTTACCCTGAATAGTAAGATGAAACAATTTACAACTAATGTCCATTTATTCCTCTGCATTCAGTGAAAAATGCCGCATCCCTGCATGGTGTGATCGTATCTTGTGGAAAGGGAAGAATATCCAGCAGGAGCATTACCAGAGCCATATGGCTGTAAGGAGTAGTGACCACAAGCCTGTCAGCTCCATGCTTGTCATTGGGGTAAATGCTTCAGGCTTCTTGCTAGTTTCATGCTTAATTCATTTCTTTCTTTTTTTTGGTTTGGACAAGATGTATTAACCTTAATATTTGACATGCATGTTACATTTGTAAAATCTTTTTAATATTTTACCTTTTCCTGGAGCTTCTTTTTAAACCCTTTGTTCAGCCTACTCTCTGCCAATTCAGTATCGCTAAAGGACGTATTTGATCATTTGTAGAACTTCTCCTTCAAGTTGTGTTCAGGGTTTTAGGTTTTCTTTTATTCAGTTCCTTTCCAAAACTGAGAAATATGTAAAAAAAAAAAAAAAAAAAAATTAAACATCATGACACCAAGCACACAGCCCAAGGGTGCTAAACCACATGAGGGGAAAATGTTTGGAGAGAACGGTTATTGATCTATTTTACAAATTGGTCCATGGATATCAGCAGACATTTTGTAGTGACAGAGGAAACATAAAGTCACAACCATCCTTGGGAGAGGGTAAGGGGTTGTAATGCCATCCTGTTCTGTGTTGCTAATAAAGCATGCCACACACACTTCGGAAGTCTCTGTTAAAAAGGTCAGAAAGTTCTTTTTTCCCCAACAGAAATCGTTTTTTTTGTTTAATACATTTGACAGTTTTACTCTGGTGTTATGGCAATGGTAACTGCATTTTTAGGGAGATTCATGTCAGAAATGTGGGTCATTTGCTTGGAAAAACAATGGACAGGTCGATAGTGATTTATTTATCTTTTATACTTTAGATCTGGTAAAGTTTTTTTGTCCTAAAAATAAAAGATGAAAGTTGTCATTTAATGCTTCTTCCCACAAATCTGATTATTTTGCACCTGACTCCCTTCATCCTATTTCTATAGATCAAGAGGGTAAATAGTGAAGCCTACAAGAAGACCTTTGAGGAGATCGTACGCAATATAGACAAAATGGAGAACGAATGTATACCATCTTTAAGCTTGTCCAAGCGAGAGGTAGGGTTTTCCATCCTGTAATTTGTAGAAATTGTATTCTTTTTTATACACTTCATAAAATAAATAGGCTAATCGTTGTGTTGTTGTACCATAGATTGTTCAAACCACCTGTAAAGATGCCATTATTTGAGCCTGAATTTGTTTTCTTTCAGTTCGACTTTAAGGATGTGAAGTTCATGCAACATCAGGCAGAGACCTTGAGCCTTCTCAATGATGGGCAGGTCCCATGTCAGTTTGAATTTATCCCGAAGCCAAATGAATCCACATATTCCAAGCCCTGGCTCACAGCCAACCCCTCCAAAGGCTTCATTCCTGAGGGTGAGAAACCTGAACACTGAAACTCAATTAAGAGCCACAGATTTCATTGTAACGCAACATCATTTCATCCCAGTAGTTGTATCTATTAGAGCATCGCTATTGTGGCCTTTTGCCTCAAAACTTACACCATGACCGCTGCCACCAAACTCATTAACTTGTATGTGCATCTCTTATTTTCCAGGTGGTTCTGTGGTCATTGAGCTGGAGGTCTTTGTAAACCGCTCAACAGCACCAGATCTAAACTGTGGCAAGCAGGAGATTGAAGATATTCTGGTACTCCATTTAGAGCGAGGCAAGGACTATTTTATCTCAGTAACAGGAAACTATTTGCCAAGCTGCTACGGTACTTCGATCTATTCACTGTGTCACATGAGGGAACCTATTAAAGACATGCCGATAAAGACCCTTCTTGAGCTGGTCAGCAACCTCTTGAAATACCTTTGCTCATTTCTTGCCATCTTTTTTTAAGTGTTAAACAGATATGCATCTTTTGTCCTGAACATCAGGCTGAAACGTCTCCAGATAACGAAGCAGGAACCACTGAAAAGCCGCTTGACATTCCTAAAGAACTTTGGATGATGGTGGATCACTTATTCCGCAATGCTGTCAATCAGGTGAGAAAATGTTCTGTGGATTTACACGGTTAGATTTACCATCTGTGTATCTATGCTGCAGGGATTTGTTTGGGGTATAAAGTACATCAGTTCAGTGCTGCAGCTTACACATTGTGGTGTGTTTGGTTATTTTTCTACCAGTCTGAATTTTTGTCTGTTTTTCATTTTAATTTTTGAATCCACTCAGCTAGGCCGGACCTCATCTTATGTGCTTACAATGGTTACAGGAAAAGATGCAAGACTTTAGTTAAGGACAAGGTGTACAAGGCTTTAAATAACCCCAGGGCCCCTTCTCAGAAAGCAGGGTTAGTGAAAACTCAGAGTAAGTTCTGGGGTTAGTATGTTCATACCCTGGGTTTTCGGTTTCAGAAAGCCAGGTAGCCATTAGCCTGAGTCAAGTTACCCATACAAGATACTCCATAAACCAACCTTTGTTGGTAGCAGGGTTTATTGACCTAACCCTGGGTTTGGTCTACTTTTTAGCTGAGACCCGGCGCAAGAGAAGTGTCAGAAGTGGCGTCATCTTTTCTGGAGGAGCCTCGAGACATTGGAGAGCAACTACTCCCCAGAAATCTCCGTCAGGAGAGGATGATCAGACCAGGATTAGATGTCTTATTATTTTCCATCAGAATGTATTTTCGAGCGTTACCGTTGTTCGCCACTGCGGTGACACAACTTCACTTTGTTTCCCCCCCAATCTCAGTTGCATCTACTCTTTTTTTTTTTACATTGTCATGACTCTTTAACTACTTACACATCACTAATTGCATATGTTGAATAAAGCCAGTCAGTGCTGAGTTATTCAGCTGGTAAAGCTTAAACATAAAAATAGCCTATAACTGAACCTGATCTGATTTAATTGTATTTTTATATTTCATCTTGATTTGCTGCCACGTCCTTTTTGTGCCTGCTGGGTTGCACCTAGACACACATTTATGGCACACACACACACTTTATTTATTTTGTCGTTGAATAAGTGTAGTGTCAAGAATTTAACTTTAATTCTCAGTCAAATCACACTCACGCATAGATGTGGTCTCTGCCACACTAACTCTCGCTATTTTTTTCCTAAACGTGCTGATATTCTCCATATGCCGTCATTAATGTTTCTAATTCCTTCAGTGAGAAATGCGCACTTTGAGGCTTCTTATTTCCTCTCGTTTCCATGGTGAATCGTGTTTTCTTAATTCGATTGATCAGGGCTTCTTATGTACTCGCTCTTGTGCTTAACTCAGGGTTGACTTGACTCAGAGTTGAGTAACCTAATTGTTTCCACCCATTCTGAAACTGAAACTCTGGGTATCACAGAGCTGAGTTAGTCTACTCGAGGTGTATGCTTTCTACTTGGTTTGTTAACCTTGCTTTCTGAAACTGGGCCCATATGGTAAAACCCACTTGAATACCAATTGCCTATATATTTAGGCCATGTAGTGTGTCCCAGTCTTCCTGTAGCACTCTGGGGTGTTGTTTTCATAATTTAAACCAACATAAAAGCAGATTTTCTTAATTTTTCGCATTAAAAAAAACAACAAAAATTGAGTCTGTAATGGGGTAAAAAATATAGCACCATTGATTTGGATTGGAGTGGATTATACTTGGTTTGGATTTATTTTTCTTGCTTATAATTGGGTTTTGTTTAAAATTGTTTCATTCAATTTAGTAGTTCCTATCTTTAAAAATGTCCTTTTTAAAAACCAAAAGATCTAAAATGCAATCATTTTCCCTAAATCAAAGTAAATGTTTTAGTTTTAGGTATCTCTGGAGGCTGCATAGCCACTAATAGGATTCAGCAGTTGTGCCCTGTAACTTGTAGAAAGCAGGTGTAGATTTAAGTAAGGATTTTCATCTGTTTTTCATTTTTAAGCATTCATTCAGAAAAACTTCACTATTTGTATTCAGATCAGGCACATTGCAGCATTTATATTTGCGCTCCTAAGGGAATCAAAATGTGTTTCTGTTTACAGGAAGATTTGTTTCAGCAGCCTGGACTTCGAACCGAATTTGCTGAAATAAGAGATTGTCTTGATTCAGGGATGCCAGATTCTCTTCGTATCCTTTAAAAAAAAAGTTCATTAGTTTAAAAACAAAAAGTTCAACTTTTTGCAATATTTGAGGAAGCTCTGGTGTAGTCATTGCATTTTTTTGTTGTTGTTCCGTAAGGGTTTATAAATGTAAATACTCTATCTGTATTGGCTTTAAACATATGCAGACATTTATTACACAGTGAAATAAAAACTGTTTAAATCTACTGAAAGTGCATGAAGCTCGTTGTCATCTCATCACCTTTATTTTTAAAATTGCAGCTATCCTGCCCCACAGAATGGTCAAAATACAACAAAAATAGTCGGTCTTTAGTGTTATTCACAACAAGAAATGCTTCCTTGACTCTGGTGACCTGCAGCGGGCAGCAACCATTCAGTAGCTGAAGCCCTTCTTCTCTTCTTAGATGCCCTCCCAGAGCCTGTGATTCCCTTCTGTTTTTACCAGCAGTGCCTTGATAGCTGCTCCAGTGCAGGCCAGTGTGAGAAAGTAAGGAAAAAAATAATATTTTACATTATGTGTCATGGAATAAAACTCAACATTTTCTGTTAATTCAGATTTTCTTTTTTCCCCTTGGTGTTCAGGTTATTTCCACGCTACCTCAGTGCCATAAAAATGTGTTCAACTATTTAGCAGCCTTTCTCCGTGAGCTCTTAAAGAATTCTGCAAACAATCGATTAGATGTTTCCATATTGGGTAAGAAGAAGAAAAAGTAAAATAGCTTTTGCTCCTTTGTTAATTGATATATTTTGTCTGTAGTTTAATACTTGCCTCAGCATGCTGGCAGAAAGATCTCACAAACGGATGACTAACAAACTCTATAACAGTACAAATGAAACCAAATCTGGTTTAATAATCTGTTAATAACATTCTTTGCTTAGTACAAAAAAACAGTACAATTCTATTCAACACCATTGAAATAAAGCATGATTAAGTTTCATTGATGAATTTTGTCAGTTTGCTAAGGATTATTCTTTTATGCACTAAAAATAATGACTTCTCTTTGCACAGCCACCATTTTTGCCTCTATGCTCCTGAGGTCGCCTAAGAAGCAGGATTTTGCAGAGAAGACAAAAACACAGGAGTTCTTTCAGCATTTCCTGACCTAACATTCCTCCTAGACACAAAATGTCCCTATTTTGCTGAAGCTGAACACTAAAAAGAATTCAGTATTGGAAATAACCTGTAATGATTTATTTTATCACATGTGTATATAGCAAAGTTAGTGTATTTACATTAAAGAGCTAGATTTTTTTTTAATTTCAAATCATGTTTTGTGATCAAATTATCAATTATTGTATATCTGTAGAAGCCTAAAAGGTTAAATGTATATTTTATTTAAAGAGAAACTTGTATTTTAATGTTTTTATATATAAAACTGTTTTAAAAATGTTCTTGTCCGTTTTGCTGTTTACATTTAATGTGAACTGTCAGAAAATTAAAACATATTTTACTTATTTTTCACCCCAGTAAAATATTTTGGCACATAATCATAACTTCACATCCAGTGAAAAAGTGGAACTATGCAGACTGCCCAGTAGGTGATTATTTAGTGGATAGTACAGTAGGGCTATAGGCATGCAAGGATGTGTAAATAAATGGTCAAAAGGAATCTTAAGATTTTGGAAATTTACATATGGACCATTGAAGTTAATAAATGGAAAAATATATATGATTTATACATGATTATATAGAGAAAATAATTATATATGGGTCAATATTGGTAGAGAATCGTGAAAGAGAGAACCCAGAAATATAGCATGTAAAGATGATGTAACTCAGTGAAATCTACATTGAATTTGCTGAATTTTGTTGCAATTACACAAGCTAGCATTTTGTATGTCGAATCAAAAGTGGGAGGCTATTTTGTGCTGTCGTGTCCTTTTGGGTGAAGGATTTTATTACATTTTCTATTTGGAAGTAATTTTTTTTCCAGTTATATATTTAGTTTCCCATAATTCATTACAAATGGCTATGATCTGTGACGTTGTTTGGCATCCCCCTGTTGGGAGGAGATAGGAAGAAAGTGCTTACCATCCTGAGCTTAAGGAAAGGGCTCACGTTTAAAAAAAAGGTACATATATATTTTATTGTCATATCCGTGTACACTGTAAACTTTGCCATTGGTGTGTCGTTTTGTTATTATCATTAAAGCCGTTTTTCGTGCAGCACGGTAGCTACGTGATGTCAACTGTCGACATTAGCGGTCCTAGCTAATACTTTAGCTTAGCTGTGAGCTAAAGAGTTGCTGCCTAGCACATCTATGCCTGATGTGAAATATGTAGTTGACACAGCTTGCGCAATGCTAACAAACTAGCATCCATTTAACCACTTTTAACTCCGGAGTTATCAAGACAATTTGCATTTCGTTTGTTTAGCGTGGAGTTATTGAACGTGGAGAAAACGCGAATGCGCCAAATGATGTGATAAAACTGAGGAAGGCTGTAAATATCAGGTTAGTCTTAGCTGCTTATAGAGTTTGCTAACTAACGTTGTTTGGCTAACCTCAGTTCTGTGACATTTGGTGAAAGACAACGAAACTGCGTTGTCAGACAAACTTTTCTACTTACAGGTGTTTTGCTTACCAATAGCTGGCTGTTGATGAGATTCCCAAATGTTTCTGTTTAACTAAAATTGTTGTAAGGTTACAAAAATATAAAAGTTGATTCTAAATGTCATGAGACGTGGGCATCTCTACGAAGGCTGAAAATGATTGCGTTTTGTGAGTAATGGTGGGCGTTTTAGTACACTGTATTGTAAATTATATCAGGTATTTCAGTGCAGTTCAGCCCCTGTTCGCATTGTTTCCCAGCTGGCTTTGGACAGTTCTAGACTTTGGTTTGAGACACTCGTTTCTCCAATCATAATGTTTCTCGCAGATGTAAAGTCTTTCGGTTTAAGCGTGTCATTAAAAGCTAACAGCCAGACGTTTCTTTCAAGTCAACCAAACTGACGTTTGATGCTGTGCTGAAAATGTATTTGCCCCCTTACAGATTTATGTTTCTCAGATGTTTCAGTTCAAACAATTTGTATTATTAGACAAAGATAACTAGAATAAATGTAAACAAAGTGCATCTGTTTTGAAATTGAGTTCATTTGCTCAGAGCAAAAAGGCTATTCGTATCAACCTGGCCCTGTGTGAAAATATAAGCGCCACCCTTCTGAAATCAGCTGTGTTTATGCGTTTTTTTTTTGTGGGGGGGGCGTTAGGGTTTAATTTTACTATCCACACTCAGGCCTGATTGAAGTCTAACCCAGTGGTTCTCAATTCGGGTCCTCAGAACCCACTGTCATGCATGTTTTAGGTGTTCCCCTGCTGCCTCACAATGATTGATTAACATGCATGCTGAGGAGGTAAAGCAATCCATTTGAATTGAATGTGCTGGACACAGACACATCACAACTATGAAGAACTGTGGGACCAGGATTGAGACAACTGCTCTAACTTGTTGAATCAAGAAATCACTGTAATCGGGGGGGTGAAACTCCAGTCCTCAAGCGCTGGTGCTCTGTACGTTTTTAGATTGTTCAACGGAGCTGAATGTCCATGTGATGAAGTAGAGACGCATCTAAACATTACAGGATGCTGCAATGTTAAGACATTCAGTAAAATATTCTGTGGCCTGAGGAGTAGAAAGTGGAACTTTTTAGAAAGTGTACATTCTGTTACGTGCTGTGATGGTCTGTAGCTGCTTGGCCACTTCAGGACTTGGGCAACTTGCTGTAATTACTAAAAGTGTGAATGTTATTCTAGCAGAAAATCCTGATAGCGAATCTCCAGCTGTCGCTTTTAGCATTTTTTGGGGTTATCCTGCTGGACAATGATCTGGGGCGCAGCAGCGAGTTCACCTCTGAATGGCTCAAAAATTTTATAAAAACGTTTTACAGAGGCCTAGTCAGAATCTGGACTTAATTGAATTTAAATTTAAAAGGACTTTTGTATATCCCCATGAAATGGATAATATTTATTAAATGATCTTCTCTTTTAAATGGTCAGAATAAATCTCAGTAAACTGACCCAAAGGTTCTTTAATGTAAAATAGTCAAACAAAAAGATAACCGGCTTACATTTATTTTTCAAATTATTTTTAATTCTTCATGGAAAGAAACATTGCACAGACGGATTAAGCATGTGGTTATTTATCAAATCTGTTGGGCTTTATAATATAGGTACTAACTGACTGACCCATTGGCTTCATTCAAATCCAAAACTCTGTGTGATACTTGAAAAGATACTTGAAAAAACTCTATGTTGTAAAATGATAAATGGACTGAATTTATATAGGAGTTTTCCAGTCATACCAACCACTCGAAACACTGTACCGTAGAGCCACATTCACCCATTCGCACTCACAAACATGCACATATTCACACGCCAATACGCAGATCGGTTGGCAACTTGAGGTTAAGTGCCTTGCCCTGGGGTACGTCAACATGTGGCTAGAGGAAGCTGGAATCAAACCCACAACTTTCAGGTTGTATATTCTCTCCACTGAACACAGTCACCTGTTATTTTATTCTGGGTATTATTAAAATATCATTCGAAATTCTTAAAAACTGCAAACCACAACAGCAAATAAAAAGCTGTTTCTGAGGGGACGCCGCAGTCAGTCCTGAACTCACCATTGAAGCAACTGGAGCCAAAATTCCATCTGCAGACTCACTAAGTTTTATTTAATTAAACGTTGAGCTTTTATGAAGTCATATTGTTTGTCTTTTTATATTATCTCAGTAAATAACCTTTTCCTTGAACAAATAACTTTTCAACTAACCAAAAGTATATAATTTAGCTCTTTTATTTTTCAGGTAACACATTTAACAGTGCCAGTGTACAGTTCTTCTGGCAAAGGAAGGCAAGGCATCAGGGACCATGAGTGAGAATGGCCCTCGAACAGAGGCGCCAATGTACTTTGAGGTGGAGGTGGAGCAACTGGAGCGGGAAGACGAAGAGGAGGAAGACAAGGTCCACTATGACAAAGATGGCGACCTGATCGCTGAGCCTTCCTCCTCATCTGGTCGCGTGTACGACCGCACCACAGTGCTCATTGAGCGAGACCCCATCCGACTAGATGAGGAAGGCGAAGAGGAGGGTCACTGTGGTGGTGATGAAGATGGAGTCACCTTTTTAACTGAAGGGGAGGGCGATGGGGATGAGGAGGAGGGATCTCTGGCTTTTATGGCCGACCCCGATGGGATGTCGCAGGGTTATGTGCACCACACAATTTCTCCTGATCAGATCCAGTTCACAATAAATCCAGGCTCCACCCGGATGCCGCGAAACATAGAGGGCGCCACGCTCACCTTGCACTCCGAGTGCCCAGAGACCAAGCAGAGAGAGGTAAGACTATAGAGATGTATCTCCTGTGATGTAAAGGAAGTATTGCTGTTTTTTTCAGACAAAACGGTGTGGAATATATATGTTGGGGTAGGGCCTCTCATTGATTGTTGTTAGAATAGTACATGGCTTGGGTTGGCTTTTGCTGAAGTAATGGTTTTTCTTTGTTTGCACAAGATCGTTCAGCAATTGCAGCTAATTGCTCAACTAGAGAGCTTTTAAAGATTTTTCTGACAGGTCTAATTCTCTTCCAAACAAAAAAAAATGCATATTGTAAACAACAGTGTTTTCCACTTACTTCCATTCTACTTGGAGCATTGCAGGTTGTGTGAGTACATAGCAGACGGCTCTTTTTGTTCTCCTGGATTTTGTAATGTGATTCATCTAAAAAGAGTTTCAAACAAACAGGAAAAGAGAAACTAACCTGGTTGCTCATTTACTCTGTAGATCTCCCAATGGCTTTGGCACAGATCTCAAAGGAAATGACTGAGACATAAAAACATTATATAAGCCTAATTAACAAACTACAAGCTGCATAGCATCTGTGTAGCAATAGCTTAAGCAGGCGCACTGTACTCATCCTCTCAGGTATTTATGAAGTCCAGATAAGATCCCCATGAATTTTAGGTCTGGATTTGGTTGCAAGCAAGATCAAAGAAGTCCCGTTTGGTATCTCACCTTTTAATCATCCAAGCAGCGCGTTCGAATATGCAGTCTTTTCCAGATATCATTTGAGAGACAACTGGGTCCAAACTGTTATACTATCAGGATTTTCTATTCATGTTTGGGCAAATTTACTCTGTTTTTAAAGATGACCTCAAGTCAGATCTACGTTTAGCTGGTTACAGTTCTTCATTTGCTTAACAAATACACACTCCTACACACTAATATTAATAACAGAAGCTTTTACTCACCATCCCTCAGGTTTATGTTTGTCAGTAAGGATTAAAGCTTAAATGGTTATGTTGTGTACAGTCAATAAATTTTAGGCTTTTATGTATTTCGTACACATCTAGGTTTTTTGGGGTGTACTTACTTTTCCACAACCTTTCCTTTTTTTGAATAAATAATGACATGGTGGAATCTGTGATGTGTACTTTTGTACATCTCAGGCCAGATATTAATAAACACTATGCGTTCAAAACATGATAGCTATACAGGGGTTGAACAATGAAACTGAAACACCTGGTTTTAGACCACAATAATTTATTAGTATGATGTAGGGCCTCGTTTTGCGGCCAATACAGCGTCAATTCTTCTTGGCAATGACATATACAAGTCCTGCACAGTGGTCAGAGGGATTTTAAGCCATTCTTCTTGCAGGATAGTGGCCAGGTCACTACATGATACTGGTGGAGGAAAACGTTTCCTGACTCGCTCCTCCAAAACCCCAAAGTGGCTCAATAATATTTAGATCTGGTGACTGTGCAGGCCATGGGAGATGTTCAACTTCACTTTCATGTTCCATCAAACCAATCTTTCACCAGTCTTGCTGTGTGTATGGTGCATTGTCATCCTGATACACGGCACTGCCTTCAGGATACAATGTTTGAACCATTGGATGCACATGGTCCTCAAGAATGGTTCGGTAGTCCTTGGCAGTGACGCGCCCATCTAGCACAAGTATTGGGCCAAGGGAATGCCATGATATGGCAGCCCAAACCATCACTGATCCACCCCCATGCTTCACTCTAGGCATGCAACAGTCTGGGTGGTACGCTTCTTTGGGGCTTCTCCACACCGTAACTCTCCGGATGTGGTGAAAACAGTAAAGGTGGACTCATCAGAGAACAATACATGTTTCACATTGTCCACAGGCCAAGATTTGCGCTCCTTGCACCATTGAAACCGACGTTTGGCATGGCATGAGTGACCAAAGGTTTTGGCTATAGCAGCCCGGCCATGTATATTGACCCTGTGGAGCTCCCGACGGACAGTTCTGTGGAAACAGGAGAGTTGAGGTGCACATTTAATTCTGCCGTGATTTGGGCAGCCGTGGTTTTATGTTTTTTGGATACAATCCGGGTTAGCACCCGAACATCCCTTTCAGACAGCTTCCTCTTGCTTACCACAGTTAATCCTGTTGGATGTGGTTCGTCCTTCTTGGTGGTATGCTGACATTACCCTGGATACCGTGGCTCTTGATACATCACAAAGACTTGCTGTCTTGGTCACAGATGCGCCAGCAAGACGTGCACCAACAATTTGTCCTCTTTTGAACTCTGGTATGTCACCCATAATGTTGTGTGCATTTCAATATTTTGAGCAAAACTGTGCTCTTACCCTGCTAATTGAACCTTCACAGACTGCTCTTACTGGTGCAATGTGCAATCAATGAAGACTGGCTACCAGGCTGGTCCAATTTAGCCATGAAACCTCCCACACTAAAATGACAGGTGTTTCAGTTTCATTGTCCAACCCCTGTATATCTATCATGTTTTGACTATGTGTTCAAAACATGATAGCTTTTCTCTAAAAGGTGAATAGAGTGCTATTATTCACACTGGCCCGGGGTGGTTGTTTGAGACCGCCACACTGCAATCGACGTTGGTGCTGTGAAACTATTAAATGGGATGTGTTGCATGGGAGGTTAGTCATCTTTGCTGTCCTTTCTGCTCAACCACTTTGACAAACACTGACATGTGGCTGAATCATTCAGTTCAAGTCCCCTCTGAAAGGTCGCACTGTCACAGATTGTCACTTCATATGTCATGGTCTGTTATTTTTGAGCTGAGTCAACAAACTGTTTACTGATTTTCTATAATATATTTTGTTCAGTGAAGTTTTACGAGGAGTAATACACCCTTTCTTTGTCAATTATTTCAGTAGACTTAAATTGTTGTACCTTTCCTTTCCTCCATCCATCAGGTAAAACGCTATCAGTGCACTTTTGAAGGCTGCACCCGAACCTATAGCACAGCAGGAAACCTGCGGACCCACCAGAAAACGCACCGAGGCGAGTACACGTTTGTGTGCAATCAGCAGGGCTGCGGAAAGGCCTTTCTCACCTCTTACAGTCTCAAAATCCACGTCCGTGTTCACACGAAAGAGAAGCCTTTTGAGTGTGACGTGCAGGGCTGCGAAAAGGCCTTTAACACCCTATACAGGTGAGCCTTCACACATCCTTACTGTGCCAGGTTTAGTTTTTCGTCATGCTGCTGGCAGACGTAGCTATTTTTTGTTTGCAACTCATGCTGTCGCTCACAAACGGTCAAGGCCAAACAGATGTCGTGTAAGAATGTCTGCATTATATTGTAGTGTAAATCACTAATTTGACCTGCTTAACTAAAGATTTCATTTCCTGAAAATGATATCCAAGATTTCTTAAATGTATCATATCATTAGGGTATCTATATCTTCAATGCCTTACAAAAGTATTCATAATTTCACATTTGGCGATGTAACAAGAAGGAACTTTAATATCTTCTATCAAAATTTTGTTTGATAGATGCAGAGTGGCATGTAATTGTGAAGCGAAAGGAACATGAGTTTTTTTGCAAATAAAAATCTGAAAAGTGGGGCTTGCATTTTTATTCACCCACCCTTACTCTGATACCCCTAAATTCAGTATAACCAATTGACTTCAGAAGTAATCTGTTTAGTAAATGGAGTCCACCTGTGTCATTTAATTTTATTACAAATCCAGCTGTTTTGTTAAAGCCTTGGCAGTTTCTTTGAGAATGTTAGTGAACAAACGGCAAACAATTTATCATGATTCATTATTGAAATAATCAACTAATTGAGTAATCGTTAACTAAAGTATACATACTCAAAAACATGTAATTTGGTGAAAAAACAACCCACTCAGAGCAGTAATTAAGCTAAAACTGTACGAAAAAATGCATACATTTTGCATTTAGGATAAAAACCTTTTGTATGTTAAATCCAGAAATAAAATCCAGAGTAGCAAAATAATTGTTAGTTGCAGCCTTAATGAAGACCAGGGAACACAGCAGAGATGTCAGAGATCACGTTGTAGAGAAGTTTAAAGCAGCGTTGGGTAATTAAACAAGATCCCAAGCATTGAACGTCTCACTTTGCACTGTTCAAAAAATCATCTGATAATGAACACACTATTCACAGATGCCATACATCCAGTAAGATTGAACTTTCAACTATTTTGCAAAAAATGAGGAAAGATTTCAGTTTCTACATTTGCAAAGCTGGTTAATAGATGTCTCAAAAGCCCTCGGATTTATGTGGTTGAAGAACTATTATATCAGGGAGCTGAATACGTATGCATACCACACTCGATTAGGAACAAAACGAGAATCATATATCATTTTCCTTCCACCTTTATAAATATGCAATGTGTTGGTATATCGCACCCCCACTGATGTTACAGAAATGTTTTATTTTGCTACAATATTCCAAGCTGAAAATATTTCAAATCGTTTTGTCTACACAAATGTAGCCTAACTACTGTTATTTATAAGAAAAGTGTTTTTTTTATTGTTGAAAGTGTAATGAAGTTCTGCAAATCCTGAAAATGATGTAATAACTGGATAAGAAAATGTATCAATTTGTTTTTTTTTAACATGAGTAAAGCTATAATCTTGTACTTAAGAGTACACCTTCAAACGTTATAATATTGTGAAAAATGTGTGCCACTCATATTATATAGGTTCATTACACAGTGAAATATTTCCTGGCTTTATTTCTTGTAATGTTGATAACTATTGCTTACAGATTATGAAATCCCAAAATTCAGTGTCTCAAAGTTAGAATATTACATAAGATCAATAACAAAAAGGAATTTTAAAAATACATTTCATGATTTGAAAAGCATGTTTTTATGCACTTGATACTTGGTTGGGGCTCCTTTTGCATGAATTACTGCATCAATGCAGTGTTGCATGGAGGCGATAAGGCTGTGGTTCTGCTGAGGTTTAATGGAAGCCCACATTGCTTTAATAGTGACCTTCAGGTCATCTGCATTGTTGGGTCTGGTGTCTCTCATCTTCCTCTTGACAATACTCCATAGATCCTCTATGAGGTTCAGGTCAGGCAAGTTTGATGACCAGTCAAGCCCAGTAACACCATGGTCATTGAACCAGCTTTTGGTGCCTTTGGCAGTGTTAAGATAAGATAGACTTTATTGATCTCACAACGAAGAATTTAACTTGATACAGCTTACACAGGTAGGGTGCAGATAGGAAATGTGCAATCAAAGAACAAGGTAAATGTGCAAAAACAAGTAATAAATAATAATAAAATAAGTAAAATAACTTATATACTTTAAATAGTGGAGGTGATTATGCTAAAGCAACAATGATTGCAGGCATTTGCAAATGTCGAGATTATTTGCAGGAGGTAATATACAGTAGAAATGAACAGTGCGGCAGTGGTGGGGATGAAGGACCTGCGGTAGCGCTCCTTCCTGCACTGAGGGTGTCTCAGTCGGCCACTAAAAGAGCTGCTCAACTCCTCTACAGTCTGGTGCACTGGGTGAGAGGTTATGTCCATGATGGATGGATTGTTGGCAGGTACGAAGTCCTGCTGGAAAATTAAATCATCATATTCATGAAGTTCGTCGACGGAAGGAAGCATAAACGCCTGAGCAACAGTTCAGTTTTTTTTTCCTTAGCCCAGAAAAGACATTTCTGACATTGTCTCTGGTTCACCAGTAGCTTGTCATGAGGAATGCGACATTAGTAGCCCATGTGTAGGATTCATCTCCTGTTGTGCCGACTCCAGCCTCAGTCCACTCCTTTTGAAGCCCCTTTTTTAAGGCTGTGGTTACACAACTTGAGGTATATGCACCTTTTTCTATCACACTTGTCCTTCCAATCAATTTTCCATTGTTATACCGAAATACAGCACATTGTCAAAAGCCAGCTTCTTTAACAATTACCTTTCGTGGCTTACCGTTCCTGTGGAGGGTGTTAATGAGTCCTTGTTGGGACAACTTGTAAGTCAGCAGTCTTCCAAACAATTGTGTATAAAAAATCCTTTATTGATCTTATGCAATATTCTAATTTTCTGACATACTGAATTTGGGGTTTTCATTATCTGTAAGCCTTTATCATCAAAAATACTAGAAATAAAGGCTTGAAATATTTCACACTATGTGTAATCGACCAATGTAACATGAGTTTCTGACATGGGTGAATGAAATTCAAATTTTTGGAGATACTTGCATATCATCAGTTTAGATTTTGCTGTAATCTCAGCGCACACCACAGCCTTGCAGCTTCTATAGCTACTATAACAGGATGTCTTGTTCTTCATGGCAAAGTGCCTACAGCATCTCTTACGTGTCACAGCCGTTACCCCAGGGATCCATCGAATGAAACGCATGGATGGATTCTCTTTAATGGAATTACTTTCTCTTCTTATTGCCACTCAGATGGTGCATTACAGCTATCAGGGGGTGTGGACTTGTTCTTGTCTGCCTCTGTTTCTGGCCAATTTGGACAGTTATATTTGAATGCTCTATAGATATATGAATAAATGGTACTTAGGTATACAACAAATACTGGATAAAACTGTTGTGTTCAGCTAATTTCTTTCTCCTTAGGGATCCCAATATAGAGTAATAAACTTGACTGTTTTTGCAGGCTAAAGGCACATCAGAGACTTCACACAGGCAAGACATTTAACTGTGAATCAGAGGGATGCACAAAGTACTTTACCACACTCAGTGACCTGAGGAAGCACATTCGCACTCACACTGGGGAGAAGCCTTTTCGGTGAGAATTTCCATTAAAATCAGTTTTCTTTTTGAGGACCTGAAGCGCTAATAGATACTCGGAGGCAGTGGAAATGGGATGCATCATTGTTCGCTGGTGTATGTAAACAGTTCTAAATTGATGTTTTTGATGTTTACTGAGTAATTTCTTTGCTACTGCTTACAGATGTGATCATGATGGATGTGGGAAAGCCTTTGCTGCAAGTCATCATCTCAAAACACATGTACGAACACATACGGGTATGTATTTTTGGCTTGTTAGCGTTTCTGTTACAATTACTTGAATGGTTCAACATAGTATCAACTGTAGACTGACATGCTTGTTTGCCTCACAGGACTTTGTTGTGATTATGATTATGAATATATTATTTAATAGTTAATATTAATACTTTAGTATTTAGTATACTTTAATACTATTTTATCAAATAATATTTCGGTCTGTTAAGGGTTGTCCTGTGAATACCAGCCCAATATGGCGGTTGCATTAGGACAAAATTGAAAGGGATGAGCCAAGCTTTATGCTAAAACAATCCAACTAAACTACCAAGCAGGATGAAAGAATAAGGAATGGATGGGCTATGTACAATATAAACAAGTTGATTAAAGATGGTTGAAAACTATGACCAACAGAGTGATGCAACATTACCATGCAATGTTATTTATGTTTGAGAACCAAGGATTATCTTGAAGAATCTGGAAGTGATGTTAAGTTAGTCTTGGAACCAACTTTGGCAATAATCAGCATACCTTTAGACAACCATTCACAATGCAAGATCAGATAAAATATTTTAATTAAATAATATTTTAAAGAATGATTTGCTGAATAAAACCAACCTTCTGGATGACCAATTTGGGTAAATGATCTTTAGCAGGCAAGCACGTGTTCTTACCTGTTAGCAGTTGAAGCTAACAAAAGAAGCTTATAGCTTATCATCAGAATCACACACATACCTTTAAAATACCACTAATAAAAGTGGTTAAAATGCATAAGCGTGGACTGCATGTTATGGCCGATCTTCTGTGTTTAAAATCACCCTTTAAATAAAGTTTGTCTTAAAAAAACAAAAACAAACACAGAACACACAAACTGAGCACATGTACTGAGAGATAATCTGCTAGCACTAAAATGGCTGAGTTTTCAACATAAACAAAACCAAACGTCATAAAACAAAAAATGTTTAGATTATTTTATTCTAAATTACTTCTCTCTGCCCAACACTACCTCTTACATGAAACCGTGCTGAGGAAAAGTTGTCCGGGGCGACGAAGTTGAAGAAACATCCACAGTGAACAAAGGTTTAACTGCACCTAACCTCCATAGCTGTGGGGTGGGGCGGCTCGTTCTGTCGGCCGGCCAAACTGCACGTTACTGCTGTAACCACCGGGAAGACTGCTCCACTCGGCGTTGTAGAGCCAGGGTCTCTGCTGGGAACTCTCTGGAACACAGTTTGCTTCTGTAGACCTCAGAGAGAAACGTCAAGCTTGTACCTTAATTACCCCCGTTCATGAATGAATACCGGACACACAAACAGCAATTCATTCCTACTTAACTTTGTGCATATGATCGTGTGATCGTATGACATTCTTGTATCCAGTTTGAAGAGTTATGTCTGTCAAAGAGACATCAGGACACTGTGTCCCTCCGTCCAGTTCCACTGGGGACCTGCATGGAAGAGGTCAATTTGTTGCAAAAGTGGAGTTCTTATTCGGACAGTGACGTCACGGGAAATCCGCTGTTACCCCGTTTCTGGCTGTGTTGGAAGTAGGTTAATGCGATTTATTTTGAAATTTCCAGAAAAGTTCTTATGTTGTCCCCATGGCTGGGTTCCCAACAACTTTGAAGACATATTGCCTCGGAAAAAGCATTCATACCCCTTGATCTTTTCCACATTTTGTCATGTTACAACCACAAACTCCATTGTATTTTATCAGGGTGTTATGTTATAAAACAACACAAAAAAATTAAGTAAAAGGAAAATTAAATAAGTTTTGTAAATGTTTGTATAATGCTCCCTTTAATAGCAATAAATACAGTCTAGTGCAGCCAGTTACCTTCAGACGTCAACTAATTGGTAAATACACAGGTGTGTGTAATTTGATCTCATAAATACAGTTACTTAGCTAAGGCCTGGATTTTGAACATGAATGAACAGTATCACTTAGACCAGGAAACAACAGACATGTTAATAAAGCTGTGGAGATGTTAAGAGCAGGTGGAAGTCATAAAAGTATTCAAAGCTTTGGACATCTCACAAAGCACTGTTGAATCCATCATGTGAAAACTGAATGTACCACACCTGCAAACTTAACAAGACATGACGGCCCATCTAAACCGACAGGCTGAACGCATTAACCTAAATACATCATCCCCAAAATGAAACATAGTGATGGCAGCAGTATGCTGTGGGAATCCTTTTAAATTAGGATAGGGAAACTTTTCATCATGACAGGAAGACAGATGGAGCTACACAAAGCAAAGTTCTGGAAGGAAACCTGCGAGAGGCTTCAAAAGACAAACTTGGTGGGACATTCATCTTCCAGCGAGACCCTGAAAATACAGCCAGAGCTACTATGGAAAAGTTTAGTTAAAATGAAAGAAAGTTTAAAGCATAGTAATAACTTTGCAAGGCACAGAATGTTCTGAACACACAGACACTTTATCTTGTTCAAATGTATTCATTTATTTTTTAGGGGAGAAGCCATTCAACTGTCCTAGTGACGGCTGTGAAAAGACATTTAGCAGCCAGTACAGTTTGAAGAGTCATATCCGAGGCCACGGCAAAGGACAGCCCTTCACCGTCACACTCACCCACCCACACTCTGAAGTGAGTCATTGAACTGCAGCATCTTGGAATATGAAACACGTTTTTGTACAGTTTGTTCAGCTGTCTTGGTGTAAAAGTGTGAATCTAGGTTGGCTGTATTTGAGATTGTGTGTGTTTATGGGCTATACTAGGGTAGTCGACAGGTGCAAACACACAGCAAATGTCCAAAATGCTCTGCAAACACATGAATGATGCAAACTCCAAAACACACAAACACAAAAATCCAATGCAACAGAAAAATGCTGCAATCACAGAAAATAGACGCAAAAGGAAGAATGCTGCAAATACGAAAACAGCAAGTTTGAAAAAAAAAAAAGCAAGTTAGGTTTCCCCCTAGTGGTCTGTTGCACTTCCGTTTTGCAGTAAGTTCGCAGCTTTTTTAAAACTTGCTGCCGTTTTTTGCTGTTTTCATATTTGCAGCATTTTTCTTTTTGCTTCCATTTTTTGTGATTGCCTAATTTTTCTGTTTTAGGGTTTGCTTCATTCATGTTTTTGCAGTGTGTTTTTGCTATTTGCTGTGTGTTTGCACCTGCTGGCCATAGTAATGCACATGAAGTTAATTTTCCATTTTTTTTATATACACTGCTCAAAAAAAATAAAGGGAACACTCAAATAACATCCTAGATCTGAATGAATGAAATGTTGTCATTTAATACTTTGTTCTGTACAAAGTTGAATGTGCTGACAACAAAATCACACAAAAATCATCAATGGAAATTAAATTTATTAACCAATGGAGGCCTGGATTTGGAGTCACACACAAAATTAAAGTGGACAAAACACACTACAGGCTGATCCAACTTTGATGTAATGTCCTTAAAACAAGTCAAAATGAGGCTCAGTATTGTGTGTGGCCTCCACGTGCCTGTATGACCTCCCTACAACGCCTGGGCATGCTCCTGATGAGACGGTAGATGGTCTCCTGAGGGATCTCCTCCCAGACCTGGACTATGCGGCCCTCCAAAGAAATGCCACCCCACACCATTACTGACCCACTGCCAAACCGTTCATGCTGAAGGATGTTGCAGGCAGCAGGTCGCTCTCCACGGTGTCTCCAGACTCTGTCACGTCTGTCACATGTGCTCAGTGTGAACCTGCTTTCATCTGTGAAGAGCACAGGGCGCCAGTGGCGAATATGCCAATCCTGGTGTTCTCTGACAAATGCCAAGCGTCCTGCACGGTGTTGGGCTGTGAGCACAACCCCCATTTGTGGACGTCAGGCCCTCGTACCATCCTCATGGAGTCGGTTTCTAACAGTTTGTGCAGACACATGCACATTTGTGCCCTGCTGGAGGTCATTTTGCTGGGCTCTGGCAGTGCTCCTCCTGTTCCTCCTTGCACAAAGGCAGAGGTAGCGGTCCTGTGCTGGGTTGTTGCCCTCCTAACGTCTTCTTGGTGTACTGGCCTGTCTCCTGGTAGCGCCCCGGGCTCTGGGCACTACGCTGACAGACAAGAAAAACCTTCTTGCCACAGCTGCTGATGTGCCACCTGGATGAGCTGCCTACCTAACCCCCTTGTGTGGGTTGTAGAGTCCGCTATGCTACCCGAGTTGAAAGCACCCCCTACTTTCAAAAGTCCCCCCAAAACATCACCCCAGAAAGCAATGGGTACTGAAAATTTGGTCCCCCCCTGAGAACCATCCTTTTTTGATGTGTTTTGCCTAATGCCAAAGTTTCCCCCCTGTTGTTATTCTTTTTGCACAAAGATGTGAAATTGATTTTCAATCGGGTTTTGTTCCTAAGTGGAAGTTTGATTTCACAGAAGTTTAAATTTATTTGGGAGTTATATTGTGTGGTGATATTAAATATTATATTATATAAATATTATATTTATAAATATATAATAAAATATATATTTATATATATATATATATATTTTATAAAATTATATATTACATTACACCACACACACACCCACACCCTCTTTAAAGAGTTGTCTTTATTTTCATGACTATGAATATTCTAGCTTCACACTGAAGCCATCAAAACTATGAACTAGCACGTGGAAATTTTAAACTGAAAAAAAAAGTGTGAAACAACTGAAAAATATGTCTTAATTCTAGGTTCTTCAAAGAGCCACCTTTTGCTTTGATTAGCTCCCCACACCTTGGATTTGTTTATGAGCTTCAAGAGGTAGGTCACTTGGGAAATGGTTTTCACTTCACAGGTGTGCCCTGTCAGGTTTAATAAGTGGGATTTCAAGCCTTATAAATGGGGTTGGGACCATCAGTTGTGTTGTGCAGGAGGTGGATACAGTACACAGCTGATGGTCCTACTGAATAGACTGTTAGAATTTGTATTATGGCAAGAAAAAAGCAGCTAAGTAAAGAAAAACAAGTGGCCATCATTACTTTAAGAAATGAAAGTCAGTCAGTCCGAACAATTTGGAAAACTTTGAAAGTGTCCCCTGGCATACTGAACCAGCATGGCTACCACAGCATCTTGCAGCGGCATGCTATTCCATCCGGTTTGCGTTTAGTTGGACCATCATTTATTTTTCAACAGGACAATGACCCCAAACACACCTCCAGGCTGTGTAAGGGCTATTTGACCAAGAAGGAGAGTGATGGGGTGCTGCGCCAGATGACCTGGCCTCCACAGTCACCAGACCTGAACCCAATCGAGATGGTTTGGGGTGAGCTGGACCACAGAGTGAAGGCAAAATGGCCAACAAGTGCTAAGCATCTCTGGGAACTCCTTCAAGACTGTTCGAAAACCATTTCAGGTGACTACCTCTTGAAGCTCATCAACAAAATGCCAAGAGTGTGTGAAGCAGTAATCAAAGCAAAAGGTGGCTACTTTGAAGAACCTAGAATATAAGACATGTTTTCAGTTGTTTCACACTTTTTTGTTCAGTATATAATTCCACATGTGTTCATTCATAATTTTGATGCCTTCAGTGTGAAGCTACAATATTCATAGTCATGAAAATAAGGACAACTCTTTGAATGAGAAGGTGTGTCCAAACTGTTGGTCTGTACTTATATATATATATATACACACATTTTAAGAGTTGTTAAATAAACTTTTTTTGAGTCATTCAAATTCTCCTTGAAAAAAAAAACATTTAATTCATTTTTTACAAAAAAAATCTAACTTTTTCAATTGACCCATTTCTCTTAATTACAGGATGCAAATCACTCGCTGTGCCTCAGTGACTTGAGTCTCATCTCTACAGACTCGGAGCTACGAGAGAACATAAATAATGCAAGTCTAGCTATTGCCTGATTTTTGTTGAAACCAAATTGCATTCATGTGGAGAACCTGTCAAGATAATCAAAATTAATTAGTGCCTGCATTATTGAGACAGATAATTGGACACCTTCATTTTTCTCTCATTATTCATACATACACGCAGGTGCATCTCAAGATATTAGAATGACTTTATTTCAGTAATTAAATTTAAAAAGTGAAACTCAGTTTCATAACTTCATAGAAAACTTGAGTATTAAATAAGACCAATAAAAAGGTCATTGCTATAGAAACTCGCTGTTCAGTGTTATATCAAGCATATTGATGGAAAGTTGAGTTGAAGGAGAAGATCTGGTAAAAGAAGGTGCACAGGCAACAAGGATAGCCGCAGCTTTGAAAGGATTGTAGCGAAAAGCTCATTGACTAGTCTGTTGCCAAGTGGTCTCAGAAGTACTCTTTTCAGATTAAAGTAAATTTAGCATTTCATTTGGAGATTTCATGGAGATTCATAGATTCCAAGTTAAATAAGGTCTAGCATGATATTGCCACAATGATAAATGGGGGCAACTGTAGTTCAGTGGGTAGAGTAGTTATCTTTACGGTCTAAAAATTGTTGGTTCAATTCCAGCTTCCTCCTGCCACATGTTGATGGCCACACTGATCTGTGTATCAGTGTATGACTGCAAATGAGCGGTCGGTATCAATAGAGACGCACTGTATAAATTCAGTTCAGCAATGTCATCTGCTTTGGACACAAATCAAAGCAGCCATCTACCAGGAAATTTTAGAGCAACTACTTTCTTCTGCAGACAAGCTTTATGTAGATGTTGTCATTTCCCAACAGGACTTGGCACCTGCTCAACTGCAAAAAGTATCATACCTGATTTAATCACCATGGTATGCTTAATTGGCCAGCAAACTGGTCTGACCTAACCCTAACAGAGAATCTGTGGTGTTTCGTAAAGAGAAAGATGAGAACCGGCAGACGGGTTGAAGGCCAGTATCGGTCTTAAAATATTTAAACTTTCTGAGAAACAGAATTTTGGGTTTTCATCAGTTGTCAGTCATTGCAGTGAACAGGAATAAATGCTTCTAAAATCAGTGTGTAATTAATCTGTCATCTTTGATGACATTTCTAATTTAAGATGAG
Source organism: Crenichthys baileyi (assembly GCA_036173005.1). Lineage (NCBI taxonomy): Eukaryota > Metazoa > Chordata > Actinopteri > Cyprinodontiformes > Goodeidae > Crenichthys > Crenichthys baileyi. The sequence goes on from JAHHUM010000035.1 coordinate 368,306, forward strand.
CCTGTATTTGTAATCTAATCAAAATGATCAATACTTGTTGGCTGTTATTTTATATATTTTTGTTCAATTTGACTTTTACAGGCTCAAAACTTGGACCTCAGCAATGTGACTCCTATTAAAATCTTTGAACTCATGTTCCAGAGTCCTGAAAATAGCATCAGCCAAGATGATCCCCATCCCAACAGTAAGACAACGGAATTAAATCTAAATTTAATCTGTTTGCTTAAATAATAAAATAAAGTTGCCATGACAAAGTTTTGGTGTTTTGTTCTCAGAGAACCCAGGTGAAACATTCTGTGTAGAGACCTCTGCTCAACCAGGAGTGGCTGATGCTTCGCCTGTGATCTCTTTCTCTGTTAATCCTACCTCCTCATCATCCTGCTCCAACAATGCTGCTGTCATGGAGGCTTCTTCCCAACATATTCAGAATTCCTCCTCTCAGGCACACACTCCTGTTCCTGTCACAGTTAGTGTCAGCTCCACGCAGACTCCCCCTTTCATGCCCCTAAGTGGGGCTCAGCAGATTTCAGATGTGCCTCAGGCTGTCCAAGCACCAAACCATGTCACCTCTCAACACTATGTGGCACTGCCACCTACATTCCTGCAGTCAGAAAGTGCTACTCAGGCTTCTCTTCTACCACAGCCTGTCCCTGTTCACCCTCCAGTGGCTCCAGCTCTGACCTCCACAGGCTCAGCTTCTGCAGCCACCACAGCTGATGGGCTTTCAACTGTGGCTCAACCTGTGCCTTTGCCCAATAGCGCTGTCACCAACACTGGCCCCAGTCAGGCTTCAACCCCGGCCACCATCACCTTAGCATCGACCCCAAACATGCTGCAGCCCAGCCTCGTCATGTCGGACCAGAACCTCCAGTGGATCCTGAGCAGTGCTGCAAATAGCCAACAGAACCCTGAGCAAGCAGTGAGTACTGCACACACCCTGGGTTAACATTAAAAATTCACTTTTTATGCCAATCCTTTTTAAGGGTAATGTAAGTTAGTTAGCTTTCACAGACAGATGTCAGCTAAGCCTCTGTTCTTGGTTAGTGAGATGTTTTCATTTTTTTATGACACATGTACCTCCTGCAGTTCTTTGGTTTACCAAACTGTTGTGGAAATCAATTTGGCAATTTGCTGTTTTGATGTTCATTTACAGTCTCATCAAGGAGCTCCTAAAGTGGAAAAGGTTTTTTTTACTACAGCCATACCAGTTGGAGCAAATGCTGGTAAGCCCTTTCATATGTTCATATTTTTGGGCTATGGGCAAAAAAAAATTATTAGATTAAATAAAGAATGTGTTTTGCCATGCAGTAGAGAATGTACCTTGGATAAGATCAATTAAACGCCAGTCTTTGGCCCACCCAGATGCTGTCACTGTAGTAGTTTGCTACAAAGGTTAATGTAAAATGTTTTTAAAAAGTTTCAAATATTGGCAACAACAAAATGATTTTAAATAATACAACCCAGATGAAGGAATATTTTGATGCAAATAGAAAAGTTTATTTAGAATTTCACTTTTATTTAAACTGCTATTGAGGCTAGAAATGGTTCATGTTTGATGGAAAAACAAATCAATCAGTGCATCATCATAAAAGTAGTGTGAATTAGGAGTTGACTCTTGCCCTCTTTGCAGTCAGAAACAAATGACTACTACAGTCATCCTGAGTTCAAGCTGTCTTTTTCAGGTAACTCAGTCCAGCAGATTGGCCTCAGCCTGCCCGTCATCATCATCAAACAGGAGGAGACCTGCCAGTGCCACTGTGCCTGCAGGGACTCTGTGAAAGACAAGACTGCAAAGAGTGCCTCATCAATCATTTCAGCCCCTTCACAGCAGCCAACTCCAGAGCCCACTCCCCAGCTGTCATCTGAGCCTCCACACCATTCAACCACTTCATCTTCCTCATGCTGCCTCCCCAAGTCTTCCTCCAAGGTGGGTGAGCCAAGGCCAGAGGCCCCTTCTTCTTCTTCTTCCTCCTCCACCACTGCAGCTCAGAGTTTCTCCCCTATAGTGAGCAACACTGCCACCAACCTTTCCCCATCCGAGGGGTTAGCCAGTATGGACGTCTCAGACTTCCTGTCCATGCAGAGCCCCGAGACGGCCGCCAACATCGAAGCTCTGCTGCTGGTTGCGGATGACTTCAACATGACCACCGACAGCGGTTCTTAAGTTTCCTTTTGACTTGGGCACACCATGTTTTTCTATTCCACCCACAACTCCAATAATTCTTCAGAGATGCCTCATCTGTGACCCTGTATAGTTTGTGCATGTAAAACCCTGTGTTGGTGCAGTGCATTCTGTTCTGTATGGCACTGTGTGGCATATAAGCAAACCTGTACCAACTAGGAGTACGTTTTCAGTTTATCTTCTTTGCAGTAGCTGTGGTTAGTTTGCTTACAGAGATTTAGCAGCCCTTAGGCAAATTAATTCTGACAAGAAGCAGTTGATCCTCTGTGGAAATCATTACCTGTATATATTAATCCTAATGAGATCTACTCATGAACTTTTGAAATTACTGTTGTCAAAGCACTGATAATATAAAAGGTCTCAGAGGTTTTATAACTGAGCAGGAAGGAAAAAAAGATCTGTATATCTTTGTACTGTACCATAGGTCCTATCAAATGCTTCAAACTGGTACACAACTGACCAGAATGCACTGTATATTGGAGGAATTTGCTCTTACTTTAATCATGTTTGATTTAAAGCACCATTTAGCCTGTATGAAGTGATTTCCATAGAATTCATGTTATTGGAAAACTAATGTTATCAGGAAAATGTGATTACTCATTGAGAGAAGAACCCATGATCAGCTGCCTTTTTTTTTTAATGGCATTAAGTCAATTAGTAAGTTGCCTCCAACTTAAACTAACTTAACTTTTGTATATGTTAATTTATTTAAATGCTTGATTCTTATACTGGTGAATTTATACTATTAGAGCAGAAAAGTAATCTAATAATTTATTTCAATCCGGTGTGCTTTCAAGTTGAGCTTTTTTTTCTTATTTGGTTATCGAGATGCTTAACACATTTTGCTGAAAGCAAGTTTGTGAAAAGATTATCCTCTAGTTTAATGCACAGTGAAGCAAACTATCATCTAGGATCTGAAAGATATGACCACACTTACAGTTTGCAACTACTGTCACCATCCATTGTTTTTTAGGGTTGTGACCCTCTCAGGGATGCATCAAGTCATGACTGATCCCCGAGTTCGTTAAACGCGTTTCCTTTGACCGAAAGGCTCACACTTGCAGTAGCCCTATGTTTTGCTGCACTCTTCCCTGTGTTTTGCACACTTTGTTGTAAAAAGAATAATTTCACAGCTTGTTAGCTGAGAGGTGACACCACTACAGACCTTTTTGTATACAACTGCTGTAAAGTAGCATTTAGAAGCTGGTGTCTGTAGACTTTGTAAATAGAGTACATTTTAGTCTAAGCATCTTTGAGAACCTTGTAGATTTCAGGATTTGTATTTTTGTATAGAATTGAGCTCAGAGTTTGAAGGTAATCTATCCTTGCATATTTCCATCCCAGTCAGTTTTAAGTTTTTGTTGAATTGTTCTATAAGCAACTGGGCTTCTGTACAGTCAATCTTTGTAAGATACGTAACTTATAGCCTGTTGGGAAGAGTAGAATTTAACAGTATTGTTTCACATGGGACACAATGCAATGATGACAGAGCTATGGCATTATCTCCTGCAGGTTTTTGTATGGAAGCTCCTTGGCCTTACAAACTATTTTGTAAGCATATTTGCCTCTATCCTCTTCTTTAGATGTCAAAATGTCAGTCTTCATCTCATAATCTCCCAAAGCACATCACCTTGGTCAAAACAGTATAGGGTGATTCACATTTTAGTTTCTAGAATGGATGTGTGCAAGAATGTAATAAATTGCTGTATGATGCTTCAGAAAACTGATTTTTAATCCATGGTTATTGTCGAAATTTGCAAATCTGTCTTTTGTCCTTTTCACATCAATTAAGAAGAGCGTCTTTGAGAGGCAGAATAATCCGATGACATCTTGTCTCGAGTCAGCCAACGCAATGCTGGTCACATTTAGTAAATTCAAATGTAGTACTCCGGAAAAGATAAAAACCATCCCTCTTTTGTTTGTTGATGACCATGGAGCACATATACTTGTAATTATAGCTGAGGCTCAAACAAAATTGGTGCTTTAAAGTTTTTATAGGCTTTGACTGCTGTTCACCATTTTCAGGCCAATTCTTGTTCCAAACTGTTGAGGTGTTCAGAACGGCCCAAAAATCAAATAAAAATGCAGCTCTGACAGTTATCAATGATGTTAGACTGGAGAAGGTGAGGAAAGCCCTCTTGTTTGGCTCAAAGCTCTTTCTGACAGTTGAAATATTTGTCAAGTTGTCTAATTACATGTTCTATGAAACCCAGTTTGTAATTTATTAAACCTTTAAATCACTATGAAATGTCAGAAAAAAAAGAGCAATATAAAGCTTTTGGGGGCTTTACGTCACTGTAATTGGGGTCAACTTTGAATGTTACACCACCTAGACCAGGCAAACCTGAACAGAATTATTTTACACTGATTGCAGATTATTGAAAATCTAGCTTGAGTAATTCTGTCTCGGTTGACCAGTCATAGAGGTGTAATTTTTAAGCTGGACCTCGTGCAAGGTAGTGATAGACCATCACCCCTCAGAAGTGATGGTCACCTTTCTGTGATTTCAGTTTATTTAAAACCCGCTAATTCACAACCACTGTTGTTTCAAAGCACTTTACAAAAAAAGTCAGTTTAATCCATTTATACAGACGTCAGTCCATTCCCATTTGATCCTGGTTATTAAACAGTGCACTCAAGTTTAGGTTATTATTGAAACTGATTAAACAAGTCACTGACTTGCAGCAATCACCTTCATAAACTATAGGCCTCAAATGTTTAATAGAATCTGTGGAATAGTTATGTCCAGGTTTGAACTGTGTTTAAAAAGACTGGCCACATGTAAAGTTGTCTTAGACTTAAAGCAAAGCCCATATTTATTATTCCTCATTAAACATAATTAGTATAACATGATACCTTCTAGTTTGACAGCTCTAATTAGATTTCCAACTAGAGTGGACCGAAGGTAGTCCAGAGTAATTAAGCAGCATAATTGCCCTTTAGTCAAGTCCTGAATAAGAAGCTGAGACTTGGATTTGAACTTAGGAGTCTTCTGAAAAGTGTAGTTGGCTCAAACCCAAAAAGGAACATGTTCCTAAAAATGCAAGTTTTTTTCAAATCCAAAACAGAAGTTCCAGGTTTTGTGCTTTTAAAGCAATCTATAAATAAGGTGTGTTTACAATTTTTGGAATTTACTGTAAGTTTTAGTGCCCTCAGTTGCATGGTGTGCTTAAAAGCACACAGCATATAAAAGTGTCTAAACTTTTGAATAAGGTTGACTATTTAGAGACACCAAAAAGTACTACAAGGAAGCCAAGCACCATTCCTTTCATTTGTGCATGTATTGTAAATTTACAGTACAAAACTATGCAATGTAAGCTGGCATTTAGTTTAGTTACTGACTCAAGACATTTTTTGTTTGTCTTCTACATGATTTGCAAACATTTGCAGCTCTGAGGCAAAAGTTGAGTTTTCTGCACACTTGTGCGTATTGAAAAGGACAGTGTGAATCTGGACTTTAAATAGTGTTCTTCAGGTACTGTGCCCACATATTTTGCAGCTGTATTTGATCAAAAATGTTATTTAAAAAAAAAAAAGAAGAGGTATGTAGAGAACGATTCTGTTCTAAGAATTATGGTCAAACATACAGCTTTCCCTATTTTTAGCCTCAGTGTGTCTGACTTACTGTCATAGCCTTTTGCATACGTGATCATTTGTCAGCTTTTATTCTCAAAACTGAAGCTTACTGCTGCCAATATTTTTTTTCTTATTAAACAGAAAGATGGTTTCATAGCCCAGGTTTGACTTATGTCTACTTAAGTTATAGAAGATTATGACATTTGTTTGGAAGCAGGAATATTGATCACACACACATGGTAAAAATAAACTAAACATTGTGTTTTATTTTCTTCCCCCAAATGAACAGTTTTAACATAGACGTTATGCTTCCAAAGGAATGTTGTACACCCAAAGAGTGAGAATTAAGGATATGTATTTTTCAAAGAATGTATAATGTGAATTTTTTTTTTGCTTGTTTTGTACAGTGATAAATACCTATGAATTAAGAGCAATATAGTACTAATAAAACCTTATTCATGTCACATAAATGTTCAGTGTGCTCTGATTTGTTTGCCTCCTAACAGGATTGACAGCTTTTATTCAGTTACATTTCATGGTGACATTTCTGGGTGTGGTTCTTCAGTTTCTTTCTGTGGCTTTAAGTATACATCCTGAAGAGATTTGTTCTGTAGAAAGATGCATGATTAGACATTACGCAAGAAAAAAGTGTAAACAGAAAAAGTACTCACCACTAGGATATCTTTAAGCGCCTTTAGGTCATCCAGGACAGTGTTACACACATCTATATTCTCAGAGAGGGTGGCCAGCCTGACATCAACTTTCTCTTTCTGCAGAATTTTGACAAATTACAGCCAAATATTAAAAACATCTCAAAGAATTAGACTATTGAAAAGTTAATTTTAGTAACTTAGTTTTTACTACAGCTTAAAACTAATGAAAACCAAAATTCAGTTTCTCAGGAAAAATCAAGTTTTTCCCTCCAAGAAATTGTTATGGTCATCTTTTTGGCCTACACAATCCTAGGGTGAGGGAGACTGCAGACAGTTTTCCAGCAGACAATCAGTGACACCCTCCACAAAGAGGTTAAACCACAAAACATTGCTAAAAGATGTCTGTTTTCCAGAGTGCTGTATCCAATCATAATGTAAAATGTACAAGGCAAATGTACAAGGCAAAAGTGTGGCAAATAGAGATGCATAAGCAACAGATTACAGCTTCGTGTGGAAAGCAAAGCCCATTCAGGAATTTGGGGGTCACAAGGCGTGGACAATGGCAACGGTCAGTACTTGAAGAGCCACCACACAGACATTTCCAGGACATGGGCTACAACTGCTGGACTCCTTGTGCCAAGACACTACTAAATCAGAGATGATGTGAGAAGCCCTTTACCTGTGTTGAGAAGAAAGGGACTGGACTGTTGCTTAGTGGTCTAAAGTCTTCTATTCAGATTAAAGTTTGGAACTAAAGGTCCCAAGATCCAGAGGAAGATTGGACAAGCAGAGAACACAAGTTGAATTGATTTAGGACACCAATGCCATAGAATAAGTTCTACTGAGTGTTGTCAAGATCTCAACAGAGCCACAGGCTGGTTGATTCAGGCAAATGAAGCCCAGACAAAGTACAAACCTTTCAGAAGGCTAACTTTTCTGTATCAAGTCTTTTTTCTAGGGCCATACAATATTGGAGAGATATGAAACTGCAACATTGCTGAATATGACAATCACAATATTAATTTTAGTTATCATATTCCCTCTTCTTAAGTTTCATCTTGGTCCCCAAGAGTTCTTTTAGGTGAGGACATAAAAGACGTGAAAGTCCATCCAAGTGACCAAATATCTTATTGGTAAGCAGATTTAGCACAAAACATTGGCTTACACATATTGCATCCAAGCAGTGCTTTGCTATTGCAATAATTAAATAGTTTGTTGATTTGTCTGGCAATATTCAATTTTTTGATCAACAGTATTTTTGTTTTTTCAATCAGCTGTAAGCTAAAAATTTAAACATAAAAAAAATCTGAAATATAGCTGCTGTGTTATAAACCTGTATCATGACTGAATTAAGTGTTTAACAGTTCAAGTTTATTTAGCCGCAAACGTGCTGCTGAAAGATCCGTTTGGACATGCAGTTTTCAGACCTGTAATGTTGAAACCGACCTGTTGCAAGCCAACCAGGTCCTCCTCGACAGTGTGCTTCAGATCCGCATCCTTTAAGCCATCTGTTTAAGTGAAAACATTTAAAATGACAAACTAGTTAACAAGTGTTTGTTTTAACCATTATTATTATTATTATTTTGGATGGATTAGAAAACGGCTTTACCTGTGTCCGAGGCCATGGCTGTAGATAGACCTCGGTATTTCATTGCCACTCGGTATTTTTTAAAGCAGTCACAGGTGTTTCACATTTTCCTAATTGGCCCATCGCGTGGTGACGTAATCCGTCAAGGACTAAACGTGCAACAACCCAATACATACAAAAATAAATAATTTTTTTTTTTTTAATAAAAATATTTTGATAACATGTTTACTTTGTACGAGGGCCATGCTAAGAGATTTTTTTTAATTACGAAAATAATGTGGTAAGTCATAACATTACGTGAATGAAGTAATAACAGCTCCTCTTCCAGAAAACAAGCAATTTCTTCTAAGTCCGTGGGTTTCTTTCTCCGAAACAGACACAGTCATATGCGCAATCCTTTCAAAGTCCTGATACTGGTAATAATTTGATGCACATGTGCTAAAAGATTAGGAACGTCCTTATTTGTGAAACCGATACTAAAGTATAACTCTACAAGCTGCTCCACATTCCTGATTTTAAAGACTGCGCTTTTTGGATGAGTTGTCAGAAAAAAATCCGACTTTATTCTCGTAGTTAAAAAAAAAACTCGGCAGTTATACCTTTAAGAAAGTGACGCCATCGTTCATTTGCGTAACCCGGAAGTTATCTGACATTACATCAGGCAACAACATGCTCCTGGTTGGTGGAATAGCACGCCGTAGTTTCTGTTGAGCTTGATTCTATGAGTTTGTTTGGATTTCTTGCTGCGGGGTTGATCAAATTCAGAGGATCTCACAATTCAGCGGTGGCTCGTCGACTCGAACCCGAGATGTGTAAAGTACCGAAGACCAAACTGCTCCGTTTGTCGCCGCCGACCTCCAACGGGCCGGCGGTTCATCAGGAGACCCACACAGGTACCCATGTCAGCATGTAATTCGGAATCAATCAGTAAACTGGTTCCCAGTCAGTTTGTAGACGCAGATAGTTTTGTGGCTGAATGGGAATCTATGGGAATCGTAACATAAACCAAAACACACGTCAGCTCTCTGAAAGCGTTGTTAAACCTTAATTTTTTTTTTTTATCACGTTAAAGGGACTTTGAGAAGACACATACAATCAATAGATGAACTGTTGTGGGTTTTAAGTAATAACTTAATCCATTTTTCTCTGTGACAATTTTTAGTTTCGTTTATTCAGGCATGGGTTTGTATGAGATTCTGATATTATAATCCTGTGTACTATTACCACGGTTTCACTGCATCACAGTATTTACGCTGAGGTTTTAGGCAATAATTCTCACACATCGGCCACTTTATTGGTTACATGTTAGTAGCATCACCACTCAGTTGCTGCTGCTATGTAGGCAGCGCACAGTGAAATCATTGGCATGTTCAAGAAAACCAGTTTGAGGTGATTTAGGTTTAGTGGCTTGGAGCATTATCCTACAGGAGGTACCATCAGGGTCATATAGAGACGGAGATGGTGAGCAGCAATACTCAGATAGGATGTGGACTTTAAACACTATGAAAATGCTGCTATGGGTCTCAAAGTAGGCCAAGAAAATATCCCTTAAACCGTCATTTTACCACCAGCCTGAGCCATCCATACAAGGCAGGATGGATCCATGCTTTTACGTTGTTTTCACCCAAATCTCACCCCTCCACCTGAAAATCGCAGCTGAAATTGAGATTCAACAGACGTGTCATGGTTCTTCCAACCTGCTGTTGTCCAGTTTGTTGAGTTTGTGTTAATTTTAGCTGACAGGAGTGGCACCCAGTGTGGTCTTCTGCTGCTGTAACCCACCTGCTTCAAGGTTTAGTGCGGTTAGAGATGGTGTTCTGCTTTGTTTGCAAATGATAGCTTCAAAGGCAGGATAATACTGTTTTTTAGCAACACAGAGCAGAAGCAGCTGCTCTGTCTTGCTAGAAGAAACATTTGGGATTTTTTTAATAATAAAGATTATAAAGTTTTTAAATGACTGGGAAAATAGCTACAAAATAGACACTTCCAACATTTTTAATACATGTTTTTTCTGTTTGTGTTTGGGACCATTGTCTTATTTCAACACCCAGTTCTACTCAGGTTTCAACCATCAGACCCAAACTATCACCGTCTAGAGGAACTAAAGTGGTCAAAATGTTCAGAGAGAAAACTCAGGAACCACTAAGGCAGGGGTGTCCTACTCCAGTCCTCGAGGGCCAGTGTCCTGCAACTTTTAGATGTGTCCCTGGTCCAACACGCCTCAAACAAACGGCTGCATTTCCTCCTCAGTATGCAGTCAAGTTCTCCAGAGTCCTGCTAATGACCTAATTATTTGTTTCAGGTGTGTTGAAGCAGAGGGACATCTAGAAGTTGCGGGTTACCGGCCCGCGAGGACTGGAGTTTGACACCTGTGCACTAAGGTTTAAAGCCACCATGAACTGGGAACTACTGGAACAAGTGTTACTGACTGTCCACAGTGAGGCATTTTTTTCCCCTCGAATGAAAGGCTGCTGACCAAGAAAGACAAACATTATTTCTGGCATTATCCCGACCTGAACCCTACGGAGAATTTATGAACTGTGCTTAAAAGCAGGTCCAGAACGTCAAATATCGATTCAGAAAGGTTCTAGCAGCTTGTTGACGGGCGCAAAAGCATGTGGTTTAGGTGCAACTTGCTATAGGAGGTCTAATCAAAGTTTTGAGGTTTGAGGTGTGTATGTATGCATTCTTTTGATGTTGCTTGTTTTATGGCCATTTCATTCTGAAGGAGCGCAGTTCAAATATGTATGTATTATTGTCAGTGGTGAGATCCTGCTATTGATCGTCTGCTTACCATTTTGTTTTCCCTCAACCCCCAGATGATTCGGAAATCCTGAGCTGCACAGTGAAGGCTCTGAAAGATGGTCACATTGTCGCAGTCCCCACAGACACTATCTACGGCCTGGCGTGTTTGGCCCAAAACACTGAGGCTGTCAAAAAAATCTACGGAGTGAAAGAACGGAACGGCCAGAAGCCGCTGGCGATTTGTGTTGGAGAAATTCAGGATATCTATCAGTGAGTGTGCTGATCTGCATCATGATTAGATTTTGACTTAGGAGAGGCTTTTAGTTCTTTTTTGTACACCTAAAGTGACTGTGTGTTCGGTTTAGTCATTAAAGAGGTAGAGGACCCCTAACTATTTGTTTCCTGAGTAGGTACTGTAAGGTGAAGGTGAAGGAGGAGCTTCTGCGTGATCTCCTGCCTGGTCCTGTCACTCTGGTGTTTGAAAGGTCTGAAGAGCTGAATACAAATCTCAATCCATTTACTTCAGTACGTCTCCTTTAATCGGACAGCAATTTAAGCAAAATCACAAGTGATGTGTCCTTTTAGGAGGTCAGCTGTTATATTCATGCCCGTGTTTCGCTTAGCTTGTAGGCGTTCGTATCCCTGATCATGCCTTTATGAGGCACCTCTGCCAGATGTGTGGGGAACCACTGGCACTGACCAGCGCCAACATCAGCTCGCAGACCAGCACAGTGGAAGTATACGTAAGTCTCAGAAACAAATGTTGGGTTTTGAACGGTGGGCAGTGTTTGGTAAGCTGAATGTGGCTGTTTTCATGTTAAAGGAGTTTCAGGAGCTTTGGTCAAAACTAGCTGTGGTGGTGGATGGAGGACCAATAGGAGACGAGACACGGCAGGGGTCAACGGTGATTGACCTGTCCGTACTTGGTAAATACCGGGTCATCAGACCAGGCTGGTAAGTTTTCTGATCAGGTGCTGTTTCAAATAAATAAATGTCCCCAGCACTGAATACTAGCACTAGAATAACTAGAAATTCTGTGATATTCTTAGAGGTAAAGACTGTAATTTCTGGATTCCTGAGCACATCCTCCTTTCCTATTCATGCAGGAAAACTCTGATATCTTGAGTCTGCTCTAACGTTATAAAACAGATGGTAAACTTTTGAAACTTAGCAAACTGGCTGCAAAGGTATGGGTTTTTATTCAGTAAAAAGACTTTGCAGTGAGAGTTCGTTTTTATTTTCTTTAAAAAATCCACGTGTATGAAGCACCTGCTGTGTTACCGTTTCAATGCAGCACCATTACAATGTACTCAGTGAAAAATCTGCCGTGATTATGAATTGTCTTAATTAAGGACCTACTGTAATCAGCTGTTTGGCATTAATTCGCCTGATTAGACACAACCTCAGCTTAAATATCTGCCAGGAAGGATTAAATGACAGAGTCAGCTCCTTATATTGTGTTTATTTTTGCCTCTCTGACTCTGAGCTCCATCGCCGTCCCCCTCTCCCCCAAGCCTCCCACGCTTACTCTGAAATGGACTTGGTGTGTTAAACAAGAAATGACCCTAATTCTGTTTTCAGTGCCCCTTCTGCCACGCTCGACATGTTGGAGCACAAATATGGAATGTCAGAGGACTCGGGGGAGGAATGACCTTTAAACCCCACGCACTCCAAACGCATGCTAAGACGCACAACCAGCTCTGGCCCAAAGACACTCAGGAAAGCAAGAATATGAGAACTGGACATTCCAGTAAAAAAGAACATAACTCTACGGCCGCAGGTGGCGGCTTTCTTCTCAAACTGAGAGTTGCTTTATCTTTTTGAGATTAAATTTTACTTTCGGTTAACCGTTAGTCATGGGGTGGAGAAGTGTTTCACGATGTATCAGTTCAGTTTATTCAGAAAGAGACTTAATAAGGTCAGTTGAATGTTTAGTAATATTTTCTTTGTTTAGCAGTCATTTTTACTGTATGCCTAAGATATCCTTTATAACACCATGAAAGGAATGTACTTATAAATAAACTGTATGTTGTTTTAAGACAGCACATTAATTTCAATAATCTATAAGATGCTGCCCAGTTTTTTTTTGTTCTGCCATTTGCCTACTTGCATCTTAAAGTGGAGTTGTTTTTTTATCTTAATTTCTTGATGCAGCTCTGTTTAATGAATTATTATAATAAAAGTTTTATTCAACTTTTAACTTTCTTTACGCATTTCAAACTTTCTAAGGCTTTGTCATTATTTTGCTGAGGTTTTAAAGGTAATGTCCAGTAGTGTACGTCTTTCCACTAACAAATGTTTGCGGACAATGAAAGCACAGCTGGGTAATGAAGTAGGATTTCCAATGCAGGATTTCACAGAACACAATGTTTTTAATTTTTCCTGCGTTTGGGAGCATTTATATCAAGAAACATACAATTCAGGCCAAATAAACTTTGACAGATTTTGACATAGATTATGAATTTTGATTTGCAAAAGGTTCCATCTCTGTGTCTGAGCCAGCGCTTGACTCAGGCGACACCATGTCACGACAGATTCAGCTGGGGCAAGACAATAATCATCTTCAGAACCTTAACTGTTTTCTGTTGTTCCGGTTCTGATTTTTCCATCTTAGTTCCATCCATCCATTATCTATATCCGCTTCCTCCATACTGGGTCACGGGGGAGCTGGTGCCTGTGTTCAGCGGTCTACACCCTAGACAGGTCGCCAGTCCATCGCAGGGCAACATACAGAACAAACAACCATGCACACACCCATTCATAACTAAGGGCAATTTAGAGAGACCAGTTAACCCAACAGTCACATTTTTGGACTGTGGGAGGAAGCTGGAGAACCCACGCATTCACGGGTAGAACATGCAAACTCCATGCAGAAAAGACCCCCAGCCAGGAGTCGAACCAAGGATCTTGCTGCAAGGCAGTAGTGCTGTCTTTCATTTCTGTGCATATATTATTTGTCAAATTAATTACCGATTTATTCTACTTGATGCACTATGCATTATTTAAATCAGAAATCCCTTAAAAGGTATTTTGAGGCGTTTTAACTAAAAATGAGCTTTTATACTGGATCTAGTTTCTTACTGCGTTGGGTGAGTGTCAACGCCACATAGAAGAAAAGTCTGAGGCTCTTTGTGTTGCGGCGTAGAAAGAAGTTGAATAACACAAAAGTGCCAATGGAAAAATATTCTGACCAGATCCTCTTTACAAAGCACTTCCATTTGTTCAGTTGTTGTCAGATTGGTGTGTTTTCACATACAATTCAAACGTGAGCCTCAGCTGTACAGAATACAAGTAACAACATTTGAACGAGGAATTTGATCTAAAACATGCAAATAAAGAGGAAACAAACATGCACTATCCAAAAGGGGGCACTCATAAGGACACTTCAGTTGCCTCTTGTCACCAGAGGCATGTGTGAGTGAAACTGGTTTTCTGGGAGGTATATTCTAATTTTATTCATTTTGCAACAAATTAGCAAAATTAGACATTTTGTTCTGTAGGTGATGAACAATATCTGAAGTTTCAAACCATCTTAATTCCTTTATTTGCATCCAAGGAGGCTGACGTCCTGGTGATCATTTAAAGTGGCTTTTTGAAAACTGACCAGTCCTTGTACCTGTCAATGACGGAATATTTTAGAAAATTTGCTTAAAAAATGTAGAAATTGACCTGTGGGAGACAAACTAAGTTTTAGACCTAAGAAAAAAACAATTTAAAACAGAAAAATAGTTTCTAAAAGTTTTCTTTAGGAAACGGTGCTCAAAGGTCCGTTAAAGAACTGGAAAAAGAAGAACCTGAGAGATGCTGGTGGTACTGCAGCTGCCTTGAAGCTGACTTGAGTGATACAGTAAATTTTGGTATTAATTCTAAGGTAAATAGGAACAAATTAACCAATGTAGAAATAAACACCAGCAATCAAAAAGATCAGTTCTTCAAACAAACCGATCTTAGCTCATCAAGACAATTGTTTTTAGGAGCTCCCAGTACGAACTCAATTGGACAACCATGAAACGCGGGTAAAAATTCCTGCGGCTACTTATACTATGTTTATAAAATAGCAAATTCAATAGGACTTGCTTATTATAATACATTGTTTATAATATATTTCTCTGCATTTTGTAATTTCAATCACTGTAGCAACATCTTCACTAAGGGGTGTTTTCCAGTGCTGCTTGTTAAAGATGTAATGAGATATAAGTTGTAGGAAGCGCAAATAAACAGCTTTTTATTACAGCTAAATCAAATCTTGGTTGTTTTCTATAGAACAGCCCATAATTTCCCGTAATTTAGAAGGCAACTTTTCAGGTGAATAAAGTTGCATGAAAAGTTCTGTGAAAGTAGCTGGTAAGTTCTGGACCAAAACTTGAAAGGTTATGGGCTGGATTACTCAGTGCTTCCCAAAGGTTTACACATTAGACAGCCATATTGGATTTTGAGGTGTGAAACAGGGGATTCTCCACATAGACTTCCAAACATGAGACCTTTCTGGGAGTTTTTCAACCTAAAACCTGAGTAAAATAAACCAAAAACATAATTAAACCATGTTTTTCAAGTAGTCATGCAGTCTTAATGGGTACATTTGAACACCAAATTAAAACTAAAGGCATGTAGTTTTACTCACTTTGGGATGAAAACATTTTTTACATACACGCCCACTAATATTAGAAAGATGCCCCTTAGCAAACTCCACCTTAGCCAAATTCTTTTGGTAGCCATCAACATTCTGATTTTTGTAGAATAGGGATTTGTAAATTATTGTAGAAACTGCATTAGAATATTATTCTCCCACATTGGCCTTGTTAAAAGACAGGTATATTTCCCTCATTTTTTTTCATTTTTTTCTGTTTTGTCATGCTAGAAAAAGTTTTTTAGTCTTTTCTCAGTAAGCAGAACTGGACATGGTGCAGTTGCTGTATTTAGCCAAGTTTAATGGGTACGCCAAAGTACTTTTAAAGGAAAGGTTGCTGGATGTTTGTGTCCTTTTTAATGTACATATCATTTTCAATTTAAGATTTCAAATTGTGAGTGAAAATCTTGTCATAAAAAGATTTTCTAAACTGTCCATCTAATTTAATCGCCTGTGCTGGGTGGCCAAATTTGTACTATTCTTGAATTGCAGTTTGAGACAGTACAAAATAATTCTTCAAGCTATACTTCTGGCACACCTGGACAGGCTTAATGGCCTGGTACCAACTAAAGCTGGTACCAGGAATCCAACCTCTTTACATGGGCTCTGCCAAGGGTTAAATATCCACCCAGAACAATGCCAGAATCTTGTTGATGGTGAAACCTACTATGGGACAGTTGCCCAAGTAGCAGTGGGGAATCTAGATTTCAGTCTGTAAGCATAATTTTGACTCTGTGTGGATTGGCTTAAACCCACAATAAATCCAAAGTTGTGTACACAATTCTTGTTTTAGAAATTCATTCAAGTTTTATGTTGTATGATTATTCACTCCAAAAACATAAAGGCTAAGAATGCTTTCCGTTTAGCTGTATTGTCAGATTAATGTCTAAATGTAAATTCTTCTGTATTCTTTTCAAAAAAATGATCAACTTCACATCTTATTATATGAGAAATTAAACAAATTAGGTCGTGCACAAACAAGAAAAAGTCCACTCATTTGCAAACCTTTGGTGTTGTGTATCAAGGAAGAAAATGTTTCTTGGCTATCAATTGTTGGATTTATCGTTTTACTGTAGAGATAGGCTTGACATTTTGTTTTTGATTAACAGGTATAAGAGCAAATCAGACAGACCCACAGAACACTTCAGAGTACCGGGCTGTGAAAAATCCAATAAAATTGCTCTAACCAGTCTTCCCAAAGACCCTCCAAATTGTGTTTTTGTCACAAGAATGAGCATTTGCTGCCATTGTATCACTCAGACACTGTAGAGCATGCTGTTTAAAGTTAGTTTGACTTAAAGTTCACATCAGCCACTGCTGCTTCTCTTTTTTGAACTGCTCGGCCCAGCTGCGGGTGAGTTCCAGATAGTGCTCAGGTCCGTGTGGCTGATAGTCCAAGTATACACGAGTTACAGTTTTCTTAGGCATGGCCCTCTCTATCTGAGTCCCTTCGTGCCATTCGTTAAAAGACGTGATGGTGACAACCTCTGGCCTCACGTTCAGTGCTGCCTGCAGGGCCATCTCGTAGTAACGGCCATTCACCCTGTTGCGCGTGTTGTGGTTGTTCCACGGTCGAATGCTGGTGTCGGTGTAACCGGGTCCAACGCTGGGGATGAAAAGGAGGTTGTTCCCGTCGCAGAAGGCTTTTATTGCCTTCCAGTTGTGGTGAGAGGAGCCGAAGGAGAAGCCATTGGAGGCGAAGTAAGTGTACATGCCGTCAAAGCCACCAGCAAGGATGTCATGCTTGTGACGTTCCTCAACGATAAGAGCAATGAACATAGAGTCATAGGCTGAACCACGCACACTGTGGGAGCCAGAGGGAGTCAAAAATTCGGACCAAGACTCTGGTGGAGTCAGATAGGAGTCATAGATGTAGAACAGAGGAAGGTTCTTCCCTGTGCTGGAAGTGAACTTGTAGAAGGCCCCGTGGTCACCGTACCTTCAGAGATAAAGAGAACAGACATAACCAGTAAGTGTTGAACACACTTAGAATATCATCAAGACAGCCATTTATTTCAATAGTTCAATTCAAAAAGTGAAACATTACACAAAGAGTGATACATTTCAACTATTTATTTCTGGTATTTTGATGATTGTGGCTTACAGCAAATAAAAGACTAAAGGCCAGTTTCTGAAACTAAGAATATTAAATTAGACCAACAAATACAGCAATGTCAGCGTGTTGTAAAGTATGTCTGTCGTTAATGTACAGTACGGCACTCAATAGTAGAAGCAAGCATGAAGTGCTCTAAAGTTTCCTGGCAGATGGGTGTGTTGACTATGGACTCTAGAAAAGACATTGGGCCAACACCAGCAGATGACATGGCTTCCCAAATCATCACTGATTTTGGAAACGTTGCACTAGACCTCAAGCAACTTGATTTCTGTCAATCTGCACTGGTCCTCCAGACTCTTGACACCATGATTTCCAAATCAAGAGATAAATTTACTTTAACCTAAAAAGCGAACTTTGGACCACTGAGAAACACAACAGTCTATTGTATCCTTAGCCCTGCTAAGCTGCTTCTGACATTGGTTCAGGAGTGGCTTGACACAAAAAAGTGACAGTTTTTGCCCTTGTACTGCTTTCATCTGTATGTTGTGCCTCTTGAAGCTCCAACTCCAGCTGCAGCGCACACTTTGTGTATTTCCACTGGAGTCTTGAATAGGTTTTCCTTCACAGTCCGCAGAAGGCTTTGGTTATCCCCGTTGCATGTGCACCTCCTACCACACTTTTTCCTTCCACTCAACTTTCTATTAATATTAATATTCCTGTATGCAGCATTCTGTGAACTGCTAGCTTCTTTAGCAATGACTTTTTGATGCTTACCCTCTGAGTGAAGGGTGTCAATAATAATTTGCTGAACAACTTTCAAGTCAGCAGTCTTCTCCATGTTATTACATTATAATGAATCTTCATAATATATGAGTTTACCTTCTTGAAATGAACTGAAATTTCAGTGGCATTCTAATTAATTGAAATTATTTGTTTTTAGTGATAGTAAATGCTTCGCTGTAAGGAGCTATATTTGCTGGGGTTGCGTGGAACATTAATATTCACCATCCTTGTATAAATCACTTAATGGCAGTTTAGTAAAGACCATTTTACTGAATATTTCTCTGCAAATGAAAGGTGTATGTTTGCAATGCATATTTTTACCTGATATCCTAAACAACTTTGGTAAAACATGTAGATTTTCACCTAAGAACATCTGTAAGAGTTTGGTTTCAGCAGGGGGGCTTTAAACTATGTGTGTATTTAACAGGCACCTTCCTTCATACCTACTTGATACTAAAAGATTGAAAAGAAAAGAAAACTGCTTTCACATCGAAAACCCATTTATAAATCATGAAATGGGCCTTATGTAATCCTAAAAAGCAACCTAAAAGTCTTTCTATGTTTTGACCCTTGTTTCTTCAGCTATGCATGCAAACCTAATGGATTTGTTTGAGTTACATCAGTGATGAAACGCAGTCAGATGAGTACCTACCTGTCAATGATGTACTTGATGTTTTCGTGCAAAGTCTGGTCATTTCTGCCTCTGTAGGGCTGGATGTGAAATGCAACCTGGAAAAAAAATTATGAAAGACATGTAGTTTCTCAGTTTTAACTCGCATCGCAGTCCAAACTTGTAAGAGTCAATATGTAAATGATCCGACCTAACCCTGTAGGCCTATGTTAATATGTTCCTTACTGAGGTCAAGCTTTTATAGAGACCTAAAATAACTCAGCAAGAGGCATCTAAAGTCAAATTTTGTTGCAGGTGATCAGACCAAGAAATAATTTTACCACTGTTCTTCCTTCAAAAAAAGTCACAAGTATTATAGTCTTTTTATGACAATAATTTCAAAAGAGAAAATCACTACTAATTGCATATTCATGTTGGTTGCACAGTGGCACAGTTGGTAGAACTGTTGCCTTGCAGCAAGAAGCTCCTGAGTTCAACTCCCGGCATGTTCTCCCCGTGCATGCATGGGTTCTTTCCGGGTACTCTGACTTCCTCCCACAGTCCAAAGACATGCCTGTTAGGTTAATTGGTCTCTCTAAATTGCCCTTAGGTGTGTGTGCATGCTTGTTTGTGTGTTGCCCTGTAATGGACTGGTGATCTGTCCATGATGTACCCCGCCTCCTGCCCATAGATTGCTGTAGATAGGCAGCAGCTTCCCTGTGACACACTATGGAAGAAGTGGTGTAGAGAATGACTGACTAACTGAATATTCATGTCAAACTCGTACTCGTACTCGTCGTCTTCCGGTAATCCGGAACCGGGTCGCGGGGGCAGCAGACTCAGCAGAGACACCCAGACGTCCCTCTCCCCAGACACCTCCTCCAGCTCCTCCAGGGGGAGCCCAAGGCGTTCCCAGGCCAGCCGAGAGACATAGTCCCTCCAGCGTGTCCTGGGCCGTCCCCTGGGCCTCCTCCCGGTGGGACGTGCCTGGAACACCTCCCGAGGAAGGCGTCCAGGAGACATCCGGTATAGATGCCCGAGCCACTTCAACTGGCTCCTCTCGATGTGGAGGAGCAGCGGCTCTACTCCGAGCCCCTCCCGAATGGCCGAGCTCCTCACCCTATCTCTAAGGGAGTGCCCGGCCACCCTACGGAGGAAGCTCATTTCAGCCGCTTGTATCCGGGATCTCGTTCTTTCGGTCATGACCCAAAGTTCATGGCCATAGGTGAGGGTAGGAACGTAGACCGACCGGTAAATTGAGAGCTTCGATTTTCGGCTCAGCTCTCTCTTCACCACAACGGACCGGCACAGCGCCCCCATTACTGCGGCAGCCGCACCGATCCGTCTGTCGATCTCCCGCTCCATTCTTCCCTCACTTGTGAACAAGACCCCGAGATACTTGAACTCCTCCACTTGAGGCAGGAACTCCCCTCCAACCTGAAGAGGACAAGCCACCCTTTTCCGGTTGAGTACCATGGCCTCTGACTTGGAGGAGCTGATCTTCATCCCAGCCGCTTCACACTCGGCTGCAAACCGCCCCAGCGCATGCTGTAGGTCTTGGCTAGAGGGGCCAGCAGGACCACGTCATCTGCAAAAAGAAGAGACGAAATCCACTGGTCCCCAAACCAGACCCCCTCCGGCCCTTGGCTGCGTCTAGAAATCCTGTCCATAAAAGTTATGAACAGGACTGGTGACAAAGGGCAGCCCTGCCAGAGTCCAACATGCACCGGGAACAGGTCCGACTTAGTGCCGGCAATGCGGACCAAACTCCTCGTACAGGGACCGGATGGCCCCTAATAAAGGGCCCCCGATTCCATACTCCTGGAGCCCCGGTCTGCCAGTCCAGAGGCACTGTCCCCGACCGCCATGCAATGTTGAAGAGGCGTGTCAACCATGACAGCCCCACAACATCCAGAGATTTGAGGTACTCAGGGCGGATCTCATCCACCCCCGAAGCCTTGCCACCGCGGAGCTTTTTAACCACCTCGGTGACTTCAGCCTGGGTGATGAAAGAGTCCAACCCCGAGTCCCCAGACTCTGTTTCCACCAGGGAATGCGTGATGGCAGGATTGAGGAGATCCTCTGAGTACTCCTTCCACCGCTAGATAATGTCCCCAGTCGAGGTCAGCAGCCTCCCACCCCCACTATAAACAGTGTTGGCGAAGCACTGCTTCCCCCTCCTGAGGCGCCGGACGGTTTGCCAGAATCGCTTCGAGGCCGACCGGTAGTCCTTCTCCATGGCCTCACCAAACTCCTCCCAGGCCAGAGTTTTTGCCTCTGCCACAGCCTGGGCCGCAGCACGCTTGGTCTCACAGTATCCGTCAGCCGCCTCAGGAGTCCCACAAGCCAACCACAGCCGATAGGACTCCTTCTTCAGCTTGACAGCATCCCTTACTGCCGGTGTCCACCACCGGGTTCTGGGATTGCCGCCGCAGACCTTACAGCGGCAGCTATGGGCAGCAGCATCGACAATAGATGCGGAGAACATGGTCCACTCGGACTCTATGTCTCCAACATCCCCCGGAATCTGGTCAAAGCTCTCCCGGAGGTGGGAGTTGAATACATCCCTGACCGAGGGCTCCGCCAGGCGTTCCCAGCAGATCCTCACTATGTGCTTGGGCCTGCCAAGTCTGTCCGGCTTTCTCCTCCTCCAGTGGATCCAACTCACCACCAGGTTGTGATCAGTGGACAGCTCAGCCCCTCTCTTCACCCGAGTGTCCAAAACATGCGGCCGAAGGTCTGATGATACGACAACAAATTCCTATATGCTATTTATCCTAAGCAGAACCCCCCCCCCCTGGAGACTCTTCAGTTTTCGACGGGAAATATCCATTTTCAGTTAATGGGAGAGTAAAAATCTGCAATGTTACAAGAGACCTGAAATGGCATGTAAACAAAAGCTAAATATTTTAAAAGGAAAACTGAAAATTGTGTGAGTTTGATAATGCATAACTTAAAGACAAACAACTTTAAAAGTTTAAAGCAGTGTTAGGTTGTAAAACAATATTTCAAGCAACATCTCATGGAGCACTGTTTAATCATTCATCTGTAAATGGAAATAGTGACACAACTGCAAACCTGTCAAGACATGGCCGTATAGCTACAGTATTATGAAAAATATTTGCTCCCTTACAGATTTCTGCTGCCTTTGCAGATTATTGTATGAATTAACTGTGGTTAACCACATTTTTTAGGTCAGTTTCACTAGCCACACCCAGACCTAAATCCTGCAAGACCTGTAGAATCAAGAAATACCTACAGTAGAACCTGTCTGATATCATGAAGTATGCTAAAAGATCTCAAGAAGTAACACAAGATAGTCCCCATAAAAAAAAAAAAAATCTAAGTCATTAACATCTATCAGTCTGCAAGAGATTGTAAAGCAATTTTTAAGGCTTTAGGACTTCAGAAAACCACAATGAGTCAAATGATCTACAAGTGGTGATGAACTTTCCTGGGAATGGTCGGCCTGCCAAAATTACTCCAAAAGCAGCATCTAAACCACTGCAGGCTTCAGCTGTCTCAGTTAAGTGCCAGTGTTCATGATTCAGAGACCGGGCAAAATTCCAAGGCAAAAACCAGTGTTGACCAAAATGAAGAGAAAGGCCCCTCCAACATATGCCAAAAAACATCCTGATTCCTAAAACATTTAGAAAGTATTCAGTGGACTAACGAGTCAAAAGTGGAACTTATTGGAAGATGTGCATCTAGTTACATCTGACCTAAAACCAACACATTTCAGAAAATAGACATTATACTGAGAGTCAAACAAGGTGTTGGTAGTGTGATGGTCTAGAGCTTCTTTTGTTATTTTGGACTGGAATTATTTGCATTTATTATTGGAACCATGAATTCCGCTTTCCAGCACAAATCCTAAAAGATGATGTCCGGCCATTGGTTTGTGTCATTAATGTCAAGCATATTTGTGTTATGCATCAAAGCAATAATCCAAAGCACACCAGGAAGTACCCTCTGAGTGGCTCCAAAACCAGAAAAAATAAAGGTGGCCTAATACAAGTCTGGACATAAATTCAATTGAGATGCTTAAACAACCCATTAATGCTGGAAAACCCTCAATTGTTTTTAAATTTAAATGATTCTGAGTGGGTCACAATCCCTCATAGCGATGTAACAGACTCATTGCCAGTTATCACACATGCTTAATAGCAGTTCATAGCAGTTATTAGTTTTATGGGCCAATTACTTTTTCAGATAGAGCCAGGTTGTTTTCGACAGCTTTTTCCCTTTTTAAATGAAATCATCATTTAAAAACTGTATTTTTAACTAGGGACACCATTGTGTAGTATTAACATTTGTTTGTTGATCTGAAACATGTAAGTGTGACAAAGCAGAAGGAATCTAAAAGGAGGAAGATTATTTCCACAGCAATGTTAACTTACAGATAGAGCACAGTTAGCATTAATTAGAGAAGCAGCCAACAGCACCACAGTAACTCTGGCAAAACTGCACTGGATTGAGAAACTGATGTTCACACATGATCTCCATCCAGTCTGATTGAGGTTGAGTCATTAAAATTCAGTCTCTAGCTGTGCAAAGCTGATAGAGACATACCTCAAAAGAATTGCAGCTGCAGTTGGAGCAAAACATGGTTCTTCAAAGTATTGACATTTTTGGCAAATGTACACAATACAAATGCATGTCCCAGTTTTCAGACTTTTTTCTGCAAAACCTTTTCACGTCATTTAGAATTATTGAGTACTTTGTGTTGAAATCTCATATAAAATATGAAATAATATAAACTTTGTGGCTGTATTACGCCAAAATGTGAAAAGGTATAAGGTGAATAAGTACTTTTGTAGACCCCTTGAATAACCTGCCAGGATTCTGGCAAGACAAACAGGGATGTCGAATGCTTTATGGGCAACAAAACTGTCGCTTTGATTTATCTCTACCTGCAGACCTAAAGAAGTGTGAATCATAGCTCGATGTTTATGAAGCCATAACTTTCTGGACTTTGTGTGCAGTAAAGTGAGTCTCTAGTGTGAAACTATTCTGTAAAGCAAATGGATTGCGGGATATAATGCCACATGATTGTCACCCACAGGGGAGACACAAGCTGTTTCACTGCAGCTCAGTGTAGGAACTCTACAGTACAAATTTCCCAAAACACTGGCTTATAACTCTGCTTTTGAAGTAAATGAGCTCATGCCTTCATAAACACTGACAGTATGACCCCGGAACAACTGCAGCATGATTTATGCTGAGCAGAGTGGAATTTAATGTCATTTCATGCAGAAAGCACAAAGGGAGGGATGTGGGCCAACACAAACACAAAGCTTTAAATCTTTGTAATAATTAGACCAATTCCAAATAAGCTAGGGACATTTCTGTAATTGAGAACATCTCTTTCTTCTGTGGCCAAAGCCAGTGGACAGACACATCAACGGAGGGTCACACAAGAAAAAACAGTTACAAAAATTAAACAGTTTGGTTGATCACAGGGCACCCGTGGGCCGTATTTCCCTGTGCACTTGACATGGCCTACTTACGAGACAGAACTTTTACAACCCCACGGGCTGCAGATTGTTCTGAGGCACAAACTGACTCATGGGACTTTTGATGCTCATTTCCCCTCTGCTCATTTCCTCCTGCACCCAGCTCCCAGGATACCCCCACCACAACCACCCTGTCCCCACCAAACCACCCCCACATACTCCCTTGGGCAGAAGGACTATTTCGGCTCTAGTTCGAGCTGAGGTCGAGAAGCAGTAGCAGTGCTTTTGAGGTCCATGAGATGAGCTCTCCAACTCTGCTGTGCACAACACGGAAGCTGTGTGTGGGAGCTGCTGAAAATACCTTTCACCTTATATAATGAAAACTCCATTGGTTTCTTTCGTAGCGACACCCAAAGATAGGTGATGGGTTTTTTTAGCTGTGTGGTGTGGGATTGCTAGAACAATTGATGTTGGATGTACAGAAGCTTCTCCTGCAAAGTTTAGTTAAAAGCAAGAGAAAAATCCAAAGTTGTTTCACAACAAAATTTTAGGTCAGTGCCTGGTCATTTTTCATTAATGTTTAGGATCAAAAACTTCAATTTCTTTTTTGCAGAGAAAAGTTCACATCCTCATCATCATATGAATATCATATTGTTCTATGGCTTTTGAAGATGCATTTGAGACGTTCTTCTTGCAAGGTGGAATAAATTTACAAGGAACTTTTTAAAAGATTTTTTAAAACAGGTATTGGGTGAAAATGTTTGAATTTACTTGGATTTTCTCTAATCCAAACATACAGGCTAAAATGTATGGCTCCAGGTGAATTTGGCCTTTGCAAGTTAGTACACTCATTTCATACTCCTGCTTTGCCATTTCATCGCTTCCTACTTCTATTTTATACCTGTAAACAAACCATTTCTTACCCAGATATTTAAACCATGACGTTTTGGTTTATTTTCTGTTGTAGTCAGGATTTTAATGAATTATGAAGATATATGCTCATAAAAATACTAAAATCTTACACTTTATCATATATTATCAGCTAATACTGTGTATTAGACTCTATACCCATTTAGTCTTGTTCTGATCCCTGTTTCATCCTGTTGAATCTTAGAAAAGCAACCTCCCTCTAATACATATAATTTACTGGAATGATAAAAATATATTTAATTTGAGTAGGCAACTGAGCAGATTACTGAAAATTACTTCAAATGGGAGGTTGTCAAAGCAGATAAGAAACATCCCCCTGATGGGTACAACTTGATGCATGGTTGTTATGAAACTTCCCACGGTAGACAGATGCATTTCATACCCAAAACAGTCAAGTATGAAACAACCAAAAATAAAAAAGTGTGAAATTTGAAAGAGGCAAAATGACCACCACCTCAAATATTTGCATGGATCCCCACTAATGTTTCAGTAAATGCGATTTTGCAAGTTGCAAAGAAACCACTTGCTTTTAGTGAAAATCAACAAGGTTGTGGCATAATTCTGACTGAATATTTGACCACTCTTCCTATCAGAATCTGCTCAGTTTATTTAAATTTGTTTGTTTCCTGACACAGACTCAGCTTTTTCATCTAGGAGGAAACTCCTCCAAACAGTCTTGGCCGTTGTGACCAAATAGCTCGGCCCTTTGTTTCTTCTGAGGGTAAATCTTTTCTCTAGAGGGTATTTGGCTCATCCGTGTGAGCAGATGCAAAGTTCAGTCAGACTTGGAAATGTTGATTTTGAAGGTTGGGCTTTCTTCTTGGTCATCACTCTTACAGTCCATGTTGATGTAAAACCTGCCTCACTTCGCAGGTTTGAACATGAACGTCTAACCAAATTTATTTAGGGCATTAACACAGGACAATAAACACAAGCAACTTTTGAAATGGATAAAGCTGGCTAACATTTTGCTTCTGGTAGCCCTGATATCAACCCCAGTGAAAACATATGTGTTATCTTTAAAAACTGGGTCTATGCCAAGAAATGAACCAATTAAAAATGTGGCCAATCAGTTCTGATAAGAAGTTTGATCAAAGAGCCAAAAGACATTTATCCAAACATTATCTCAGGATGTATGTATATAATTGAGTCTGTAGTAATAATTTTGACCCTGTGTCGATTACATAAAATCCACAATAAATTCAAACTTGTGCACCAAATTCTTATGTTTTTTTTTAAATATTGCTGATGTTTTTAATGATTGTGGCATTATTATTCCACTGTAAAACATAATGGTTCAAATGCATCTTTAAAAGTCCTAATTTAATATAATAGTCTAGCCTATGATGAATGCACGTATATTTCTCACCAGAGCTGTAAACCTACTCAACTTTACTGTTACACCCTTCAGTCAGGGAGACTGCATGTTTCGTATTCCTCCTCTTATTTTAGATCAATCATGCTTCCACAAATAACACAGAACAGGGCAAGAGGAAACAAAGTTGGAAACCAAAGTGGATACAAAAGTACCTGCCTTTCACATGTTGCACATTTTGTTGCACATTTAATATTGTGTTTGTCACAAGTTCTGATCATTTATCGCCGCTAGTAGTTTTACATCTTTCTAATTCTTATGTGCTGCAAAGAGGTTTAATTTTCCAAGGAATTTATTGCTAAAAACACTGTTTGAATTCTCCTTTTATTACATTTTTGGCTGGTGCCACAGGTCCAGCAAAACGTATTTGTCCTCCTCAACTGTTATTTATTTTTTGCTTTTTTAAGCCCAGGAAAAATTATGCATTCTTGGCACTCTTAAATTCTAAGATTGCACAAAAAGAAGCAATTCACACATACAGTAAATGTTGCTCTCTGCAGAAAGAGTAAAAGGCGTTGGGTAGGAGGATGCTTAGAAAAGCTGCACTCCGATTTTATTTATTCAAAGGCATATTTTAACTTCCAAGAGATAATAAGAAATGTACTATTTCAATGAGATGTTGCAGATGAAAATGTTTTGAGGCATGTCTCCTTTTGTTTTCCACTTGCGTACTCGTACTCGTACTCGTCGTCTTCCGCTTATCTGGTACCGGGTCGCGGGGGCAGCAGACTGAGCAGAGACACCCAGACGTCCCTCTCCCCAGACACTTCCTCCAGCTCCTCCGGGGGGAGCCCAAGGCGTTCCCAGGCCAGCTGAGAGACATAGTCCCTCCAGCGTGTCCTGGGCCGTCCCCTGGGCCTCCTCCCGGTGGGACGTGCCTGGAACACCTCCCGAGGAAGGCGTCCAGGAGGCATCCGGTATAGATGCCCGAGCCACCTCAACTGGCTCCTCTTGATGTGGAGGAGCAGCGGCTCTACTCCGAGCCCTTCGCGGATAGACGAGCTCCTCACCCTATGTCTAAGGGAGTGCCCGGCCACCCTACAGAGGAAGCTCATTTCAGCCACTTGTATCCAGGATCTCGTTCTTTCGGTCATGACCCAAAGTTCATGGCCATAGGTGAGGGTAGGAAAATTTTTGACCGACCCGGTAATCGAGAGCTTCCTTTTTTCAGCTCAGCTCTCTCTTCACCACAACGGACCGGCACAGCGCCCCCATTACTGCGGCAGCGATCCGTCACCGATCTCCCGCTTCATTCTTTCCCCACTCGTGAACAAGACCCCGAGATACTTGAACTCCTCCACTTGAGGCAGGAACTCCCCTCCCAACCGAAGAGGACAAACCACCCTTTTCCGGTCGGAAGTACCATGGCCTCTGACTTGGGGAGCTGGGTTTCATCCCAGCCGCTTTAAAACCGGCTGCAAAAACCCCCCCAGTGCATGCTGTAGGTCTTGGCTAGAGGGGGGCCAGCAGGGCCACGTTATCTGCAAAAAGAAGAGACGAAAATCCACTGGTCCCCCAAAACCCGGACCCCCTCCGGCCCCTTGGCTGCGTTCTAGAAATCCTGTCCATAAAAATTATGAACAGGGAACGGTGACAAAGGGGCAGCCCCGGCCCGGAGTCCAAACATGCACCGGGAACAGGTCCGACTTAGTGCCGGCAATGTGGACCAAACTCCTGCTCCGCTCATACAGGGACCGGATGGCCCCTAATAAAGGGCCCCGATTCAATACTCCTGGAGCCCCCCCCACAAAGGCATCACGAGGGACACAGTCGAATGCCTTTTCTCCCGGTCCCCCAAAAACAATTTTGGGGACCGGTTTTTGGGAAACTCCCATGAACCCTCGAGTCCCTGTAGAGGGTAATAGAGCTGGTCCCGTGTTCCAAAGGCCCGGGGCCCCAAACCCCACTGCTCCTCCTGAAGCTGAGGTTCGACTATCGGCCGGACTTTTTTCCCCCCAATTTCCCTGGCATAGGCCTTTACCAGGGAGGCTTGAGGAGTGTGATCCCCTGCAGTTGGAACAAAACACCCTCCGGGTCACCCTTTTTATGAAGGGGGGCCCCCCAACCCCCGTGCAGTCCAGAGGCACTGTCCCCCCCCGAACCCCCCCCGCATGTTGAAGAGGCGGTTCAACCATGACAGGACCCCCAAACATCCCGAGATTTGAGGTAAATAGGGCGGATCTCATCCCCCCCGAAGCCTTGCCACCGCGGAGCTTTTTAAACCCCCTCGGTGACTTCAGCCTGGGTGATGAAAGGAGACCCCCCCCGAGTCCCCAGCCTCTGGTTTTCCCCCAGGGAATGCGTGATGGCAGGATTGAGGAGATCCCCAAGTACTCCTTTCCACCGCCCGATAATGTCCGTAGGGAGGTCAGCAGCTCCCCCCCCCCCTATAAACCAGTGTTGGCGAAGCACTTTCTTCCCCTCCTGAGGTGCCAGACGGTTTGCCAGAAATCGCCCTTCCCGGGGGGCCCAAAAAGGAAACTTTTTCCCCTGGCCCCTTTAAAACCCAAAAAATCCCCCCAAGGGGTCCCCCATTTTTTCCCCTGGGCCCCAGCCCGAAGGGCCCCAGCACGCTTGGCCCCACGGTTAAACCCGCCCGGGCCGCCCCCAGGCCCGGAAATTCCCCAAAGGGGGAACCACAGCCGGAATTTGGGCTCCCCTTTTTAGTTGACAGCAAACCCTTAATGCCGGTGTTCCCCCCACCGGGTTCCGGGAGCCCGGGGGCGAAAGGCACCGCAGACCTTAATTTTCTTCACTACCCGGGCAGGAAACATCGAAAAAATAGATGGGGGAAAGGCCAAAATGGAATCCAACTAGATCTATGTCCTTTCCAAAAAAATCCCGGAATCTGGTAAAAAAATTTTTCTCCCGGAAAAGGTGGGGGGATATTTTTTTAAATCACTTTTTTTCCCCGGACCCCGGGGTCCCGGCCCCCGAACCCGGGGTTTTTCCCCCAAAAAGATTCCCTTCCCCCCTTAAACGCGGATCCACTCCAACACTTAAACCCCGGGGGTCATCAGGGACAAACCCCAGCCCCCCTCTTCCCCCCGAAAATGGGCCCAAAAAAAGCAGCCGAAAGGTCTGGGGGGGGGGAAAGAAAACAAAAGCCGGAACATTTACCCCCTTGGGTTTTGGGTGTCCTGGTGGGCCCAAGGGACTAATTTGGCACCTTATGTTTGGAAACTTGGGTTCATTATAGTAATCCGTGATAGCACAGAAGTCCAAATAACAAAAAACCCCACCGGGGTTTAGCGGGGGGCCATTTCCTTGCGATCCCCCCCCTCCAGGGTCACGGGGGGTTTAAATTTTTACCTGGGAAATTGAAGTCCCCCCAGCCGGGAAAAATGGGTCCCTGGGGGAAAAGGGGGATATCCAGCACCCCAGGGGGACCAATAAGGGCCGGGGGTTACTCCCCCCTACCGGCCGAAACGGGCAGTCAAAGGGCCAAAACCCCCAAAACCCGAAGGGCCCCAGGGATGCGGCCCTCTATCCAATAGGGTAAACCCCCTTTTCATTTAAAGAAAAATGTCTCCCGAAAGAGATGGGGTGGCAAACCAACCGTGTGCAGTTAAAATTTGTTAGGCCCCTTTTTTCCTTTTTTCCCGCCCTTTTTTTTGGGCCCAAAGCCCCACTAAAACCCCCACCTGTTGCCAAATTCTTTCTATTTTAAATTTTTTTAGGCCCCTTGGTCAAAACGAAAAAAGGTTTTTATACTAGGGTTTGGGAAGTTTTAAGGGGGAAACAGAAGGGTATTAACGAAAATTCGTAAAATTAAAAAAGGGGCCCTTGACCCCCCGATTTCCAAAAAAGCCCCTTTCTTCCCCCACCGGTTTTTTTATAGGAAGGAGTTCCTGGGTTTGGAACGTTTTAGTAAAATGTTGCCCCGGGAGAAACCCCCAAAATTATCAGGATGTTCAAGGGAAGGGAAAAAAACTGGCGTTACCCTTTTTCCCCCAAATGGGAAAAGGGTTTACAAAAAAACCCCCCCAGGGGATTCACCCCAGCCTTGACCCTTTTTAATTTTAATACATTTAAAAAGGATTTTTTAAACCCCCAAAGTTGTTTTCTTTTAATAGGGAATTTTTTTTTAATTTTATATTCAATTAGGGTTTCTTTTTAAATTAATTAAGGGCTTTTAATTTTTTTTTGCCCCCTGATAAAGGGGGAAAATTATTTTTAAAAGTTTGGGCAAAAATAGGGGGTTGATCATAAAAAGTTTTCCCTACCTTTAGGTTAAAGGTTAAAAAAATTTAAAGAATAATTCCCCACCTCCTTGGGGTAAAGTTTTTTTTCCCCATTTCTTAACATTTTTTGTAAAAATTTTTTAAAACTTAACAAAACTATAAGAACCCCTTTTATGGGTTTTTATTTGGTTTTTAAAGGCAACACTGTGCCGTTTTTTCCCCAAATGAAACTTTCTTTTAAGGATTGGGTTTTTACATTAAAACTTTAAACTTTTTTATCCCATCTTAATACTTAACAAAAAAAACGGCGGGCAGCCCAAAAAAAAACAGGTCAGGGTATTTTAAAAAATTTTTCTGGGGAACCAACTGGGGGGAACAAAATCTTAAATTTTTTTGGAGAAATTTTCCTGAAAAATTTTGTAGGAAATTTTTTTAAGTATTGACCATTTTTAAAGGCCTATTTGGGAAGGGAAATAGGGGGGGGAAAATTTCCAAAAACCCTTTAGGGGCCACCCCTCCCCGTAAAGAGGTTTATTTGTTTTTGGGGGTTGGGAGCATCATGTTGTTGAAAGTTTTGCCAAAACGGAAGGGGGGGTTTCCAAATTTAAAAAAAAAGATGGGGGACCATGGGGGGAAAGAACAAATTTTTTGGGAAAAATAAAATTGAAACAAACTTCCAAAAACTCAAAGGCAGAAGGTCAAAAAACTTGCCCTTAGGGGTTCAAAATGGCCCCAAAAAAAACCCCAAATTTTTCTGTTTTCCCAAATTTAAAAGGGTTTTCCGGTTTAGAGATGAGGCCCCCCTTTTGTGTGGGCTCAAGGTTTGGTCACAAAAACCCGACCCCAGTTTTTCCACAAGTTTGGTAAGAGGGGGAAAGAGGACCAAAAAATTTCCAGAAGGCTTTGGGAAAAGCTATGGAAGGGATAAAACCCAAAAAGTTTGAACTCAAATCCCGAATTTTGGGGGGGAAGGAAAAAGATCACAAAAAATCCCCTTTCCTTATCATCTTTTTTGAATACAAAAAGTAATAATTTTTGGGGTAAATTCCCTAAAAAAAACCTTTTTAAAAAAAAGAAAAATTTGGTTTTAAAAGTGAATTTTCTTGGGCAAAAAACCGGGGTTTTACAAGAAATTGTTTTTTTGTGTTTTTTTTATTCAGTAAATGTAAATTTCTGGTTTTAACTTTATTTTTTTGGGGCCCCAAAAGAAAAATAAAGGGCCCGGGGGCAAAACCCGAAAACAAATACTTTGGAGTTTAAAAAGGTTAGGAAGGGTTTGCCAAAAAGGGAAAAAAACCGGGAATTCCAAGAATTTGTTGACAAATTAAAATGAAGGTCTTTGATTAGTTTTAGACCTTTCAAGAAAAAAATTTTTGAAATAAAATTATTTAATTTTTAAAATAAAAAAAAAAGTTAGGGGAAAATTTTCTTTTTAAATTTAGGTAAATTCCCCACCCCCACCCTCCCCCTTTTTACCAAAAGTAAACCCCTAAAAATTTATCACCCCCCCCAGTACAGTCCCCACAGCCTTGGGCACAGGTTTGGGTTAGTTTGCCCTTTAAAAACCCGGTTTCCAAATCAGGGGCCTTTTTCATTTTTTTAAACCCAAAAAGGGTAATTTTTTATTTTCCAGAAAACAACCAAAGATTAAAAAAACAATTTTAAAAGGGAAAAAAGGTAAGAAGTAAATAAATTTTCCTTTTTAAAAAACGGCCCTATAAAAAGTACCTTTTATAAAAGGATGGAAAGCAAAAAATTAGAAAAAAAAAAAATAGAAAAATTTTAAAAGAAAATTATGCAACCCAAAAAAACAAATTTAAGGAAAAAAAAAACAAAAAAATTTTTATTGCTTTTAGTTTGAAAAGCCGGCAAAAAATTTTTTGTAAATGGTTTCCCCAGTTTTTTAATTAGTCAATAGAAAAAGGGTTCTAGTCCACAGCAGGTTCAACAGAAAATAACACAACCTCCTCCAAACACTGGACAGCCATGGACATGTTTTATGGCAGTTCAAGTTGGCCAGCCATTCTTTAATCCAGTTTTCCGGGCGAAACAATGTTAAAAATATGACTTTTTTGACAAATGTCCTAAGCAAGTTTATTTTGAGCAATAACACTGAAATTCAGACTTGCGTTAGCTCTTTGATCAGCCTGAACCATGTTTTTAGCTACATTTAGACATCACTAGACATCTTTATGTGGACCTCTTTTTACCTTTCAACAACATTTTCATGTTGTTTAAATGGAAGGCAATGTCTTCCATGAGGGTCAGAAATGTCAACTTGAGAGAACTTGATGTCCCACAAAATTATTATTATTATTTTTTATTAAAATTGCAAAGAGTGTTTTGATTTGTTTTGTTTTTATTTTTACACACAGAATATTTTAATAAATCAAGAAAAGTAGTCTGATCTTTGCAGATAAGGGATCCATACATCATTGTAGATCCGAAACATAAATAGAAAACAGAAAAAAGAAAGCATACAATTTTCTAAAGTTTTTGGGTTGATCATCTTTGTCTAGATGCTTCTGTGTGTAATTTTAGCAACACGAACAGGATATGGCACACTCTTGCTTTATTTAGCCAAGTTTGATAAATGGGTGCACCCATACTCTGTTTTTAAGAACAAGTCTCTGGATATTTGTATTCTTACAAACAAAAAAGATGGTTGATAAAAGATTAATACATTTCCAATTTTAAGAAGATTTTAATGTGTCTATAAATAGTTTTAAAAGGCCTCGCATCGGTAAAAATTGCACCCTAACCTAAATTTTAAATGTGCATCAACCATTCATTCCAACCAGCCAATGGCTGCAAACGACCACTGGGCTGCACTTTAGACACCCCTGATCTAAACAATGTCCTTTAAAAAACACAAACAGTAAAGGACATATGAGAGAATCACACGCTGCACTGGTGCATCTCAATAATTTAAAATGCTATAAACAAACTCAATTATTTGATTAATTCAGTTTAATTAAAATTAAATCACAACTCCAACAACTTGCCACCTTCTACCTGATTCAAAACCATCTGCTCCATAATAAACCAATGTGAGAAAAACATTCAGACCATTTATAGTTGCAAAGCAGGACTACTTTAACCATCCAGCAACATTAACCTGTTTAGCTCTGATGATTAGTTGCAGAAAATACTTTGTTTTTCAAGCTGTCATTGTTGCATTACCAATCAATTGTGGAATTTTATTATTAATTTTGTCAGTTATAATATTTCTGTCTCACTATAAATACACCTGACAGGTTTTAGATTGGGCAAGGGATTTGGGACTTCTTTTCTAATTGGAGCTACGGTATTTTTATGTTGATGTTACTATATTTTATAAAATATTTGGTGTTTATCTTTTCTCTGTCAGCCACAAAGAGCAAAGTAAAAACTCAATAGATGAATAAAAAAATATATAAAATATTTTTTCTCTGTTCATTTGGGATTTGCCTGGTTAAAGGTAAAACATGATGGAAAACCTTTAGGTGCATTAATGATGAAATATGACCTTGTCCACCAGCAGGTGTCAACCTTAAATAGAACAAATCAATAAAGGAATTAGATATCCCCTTTTGTATCAACAAACATTATATAAGCAGAAAAATTACAGCAGAATGTTAAGTTTCAGAGCACATTTGATTCATTACTCCACTCAGAGCTTTTCCTCCACCAGATTTCAGCACGTTACCCACAATCGCAAAATGTGCTGATGCATTTTACCTTCAGGTTGTGTCTGTATGCAGCATCCAGTACAGCTGGCACCAAATCCTCAGCAGGTTCTCCGTTGTCGTCAGCAAGTCCAGGAGGATACCAAGACAGCACCAGAACCCCTGGAAACAAAGAAACGCGTCAGGCTGGAAATCTGTCTGTGTTTCACTCTTTATTGTTCTCATCTCTTGGTAGTCACGGTATATACGGTATACAGTATTTTGGAGGAATTTCATATGATAAATCAACAAAAATTAGTTCATAATTGTGAAGGGGAAGAAAAAATATGTTTCTCTTTTTATATAAGTACAAATCTGTATGTTCTGCATTTGTATTCAGCCCATTTTAGTCTGATACTCCTAAAGAAAATCCAGTGTTACCAATTGCCTTTAGAAGTCACTTAATTAGTTAATGGAATTCACTTGTGAGTAATTTAATCTCAGTATAACCCTTCTGTTATGTAAAGGCCACAGACTCAGGCTAGACAATGAGTCTATAAATCAGAGAATCAGCCAAGAGGCTAGATGGTAACTGTGTAGGAGCTGCAGAGAACGACAGCTCGGGTTGCAGAATCTGCTGACATAATGACTATTAGTCATGGACTCTAAAACTCTGACATTATATGTGAGCTTGGCAAGAAAAAAACCCATTTTGAAATAAAGCCATATTCAGAAGAGGCCAAAAACTTATTCTTTTAGCCTTTATACAAAAAACAACAATATACATCAGTGTGCACTGAACTAAGGTGCAACAAACATTTTTTATTTTTTATGGTAAAAAAATTTATCCTTTTATTAGGACCCCTTATAATTAGGGTGGACATTTACCTTTCATATGCAACACCGATTATTGATATGGGACACCTGACCTGGTAAGCCTTAGTTTTCTTTAACCCCTGACTGTCAACTAACCTTTCACTACTCTCTTCCACAGGTATGCTGCCATCTTTTGTATTTTAGATTATTTTGTTTGCACATTACAACACTTTTAGATACATCCTCAACTCATGCAGACCATACACCACCGATTTCACTGACTTTGACACTTTACATTAGAAACTTTGATTTAAACCTTACTTTGTGATGAATAAATTTATTTCTTTGAACACTTAAACATTGTGTGTCTCCCTTTTAGTTGCGACCTTTTAGCCAGGTCATAACATTTTCCTTCTACAATCCTGATATGTGCAACTTTGTGTTGATCTATTTCATATTCTATTTCAACACCAATAGAATACAATCTGGTCTTGTAACATTACAAAATGTTTTTGCAAGGCACTGTAAGTCAGCCACTTCAGTCACTAGCACCAGAGAGGAACTGGCACACCATTAAAGTTATCAGAATACAACACTCACTGATGTATATGTTTAAAAACAATGTGACCATTTCTATTCATTATTCCCTATGACAAAGAAGTGACAGAAGCTCAGTTATCAGCTCAAATGGATGTGTTCATAGTTTGGCTGGTCATTGTTCCTAATTAATTGGGTTGTTTTAACTAAGCATTAAGAACCATCCCTCCCATGGTCCATCTGTTAAAGTGAATGAGCTTTCAGAGGATTGTATGGTCTGCTTATCAGTCCGGATGGTGTACAATAACCCAGTGAGCCGCAGGACAGAAACATCAGGGTCCGTCACGTGTAGTCTAGCACGAGTCTGTTACTTGACACGCTGCAGCAGAGCTCAGATGTCTTTTAGAGTCGGAGGAGGTTTGGGGAAGGCAACAGCATGTATGCATTTATAATTTATGACACATTTCAACAAGAACTTGAAGTTCACAAACAGAGACATAGGATCTGGCTGATAATATAATACTTTGTATCGTTTTACTGTTGGTTCTGCTTCTGATGATGGATGTTTTTATTTTTATTTTATTTTATTGTGACAAGCAAGGCTGTTTACCGTGCAAAATATTAAGTCATTAAACTTCCCATTTTGTCACATTACAACCACAAACCTCAATATACTTTATTGGGATTTAATGTGAGAGACACTTATGCACAATGTGGTGCACAATTGTAAAGTGGAACGAAAAGAAACTGTAGTTGTATTATTAACATTTTTTTACAAATAAGAATCTGAAAAGTGTGGCATGCAATTGTATTTTTTCCCCTGAGTAAACAGTTTTGACTCGCCTCTCACTGTATTTGGGACTTTAAGTCTTTAGGTGTTTATCTTAAGTTTTGCCATAGATTCAGTTATATTTAGGCCTGAACATTGGCTGTGCCAATCTAACAAATGACTATGTTTTGATCCAAACTATTGCATTTTATCTCTGGCTGTTAGTTTAAGATTATTGTCCTGTTGCAGGGTGAAACACCACCACAGTCGTAAGTATTGTGAAGCCTCTAACAGGTTTTCTTCAGGACTTCCTTGTTTTTAGGTCTGCCTGATTAATGAAATAGTCCCAAATGCATGAGACTCCTACCGCCCTGCTTTACAGTGATGAGTTAAAAGATGTCAAAAGCCAAGGGAGGATAAAATATTGTCCTGTTTGCTTGTGCCTGTCAGAAAGGATTGAGCTGCAGCATTTTGTATCAGTTGTATCAGAGTGAGCAAAAGATTCCTGGTGAAGTCCAACACATAGCACATGATTAATCAGTGTGTGAAGTTATTAAAGCATGTATTACTGTAGGCTAAAAACATCAACTATGGTCTCATCTGACCAAAGCACCTTCTTTCACAGTTTTGTTGTGTCTCCTTGTTGGCTTCTAGCAAACTGCAAATGGGCCCTCTTATGGCTTTCTTTTAACTCTGGCTTTCATCCCGCCATTATTCCTTAAAGATAAAATTTCTAAGATGTGTGACTAATAGCGTTGCTGTCAACAGATTCTCCCACCAGAGCGATTGATCTATGCAGCTCCCCCAGAGTCGTCATTAGTGTCTGGACTGCATTTCTGAATAATGATCTCCTTGCCAAACCTGTTGGTTTAGGTTCGCACCTGTGCCATTCTCTCCACCAATTTCAGATGGCTGGGTGAGCATTCTTCTTTGAGATTTTCAAAGCTTGGCATTTGTTTTACAACATAATCCTGCTTTAAATTTCTCCACACCTTTATCTCTGACCTGTCTGGTGTCTTTTATGGTCTTTGTGTTTATGTTTACGTACTGATGTTGTCTACAAACCTCTGAGGTCGTCATAGAACAGTAGTATTTATGCTGAGATTATAATTACACCCAGATCGATTCAGTTCACTGTCACATAAGTGCGTTGGTCTAGCGCACACAATTTTTGATTATGTGACAAAATACTGAAACGTTAAAAAAGTGTGAATACTTTTGCACTGTAAATCCATGAGAAAAACTGGCGCAGTAATATCTCTTCTATGGGGGCTGAGAGCTTTAAGGAGCTGTCCAGCCGATTTGTGGTGCTGAAAATGTTCAGCGTCCCTCAAGATTTATCAGCTGTAGGTGCAAAACTATACTCAGCTGCTTTTTCTCCGAAACAACACAGGAAACATCTCAGAGCTGTATACCTGCCGCAGAGGCTCCGATCTGCTCCATGTGGGACTCCAACACATCCGGATCCCGGGAGCTATACGGATTCAGCTCCGGGTAGAAACTGGAGGCGATGTCCTCGGGCGGCATGTGTCTTCCTCTCGGGTAGCTGGATGCGACCTTGGGGTCCCAGTGTGGAACCAGGATGTGGTCCCAGTGGATGTATTTCCCGTCCATGTGTGGGCTGCCGTACCAAGTGTAATAAAAGATGTGAACGTCATAGAAAATGGTCCCTTCGGGACCGGAGTTGGACAGGGCTGTTTTTGTGTTGCCCCCGTGCTGATGTGATTGAACTGGGGACGCGGTGGTTTCCCGGGACATCCTCCCTCCTAAGATCGGCAGGAGCTCCAAGCCAGGGGCCAAATCCGAGAATCCGTCAGTAGGCTTCAGGGTCCTCAGTCCCATCAAAGTCCCAAAGATGAAGAGGGTGAAAAGGAACAGGGCAACGCAAGCCTTCCTCCGCAACCTTGCCATGGTTGGTAAGGGTTGCATGAGATGAAAACGGTGCAAATAAACCTGAATCCAGATGAAGCTCAACTAAGAACCTGCAAACAACTCTCTGTAAGTGTCCCGACAAAGATCCAGCTGAACTATGCATGACCACAGTCCGATCGCAGCAGACAGCAATGCGCTGCTGTTCCAGAGATATTTAACTTTATTTTGCTCCCCCCGTCACTCATTTTGCTGGGCTGCATCAGAAACGTCTGAATAATGCGACTATTATAAAAAACAAATCAACCAAACAAGTCAACGCTCCTGTTTCCTCTCACTCTTAGCCCCATAAGCTGCTCCATTTCCCTAACAACCAACACATGACTGGTGTCCCATAACAGGAGTGATGCTCCACAGTGTCGACGTTTGAGAGCCTCCGTGGTTGGTTGGTTTCTGCTTTCACGGTTTCTATTTTGGACGCCGAAGAGGCGGGACCCGTCTCGTCATCCTTTAGCTTGCATTGCTGAACACCCGGGACATCAGTTTAGCATTTCAGGACGAGAAGGAAACACAACCCCAGAGCATAAACTTTAAAAAAGTATATAAAGTTGTAAGCCGACCAGTTTTTCTAATTCAGATATTTTTTCTTCATAAAATGAAATACATTTTTCCAGTGTTAAAACTCAGGCGGTTGCCTATTGTGCTAAACTGTAGACAGCATCTTTTACTGCCAGCTAGTGGTCAGTTAATGGAACAAACGCCTTCTCGGGGACTGGTGGCTCTAAATTTGATTAAAGGTAGGAATTTTGAATTAAAAAGCAGATACAATATGCTGGCGTATGCGCAGAGCAAACTGAGCAACTCAGTAGGGCCCCAAAACCAAGGGGCCCTAAGAAGTAAAGATACAATATTGTAATAATGGTTATGGTAGATGTAAAATGGAGAAATGTTTGAACATGCATGATGATGTAAAGGGGATATTAGTTTTGTATTCTGTTCTGATATTTGGTGACTGATGGTAGTTGGAAGGATCCTAAACCAAATGCTGTTTAGTAAAGCATAAAGCCATAGACTGGATCTTTTTATGCATCTACTGTAAATATTTTTGTGAATGTGTTTTGTTCAAAAGCAGTTTACTTTTTTGTTTTAGGTTTTTGACTCAGAGGATTGATTTTTTATTAAGATTACAACGTTCCTTGCATGTATTGCATGGGAGAATAACAAAGTTTAAAACTGTATAAACAGTAATAAAGTGTCTCCTATCACAGCAGAGACTTTCTGTCAGCTTGCTGGCTTGAATTCAGTTGCGTGGTCCGGAAACTTTGGATTGTGGCCAAGACAAGACATTATACAGCATTTTAGAGCCGCTGACCTCCACATTGTGAACAGTCTGACTTGCTGATATGCTATTCAATCATTTTTTCTTATCCAATAAGTGCTTTAGTCTAAATTAAAGTTATGAAGGCTTTAATTCTTCAATGCATCCATTATCTAATTTCACTTCTCAGTCAATAAAATTAAACAATATAAAAAATTTTATAATTAAAGATGACAGGACATAGGTATATAAAGTTACTTTTATTAGTGTGAATAATACATGTTGTCATTTCAATTTTGTGGAATTAGTGACCATATTAAAACAAACATTGTTGGGAAACAAACAGGATTTATGAACTATTGGCACCGTATTTTAATCCTCTAACGGCACCAACAAATATAAATCAATGAACAATTTTAATGTTTTGGAAAAATTTAAAGCAGGGTCAGGTCATAAAACAATATTACAAGTTTTAAACATCTCACAGAGCACTGTTCAATCCATCAGCCAGAAATAGAAAGAGTGTGAAACAACTGCAAGTCTAGCAAGACACGGTTGATCACCTGAACTGACCGGCTGGGCAAATTGAGCAGACTCAAAGAGATTCAATCTAACTCTGGAAGAGCTGCAGAGATCCACAGCTCAGGTTGGGGAAGCTATCGACAGTACAACTATTAGACATGCACTCCACAAGCTAGACTAGAAAAGTGGGGAGAAGAAAGTTGTTATTGAAAGAAAGCAGTAAGTCCTGTTTAAAGTTTGCTACAAGCAATGTAGAGGACTCAATAAACATGTGGTACAAGGAGCTTTGGACTAAATTAGACTAAAACTGAATTTTCAGACCTACATGCAAAACTATGTGTATGAAGAAAAACCAACCTTTCAAACCACTCTGAGCGCACCACCCCACAAGGAAAACTTGGTGATAGCAGCATCATACTGTAAAGATGCCCTTTTTTAGCAGGCACTGGGAGGCTCATCAGAGTTAATAGGAAGTTGGATGAAGTTAAATGGTGGTAATTTCTGGAAGAAAACCTGCTACAGATTGCAAAATAGTTGAAACTTGGGGGAAGGTTCACCTTCCAGTGGGACAACCAGTCGCAGTTTACTGATATCGGCAAAATGAGCCAAGTTTTCTATTGCTTATTGGCATGTCCTGTCAGTCTAAAGGGATACCAACCCGTGGTTTGCACAGTGTAAGCAATGTAAAAAAATTATGGCTGTACATCACAGCTGGCTAATGTTGCCGAAGTTAGCATCTAAATCATTGTTAAATAAAAGGTTTTCTTTTAAATACTCTGAATTGAATAGAAGTTTCTGCAGTTCAAAATCTAAAATATGGTTTGGGGTGTCTGTAACCATTAGTCTTTTTGTTAAAACACAACAAAATCATTTTCCATTCTTCTTTAGCATTAAGGCAACCTTAGATTGAGACAACCATGAAAGCTGCAATATTTAGCTCAAACCTGATCTGAATTATTCTACACTGATCTTCAAATCTATGCAGAAAGTTAAAGTAATAAACTAATTTATTAAAACCAAAAAAAAAATTAAATAGTTAAATTTCTTGGGAGCAGAAGGGGGGACTTGGCCATGGCCGCATTCATGAAAGAATCGGCACTGAGGTCAAGCATACAAAGCTAATTCACATGACGCATATTCATACGTTAGAACGACTGAAACATTATCAAATTAAAATAAACAAACTTGGGGAACACATTTAATTTATGAACTGAGGTTACTGGAATTATAAAAAACTCATTGGAATTGTCTTTAATCCTGTAGCTGCATCAAAATATACATGAACAGACAATTTAATATCTAATTTTTTAAAACTGAAAAATACATAATCAAAATTAAAACACAGGTTGAAGTCATCAATCTATTATTACAGAACATAATTTTACAAAAGTGATTTTCTACCGCTTATTCCATAGTGGGTCGCGGGGGAGCTGGTGCCTATCTCCAGCAGTCTATGGGTGAGAGGCGGGGTACACCCTGGACAGGTCACCAGTCCATCACAGGGCAACACACAAACAACCATGCACACACTCATTCATACGCCTAAGAGCAATTTAGAGTTACCAATTAACCTAACAGGCATGTCTTTGGACTGTGGGAGGAAGCCGGAGTACCCTGTGAGAACCCACGCATGCACGGGGAGAACATGCAAACTCCATGCAGAAAGACCCCCGGCCGGGAATTGAACCCAGGACCTTCTTGCTGCAAGGCAGTGCTACCAACTGCGCCACTGTGTAGCCTAATTTTACAAAAGATAAAAGTTATTTCTTCATAAATAGAAATAATGCAAGATGCAAAGGAGAGCACTATATGGGATGAAAATAGCCACAGACCCATTTAATAAATTAGAATATTATTAAAAAGTTTTATACAGAAATTTGAACTTAAAAAAGTATGTTTAATACCTGCTTAAAGGACATTTTCAAAATCTGCTTTTAATCTAACAAACAAGCCTCATCAGAAAACGATTCTAATTTAATGAATATGAATGTAAATTGGGGCAGGATAAATCTGAAGTATTTCACCACTTGTCTCAAAAATAATATGTGAAAGTTAGAATTAAAAAGCAGTTACCATTAAATTAACTCAGAAATGTATCATCAAAGTGACATGACATAACCGAGGTGATTTCATAAAGGGGTTGTGGGTGACCTCAAACCATCATTCCAAGCTGAAGTTTCCAAAACAGAGGCAGAGGCAAATCCAAAATACAAGCTGGGTCCAAAAAAAAAACCCACTAGAAGACAAGGTTTTACAGAAAGGCTGGAATGCCTGAAGCAAGGAATGAAGGCAAATTGGCAAACAAAGCTGCATGGGGTGAGGAATAAATAGGCAAATAAACAAAGGAGGAAAATGAGACACAGGTGGATAACATTAGGGGGGGGGACAGAGGCTGATTGAAGGAGTGAATCACAGGAAGTGAAGTTGTCTGAAAAAAGACAGGAAATTACTGCACAAAAATAAAACAGGAAGTTCAAAAAAGGGAAAAACACTTCAAAACCCTAAACCAACAGAACTTCACAGGACAAAAAACATTTTAAGTACTGTTGAACACCGTTAAAAGGATAGAAAAGGAAATGTTTAAATGATGCACATCAAACCCGATTAAATCTGGAAATTAACAAATATGTCAACACACCCACAAAGATTTCTGCTACAGCCAACAGTAGAAGTAGAAAGAGGCTACTTTACTATCCGATAGAATAGTGTCATTAGAATATATTAACAGCAAATTCTGTATTGCAATGAAGTAAAACCATGATTAGTGTGATGATAATACAAGTTTACACTAATTATATTATTGTATGCAGATTGAACCTCTACTTGCAGACACGGTCCAACTTTTTTTTATTATTCTTTCAAATTATAATTTACATTTTGATGTTTCTTTATAGAATGGCAGCCTGGATAGAGGAAGGAAGTGCAAGGACTGTTAAATAAAAACAGGGAAAATTGGTTTGGAAGAAGCAGGACAATGGAGGGAGGACTTGGTGACAGGACCTAAGTGTGAGGTAGAGAAATGGAGAAGTCAGACCTCAGCTGCAGCAGAGAATATTCCCATATCTATCCTGAAAGTGTAGATCTGGGAAGAGATAAGGTTAAAAGGTCTAACACAAGGTCATTTTTAAAATTGGAAGAGCAGGAGCAGTTATCAATAAGGAGAGTACATGCCTTGCAATCAAAAGTTGTTGGTTCGATTCCAACTTTCTCTTCTACCACATGTTGATTGATAAGTAAAGGAAGCCCAAGGTATGTGACAGTTGTACTCCATGTTCTGGATACATATGTCTGGAGAGTGCTGCAGTACTGCCTCCAGCTGCAGCCCCTGCCTTCTAAAGCTCCCCCAAATTCTTGAGCAGGCTTTACTTCACAATCATTTCAAGGCTGTGTTTATCATTGTTGCTTTTGCAGCTTTTTCTACCACACTTTTTCCTTTCATTCAACATTCTCTCAATATTATATGCTCTGTTCCCAGAGTGCTGCATCCAAGCTTCTGTAGTAAGCATGCCCTTTGGTAGCATAACCTCCCTGTCTTGGACTGTCCACTGTACAAGGTCTGCAACCTTCCGCATGATTGAGTAGGCCATAACATGAAAACTGCCCTTTTTATTTAATCTTTTTAAAATTCAAAGCCATAAGCCATAATCATCAAAATAGACAGAAATAAATGACTGAAATATAGCACTCTCTGTGTAATGAGCTCACATAATGGGTTTAACTAATTGAGTTGAATTACTAAAGTAAATGTAGATTTTCAATTAGATTCTCTTCTTGTCTCTTTCTCACATGTTTTCATCCAGGTGAAAACAAATAATATTCATTCTGACTGATTTTGTTTGTCCTGTTATCTGTTTACAATGTGCGTATAATTAGTGCTGTTATAATTTTCGTGTATGAAAATTTTGTAACATTTTAGGATTTTTCGGGTCCACAAGAGGTCGTTGTGGTCGCGTTAATAAACTTCACTCACAGGCTCTATTGACACATCCATCAGGATACTGAACATTTCTACTTGCGTTTTATGAAATATCTACTGAAGTCGTACAATAAATAGTCGTAGTTAGTTTACATTTGAGCCAATCTTTTTTGTGATAACCTGACATCAAACATTTTTTGTATTTAACACAACCGTGAAATTTCTATTCAAATCTCATCTTCTGACAACGATCTAATAATTGAAAGAAATCATAGTTTCAGGTCAGGTGTCGCATTTTGTTTTACTTTTGTTGCAAGAAAAAAACATCCCCTAAGAATGAAATAAAATAAAAAATGGAAATTTTACAAAAGCATTAGCTTCCCTTCTTTTTCTTTTTTTGCATAAAGGGTATGCCTTTTGAAAAATAATCGTTTCATATTCTATAATTTTTTATTTTGACTTTTTTGTTGTAAAGTTTCCTTAGAGACGTTTTCCTTCTTCCACAGCTCCACAGAGTCAACATCTTAAGCTGATG
This sequence comes from Crenichthys baileyi, assembly GCA_036173005.1. Taxonomy (NCBI): domain Eukaryota; kingdom Metazoa; phylum Chordata; class Actinopteri; order Cyprinodontiformes; family Goodeidae; genus Crenichthys; species Crenichthys baileyi. The sequence goes on from JAHHUM010000035.1 coordinate 413,000, forward strand.
TGATCAATCACTATTGATTTATGAATTCGTTTGCTTGTTTTTTTTCTTTGGCATCTGGGCATCTGGAAAGAAAAAAACTGACGTTTACTTCATAAATTTTAGACGTACATATGCTCTACTTGTCTTTTTTTTTACCGATGCCTAAGTACAAAAAGAAAGGTTTAATTTTTAAATCCAAAGCAGTCAAATAAAATTGAAATAATACAATTAAATACAAGAGATTACTTTAAAGTTCATGAACCATTGTCATTTTATTTGAACCCTTTTTCTGCTGCTAACATTGAGAACATAATAATAAGATTTTATTTTAAAGCAATCACATAAAACGTAATCATTAGTGCTAAATTTAGAAAATATTTTTCTTATATCTTGAACCATTGTCATTTAGGGTAATAGTTTTTTTTACTGCGCACGTCAGGTGAAATAAGGTGAAATAATACTACTACTAATAAAAATACATAAATTAATAAATACATAAATAATTTAAGGTTTGATTTTTAGTAACAAATGTGTCGACTAAAACTTAAATAATAATACTAATACAGGAAAGTTTTCTAAATCTATGGTCAGGATCCATTGTCATTTTACCAAATTGTCACTTTAATCGCAAACATTTAGGATAAAATAAATTAGTAAAAATAATCTGAAAATATTCTGAACACAATAAAATTTTTAAATTCAGACTTTTTTTGAACAAGAGGTCATTTCTCTTTTAAAGTAAAAAAAAGACTGATTTAGCATGTGTGGACAAACTGATACTGCAGTTTTCCACAGCCACCTCACTGCTGCAGAAGTCCAGCTCTGTATAGAACATCAGCGTTTCATTTTGTGTTGATTGGTCCTTTCATCACACAATGCAGATGCATCCTTGGGGACTGTAATCGTGAATCACGTGGACATGACCGAGATAGTGCGTGGGGGGTTTGTTGGATAAGAAATTGTCATTTGTATTGATCAACAGTGCTGACCGCTGCAAGGGAGCTAAAAGCAGCGATCCGGGAGAAAACAGCAGTGGGAACTGGGACCGAACTGGCCCACAGGCATGGCAGAAGGTATGCTTGAACCTTGGGATGCATTTGCAGAGTTTTATCCTTAAAGCATTGTCGGAGTCCCTTATGGAGGAGCAGGGTTCGATTGCATTGTTTAGGATGTTATTGGGGTGCGAGGTAGTGGAAGTGGAGGTGGTGGCGGGGAGTCTTCAACAACCCCCCCCCCTTCCAGCGACCAACTACTCATTGTTGAGGAGAGGGGGAATAGGTTGCCAGCCCCCTTTTGTTTACTTCCCTCTCCCGCTTTCCCTCTCGCTGCGCCACTTCGGCTTTTCGCAGCATTTTGCATGAAAGTGGCAATCTGTGCGGATTACCCAGCTTGAGGGCTACAAGTTAGAAAAGAGGATATTGTATTTTGGGTGCTAATTTTTGACTCAAGGCTGAGGCAGAAGACATGGGTTCAGTTTCTAACCAGGAGTTCCCAGGTGGAGTAAACTTCAACACTTTGATGTTCTAAGAGTTAATTAAGCTGTTTTCTGATCCACTATCTCTCCGATTGTAATGGAGCGTTTTGGGGCATTGTTCGCACACGTGATGAGCAATACATTCAAATTTGGCCCTTTAAATATGGTTACATTAGCTAAACGTTTCTAGAATATTGAAGTACACGTTTTGCGCATGTGGCTTGGGCAAGATTGTGCAACTGCTGTTTTTTAAATCGAAAGTGCATACCAAATCCTGAACATGGCGTGCTCAAGTCATTGATTCGTATCGATTACTGGTCCGCAGAAATTACAATTTTAAATCTTCAATTTTTATTTTCGTTTGTTAAAGCGGGGCAATTTTTTTTTAGAATAATCTAAATGTTCAACATAAAGTGAATCAACTGATTTATTTGCAGGAGTGTGTAAGACGGAGGGAGATGAGGGACCGAGCACAGAGGAGGACACGCAGTCTTTCCACGGGGTCGGGGTGTGCAAGTGGTTCAACGTCCGCATGGGCTTCGGGTTCCTGTCCATGACCAACAGAGAGGGAGTGCCGCTGGACGAACCGGTTGATGTGTTTGTCCACCAGGTAGGTCTGGTCGCTCTTCCTGTAGCATCTCAACAAAGAAGTTCCAGAAATTCTTCTCTTTTATTGGTCTGATCTTTAAACTCATGGATCATTAATTATTTCTTATTCATTTCACCTGTTTCTGATTTAACCTAATTTATTTAAGTTTCTTTTTTTTCCTTTTAGTCCATGTGGCAATTAATCATTTTCATTTTTTTTTTCTTTTTCGGTAAAAAAAGGAGGCCGATTGAGGTGCATAAAATGTAAAACTGTGGTTGATTGAATATAGGACAAAAATATTCCTTTTAGATGATTTAGATCGATGCTTGATGTGAGGTGTGGGGATTTCGAGATCCCTGGGCCTCCTTTAGTTTTTTGTTTTTCTAAGCACGAAGATAAAACACATTAGAGACACCAGAGGCTCCCTCACAGGGGCGGATATAAGAGGATGTGGGCTCCTGGGCCACAGCTAGTTTTGGTGCCCTACCCTCACAGCTTTCGGTTCAGTTTATTTCTGTTGGTCCAAACAACACAAGACAAACAGATCCACTTCATATCTAGAAATATATTTGGGAATTAGGCCAATACAATACAATCCTACTGACAGTGTCAAATTGAAGTCTACCCTACAAGCAAAATCCTTTGTGGACCTTTTGACTGAAGTGATTCGGGTGCTGATCCTAGAGGCTGTTCTTAAGTGGTTCTTTAAAAGAACCGGTTTTGTTTTATTATCTATGAGCCAAGTTAGCGCCACATAACTGAATTACTATAAACATCTTCAATAAATGTTCAATGGTCCTCGTATTTTTTATTTATTTTCAGTTTTTGTGGAGGATTGTAGTGCATGGAAGACTACAGTAAGAAGATTATTAATCCCTGCAAACTGTTGACCCAGTATTGCTGCCATAATGTATTAGCACTGTTTTTAACTAAACGCTCTGCTTGTGAACTTTTTACAATCCCAGTCAGTGGATCTCTAATCTACACCAGCATAAATAAAATTGGGATAAATGTTTAGAGCAAGTTTTAAAAATGCAGTGCTTAAGAACCGAGTCGGAAATGGCATCAATGTATTCAGTGGAAAATATCAGCAGTAAACACAGCTATGCAGTTCATCAAACTCCATAATGGGTTATAGAAAAATAAACAGTGGTAAGAGAGACGCTGTGCTTGTGTTATTCTGGGGTTAATCTGACATTTCATGAATAAGGAAGTGCAGTATTTTCTTCAATTGGATCAATGCTCAAACTAATCCCTTGAGTTCTAAACATGACACTTTTTGGTTGGTTGCTGGTACTCATGAGCTCTGATCTAGCTTCTAAAAAAGTGGATTTTTATATTGTCCCTGCTGAGAATTGGTGCTGTAAATGAAAATGTTTGGCATTAGTTTATCTGAAACGCAAAGAACTAAGAAAGCATCAAGCACCACTTTAGCAATAAAACCAGTTTGGTGGAGAAGTAAAACTACGCATTACCCTGAACACACCATGCCCAAGGTGAAACAGGATGATGACAGCATTGTGCTATGGGGATGCCTTTCTTCATCAAGGACAGGGAAGCTGGTTTGAGTTGTTGAGAAGATGGTTGGAGCTAAATGCAGGGCGATCCTAGAAGAAAACAGTTAGAGGCTGCAAAAGATTCGAGACTGGGGCAGGACAACAGCCCTGAACATACAGCCAGAGCTGTAATAAAAAAGTTTATATTAAAGTATATGCTTTAGAATGGCCAAGGCAAATTGCGATTTGATCCTAAGTATAATACAGCACAAAGACAGTTGATCATATAAAGTCAGGCTATCTAAGGAACCCGGCCGGCTGCGTTGAGACTTTACAACAATCCTTCATTCTGAGCAAGCATGCAACAACAGTGAAAATATATGCTTTTAAGCAGAAGAAACCTTCAATACAACAAGACTCACTATGACCAGCCATCTGCTACTACTGGCTGGGGAAGTGGAAGAGAGAGCGAACACACACAAAACCGCACAGGCACTGGTTCAGGGTTAGGTTTCTTTCACTCATGCAAAGTATGATAGATTAATTGATAGGGACACATTATCCTCAAGATTTTTTGGCCTTGATGACTTTTTTTTTTCTGAAACGATCATTGTACTTTTCTTTGTTTGTTTGTACCCAACAAACATGAGTTTCCAGAAATGTCCAAAAATGTCTAACTGCCTATGTCAAACCTATATGTGACAATGTGATGCACTCACTAAAATACAATAAAAGCAAAGAAGAAGGCATGGAACACTTGCTTAAAACAGCTTCGGGTAAATTTAGCTTTATATTGCGATTTCGTCCCTACTACTCTCATTTTGTATCAATATACTTTCAAGCATTGCCTATCAGTCATTATGTTAGTAAGGTATCTTTTTCACAAAGATAAAAGATAATGAAAATTCTTAAATCATACATATAATTTAACAGTATATTAATATAAAATTGTTTTACACACTATTACCATTTTCTGATACCTGTTTGGGCCAGCTGACTATGAAAAGTGAGAAATCATGGCCCCTCCTTAATAACTCTACTGACGTTCTCCTGTAGAATATAGAAAATTGAATTAAATCATCGCTTGTGAAACTGAATGTTTGGTTAAAAAAAAGAAATCATTTGGCTCCTTGTCGTAGCCAAAAAAGACAGGTACAAAACAACCAAAGGTATAAAATGGCAAAATGGCTAAATGACCATCTAATAAATGAAACCACACGGAAAATTCAGAAAAACAATTGTACAAAACATCCATTTATTTAAAATTTTATATTTTGAGGTCATGCCTTAGTAAGCTCTTGCTTAAGTCTGGCCCGGCTTATACTACTTAACAAGCATACAGCAAAGCTTCCAAAAATGGAAAACAAATTAAAAAGCATTTATCATCCTTCCAGGGATGTGCACACACATTCATGAAAATCATTAAATAAATAATCTTTATAAAATACAGTTTACCACAGTGCCTTTCTTCTGCACTGAATAGCTTTTTGATGATTAGGCTTTTTGCATCCCTGAAACAGCTTAAACTACTAGTACTACTACTAAATATTATTTTTAGTATTCTCATTTATGAACTTTTCTCTTCGACATGACTATAGAAGTTGAGGCAGCTTCTCTAAACTTGTCAGATACTGAAAAACATAAACAATTCACAATTTCTTTAGGAACAAAGAGGAATCAAAAGATAATCCAGTCCAATCAGATCAGGCGTATGATAAGCAAACTGTGGGCGTGTGAATCTTAAAAAGGAGGATACCCAAAGGAAATTCTGCTCAGGGCCTCGTAGAACCTTGGGTCGGCAGGGAGGTAAATTTTCTGCTTTGGTCTCATCTGTAAGCGAGCACCTCCTCTTCTGTCTGATAAGATAAAGGTTTAGCATGTGAATGAGAGGAATCCCTTCTAGCCACTCATTCAAGTTAGAGTTCCTGTCATAAAGTGATTAAAGGCTCTCTGCTGTCTGCTGTCTGCTCAACCCCGCCAGCCCTTCTGTGTTTGTGTGCGGTATGGACGTACACTACACTTTACAGCTAAACCCTCCTTTGAAAAGGACTATTTTAAGAACATTTCCTTGTTCGCCCACCACCAGTCTCTTGTCTTTGCCTGTGAAGAAATAGGAACCATTTGCATAAAGTTTGCATGATTTCTCATGCATCTCCTGTTTCACCTTTTCTACATTCAGTCCATGTTGATGCATACAGAGAGATGTCATTGTGAGTTTTAACTGAAAGTTACGGGAAACTGGTTATTTTATTACTCATATTGGAAACCAAACCAAGAGTTCAGTTGAGGATAGAAACTTGCAGTTTAGATCTCCAGTAGAGTTAAAGCCAGGTGTATTATTCTGCAGAACTGCTCTTTGTTAGTACACAATCTTACATTGATTTCAGTTCATATTGGTTTGGGGTTACTTAATGAATCGTTTAACCCTTTAGAAACTGATACAAGAAATAACAAGAATGAACATTTTAAAAACAGAAAAAAATTTGCTTTAATGGAACCATAAAGGTATTTTTGCAAATCACTTGGATTTTTCCTTTTATCATAATTAATACATTCGACATTCATTGATATGTATTTATTGTATCTTCACCCAACCGAAAGAATATAAATTTTTTAAATCATGGTGTAAATCTAATGCAAAAACAACTGATGCACTGGGCCATAAAATATACCCTAATCCCTACAATGTCATAATTGATACATACACATTCATGACCGTGCTGGCATAAAAAATTTAATAATCCTAAAGTTGTTGTTGTTGTATCACTCTATGAAAGACTCATTTTATTAATAATTACTTTAAATATATATATATTTCCTATTAGCATTTTAAAAGGACTTTTAAGTCCATGAAAACTAAACTACTTCTTAGAAGACATGTGTATCAATCTTCCAAGAAGTATAGATTTAACACAGAAAGGTTTTTGAAAGCAGTACCAACTTTGTCCAAGAGGTAGAGGTCCAGAAATACTTATCAAAAATGACGCATTTGGCATAATGAGGTAACTGCTTGGAATCAGAATTCCAAAAATAAAGAAAGAAATTTTAAATTTAAGGAGATCGAATGATTTTTCTGCAAACTAATTCCTTTGAGGTTTTTTAACTGTACCCCAACATCTCAGATCAGTTTCAGGTAATTTGCTGTGAGCATGCTGAGTTTGTCTTTCAGTTCATCATAAATAAAAAAAAAAAGGCTTTTATCAAATTGCGTTAAAGCCTTGTACAATAAATGTGTAAGAAAATTAGGTTTAGGTTTTAAACTTTAACTGATTATTGAATGCTTCAAACAAAACAGTTTTTGCGATATCGACTGGATTTTAATTTTTTGTATCATAATTGATACGTTAAGCTTTTTTCATTGTATATTTATGCCAATTTCCCCAACTGAATATACTTAACATCTACTGTACTTACCTATGACCTATACCTGAATACCTAAAGAATCGCAAGTGATACACACAAAAATTGGTGTTTAAATTAAGTTGCATCTGGTCATCTTGGACTTTGGCTGTCTACCAGAGGCTAGAAGATGAGTATAGCATACAGGAAACGACTGTAAAGGAAAATGACCAATTTTAGTAAAGAGGTAGAAGTCCAAGAAATGTTGTGTTTAGCGTCATAAAGTTGATAAGCCTAAATAAAAATAACTTGCTGAATTAAACCTGGTTTTATGAGTTGCATCAAACAAAAATGTTGTAATGTTCACTTTCTTATTTAAGAAAACTTATGAACATGTAGAGAATATGGAAAAAAGAAAAGCTCTCCATCCTAAAATTAGCAGCCACGCGTCAAGGAAAAATTAAGTCCCACGGTTCGCTGGCCTTTGTGCCGGTGGACAATGGAGCCATGCATCCGAATCAAGCACCCCTCAGCCGTGCCCCAAGCCTCTCTTTGTCCTGATAGAAGTCCTTCTATAGTCCCTCTCGACTCTGATGTCTTTCTTTGCCTCACTTCGCTTCCAGACATATTCTAATGTAGTTTACTCTAGACCCCACAAATGGCACCTCCACATCAGGTCCCTGTACGATTAAAAAGAGAAAAGAACCCCCCACCCTGATGCTTTACCTGTGTGAGAGTGAGTATGTGGTAGGTGAGGGTGAGTTATGGGGGTGGGGATGGTAACATGTTTGAGAGAGGAACTGGATTAACATTAACCGGGTGAAGAGATGCCTGTGGTGCTGGGATGTTCATGTTACCAATCAAATGTCATCTCTTACACAAGGTGTTCACAGTTTAGAGTATTCTACAGAACGTGCTTGTCTTTGAAATGGATATGGGTTTTTTTGCAGTTCAGTGGGACCTCCAATGGTGTTTTTCACAGCCGTGTTCTAAAGCGATGTGTTGTTTCCTAGAACTTCTGTCTTGTTTTCTTAGAAACCCTTATCCAAAATAACTCCCCTAACAATGAATTGCGTGTTTTCTTGAGTTGCAATAGGTTATGACCAATAAAGAATCCAGACGTTTAGTTTTAGGATACAAAAGGATGAAGCTTAGAATAAAAGAAAAAGGATTATCGTTTTATCAAAGCAGATTTTCAAAATTAATGGATGGCTGTTCTTGTGTCAACAGTGCGTGACAGTTTACTCTTACAATCCCACCTAGGGTTCTTTTCTAATAATGGGCTTTCTCATGACGCGTTAACCAGTCTGAGGTATTTATCCCCAAACCGCCACACCTTTTTTTCGCTTTATCTTTTCTGCATTTGTTGTGGAGGTGGAAATGCTCTTTGCACATGTTAAGGACAGGCCTTCTTTTCTCCTCAGGTGTATGTGGCATCAAAGAAAAGGCAGTTAAACATTCAAGCCTGCAGGCCCTTTGTTTATTAAGTAAGCAGATCCACCTAATGTCATCAAACCTGTAACAAAGTGAAGTTATCTGCTCCTTTCTACAAAGATCTCATGTGAAAACGCCGCTATCAAGGCAAGATATTAGTCATTCGTACTCCTTGTCAGTTTATATCTTTTCACATCTTTCTGCCAAACAACTATCCAAGGAATGTCACCCTGACCCCCACCCTTCACAGAGAGATGCCTTGCTTGCTGTGTCACCCCACCCCCAATGCGAGCACCAACCCCTGCATCCTGTAGTTTAGGGTTAGTGGTGGTGGTCAGTGTGTTAGTAGAGCTTTGTGATGTGGGTGGGAAAAAGGGTGGGGGTGGGGGCAGCAGTATGGAATGCTTTTCCTCCTGTGAGGGTGGGGGATGAGGGAGAATGGGAGGGATGATTGAAGGTTATCCTTGTCAGGTTTTTGGGGGTCAGAGTCTCTACAAGCTCACGGTTGAGGTAATCTGTTCAATATGGGAACTTTAAAACATCAAAATCATCCTCAATTTTACCCTGCAAACAAGTTGTAGAGAAATCAGTCACCCCTCCTATCAGATGCACTGTGTATGAGATAAATAATTTCTGCATTTGGAGTTTTCCAAATCCCAAGATTTTATAGATGAACAATCTCCTGCTTGGTTTCTTTTTTTAGAGCAAGCTGCACATGGAAGGTTTCCGCAGCCTGAAGGAAGGCGAAGCAGTTGAGTTTACCTTCAAGAAGTCATCGAAGGGCCTGGAGTCGCAGCGGGTTACTGGACCGGGTGGCATCCACTGTGTGGGCAGTGAGCGGCGACCCAAAGGCAAAAAAGTCCAAAAGCGTCGCTCAAAGGGAGACAGGTAAGCGAAGGCAAACTGGGAGAATGCCCAACGGATATTTTAACCATACTTCAAGGTTTTTAATAAAATGGCAAGGGTGAGGGTAATTTGAAATATAAAAAAATAATGCACTACATTGTGACTCAAAAATTCTTGGAGAAAACAAACAAGATGAAAATGTTTAACAAGGCTTCATATTATCAGAAAAATAAAGATCTGAGATACTGAAAATCCCTGAAAATTGTGAAGAAGATATCAATCACACTTAACACACCTTTATCTGACTCTTCTTTCTTCACACTGTGTGTGTCCCCTCCACTCTCCATGAGCTTTAGCACCTCAGCCATTAAAAATATATATTGAGTGTCGCCATTAACAACTCTTAGTCTATTCAGCTACCCTTGTTTTAACCCTTTAAAGCCCGCTGCAAAAAAATTTGTCAGAACATTGTTACTTTTTCTAAATTGGGCTGCACATGTTCTAAACAGGGTAATTTAAAATATATCTGTCACAAAAAATGGGAAATTTCAGAATTGCATTCTCTTAGAGGCTAGAACTTGAGAACATTAGAGAACCTCTGGAGAGAACAGATTTAAATAGTGGCCAAAATGGTCCATTTATTGGATACTTTTGAGAAAAAATGAAACTTTTTTGAAATATTACCAAATGATATACACAATTTCACCTCAGCTTTTCTGTTAAACTTTCCACAATTACGTTTTTGTTATAAGTATTCTTTTTAAAGCACTTATCCCAATCCGTTTAATTTAGCTTTAGTTAGTCTCTTTGAAGCAGAAAGTCATTTCAGGTGTCTTGTCCAAACATCAGCTACTAAGAGCTCAGTCAGTGAAGAAACATGGCATTTTGGCTGTAAAAATCGTAGACAATTGTGTTGCTGTGAAGTGTTTGTGATTTTCCTTTGTGTTCTGCTCAGATCAGATGTACAATGGTGTCGTAGTTTCTCCTCATTTTTGTGCCTTTCCCTGTTTCCCAACCCCCCACTTTGGGCTTCACCGAGGGTCACAACAGCATGGCCTGACGTATGACCTGGATCAATAACTGTTTAAATTTGCTCGTCCCTGGTGAATTCAGATCTGCCCACTTTCTCCCTTTTCCTACTTATCCTCTTCAACAGAGAGTTTTACTCTGAATCCAAAATCATTTAAAGACAGGCTTATCTCATTACTTTTCTCCAGATATGATTCAAATTTTTGACTTATTCTTGGAGATTTTTTTTTTTTTTGATAGAACCTTATGGACACATGCATGTATCCAACCATCCATCAAACAACCCATGCTTCTTAAGTGTATCCAGAACCATGTTTTGAGGGTAAAAAAGATCTAATCTAAGATGCAATTGCTCCAAATGCAGAAATAGCATAAAGCGATTCGTACACAAAGAAGGGATTAAAATGATCTAAAGATTCACTAAAAGTCAGCAATGTGGCTCTTATCAGGAAAAAATAAAGAAGCTACAGAGATCAGGGTTTGCAGATCACTTTGGGTGTCAGTATGTTGCACCGTTAGAGGTGTATCAACTTCACCACATGTCAGTTGTGATTACAACCAGAGCAAAGTGAGTGTGAGAACAGAGATCATTACGACTTCAAAGAGTCCTGGGAGGCCACCGTGGTTCAATACTTCTCCACAGACCTCTCTGATTCATAGATAAGATGTGTTTTCTCTTTATCACTTTGTATTAGGCAACATTGGATTGAGCTCCATAGATTGGAATTTGATTGCATTTTTTCAAATATTCTTTCTTTGTATATAAATTAGAAGCACTCTGTGTTAGTCTGTACCATTTCTCTAAGTCTCCATCTTCTTCAGAGAGAGCAGCTGTTTTTATTTTGGTTCACATCACTGATAAACTCACATATCTATATCACTTTGCAAAGGAGAAAAGTTCCTGTCCATGTAATTGATAACAGATGCAGGAGCCCAGGCCAGGGGCGTTAAGGGTCATTGTTGTCATAGCAACCGTGTATGAATAAAAGGAAGGGCTGGAGGCTTGGATGGGATTGAAGGGAGGTTGGAGGTCAGGGTTCAGAGGTCATTACTGCAGCTTTTTTAGACAAAGGACCACTTCCACTTTCCTCCTTATGGATGCTGATGTGGGGAGCCTCTGCGATGGTGACGGTATAGACCTTGACACCACTCAAACAGCCAGGGGCACAAAGCCAACCTGACCCCTGGGCAACCACCCCATCCAAACCTTATCTGCTATCATAAAGGTGGCCAGGGGGGTCCGAGGAGGTACCGAATAACTGCCCCACGCCCACTACCCATCTGTCTTCCACCCCAGTACGCGTGGCCATTCTATAAATGATGTCCAAACAGCAGAGGCCGATGGCAGCCTGATGCCTTTAACTGACCCCAATGCATAGAGTCTTTCCAAAGTTCAATGGTAATGACACGAGTACCACGCTTTGGTTAAACCAGCCCCAACTGGAAGCTTCTCCCAGCGACAAGCTGACAAATGGGACAAACTGCCCCCAACTCTCAAAACCCCTCCAGTTACTTTAATGGACCACTAGTTACCATAGTTGATATTTAATAAGGTCCAGTACATTAAGTTGGTTAAGGTGTAATCATTTCGGTGACGAACAGTTTTGCAATGTTCTTGAATCTTTTCCTGAAGTTCTGCAGTGTCACCTCAAATTCCCTTTGACTTGGTGATTTGCATCAAAATTCAAACTAAGGTTTAGCATGTGAAATATTTCCACCTAGTGGCGAAAACATATAATTTCGAATCCTTAACACTGAAAAACGGCCTCAACTGCTTAATTGCTTGCCAGGAAGGTTTATCTAATATAAGTGCATAATTTTGACTTTAGAAAAGTATTTCAGACAAACAAGATGCATATAAAAAGCATTGTGTCTCTTAAAAGCCTGTTTAATCAATACTGTTTCAGCTTATGTTCATAACATTACATGCAAAAAAAATTAACATTAATGGCAACTTCAAGATGTGCTATAACTCAGCTCTGATGTTCTTTTAACCTACATGGTGAAATTAGCTTATAGCATTGTTTTGAATTATTGAAATCAGTATTATAGCAGTAATCAGCTAGACAAAAATCTGCTTTCACAAAAAATGACTTATTTCTGAATAGCAGCTCAAATACAGTGCCTTGCAAAGTATTTATGGCCCTTTAAGTCTTCTCCTTTGCTCCCATTTCAACCACAAACTTTGATGCACTGGAATTTTATGTAAAAGACCAACCGTGGAAGCAACACAATACTTTGCTTTTTTAAACAAATTAACATCTGAAAAATGTCACATGCACAACTGTTGTTCCCCCCTTACTCTGATACCCCAAAATAAAATCCAGTGCCTTCAGAAGTCACTTTTTGTAAGTAGTCTACCTGCAAAAGATTTAATATTGGGATGGGGTCACTTTCCAGCAGGACATCAACTCTAAAAATACGGCCACACCTACGATGGAATGATTTAAATCAGTTCCTTTTCATGTGATTGGCCCTAAATCCAACTAAAAATTGACTTGCACACTGGGGACAAAAATATCAAAAGTGTTATTACTCATATTTAGTATGTTCTGTTTCTGCTAAAATGCCTGAAAGTAATCTATATAAACTGAAAATCGTGATTTGATTTCATGGGGAGGACTCACAGTCTGTTCTTTCTTGGGTTTATGTCTAAGGTAACAGCTATATGTGCATTCTCTTGTAGATGTTATAACTGTGGAGGCCTGGATCACCATGCCAAAGAGTGCAAGTTACCACCCCAGCCCAAGAGGTGCCACTTCTGCCAGAGCATTGACCACATGGTCGCCAGCTGCCCAGTCAAAGCACAACAGTCCTCACCGGTTTCTCAGGGAAAACCATCCCCCTTGAAAGGAGATGGCGGAGAGCACAGCCAACCGGCGCCACCTCCTGAGACCTCTGATTAAACGGGTGATCTGGCCTCGCTGAAGCACACAAGCCAATCATGCTTGTTTTGACGGTTGAGGAGGGAGACAGAATTTCCCTCCCCAGCTGTTAAAGCTGCTTTTGGAATTACCTCAGGTTTAAAAACACTCGTGAAGAATGTTTTCTGTTATTATTTTTATTTGGTGTAACATTAAGGAATACTGCTTCATTATTGCACTCAGGAAGTTTAAATGGTGTAACAGCGTGATCCCTGCTGTCAGGAACGTGTTGAGCTTGTAGAGATAATACTAAAAGGTCTTCACAAGCATTTGCAGATTGCTTCTAAGTAACTGCACTTTCCTTGTGAGCTTTATTAATCAGTTTCTTTTGCGTTATACTAAATGTGTTGAGAATAGACCTAAACTTTTGCTGCCTTATAATTCAGCCTCTTTCCTGACTGTTACACCTTACTGTCAACAAAGCAGAGATGCGCCAGACAGTGTCTCTGTGATGAATGTTAGCTTACGGATCGTGTGGGGAGGGAGGAGGAAGGGGTGTTGATGGAAAATAACACAAAACGGGTTTAAGGGTAGAGGCAATGTACTGTAGTGACATTTTGCCGGTATTGCTGTTGACCATCCAGGTTCCTGGGGCCAAATGAATGTCAGACCAAAAAGGGTTTTACGGGTTTTGGTCAGTTATTTCTTTTTTATTATTTCTTTTTTTTTTTTTTATTCAGCATTTTGCTGGCTGTTCTGGTCTACCTCACTAGTGCATGTTTGGTCTGCTATTTAAGGATATCTGATTTTAGTTGGGATTAAATCAAGTCCTTTTTGCACTACAGAATGTATACAGGATGGAAGTTATCCATCACATACCACCTTAAAGAGTAACTTAACAACCTGACCTGCAGAGATTCCGTTCCACACTCTGGTGCACTGTTTGGGTGGGTGTATTTTTAGTCCTGAGAAACTAAAACCGCCCTGTGGTTGTTTGGTAAAAACACGAGGTCAGTAGATACCCGAAGCACGCTTTTCATTTCAGCCAAATCTAGCAGCACAAAACCAATTCTCTCACCTTATCAGCATCTTGGTCTGTTGCTTTCTTTTTGGTCTGTGACCAAACGCGGAAGGTGGCAGTAAATTCTCTGTTGTGCTGACTGCAGTGCCGGTGCCCGTTTTTCAATTTACATGAGAGTACTGGGTTTAAACCTCCAGGGGAAAGTTAGGCTTTTTCTCCGTAGCCCAGTTGAGGTGCATCTTACATAATCTCTGGTTCAAGATTGGCTCAACAAAAAAAAAAAAAATGCAACAATTCTAACGCATATTCTGGAAACGTCTGTGTTGTGTGGTCCTTGTAGCACTGACTCCAGACGCTGCCCATGCCTAAATCTCCACCAAGCTTATGACTGGGCTTTGTTTCACAATTCTCTCTAATCTGTGAGCATCCCTGTTGCTCGTGCACTTTGTTTACAACACCTTTTCCTACCTCTCAACTTTCCATTAATATGCGTGGATACCGCACTGTGAACAGCCAGATACTTTAGCAATACCCTTCTTTGAGGATTATCTTTGTTGAAGATGTCAGGGATTTTCTGCTGGACACCTGTCAAACCAGCAGTCTTCCCTATGACTGTTATGTAATATGGTAATATGTGATGCTGAATTTTGGGTTTTCGTTTGCTGTAAATCAGGATCATCATATTGAACAGAAAAAAAAAATCCTTGAATAATCTGTGTGTAATAGAGCTATATGATAAGTTTCACTTTTATAACTGAATTACTGAAATAATATTTGAGTTATTTTCAAATTTCTTGAGATGCACCTGTACTTGCTAGCAAGTCAATCAGGATATGCTAAAGCCAAGGCCTATAGAGGGCAGCAAAACGCTGCTTTTTGGCCTGACGGCAGTTAGTCTTCTTTTCTTGTTTTTTTTTTAGGTAGTGTCATCTTTCTCTCAGCAGTATTCTATCTTTATTGGCAGATCTGTAAAAGTCTGTTGCTTCATGACTATTTTAACTTAGGATTACATTATCCATACAATAGCATAAATACTTGACCTTTTACAGAGTTACCGAGGGCTTCAGCTACCTCTAACCTGGATGCTTAAAATAAATGAATGGAAATGAGGCAGAATCAGACATGATGTTTCGTGTGAGAAGGCTACTGTTGTTGTTTTATGTCCAGTTTGATCTATTTCTAGGTAGATATTTAAGACACTGTTTAGGCTTTTAGCTCAGGAGTACCTAGCCTGCAAGGAGGAGCATGTAGACCTAGCTAGTCTGTTAGCGTTTTACTCCCGTTTTACAGGAGAGGCTGACTGATACTTTAACACCCAATTAATATATATGTAAAATTATTCTAAAGCCTTTTTAAGAAATGCATACTACTTATTTATTTTCATCAGAAAGCACGGCATCTTCTCTTTGTGCTCCTTTTGAAGCCTATCAGCAATGAATGTTTGAGAAGAGATCATTATATAACACACAAATAGGTCAAAGACAGCTTGAAAAATATCTGGTTTACTATCTTAACATCATGGTACACTTACTGCTGTGTACATATGTGCTTGAAAGATCATTCCCTTAATTTAATTTGGCCTGCTTGCAAGGTTACAGTAATATATTGCTACATAAGAGTATGAATATGCAATACATACTGTACAGGTACATAAAATAATGAAGACTGATCTAAACTGTGAGGATTTTCTTTGCCTTGTATGATTATTATCGGTTGTTTTTTTTTTTGAGTATATTATTTTTTGTGTGCAATGAGCCTTTTGGAAGAAAAGCTCATTGTTTTTCAAATCTATGCCAAAACCAATGCAATGCCACTCTGCACTAATTATGTGTAAGGTGCATTAATGTGTTTTCTATATTTCATTTTTGTTGCGTCTGAATATATGTTTCATATTTTATATAACTTTTTTTTAAGTTTATTTCAAGCTGGAAGAAATACCTCATCTCTTGGGTTCATCTCAGGATTTGCTAATCTGAAAACTCAGGAATGGTTTTAGATTGAATTGAAGGAGTCAAGGATTAAAAGCTAATTTACAAAATGTGAACAATGTTACAATGAAGTCAAATTCAAAATGGCTTTGGGAGTGTCTTGGTCCTTTTTTTTTACTGCTACACAATGAAAATGTATTAAAGGATTTTTAAATTTTTGGTCAGAAAAACAATTATACCCTAACATCGTATATAAATAGAGTAATGGTGCTTTTATGTCCTCTTTTGCCTAATATGACGAAAGTGTTCCACTATTATTGTATTCTTTCCTCTGTAATCGTTGTAGATGGGGATAAAAGTAGAATATTTTAACGGGACTGGGGCTAGTAGTGTATAATCGTTGTCTCATCTCAACACGTCTATAATTGGTGTTTCAGACTATCAATGCTTATGACAAAAAGAATGTGCCACATATGACTTAACACAGACATTACTACTTTCATTCTCAGTAGGTTTTCCATAAATTCAGAAGGTTTAAAGTTAAATCATTTTAGGGTTTCGATATGTGAATTGTTCCACTCAGGGTTTATAATGTAAGAAAGTAAGAACTGACATTAAGTGTAGATCTTTGATTTTCTTTGCATAGTTTCTTCATTGTATTATTTTGAAATTAGTGTTTACAGCTACAGTGCCTATATATCCTTCGATTGGAACAACTTACTTTCTTTTTCTTATGTGTGACTTATATGAGCACTGACAACTTCATCTGTTAAACTGACTTAAAGCAATGTTTACATGTAATTCTCAAATTAGGATTTAATAAAAGCATTATGATGGGTTAGGGGTTGATCAGTTGTACTTTGTTGTCTCAAAATATATCTTTGAAACTTACCAACGTGTCTGGCCCCTACAATTTTATTTTTATGTGCTTTAAAATCCAACAACGTGTATGCCTAGCTCAGGTTTGAAGCAGATCAAGGCTTTATTTGTTTTTTTCTTTCTTTTTGTACCCGTCTTGTTTTTGACCATCAGCCAGTTCATTTGTGGTGTTATTGTATTTTATCAAGCGAATTATTGCAGAGCTACTTCCAAAAAATTTGCATTTACTATTAATGAATGTATTAGTATTTACTGCCACGAAACCCACAATTATCTTTAACTCAGGTAATTTAATGACTATAGTCTGTAAGTGATGAGCAGCATGTGAGATTTACTGTGATTATGTTTCTATATGTAAAATTTTGGTCCATTTCATAATAAACATGTCAATATTAGCACTTTTTTTGTCCATATTTTCATTCTTATATAGCTATAGGCAATATTGTGTTTCTTCTAGTCGTTTCAACTCAACTACATATTCTATCCACCTCTAATACAGAAACAAAATGTATTTATTAGCAAACTTAGCAATTTATATCCAAATGTTTGAGCATTTACAATGTTGAAAATGGTTCATACTCACTCATTGAGAGAAATTCATTCAAAATCAATAGGAAGCTGAATTCACAATTGGGGGGTAATATTTAAAGGCCTTTCAGTATGTTTCTGCAAAAAGCACATTATATTGAGAATATAGAAAATAGACTACAGAGGAATATGTGCCTGTGGTGATTGAGCGGTATGTGTGGATACAAAAAGTTACCCGAGTGGTGGGATAAACAGTATCGTCAGCAAAAAATATATACTTCTTAATATATAAAATGAAAAAAAGCAGTCTTAAAACTAAATTCATTCTTATTGCCTCAGATAATGAACTTGTGTCTGTACTGGTTTCTGTTAGATCTCAGTGCTGCATTTTGATACAGTCGACCATAATACTTCTCTTTAAAACAGGCTTAGAACGATGCTGTAGGGGATCAGGGGCACACAGGCGCATAGGTGGTTTAAATGTTTATTGTGTCTGACAGATTCCACGCAGTTTGTTCATGTAAATGATAAATCATCTTAAATACTCCAGGGTTAAATGTGGAGTACCACAGGGTTCACAGTTACTGGGGAAATTTCTCTTTACCTATATATATGCTTGCCAAGATAGGTAAAATTATCAGGCAGACATAGAATACATTTTCACTGTTGCACGCTGATGATACTCAGCTTTACTTACTCCATAAATCTGATGAGCCACCAACCACAGTGCGATGTAGAACCTACAAGCATGATCTGAAGACATAAAACTTTGATGACTTTAAATTCTGCTTCTAAAATCAGACACAGACAGAAAGTTGAGCTGATCTTTGGCGACCGGAGCACTCTCTGCTAACAAAAATGAAACTGCCTAGTCCCCCGTTGGATGGGACAGGGGAAATCAAGCCTAACATGGATGGCATTTAAATTGACCTAATGCCGATAATGTAAGAATGAAACAACCTGTTGGTGAAGGTGCGATTTCTTGACCAGGACATAGGTCACGACATATCTTAAATCCGAATTATATGAAAAACCCAGGTAGTAATCATACGGAGACTTTTTCCTTTATTTTTTCATCTCCCACAGTATAACATTGCCAACAATAGAAATGATCTGTCCAAGGAGGGTGGACGGAGGGCCTGACACAAGCATTAGCACAATGCGCAAAGCTCGTTGCTGTTATGAATACAGGAACAGGCCCTGTGAACACACGTCAAATTGTAATTCACCCTCTCCGGAGAGTACTATCAGGGCACGGTCACCATTACAACACTTATTGAAGGATATAGAAAATAAGCGAGACTATTCCCTGGCTGATACACGAACATCGAATATCGCGAGTGCGCAGCAAGATGCTTCACAGTATTAGAAGGATAGATAATAAAAAGAGAACGGAGTGGAACACGTAGCAGCCTGTAACGAGTAAAGATAAAGCGAGTAAAATGATGAGAGGTTTTCACAGACGATAGATATGTAGACACGGCCGATTGTAGGCACTATGGAGCTGCGAGCCTGTAATAGAAAATGCGCCGCACATATCGAAAATCTAAATATCCTACCCACACAAACACACACCAACCATATAAAGACTCATCACTTACATGATGGATAGACTCATCACTAGCCAGTACACAGGAGAATCTGACTACTGAGTTGAAGGCAAAGAACGGCGCCTAATACACGACGAGCCAACTTGCTAGATATGACTACAGAACTGCAAGGGTTGACTTATACTCGGTACGAGTAGCATAGAGCTAGTGCTGCTCAGAATGACAGAGAGAATAGGAGAGGGAGGGTAAGAATACCATTCTAAAGTTATACAGAGACTCACATCTCCTACCTGTGAACAATATGGCGGCAGTAACCCACAGAAGTTTTACGATGCAGCAGCATGCGAGGCAAGCCACACAGACACTGTGCTTAGATCGCTGGATATATGGAAGCACGTTAGGGCTCGTCAACAGACTTTAGACCGTTGCGTAGGATAGAAGCTACTTAGGTATATGGCGGGTCAGGGAGTCTACAGGTGACGTATCCCTGAGACCTGTGCTCTTCCTTGTATTTAGCGCATCTCACATGTATGCTTTACATATCTATCCTCCTTGAGCTCGTGGGATGGATAAGAGCGAGAGTTATTATCAGGGATATTAACAGACACCTATAGCAACATGCGAATTACTGTCAGTTTACGGCGTCTTGAGGCTGCCTAAACACAACCCATCGCCATATTCTGCTGACACTGTGACATGACGACACTCTGGCTCTTGTTGTCCAAAGGGGTCACATGGTCTAAATGAATTGAAAGAGAGAGGTATCCAAATCGTTGTGGTTTTTAGGTATAAACAATGCGCGCGATTCAGTGGACTCTAGTAATAGGACAAACCTGTCTACTTTTAAGGATAGGCGTTTTAAAACTTTTCCTTATTGATAAGAGCTTATAGTTGAGCCTGGTAGGTCTTAGGTTATCACTGAGCTATCTCTGTAGTTATGGCTGCTATAGGGCTTAGAGCTGCTGGCGAGGACCATATGACCACTTTCGACCAGCTTCACGCTGACTTTCTCAACACTACTCACATTTTAAGTATTATTGCGATGATTCCATAGTCCCAGCTTTTAACACGTTATGTTCATCTCTCTTTTCCTGCTTCCTAAGAAGAACTGAAATACACCATGGCCTGACTCTGTGTCTATCGTGCTGGAAAAACCCTATTTACGAGAGGGAGAGGGGAATCTCTCAAGCTTCTACTGCTCCAGAGTGCAAACAGACTTAATGTCTCACCACGCCGCTACCTCGGAATGATCCACATGGCACCCACTGCTCTACCTCCAGTGTTTAACCTATTCTCATTTCCTAGAACATAGCTACTAGAAGGAGCATGTTTTACTGTGACTTAACTCTTAATGTGCTATGCTGTCTTTCTAGACTCTAACTCTTGAAAAACTGAGCTCAGAGTTTAAAATCTGTTCTTTCATTGTCTAGGTAGTGTGAAAAACGACTAAAGGAGCTACATACCATTTCACATTTCACCCTTTTCATTCCCATAGAAAGTTACATTCCTGGATCAGTGCCTTCTTCGGTTTCACCTTTGTGTCTCTGCTTGTTCTCTCTTAACCCCCAGTAGGTCGTTGGGCAGATGGCGTCACACTGAGCGCTGGTTCTGCTGGAGGTTCATTCTGTTAAAAAGGGCAGTTTTACTACGAGCTACCAGAGATGCTGACAGCAATGCTTCAGTACCTTATGACCGGATGCTGCAAAGTCAAACGCCCAGTGACTGTCCACTGGTCTTACATGTCATTACCGGAGGATGCAACGGCCCCATGTGTAGTGAAGTGCTGCACAAGGCACTGACTGGATGCAATCTGCTGGGTTTACTTCTTAGATAGAAACACTTGTTATCATTGGACATCAATTAATCAGAATCTGGCTGCACTGTCATATTGAGTAAGATATAATTGGATACTGGATGCTACCCTGACTTGTGAAGTCGCCTGAGGACGACAGAGCTGTGTTGTGAATGGCGTATATAAAGTAAACTGATGTGAAATTGCAATTGAAATGTTAGAGCATTTACCACAATGTTGGATCAAATGGTCATAACTCAGTATCTCATGAGATAAAGTCATTCAAAATCAATAGGAAGCTGAATTAACAATGGGGGGGTAATATTTAAAGGCCTTTCAGTATGTTTCTGCAAATACTGAGGATAGAAAATAGTAGGACAAGGTGTGGTGATTGAGGTGTGGATACAAAAGTTACGGTAACAGTATCGTCAGCAAAACATTTTTATACTTGTTAATATATAAAATGAAAAAAAGCAGTCTTAAAACTGGTCTGTGATGAACACCTTTGGCTACAGGAAGTAAGCTAGAGGATATGCTCTTAGATTGAGTTTTTGGTATTAAATTAATAAGTAGGCTCCCACTGTGTCAAAATGGAGTTGCTGAAAGTAAGGTCATATTATCGAACTGGGTAGTATGTTGTTTTAGTCATAGCCCCACTCAATAAAAGAGAAATCAGTGCCATATAACGAACTTCTAATTGACCATGCTGTAGTTGTATCTGTGTGCCTTTCACCTGACAAAACTAACGAATAAACAAGATATCTTGACCAGATGTATGTGCAAATAATTCGATGTTAAAAAATATCAAAAGTAGTGAAGAAACACAAAGCACTGTTGGACACTTGTGATCTTACTTTGTTGTCATGTACTGATACTCTTTGAACACCGCTCCCACCAGCACAAGCAAGTTCACAGGATGCACACACATCAGGGTTGAAACCGATTCATGCAGTAAAGTGATACACGTTGAAAACAAACAACACATAAGAAACATTATTTCAAGAGAGCCACTCCTAACCGTTGTGACATATACTGAGATGTAGATATATCTGGATTTGTACCGAGCAGTCTAGGTCTAGGGTTTACTCATCCTCGACATACACAACTTCCATCGTCATCTACCAACCTCGACACCAGCAAGTGAAATAAGATACATATAGACACAGTCGACTAGTGACACCCACTATTCGATTGTATTCGTTTGAAACAATCTTATACAATGTGCACATTATATTTTTTAAATACTTGGGAGGGAGTGAGCACTGAGGGACCCCCGAGGTGTGTTCCTAGGTTTTTGGCCGTTCCCCACTATTGTACAATTATTTGAACTCAGTTAAGCCAGACATCAGCATAAAATTAGTATTATATCAGTGTTAATATGCAACAGCCCTAAAATAAAAAAATATAAATATCTGACTTTAAAAAATCATCAACAAGCCCTCACCATTTCTAAGTAAAAACTCTTATAAAATTCACTAAAGTGTCTCCCTTTCCGAGGCTGAATGTCCTTACACCCCTTATTTTCAGTCCTTAATTATACATTTATAGGTGGG
The DNA here is from genome assembly GCA_036173005.1 of Crenichthys baileyi. Lineage (NCBI taxonomy): Eukaryota > Metazoa > Chordata > Actinopteri > Cyprinodontiformes > Goodeidae > Crenichthys > Crenichthys baileyi. Next base: position 435,301 of record JAHHUM010000035.1, read on the forward strand.
GAGTTCCGATGCCGTTTGAAAACAAAGGGACAAGAGTTGTGCTTTGTAAATACACCCACAAACATTGGCAGTTCTTGCATAAATGGTGCCCTGGGCGAGCCTCTTTTTCTGCTGCCCTAAACTAATCAAAATGCAGGAAACCACTAAGCACGTAAAAAAGTCTCCCATGGCTCTGTAACAACTACTGCCCATTGATTACATGAAATGGATAAAAGCAATGGAAACTTGCTCAATGCATAACTGGCAGATACGTTTTTGTTTTTATCTGGTGCTTGTGCAGTCCCATCCACAATGGCCAACAGTAAAAACCGCCACTGCTCACAAAAATATAAATATTTTCTAAATATGTAATTTTGACATGAGTATCCTTGGAATCAGACCAACAATAACCCATACATCTGTATATTTTAAGACTGTATGAAGATTAGTACACTTATTGAAGTCTTCTATTTTTAAACAACTATACGGAATACCACATACTATCAAAAATGAAGATAATTTTTAAATACATTAAAATACATTAAAAGAAAATTGTTTAGTTAGTTGGGCGCATTTGCTAATATACACTGTTAAAAAAAATAAAGGGAACACTTAAACAACACAAAATAACTCCAAGTAAATCAAACTTCTGTGAAATCGAACTGTCCACTTAGGAAGCAACACTGATTGACAATCAATTCAATGTTCCATGTCGTGTTACCAAATGGAATAGACAACGGGGGAAATCCTTTGTGCGATTAGCAATGACACACTCAATACAAGGAGTGGTTATTGCAGGTGGGGACCACAGACCACTTCTCACAGACCTATGCTTTCTAGCTGATGTTTTGGTCACTTCTGAATGTTGGGTGGTGCTTTTCACACTCGTGGTAGCATGAGACGGACTCTACACCCACACAAGTGGCCAGGTAGTGCAGCTCATCCCAGGAGGACAACTCAATGCGAGCTGTGGCAAGAAGGTTTGCTGTGTCTGAGCAGCGTAGTGTCCAGAGCCACTGGAGGCGCTACCAGGACGAAACGGCCAGTACAGCAGGAGACCGTGGAGGAGGCCGTAGGAGGGCAACAACCAGCAGCAGGAACCTCTACCTCACACCTTTGTGCAAGGAGGAACAGGAGGTAGGCAGCACTGCACAGAGAGCTGCAAAAATGACCTCAGCAGGCCACAAATGTGACATTCGTGTGCTGCCACGAAACGGTTAGAAACCGACTCATGTAGGGATGGTATGAGCGGCCGACGTGCCACAAATGTGGGTTGTGCTCACAGCCCCAACACCGTGCAGGACGCTTGGCATCTTGCCAGAGAACACCAGGAGATTGGCAAATTCGCCACTGGCGCCCTGTGCTCTTCACAGATGAAAGCAGGGTCACACTGAGCACATGTCTGTGACAGACTTTGACAAAGTCTGGAGACACAGTGGAGATCTGCTGCCTGCAACATCCTTCAGCATGACCGGTTTGGCAGTGGGTCAGTAATGGTGTGGGTGGCATTTCTTTGGAGGGCCGCATGGCCCTCCATTGTGGCTCGCCAAGAGGTAGCCTGACTGCCATTATAGGTACCGAGATGAGATCCCTCAGACTCCTGATGAGACCATATGCTGGTGCGGTCGGCCTGGGTTCCTCCTAATGCAGGACAATGCTAGACCTCATGTGGCTGGAGCTCCCAGTGGTAGTCAGCAGTTCCTGCAAGATGAAGACATTGAAACTATGGACTGGCCCGCCCGTTCCCCAGACCTGAATCCGATTGAGCACATCTGGGACATCATGTCTCGCTCCATCCACCAACGTCACGTTGCACCACAGACTGTCCAGGAGTTGGCAGATGCTTTAGTCCAGGTCTGGGAGGAGATCCCTCAGGAGACCATCCGCTGTCTCATCAGGAGCATGCCCAGGCGTTGTAGGGAGGTCATACAGGCACGTGGAGGCCACACACAATACTGAGCCTCATTTTGACTTGTTTTAAGGACATTACATCAAAGTTGGATCAGCCTGTAGTGTGTTTTTCCACTTTCATTTTGTGTGTGACATCCAGGCCTCCGTTGGTTAATAAATTTGATTTCCATTGATGATTTTCGTGTGATTTTGTTGTCAGCACATTCAACTTTGTACAGAACAAAAGAATTCAATGAGAATATTTCATTCATTCACATCTAGGATGTGTTAGAGTGTTCCCTTTATTTTTTTGAGCAGTGTATTTTATTTCTTCCAGAACACAAAGAAAATGATGTATGCTTATGCGTGGTGTGAGATTGATAAATTTTTACATGCAACATATAAGCATATTAGGCCATGTACATGTACTTTTCAATAAGTTTGAATTTCATTAAAAAATAATTATTTTTTAATTAGTTCAAAATGTGAAACTCTTTATATAGATTCATTGTCTACAGTGTGATAGATTACCAGTATATTCTCTTATTTTACATGATTATGGTTTACAGCTAATGAAAACCTAAAAAGTTTTGTCAGAAAAAACATAAGACCAATAAAAAATTATTTGTAACACAAAAATGCCTGCCTTCTGAAAAGTTATGTATGTCCTTGGACTGTATCCTGTCAGCAGTCTTCCACATGATTGTGTAGGCCATACAATGACCACAACATTACTGCATTACAAATGGTTTGTTTTTATTATTATTTTTCTAACGTAATATTCTAATTCATGGAGAAACTGGATGACATTTTGCGAGGTCCAAGCCAGAATAATCAAAATTAACTAAATGGGGAGGAACAGCCCTATAAAATAGGATTCACCCTTAATATACTGTATAAGCAAAAATGAACTAAATAGGAGCTTCTGGGTTAGTGATTAACGATAATCGTTTAGTCTCTCATAGGCTGACATTTAATGAAGTGAAAAAACATAAAAACATACCGATTCCTCTTAAGTTTTGAGACAGAACCATTTTCTTTTTCTCAATTGTAATGCCGCGTTTATCCATCGGGGATGCTGTTCTCTGTTTATATTTCCAATGACAACCTTATGCGGAAACAAACATGGCCGCCGCCACACTGACCGTGCAGTCTAATGCTGCCTTAAATTACAACTATAATTAAAAATAATTTATTACTATCAGTTGTAAAGTTGTTTTCTAGGCCGAGATGTGGTTTCCAGTTCTCTCAGCGTGTTTAAGAGGCCGAGCAGTTAGTAAAAGCGGCTTTGTGGTAGCTTCCCTGTGTCCAAAGCACAGGGAAGCTAATGTCTCCCACTTCAGTCATTCAGCTGGACGCTGCTCGCAGACCTGCCAAGCTCTGATCTACAGAAAACATGGAGACCCTTCTCGAGTCGTCGAGTAAGAATGTGTCTCAATAACCGTCAAATATGTCTGTTTTTCCTTCTATGTCACCTTCCTTTTGGAACAATCTTTCTGTTGGTTATCTCGAATTTCTTCTCAAATTAAACTAAAAGCCTCATCTAAAACACCTGCAGCAAACCAGAAAAATCTCACCACTCTGTTCCTTCATTGCTCTGGGTTCATTACTGTCCACCGAGGTTATCTTACGGGAAACCTCTAAGCAGCGCCGGTTGTGGTGAATGTTTTTCCCCCCAATTACAAGCTCGTCTTGCGGGGGGCTGGTGGGCAAATTACAGCCTACGCAACAACTATAACAGCTTGTTTTTATGATAGGAAGCGTCGTGTTCAAAGAAACAGAAAACAAGTCATGATGGATACAATCATGCCCATCGTATCAAAATCCTGATATTTTATACAGCAGCCAAACCTAAATGCATTTCTATTAATAAAAACATGCATTCCTTGAAAGAGTTTATTTAATAACCTACAAAGCAAAGAAATAAACCATGCTTAGCTTGGGTGCCCACTATTTTTATTGATCTCTTTTACTTTGAATTCTTGAAACATCAAACTCCTGTCTCACCTTTTCAAAGAGCTGACTTTGCCATTAAACCATCTTTATTCTTCAGAGCCCTCCTTTACAGATTAGTGCTAATTATAAAGGAATTCTAACCTTATTAATCGGCTCAGGTCAGAATGTTTATTTCTGCTCAACCTAAGGCCATGAAAGCAGAAAACAGCTAAACATACGAACTGGTTCAGTGTTCCTTTTTCGAAAACTCCACTTTAACAACTTACAATTGAGGTAAAACATGATGAAAAGTTTAGTAGACCAAGTATGAATGAATACGGACTTGTCCACTGACTGTTTTATCCAAATCTTTGATGTTTTTATTAATAACTGACAATATTTTTTGATAGCTGTATTTAATCCTGGATGAAGTCATTGACAGAGCTATTCCTACCATTAACTATGTGTATTCAGTTTTGTTTTTTTTTACCAAAGAAAGTAATCAGCTTCATTTTTAACTGTGTTTTCTCATTAACTTTCAATAATCTTTGTTTGTCTTTTCCAAAGAAAGTAGTTCTGACTGTGCTGTGTTCAAATGTGTATTTTCCTATTGATGCCATTAACTTTGTGTTACCACTTTTATTTTTCTTTCTTACAAAATGTACAACTGATTAAGTCATGTGTTTTCTTTTTTGTCCTGACGAAGCTATTTACTGTGTATTTCTTTCCCCATGTAAAGTACTTCTGGCTAATGGTTTTGTGGTTAACCGTGTCTTTTTTTCCAAGGTGACGCCATTGCCGGAGCTATTGCTGCCATTAACCTTGTGTACTCATTTCTTTTTCCTAGAAAGTACCCTTTCTCTGTTTAGCTGTGTCTTTCGTGGATGGAGTTGTTCAGAAAGCCATTGTTCCCATTAACTCTGTGCTATTTTGTTTATATATTTCACTTAAGGTATGCATGGGTAAGTGCTTTACTGTTTAGCTCTGTTTCTTACCTGCTTACCTTTCTTACCAGCTTTAAACTCTGTTTTCCTTGTTCTTTTCCCCATAAAGAGTATATTTGGCTCAGGTTTTGTTTTCCAGTTTTTCTCGATTTTCCTGATGTTCTGACGGAAAAGCAACATAACAAGACTAAAGATACACACCACTATTAACGTTTTTTTTTTTTTTAATCTTGTGTCATATGTAACTTTTTTTCATTCATCAGGCTGGAGGATGCACCAGTTCCCCAAACAGGCGCAAAAGAAGTCCTGGTGAAACTGCTGGCATCTCCAATAAATCCATCTGACGTAAACATGATTCAGGGTATTTTTGGTTTGTTGGTTTTATTCCACATAATGCAAAAACAAAAAATACGACACAACAATTCTGACTTAAAAAAAGAAATAAATAATAACTGTTGTAATTATACCAGTTTTTCTGTGGTTTCAGGTACTTATGCTATCCTGCCAGACCTTCCTGCTGTTGGGGGCAATGAGGGCGTGGCCCAGGTCATAGAAGTGGGCAGTCAGGTGAAGTCTCTTAAAACAGGAGACTGGGTAATCCCCAGAGATGCAGGGCTTGGTAAATTAAAGCTTGAAGATTTCTTCATTAAAAAAAAAAATTCTACATTAGCTTTCCAATCTAGTTTGGTTTGATTTGTGCGAGCAGGAACTTGGAGGACAGAGGCAGTGTTGGCCGAAGATGAAGTTATCTCAGTGCCAAACAGCATTCCTCTGCTCTCTGCTGCCACACTGGGAGTGAACCCCTGCACAGCCTTCAGGATGCTCTCCGATTTTGAAGATTTGAGGCCGGGTAAGCTTTACATAAGCAGTCCACATGTTTTTATTTTAGCTTACAATGTTATGAGTAGCAGTAAAACAAACACACATTTCTAAGATGTTTTTTTTTTGTTAGAATTATCAATAATTTGCTAATAAGGAAAAATTCAGAGGCTTTCGAGAAGTCTTAACATTAAGATGAAAGTTTCCCTGTACTTGCTGCCCTTATAGGAGACTCTGTGATTCAGAATGCAGCCAATAGCGGAGTCGGGCAGGCTGTTATACAAATTGCTGCTGCAAGAGGAATAAGCACCATAAATATTATTCGAGACAGGTAAACTCTTTATGTACTCTGTTACACATACCCAGGGATAAAACTGAATATGTAAAATGTCCTTTAAGGACCCTAATAAGACTTAACAATTCTATATTAACTTTTCTGCAAAACATCTTGTTTGGTTCATCCTCTTAAAAGGCCAGATTTCACACAGCTCAGTGACAGGCTGAAGGCTATAGGAGCTAGTCATGTAATCAGAGAAGAGAGCTTAAGGCGACCTGAGATGAAGGAACTGTTTAAGGTGTGTTGCTCTGAAGATAAGCCCACAGGTAAAAAAAAAAAAGAGATGTGATGATATGGTTGTGCCTGTTGTTCAATGTATATCATGTTTTTTCACAGACATGTTCAAAGCCTAAACTGGCTTTAAACGGAGTTGGAGGGAAGAGTGCAACAGAACTGCTCCGTCATCTACAGTAAGCATCTTAAAATAGGCTTGATTTGTATAACATTTTTATGGTTTTGAAAAATAAATCTTTCCTTTGCCACATGTCTGGTACTGTTTTCTAGAGTTGGAGGATCTATGGTGACATATGGTGGCATGTCTAAACAGCCAGTCACTGTCCCTGTGGTAAGACATCATTTTAAATAATGAAAAAAAAGGGAAAGAGAATAAAAATAAATGAACAGTTCCTTGCAAAAGTATTAATACACCTTAAGCATTCTCATATTTTGTCACATTTCAGCCATGTATTTTATTGGGATTTTATGTGATATATCAATACAAAGTAGCACATAATTGTGAAATGGAAGGAAAATAAAAATCTGAAATGTGCGTCATGCATTTGTTGCAGAACTACCTTTCGCTCCAGTTATGTCTGCAAGTCTTTTGGGGTTGGCTCTACCCCTTTTGTATGTCTTAAAACTGAAATATCTGTCAGTTCTCCATTTGAACAAAAACAGCCAATGATCAGTCAGATTATTTCTAATAATAAATTCTTTGAACACTTGTTTTCAGGTTTTGCCACAGATTCCCAAGTTGAATTAGGTTTTGACTGGGCCACTATCAAACATGATTAAGCTTCCATCTAAAGCATTCCTCTTCAGGTCTGGCTGTATGTTTAGGGTCTAGCTGTTGTCAAGGAGTTAGCTTCCCATAAACTCTCACCATCTTCACTGTCCCTGCTGAATAAAAACATCCCCACAGCATGATGCTGCTACCACCACGTTTCATGATGGGGATGTTATGTTGCGGGTGATTTGCAGTGTTAGTTTTCAGTCCACCTTCTACATATTTGCTATCTCTCCTACACTAGTTGTGTTAAACCACAGACAGGACTTTGCAGTTCGACAACCTTGGCTCTCTTCCATAAAGTCTAGCTTTGCGGAGTGATAAGTAGGCAACTAAAATTTCCCCTGTCAACAAATTATTCCACCTGTGCCATGGATCTCTGCAGCTCCTCCAGAGTTACCATAGGACTTTTGGCGACATGTCTGATTAGTAATGCTCTCTTTCGCCTGTCAATTGAGGTGGGGGTTCATGGCTTGGTTGGTTTTGGGAATATTGTTTTATAACCCAAACCTGCTCTGAACTTATCTTCAAGTCCCTAATCTGTCCGTTGAGTTTTCTGGTCCTCAGGATGCCGTTTGTTCACAGAACAGCCAGATCTATACTGAGAGTAAATTACACACAGGTGGACTCTCTTTCATAATAAAGTGATTTCTGAAAGCAGTTGGTTGCATTGGATTTCATTTAGGGGTATCAGCATTAAAGGGGGTGAATACATATTTGACACCCTTTTGTAAAAACATGATAGCCATGTATCCTTTTTAAACTTTGTGTTGGTCTACCACACTAAATCCCAATAATATAGATGTAAATGGTTAAGTGTCAGACTGTGAGAAGGTTCAGGAGTATAAATACTTTTGCAAGGCACTGAAGATGAGGTTAAAACATTGGCTGTATTTCATCCAGCAATTTGAGCTGTTGTTTAAATGTTTTTAGAGAGGTGTTTTCCTGTTGTGCACTAACTAAATATGGTTTCTCTAGAGTGCTCTTATTTTTAAGGATGTTAAAGTTTGTGGCTTTTGGGTCACACAGTGGAAGAGAGATCACTCTCATGGTGAGCAGGCATATTACCTGATATATGAAATGAAGAAAGTATCAAAAAGAAAAAGTATTTTTTTATTAAGTTTGTTGATTTTTGTTGATTTTTTTTCTCCTAGATGAGAGGGTGTTTAGAGCCATGCTGGATGAACTGTGCTCTCTCATCCAACAGGGGAAGCTAACAGCTCCTGCCTGCAAAGAGTTGTGTCTACGAGACTATAAAAAGGCACTGGATGCAGCCTTGCAGCCTTTTACGTCCAGTAAACAGGTCCTAATTATGTGAAGGTGCTGTTTACATTAGCCAATCACTGTACTGTTGGGACAACAGTGAAGGAACTGAAATGTAACCTCAGGCTCATTCCGCATTAATCTGTAAACCAGTTACAGTGCGCAATAAATACGTGCTTTCTCATCAGGCTCAAAGTTCGCTATCTGTCACTTCATCTTACAATCATACATCAAAGTGTCTGGTTCACAAGCAGTAAGGACACCCCTATTAAACCTTCATTTGAACATATAAGAGGTTATGAAGAAACTCAGCATTTTATATGTGATGCTCAGCCACAGATTACTTCTAAAATCAATCGACACAAGGTGGTGCAACACGGTGATTAGGAAATATCTTTATTTCTGCAGAAATAACATTATGTCAACTCCTTTTTTTCCCTTTTCATTCAAAGAATGGGATTTAAACAGTTTCTGGGGAGAAAACATTTGACATGACTCAATCCAGAATGTCGATTCACGAGAATACAGTCATGTCTGATTTAAGGTTAGGCTTGAAACCAGTAAACCACGGCGATAAAGTAGCCGAAGTCTCTCTGAAGATTTTTTTTTACACTCATAAACATCTCTTGCCAGAATGTTTTATTTATAACTGATCAACAACAACTACACATCTATTTTAAAAGAAATGTCTGCACCCACCCATCGCTGTTAGATGTGTAATTGCTGTTACTCTGTTCAGACGCTCCAGTCTCAATTTCCCACCACACTAAACAGTTTTTCTCAGTTCACATTTTAGATGTATAACTTATAATTCATTGTGCTATGCTTCGTGGAAATATTTCACAGGTTTATACCAGAAATGATCTTTTCAGTAAGGTGTGAAACAATCCAACCAGCTGGTAAACGTTCATGTGCATTACAATAAATTAGAATCTAACTTTCCATTAATATGGTTGGACAGTGACTGTCTGTTGGAAAACTGTCACATCAGCAGTTTTCTCCATGATTCTGTAGGACATAATATGGAGATAACATAATATTTTTGTATACTTAAAAGATCTGTCATGTAAAAATCTAATTTTCAGAGAAACAAAATTTTGGGTTTCCATTAGTTGTTAGCTATGATCATCAAAGTAAACATATCATGAAATATATAACTTTGTGTAAAGAATCTATAACGTTCTGGATTGAATGACATGAAATAAATAAACTTTTTATTGATATTTAAATTAATTGAGATGTACCTCTATATGAAGTGTTTGAAAAAACAAACTTGTTATGCTGATCATCTCTACCAGCCAGCTACCACCATGGTTGCTGCCACAGAAACGACCAGGAGGAGTCCTCCATTAATAGAAGCTGCTCCTTCCTTCACCAGGCATTGCTCATACCTCTGAAAGTCTACTTCTCTTGCTGCACATACATGGTCAACACGGCAGTCGCCGTCACACTCTGTCAGATCATAGCTGACAGAGTTGAACTCGTAGTACTTCTGCAGATAGCAGCGATCGGCTGCCATGCGTTCCAGAACCTGGTGCATGGAGGCAGGAGAGGCGTTGGGTACTCTGAAGCTTTCTGTGAGGCGGTACTCTTTCTCCCAGCGTTCTGTGTTCGCATTAGCTTGTGTGAGGTTCAGATAATATGTCACCACATCCTGTACACACATTAGGGTTGCAAGAGAAGACAAAGCAGAACAAAGTAGGCATGAGTCTTTCTTTCTGGAGAGCTTGTAATCTTTAACAGTAAAAACACGGTCATCTGCAAGCTACATCTCCCATTAAAAATATTTAATGTGTGAGCGTTACTTACTTTTACCAGCAATGTTTCAGTGTCATATTCAAAGACACGAATCCCAGGGTTGTTTGCTCCATCCACGACTCCAGGAAGTGTTGTTTCCCATGGTGTGACTCCTGGGCTGAGAAACATTGTGCTAATGGGCAGGCCTATGGAAACAATTACACAATTAGAAGGAAATATATTTCAGCCGCAGTCGTCAAACAGTGTGGCTTAACCTTCTGTGTTGTAGAACATGCGAAAGCTGTCAGTATGATGATGGCCAAAGAACTGCCCGATTATGACCGAATGATGCTTCTGAATTATTTCTAAATATCTCTTGTTGAACTTTTGTGTGAACCATGGTTTATTTCTTTTCTTCTCAAAGAAACCTGGAGGAACATGACCAATGATGAAGACCTGAGAGAGAAAAGGAAGTTAAGAGTTATGGTTAAGGTGAACCAAAGAGGCTTAGGATTTCATTAGAAAAAAATTTATTTATTGAGAAATGTTCAGATATGTAATTTATATGTCTGGAATCCAAAAATGAAAACTATTTACTCTTTAAAGAAAATGTATAATAGAAATGTGTATTCTAACTCAGGAAAAAGTATATCCTATCCCCTAAAAGTAATTCATGTAGCAGAATTATTCCGTGTTAAAATTTATATTAAATATCCATATGTCCAAATATGTTACAAAACGCAAAAACGTGTCTAAGTTTTTTTCACACGCTGTTTATTTGAGATAACCCCTGTTTTTATGCACATACAATGTTATGCTTTATACCCTCTCTTTGTTGTTGGCTGCAGCTGTAAGGGTCTGCTCCAACCAGCCAAACTGGCCTGCTGGATCAGCAACATTCAAGGTCTCCTTGTTCTGGTCGTAGTAGAGATTGGTGTTGAGGACCAGCATCCTGTAACCTGCTCGGTTTAGGAGCTCTTCTGAGTAATATCCACCTATACAAAAATAGTATTTGTCTAGTTTTGTTGTGAAACATGCAATGATTAAATTTTTTTCAGTGGTTTCAGATGTGTCACCTTTTTTAAATGTTTCTTTAGAATCTAGATGCAGCCAGTCTTGCCACAATTCTGCTATTTTGTCATACATGGAGTTTGGGCCTGGAGGAAGCTGACTCTTCGGGTGGAAGTCATGGTTGCCCAGTGCAGAATACACTTTTATATCTGAAAAAGAACACAATCAAAAAGCTTTAGTTATGAAATAGTTAAACTTGTTAAGGTGGGCGTTGTTGACCTTAAATTTTGTATTTAAGAATCCAGTTATGTCACTTACGTGGAAACACCTCCGCTATGATGTGAGTGAGGTTGCCAATGATGTTGATCACCGCCTCTTCTCCTAGATCCTCATTTGGGACGTGTGGTGTGTCATCTCTGTAATGATTTAAGGTAACCTTTTTTAGGCATTAAAGACTTGAAAGAGGGAACTGGTAGTTTCAATCAAAAATGCAGTGATGGTTTTTTAAATGGGTCATATGGTTTTCTCCTCTGTGCGGCATGGCCAATAGGGTGCCACGAGGGGGAAAAAAGTCATATTAGTCAGTTTAATGTTATTGCATATGTCTTGTCAGTGGGGAGTGGGAGTCCAACTATGTGCTCAAGTTTGTGTTTGATTCACAGCTTAAGACTGGGTGTTTAAAAAAAAATTATTTTGGAGATTTTCTACAGTCTAGAGTGTATTTGAGCATTTGGAAAAGCAGAAGGATTTTGGTGACATCAGGTCCTCATATATTGTAGTTATAGGACACATATGTTTTAGAAATCAGACGTTTCCCGTTGCTGTACATGGTCCTGCAAAAACTTGATTTGTGTTTCCCATTAAGGTCTGAAGGCTTTGGGAAAATCGGATTTATTCAGAAAGATTAATCCAGTTTTTCAGCACAGCAGACCGATACATAGCCTACCCTGTCCACACAATGAAGTCTGGATCCGGCAGGATTCTCTTCATGGCGTACACCGAGGAGTTGATCAGGTGCCATGGCGCGTCACAGACATAGTCTCCAAATTTACCAGCACTGAGCGCTGGTCGTTTACCACTAGATGCGCACACTAGCTCCTGGTTATCCGTTAGTTTGTACGTCGGGTCCCAGTGCAAATCCGTGATATGCCAAAAGCTCCCTGGATAAAAACAGCGCGTAATTACGCACAGTAAGTCACTCCTTTAAAGTTCTCTGAAAGCGGAGAGAATAAATGAATCTGAAAATGTGCATTTGTTTCTTACCTGACAGCGCAAGAGCCTCTCCAAAGAATAGACAAGATAGGAGCAACTTTACAGGCGACATGTTGGGCTCCATGAACACAGCAAATGTCCGTCAAACGCAAAGGGGAGGTTTGAGAGGAAAGTTAATAAAGGATAAAGGAAGATAAGATAGCTGCAGCTGTTAATGAATGAAATCAGTGCAAGTGGGAAATAAACATGAGCATCAGACGTCATGGCGCACACTTTAAGCAATTCGTGCGAGCTAGGAGGAGAAAATAGATCGTGAACGTTTGGTCCCACGTTAATACTTCTTATTTTTCGGATGTAATTGTCAAAGTATTCAAAACACTAATAACTAGGTGGTATGAATGGGGGAGGGAATACCGGCAAAGACATTGGACTTCATCGCTAAACTATTTTTATGCGGGCTAAAGATAAAGTCAGCTACAGCTGCCATTGAAGGGAGGTCAAATTTCAGTTGACAATTAACCCAAACGTGTCCAGAGTTCAGTGTCATCTGTCTATTACACTCGACCTTTAGATGTTTTTAGTCTTTAAATGTGAGCAAATGGGTCCAACTCAATTTATTAGAATATCTGTGAAAAGTTGTTTTGATTCAATAATTCAATATACAGGGGTTGGACAATGAAACTGAAACACCTGTCATTTTAGTGTGGGAGGTTTCATGGCTAAATTGGACCAGCCTGGTAGCCAGTCTTCATTAATTGCACATTGCACCAGTAAGAGCAGTCTGTGAAGGTTCAATTAGCAGGGTAAGAGCACAGTTTTGCTCAAAATATTGAAATGCACGCAACATTATGGGTGACATACCAGAGTTCAAAAGAGGACAAATTCTTGGTGCACGTCTTGCTGGCACATCTGTGACAAAGACAGCAAGTCTTTGTGATGTATCAAGAGCCACGGTATCCAGGGTAATGTCAGCATACCACCAAGAAGGACGAACCACATCCAACAGGATTAACTGTGGACGCAAGAGGAAGCTGTCTGAAAGGGATGTTCGGGTGCTAACCCGGATTGGATCCAGAAAACATAAAACCACGGCTGCCCAAATCACAGCAGAATTAAATGTGCACCTCAACTCTCCTGTTTCCACCAGAACTGTCCGTCGGGAGCTCCACAGGGTCAATATACACGGCCGGGCTGCTATAGCCAAACCTTTGGTCACTCATGCCAATGCCAAACGTAGGTTTCAATGGTGTAAGGAGCGCAAATCTTGGGCTGTGGACAATGTGAAACATGTATTGTTCTCTGATGAGTCCACCTTTACTGTTTTCCCCACATCCGGGACAGTCACGGTGTGGAGAAGCCCCAAAGAAGCGTACCACCCAGACTGTTGCATGCCCAGAGAGAAGCATGGGGGTGGATCAGTGATGGTTTGGGCTGCCATATCATGGCATTCCCTTGGCCCAATACTTGTGCTTGATGGCCGCTGTATTGGCCGCAAAAGAAGGCCCTACACCATACTAATAAATTATTGTGGTCTAAAACCAAGTGTTTCAGTTTCATTGTCCAACCCCCGTATATAGACTTGACAAGTGTGAACACTACCAAATTCCTGATTTGACCATGGTATCACTGTGCTTGAATTGCAGGCTAGCCAGCCTGACTTAAAATTTATTTACGGGGTATTACCAGAAGTGAGACAAGAGACACCAGACCCAATGATGCAGACAAGCTGAAGGCTGGGCTTCCAGTTTGGGCTTCCAGCAGAACTTGCATGCCATGCAACATTGATGCAGTAAATTGTGCAAAAAGAACCCCGAACAAATATTGAGTGCTTACAATGTACAATACTGAATCTATACAGGATATACATTTATACTTTTCGAACTGAATAACTGAAATAAGTCAGTCATTTTCTACTGCCTATTCCATAGTGGGTCGTGGGGGAGCTGGTGCCTAGGTCACCAGTCCATCACAGGGCAACACACAAACAACCATGCACACACTCATTGGCAAGTTAGAGTGACCAATTAACCTAACAGGCATGCCAGAGTACCCGGTGAGAACCCACGCATGCACAGGGAGAACATGCAGAAAGACCCCCGGCTGGGAATCAAACGCAGGACCTTGTTGCTGCAAGGCAACAGTGCTACCAACTGCGCCACCGTGCACTGAAAAAAGTTAACTTTGTTATTGATATTCTCATGTATTGATATGCAGTTGGCATAAACCAGATTTACTACCTTGTGCCTCTGTTGCGTTCATGGTAGATTCATATTTAATAGTGCTTATTTCAAAGCAAAACTGTGTAGTTGGTTTGATATATATATACATAGAGAGAGAGAGAGAGAGAGAACCTGCAACATGTGCATACCTAGTATGAACAACATGACATGAAGGCGTCTAGCTTGCTCCTCCGAGTGTTATATTTTGCCCTGGTGTTTGTCTCTCAGGATTACAATTTCCGAGAGAAAAGTACGAGCCTTACTTTCTACAGCAATTCTAAATAAAGAAACAAGCTTTATGTAGATACCCTTAGTGGTTACATGCAGACTGTAAACGAATTTATGTTGAAATGTTGGTCTAACAAACAAATTCCAGGGCTAAAAAATACCCATCTTCACCCCAGTTTCGCGGGATTTAGGCTGTGCGCATGCGTCTTACATTCAGTTTAGCGCGGGTCTACACAAGAAGGATAACAACTGCTAACCGCTGCTCACAACCCGGTTTTAGCAACGTTTATCAATTTTTTTTGTTTTTAATAAGTCATTGCCGGTATGTGGAATCAGGGTGAGTTCACTTTCTACACTGTTCTGTGTATTTTTAAAGCGCCCATGGCTGTGCTGTTGTTGTCTCCCTAGGCTAACGTTAGCTTAACAACAAACATGCTGCTTTGCTGTTAGTGATAAGTCTTGTTTTGTTGGATATGCGAACGTATCAAATGAACGTCGTCGCTTTTGTATTTGCAGGAGGATACACCGAGTCTGGGATGGTCGGGGGTTACACTCAGTCTCCTGGAGGCTTTGCATCCCCTGCCCTATCCCAGGGAGGAGAGAAGAAAGGGGTCAGTATTGATGATCGTGTTGTGTTGATTTTAAACTATAGAGCATATAGTAGAGATGAAATCCAAAACTAAAGAAGGTTGAATTACTGCAGTGTAATCTATTCTCACCTAATATGCACCTGTTCCCTTTTGCACATGTCTTTACCTCAGATCTAGATGTCTTCTCAGCATGTTATGTGGGAAGAATAGAGATGCAAATAGATTGAAAACTGAATAAAAGGATTAAAAATGCATTGTTTCCATGATTTCTTAATTTCTCAAATTAGAGGACCCGGGCTACACAAATCATCCCCTGCACTGTGTCCCAGCTGATGTCTGCCTCACAGGCTGATGAGGTCTTCAGAGTGGGAGATGTGGAAGTGACACAGGTACGCTGAACCAAAGTAGGGTGTGCATCAACATTTATTTCCTCTTTTTCATTCACGGTTCCAGCATCACACAGCTCCAATATGCTTGACCTCATTCTGTTCAACACGAAACACGCCCCACCTCCAGCTGTCAGCATCCTGAGCTGGGCTTCATATCCATGCGCCTTAAAAACTTGTCTTTCCGAGACACCATCGAGCTGTCGCTGAATATTGGAGTCTCCTAAGGTGCAGGCTTTTCTACGGAACATATCGTTGCACCGAGGGTTAGACTCGCCGGTTGCATGTGAGGATTCCAGGACTTGCTTATAGGGTAGAGAGTTTGGAAAATGGCAGGTGTGCTTCTGCTCACAGGCTAGTATGGCTGACCACACCCAAGGCCAATGAGTCAACATCAGTCTGTTCACATTACATGGCCCTGCTCAGCCCAGTGGGACCTGCTGCCAGGTACCGACAAAGCCAGTACCAGCCCAAAAATGCCAGTAATAGAAAAGGTCGAGGAAAAAAAAAACGGTCTAAATGTAGTTGAGCAGGCAAAAGTAGAGACCATGGAAAAGGGGCTTTTTACTCTCTAATGCTGCTATAAAAATTGCATGCATTGTTTTTGCGTTGTACATTGTTATTGCTGTCTTAGCAGCCCTAACAAACAAAAAAGTGATATTTCTCACCTTGTTCTCTTTAAATAATCAACATTTTAATGTATAACTTTTACTGCAACAAGCAACGTAAAATCCATTCATTTGTCTAACCTATTTTTTTGTTGCACCAATCATCAGTCATCTAATTCTTCTCTTTATTTGCACTGATTGGCTGTTGTTTTATTTCATGTATTTATTTTTTGTTCCCATTTATTAAGTACATCAAAACCTACAGCAGGTGTTGTGATGCACTTTATTTTGAGTTTAAAAAAAAATAGGTCAGATTTATTGAGATGAGCTTTGATGCATAAATGGGGATAATCATATATTTCCTTGATTTGTTGGAATCAGAACTTCTACCCCTGTCAAAGGAAATGAAGCAAATTATTTTTGTCTTTTTGTGTGTTATGGTCCTTTTCGCTCCAAATCGGAATCAGCAGCTCAGACCTCCAAAGAATTTCTAAAATCATTATTGGCCATTAAAAGCGCAGTGCGTCTCTAGTTATAATACAAAAAACCTGGAAACTTTGTCAAATAATAGTTTGTTTAGCAACCAAAGAAATTAGAAGGTTCAGTCCTGTGTACCAGACTAATTATGGGTTTATAAATAATTGATCCGCTGTTTTTTTCAGCATTATTTAACATACAGTAGGTAATTGCTGTCTAATAGCATAAACTGCTGTATGACCAGTTGCTTTGTGTAAACTGTGGTGTGGTGAAGGAAAAGAAATTAATCAATAGCACGACACGCACATTGATACATATGAGTTCTTTGTTTTAATTAACTTTTATCGTATGGTGGTCCTAGGTCACCATTGTGGGGATCATAAGAAGCACAGACAAATCTATGACCAATATCCAGTACAAGGTGGACGACATGACTGGTGCCCCTATGGATGTGAAGCAGTGGGTCGATACTGAGGTATGTGGTTCTCAGCCAGAAGCTTATAGGTGCTCATCATTAGCGTGAATATTTTAGGACTTACAGGATGGCTTTTGGTTATTCTTCTCCCAGGGTAGATTAATCATACTAAAGACACCTTCAATGAATTTTCAAACAAGGATTGGGTGCATAAGTTAGCAATTACTGTGGAAGGATCAAAAATGAACAAATACATGCATAGGTGCCCTGTAAGGTTTGATCAGATGTGTTTATTTTGGAGAGTTGAATCTTGACCATTCAGCGAGTGTATTTAAAATGATTGGTTTCCTTGCACCGACCCAACTTTTAACAACAGTCCACACATGTTTTTTTTTTTAAGAAAGTTGAGGTTTGAACTATTTTGGAAGCTTAATATCAGCTCCTTTACCTATTGTAAAACCAATGTAGTATATATGTTTGGTATTTTTGTCCTGTTCAAACACCCAGTTGTGTCCAAGTTTCAAATATCCAACTTAAACTGTCAATCTCAGAAAAAAGTAAGATGGTCAGGATGTTCAGGGACAACCCAGGAAGTGCCTGTGTCTGTTTACAATAAAGCTAGTTTAAAATTTAACATGGACTAAAAGGGTGCAAAGCAAGAAAGAAGCACCAGCCTCAAGATGGAAAACTTCAAGCTTGACTGAGTTTGGCAGCTGCCCATGTGAACAAACCAAAAAGCCTCTGGAGAAAAGGTTTCTGGTCAAGATTTAGTGTTTTTGTTTGTTTTGGAGTAGTAGAGCTGATGCTTCGACAACTAAGAGTACTGCAGCAACTGTTCCTTAATGCTGTAGATCTAAATGAACACGTAAGATAACATTCAGATTAATCAACTTTGCCCTTGTATTTGTAATTTTGGCCACATGGTGGAAAGATTCAAACGTGCATTTAAAAAAAAAAGTTCTCATTTTAAAACTGGATTAAAGTTGTTTGTTGTATTATCATACCTTCCTGAAAGAAAGAATAGTTTGAATGCATTTAAAGCCACAAATGAAGTTCCGTACCATGATTATGAGTGTATGCAGACTTCTCAGCAGAACCATACCCATGAGGGCATTCTGCTATTCTGTATAAACGGAGTCTAGTGTGATAGACAACGCATTTACATAAAGATGTAGACAAGATAAAATTATGTACGGTCACAGTCACGCAGATTTCAGGAATGTTGAGATTTTTGCTGTTAACTGCAAATTGATGTTTTGAGTGTTAAGGGTTCTCAGAGACTGACAAGAGGAAAATTGAAATGGGATAAAAAATTACTTTTATTACTACAAAGTAGTACAGGGGTTGGACAATGAAACTGAAACACCTGGTTTTAGACCACAATAATTTATTAGTATGGTGTAGGGCCTCCTTTTGCGGCCAATACAGCGTCAATTCATCTTGGGAATGACATATACAAATCCTGCACAGTGGTCAGAGGGATTCTAAGCCATTCTTCTTGCAGGATAGTGGCCAGGTCACTACGTGATACTGGTGGAGGAAAACGTTTCCTGACTCGCTCCTCCAAAACACCCCAAAGTGGCTCAATAATATTTAGATCTGGTGACTGTGCAGGCCATGGGAGATGTTCAACTTCACTTTCATGTTCATCAAACCAATCTTTCACCAGTCTTGCTGTGTGTATTGGTGCATTGTCATCCTGATACACAGCAACGCCTTCAGGATACAATGTTTGAACCATTGGATGCACATGGTCCTCAAGAATGGTTCGGTAGTCCTTGGCAGTGACGCGCCCATCTAGCACAAGTATTGGGCCAAGGGAATGCCAGGATATGGCAGCCCAAACCATGACTGATCCACCCCCATGCTTCACTCTGGGCATGCAACAGTCTGGGTGGTACGCTTCTTTGGGGCTTCTCCACACCGTAACTCTCCCAGATGTGGGGAAAACAGTAAAGGTGGACTCATCAGAGAACAATACATGTTTTCACATTGTCCACGGGGCCAAGATTTGCGCTCCTTGCACCATTGAAACCGACGTTTGGCATTGGCATGAGTGACCAAAGGTTTGGCTATAGCAGCCCGGCCGTGTATATTGACCCTGTGGAGCTCCCGACGGACAGTTCTGGTGGAAACAGGAGAGTTGAGGTGCACATTTAATTCTGCCGTGATTTGGGCAGCCGTGGTTTTATGTTTTTTGGATACAATCTGGGTTAGCACCCGAACATCCCTTTCAGACAGCTTCCTCTTGCGTCCACAGTTGGTATGTCACCCATAATGTTGTGTGCATTTCAATATTTTGAGCAAAACTGTGCTCTTACCCTGCTAATTGAACCTTCCCACTCTGCTCTTACTGGTGCAATGTACAATCAATGAAGACTGGCTACCAGGCTGGTCCAGTTTGGCCATGAAACCTCCCACACTACAATGACAGGTGTTTCAGTTTCATTGTCCAACCCCTGTTAGTTCTATGATCTATGAGTAGTTTATAACCTCAACATTAAGCACACTTAAAGATGAATCAACCAGGGAAAAAGATAAGTGACTCAATAAGGACTTAAAACGCTTGTATAAAAGAAAACTGAATAATTGTGGAGAGTTTACAGTTGTTTTTTTTTGTTTTTTGTTTTTAAAACCTCGTCTCCCTCAGCTTCACTTATGCTTTTTTTTCCTTTCCAGGACCCGAGTGTGGACAGCACGGTGTTGCCCCCAGGAACATATGTCAAAGTGTCAGGAAATCTGCGCTCCTTTCAGGTAAGTTAAACAAATTTAGCCTGATTTAAACTTTTTAACCTGCACGGCCAGACATTTGTTTATTTATTTATATAAATGTCTCAAATGCTAATTTGATTTGAGGACGGAAACTGTTGTTTTCTAGATATATGAATTCATCTAAGTCTTTCTTTCCCAGAACCACAGATCTGTTGTAGCCTTCAGCGTCAGGCCCCTGGCAGACATGAATGAAATCACCTCGCACATTCTGGAGGTTGTGCAGGCACACATGGCACTCGGCAAACCTCAGACCATGGTAAGAAGTTGCCCTCTTACCCTGTTAACAACCCTTATCTCTATCTAAAATGTGAGAATGAGGAAGTATGGTTCAGTTCACATGAATAGAGCCACTGTTCAATTTCCTCATTTAAGGTAGTATTTTGAATTTGGTTGGTTATTTCATGGAGGGTAGTTTAGCAGAATCTCTGCTTTTAGAAACTAAAATTATTCATCCAAAGCAAGCGATTGTGATTCGGCTTCTGCCTCCGGTCAAAGTGCAACAAAAGGTACCTTGAATTTTAAAACGGGAACAGGTGTTTTAGTTCCTAAATGCATACTGCTGTGAAGTTTAAATGAGATGACTTGCAAAACTTTTCATTTCCCTTGAACATGTTTTACAAACACATTATATTCAGACTTTAATAGCACGTAAGTGTGAAAGAACAAAGATCCATGGTTTTAAAACTTTTTTACAGCATGCCGTGCGTTAATACTTAGCCCCATTTACTCTGTCACCCCTAAATAAATTAGAGTGCAACCCATTTAATCTCATTAGAAATAGCGCTGTTCTGTGAAGGCCTTTGAGGTTTGTTACATTGTTCCACCTGAGCACAGAGATCTTAGATCAGAGAAACATTCAAGATGACAATGGTAACTCTGGAGGAGCTGCAAGAATCCAGTTTTCCTGAACCTAATGCCATAAGACGTCAGGATTACAGTTGGCTATAAGCCATGTGGGGAACATAGCAAAAATACAAAAGAAGGTACTGTGGTCAGATGAGACTACAAGTACATTTCATGGCTTGCAAGCAAAACGTTCTGTGGCATAGAAAACAAACAGAAAATTCATCTAAACACACATGGTGGTCACATCATTTTGCTGTGGGGATACCTTTCTTCAGCAAGAACCGGGAAGCCAGTTTGAGTTACAAAAAAGATGGATCGAGTTCAAATCTACAGCAATGCTGGAAGAAAACCAGTTAGAGGCTGAAAAAGCCTGTGGTGGATGTTCATCTTCCAGCAGGACAACAACCCTAAACAGCCCAATTTAGATCAAACTGTGTTCATATGTTACAATGGCCCAGTCAAAGTCCAGACTGATTGAAAATCTATGGCAACTTGAATATTGATGCTCACAGATTCTTTAGTTCTTCTGTTTTGCAAAGAGTGTTTCAATCCCTTCATGTCCAAAGCTGGTAGAGACTTGCAGTTGATGGTTCGGCAAAGTGTTGAAGCAGGAGGGTGAATCAAGACATATGCACTAGTTTGTGTGTTGGCTTATCACAATTAAAACATTGAAGATTTTTGTTGTAATTTGACAAAATGTGAAAAAGTTGCCCTAGGTCAAAGTTTTTGTTGATTTCAAGATGGACAAATTTGCCGTTTAGAATTTGCAAATTAACTTTTGATAATGCGCTTTGCCTCCACCGTGTGTATTTTAGCATATTTTGCACATTTTGCCTCGTTCTCAAATGACAAGCATGGAAGTTATATTTCTTTATACAGTGCTACATTTTGGAAAATTTCCCCAACTAGTTTCAGCAAGAAACGTCATTGTGAACAAATTGTACTGTCCTCGACTCCTTCTCTAGTGCGAGCATTCCCGGCTTTACCTTTTAGAATTTTCTGCAGACTGTTAAGAAAAAAAAATACATGTCAGTACCATTTATTGTTTGTCTCACTTCCAGCCAGGTATCGGTGGAGGAATGGGTGCTAGCAGCACATCAATTGTCCGTCAAGCTGTGGGGATCACCGGAGGAAGCTATGCAGGTGCCAACGAGAACCCACTGATGGTCATTAACGGGTTAAGTGCGAATCAGAACCAGGTTAGTCTAAATACGTAACAAAGCATTACAAACAAAGCAATATTTTCAGCCTAATGAGCTTTTATATGGCTTTTTATCTTCTTCATTCTTTAAATAGAAATTGCTCAACTCTCAGAACCCAGATGAATCTTTTTTGTTTCTTTTTTCAGATTCAGACTGCGTGTGGTTTACACATCATTGTTTGTTCTTGTTTTTTCTCTCTCTCACAAGGTGCTAAGTTTGATAAAAGGTTGTCCGGACCAACAGGGTATCAGCATTCAGGACCTGAAGCAAAGGCTCAGTGGCATAAGTCTTGCAGTGATCAAGTGAGAGACGTTCTGCCTCAAGTTTTATTAAAAGAGTGAACTGACATTAAATTAGCATTGGGATTTTCTCTTGAGAACAACCGAGCGGAATAATAACCTAAATGTGTTTTTAGGCATCATTGAGCAACCTGATCAGTTTTTCTTTTTTGAAAATAGGTGTTAAACTGAGATGGTGGGGGGAAAAAACAAGTTATACTAATTTTACTAGTAAACTGTTGGGTTCCTTGTAAGTTTTTTGCATATGGTACATTTCTTTTAACTAGTTTGGGTAATCATCTCAAATACAGTCAAAACGCTGAGAAAACAACATCGAGACCGAGCAGACCGATTCAAAATCCAGTACTAAAATTCTTCTTTCCGCTTTTGAGTTTTCATTTGAAAGAATCGTTAAAAGGGACCTCATCAAAAGTTGCAGTTTCATATATATATTAATATTTTAGGTCACTTTAAATAAAATCTGAAAAGTTAATTTTTTTTTTATTAAACAACCTCCTCATAAAATATGTTGGGTTAAAACTTCACTGATTGAACTGATTTCAGTGATGTTTTGTTTTTAAAACTTTAAGCTATAATCATCTGTCTTCCTTTTGAATTAGATTAAACACTACCATCTGTTATTTTCATTGCTGGTAAGTTTTATTCGTCTCTGTGCTCTAATAGGCAAGCAGTGGAATTCCTGAGCAACGAAGGTCACATCTTTTCAACCATAGACGAGGATCACTACAAATCAACAGACAATGACGACTAACCCACTTCATCTTTGAAGCATTTGTGGAGTTGCATGTTTCAGTTTAAGCTGTCGGCTTCATTAGTAAAGAGTTCAATTAAAAAGCTGGGAGCACCTGACCTCTTTATCACCGAGGAACTGAATTAAATATTGGCGTCACTTAAGTTAAGATACTTTAGCCAGTGTTGAAGAACGCAGGGCTTAAGCAAACATTTGGTTTCCACATCCTGTATTCCCTGAGTTCACTTCTGCATCTGAGCAAGTCAGAAAAGAGACCGGTTATGTTTCTTGTTGCAGTTAGTCTTAAAGTACCGCACATCCTCCTCCTCCTGTATAACATTTTGTACTTTTAAAGATTTGCAAAATATGTACTTTGTTTATTTTGCCTGTATAATTCACCTTTGCTAAAATTAAAGATTCTACAAAAAGTGTTTTATTTATTTTTTTTACTTTCAGAAAGTTTTAAAAATGAAACAGCAGAAATATAAATGCACTTTTCACCATTTTATTGCATTAAAGGTTCTACTTGATGCTTTACATGACACAGTTTTTGTTTTGTGCAAATTTATTACATTTTAAATGATAACTTTCATATATATTCACTACTTTAGCCTTAACCACAAGCATTAATTTGTATCTCAGGATCATACATTGTGCAGGAGGCAAACCTGCACACAAGTTTCATAAAGCACATCTTAAGAGAACAATGTGGGCTGGGGTCACTCATTGACATCTCACTGTACAGTTTTAATATATTTATTCAAATGCAAAGTGTTAATGTATTTATAGAGGATGTGGTTAGAGGGAGAGTTGAAGTTTGTGAAGTGGTCTAGTTTGGCTCCCATCAACTACTTTGTTTAGTTACATAACCCACAGTAGCACAGTGACATACCAGTAAACGCATTTTTAGGTAAAAACTAATAAATTCCTTGCCCACTTCAATGAGTCATAGCAATGGGCCTTTTAAAAGAGGAAGCAATCATATTTATGATATCATTGTCTTGCATTCTGCAGTTGCTATGTACCAAAGCGCTCTATGAACAGTAGGCAACTGCTTAGTATTGCACAATAAATACAGGAACTGTACACTAAACTGCAAAACACAGTCCTCCCAACATGTAGGCTTACAGTTGAATCAACATCCCCTAAAAGTGCTTGAAACACAAGGATATTATTAGTTTGTGAGTTTGAATGTAGTTACAATGACTACTAGTATACCAAGCCTATTTCACAGCAGACCCTTTGACTTGAGAGAAGAGACAGCTTCAGATTTTTTATAAACACCGCATCCCAATTAGAGGATGTACACATTTAATATGATGTTTATGGACATTGATTTTAAGATAACCAGTCCTTATTCAGGCCAGAAAAACATGTTAACAAGCGAATACTTCCTATCCAAATTTAGCCTTAGCAAACATACTAAAGTTCTGTCTTGGTCGCCCGTTTGATCAACCCCCTAATATTAATGTTTCAACATGTATAGAGGTCTTCAAGCAACTTGTCAACCATAAAGTCTCATGGTTTAGGTGACGTCGTCAGTTCCATGAATCTTTGCTGGGGGGGGCATGCTTGCAGGATGTGGTTTAACTGTGAATTTTCTTTGAACTTAAAAGACAGATTTTTCAAATTTGAGGTTGTGAAAATGAATAGAAAAGGTCATCTCAAGTCAGACATCCTAGTTTGTATAGTTGTTTATTTCTCACCAACCCAGACGTCAAAGTCCAAAATGGACGGCACGTGTTTAGAACATATCTATTTTATTTGTACTTCTGGCTGCCTTCATCTCAGCAATTCACTTACCATTCATGGCACTGCACAACTTCTATTAGAGGACATGTTGCTACAGTGTATTACAAAACACGCAGACAAAACAGTATTATTGCTTTGTATTGCTCACAGCAGTTGGCTGGTCACTGAGCACAGAAGTTAACAAACATGTCTTCCAGATTTGCCGCTGTGAAGTTAAAAGGAACGCAGGGCAAGCAGCCACCAGAACTTGTTCCTGCTTCATTCACTGCAATTTCTAATAGTGGTTCTTAAAATATTTTGCACAGCACCTGCCTTTCATTAGTTTTCAAATGAAGCAAAGAACAATGTGCTCCAACAACTCATGATTTTAGCTGCTTGTGCTTATTAGCTTTACACCACAGTTTGGCTTACAATGGCTACTCCAGTTTGTATTTACCCTATGCAATGCTTGCAGAAATGTGAAAAGTGTTGCCTGCACTGGCATTCAGCCCCCTTTACTCTGATGGGCCCAAATAAAATCCAGCTGCCATCAATAATCACCTTTCTGTCTGAACCAGCTTTGTCTTCCTTAGCAGTTTGAGCTACAGTAGCTTGTCTGTTAGACTGAACCACTTGTGCCAGCCTTCGCCCCCAATGAGCCTTGGTGCCGGCTCACCACTGTTCCTTCCTTGCATCACTTTAGATAATGGCCTCTGCCGACTGGAAACAACCAACAAGCCAATAAGAACCACAATTTTGGACTCAGACACAGCTGTCGCAATTTACCCCTTTTCAACTCTCCCAGATCCTTACACCCACCCGTTTTTCTTGCTTTTACCACATTGACGTTGCTAATAAAACTTTCACTTGCTGTCTAGTATATCTCAATCACCAATAAGTGCAAACGATGAACAGATAATCAGTGTTGCTCACTGTCAGTGGTCATAATCTTATGCCTGATTGGTGTAGAGGAAAAGTTTGAGTCCCAAAAGAGAGATAGTTGGCAACCCTCATCAATACACCCGAGCATTCTCTACTCTTTAAAGTCAAAATGTCTGGTGTGGAATACGATCATAAAAGGTACAAAGTTTTTCATTGGTGGAATAAAGAGGTAATTCATGGAGGAGTCATGCTGACCATATCAAAAAATTATTAAAACACAAGTACTTTCTCAACACTAACCATCTTTGTACTAGTACACCTTTATGTACTTAATGTATATTAAAATGCTCAATGGTATGATTGCATTGTTTCACAGTTCGTGGACGACACAGGAACTGGCTCAGTGGGGTGATTCAAAACTTCCTGCCCACATGAGATCCAGCTCACATTATTGTTTGCTAAACAGCACTTTGTTTTTAATAGAACATCACACTTTCTTCTGCTGTCTTTACCATAGCTACTAAAGACTCATCCACCGTTTCATAGTCATGATCACTTTCCACGTCTGCAGCCACGCCACACAGGAGCTCTGGGAAAGAAAAAATATTGTTTATTCAGGGATAACACAACTGTTTGCTCATTATTTGTAACGTTGAAATGTTTTTCTTAAGAAATCTTTTATATTTTTCTAATGCACTATGCCCCCCAACTATGTTATTATAAAACTTTATTGTTTTGTTTCCACAAAGTGTGCCCAGAGAAAAGTAAATACATTTAATTTATCTCAAGAAATAGCTCTAAATAACCATGTGAATGTTTTCAGAACTTCTGATAAGAAAACAGTGAATCTCAAGTGTCCACAACCCTGTTCAAATGTCATGTTTTGTAGTTATATAGAAAAATTAGATATCATGTAATTATTTCAAATGTTTTCCCACCTTTAATGTGATGTCTATTCTGTGGATTCCAGGTGAGAAACAATTTATTAAAGGAAAATAGTAAAAAATAAAATAAAATGCTGCAAGAACCTGGTTGCTTTAATGTTAAAACCCCTTTTTATTCACTTTCAGCATTCAGTCTTCTCCTGTTTACGGTTGCCAACAATAAAAGCGTATTTGATAAATCCAAAATTAAGTTTGGCTGTCCAAGGGTTTCCCTGACACTTTGCCTATTTGCATTCCTGAGCATAGTTTGCAAATAGATTACAAGTGATAAAAATGATCTTACTAACCAAAGGAATCAAGATTACATTTCATGTGTTACACACAAAAAAGAGGTACCAGAAAGAACACAATACCCACAGTGAAACATGGCATAATGATCAGAAGTTACATGTTTAGATGGAACTGATGTTTTCGTCACAGTGATTGACGTCATTAATAGTCTTGAACACCATTCAGTTTTGACCCCAAGCCTTCAAGCTTAAAATTATGATACCACGAAAGGGAGATTTTGTTTTTCAGCATTGCAGTGAGTCCAGGCATAGAACCAACTCAAAAAAGTGATGACTACATGGGAGAAAAAATAATGGCTGGATATGGCCTCGCCAGAGTTTAGAAGTAAATAGTACAATAGATATCTTCAACAAAGTTTTAATTTAAGCGTGTGCACTCTTTTATTACCATGTTATGTACCAAAAATACAAAAATCTGAATGAATTTACAGTTAAATTCAGAGAGACAGTATTTAAAATTTAACTTGGAAAATATCTGAAAGCAAAACACTAAATCCTCACCGTTTTTTAGCGATGTGTTTATCTTTACATAAGTATTTTGCAGGGCCTTGCTTGTTGGTTCTTCTGTCGCTGTCGAGTACTTTCGTGGGAAAACTGGAGGAGGTTCTTCATTTAAGCTCTCCTACATCAGATGGGGAAGTAAGAAATCTTCTGGTTATTACAAAAAGGACTGTATTACCACAGAAAGAAAATGGAAGCCTCTCTTTTTGACTTTTTGCTTACTTGCAAGATTCCCTGGCAGTAACATCATGAAGATTGTCTCTTTAAAATACTAATTGAGGTTGACAGAGACATATGAAAAAAGGCTGCATTGAAAAACAATACTCACGGGAGGCGGTGGAGCTGGGGGCCTTTTCTTATTATTCAAAGTTAAAGTTTTGAGCTTGTCTGTCGGGACACTTTTGTCTTTGCTTCTCTTTGGCTTGGAGGCTTTCTTTGTGGATTTTGATGTTTTTTTGACTAAGTTTGATGATGACATATCTCGTTTTGGCGGTCGGGGGGGAGGAGCCTCATCTGAGTTATCCTTTTTGCGAAATTCATAAAAGAACGCGTCTGTCACCTCACTAACCCTTTCTGTGAAACACTTAGGACACTTGTCCTGAGGCCACGGAAGGGGCTCCGTGGTGAAAGAGACGGACAAAGAGAGCCACTGGGGTAGGAGCAGGAAACAGTGGTCGGGTCTGTCTGGAAAGCTTGCCTGGATGCTGGGCTCCAGTATTGCCCCCTCTATTCTTAGACAAGAAAACCCAACTAGGGGGTCAGTCTCTAGTTCAGTATCTCGACTCACTACTTTGACATCCAGTGGCAAACGGAACTCCTTACCCAAGTCACTGAGTTTATACTTTTTGTTTTCACCAAGAACCTCTACAAAGTGACCCTGCATGTACAGAGGCAGGAAGACCTCCTCTTTTTCCTCTTCCCGTTTATCCCTTTCTTCATCCTCTTCCTCTTCTTCCTCCTCATCATCATCTGGCTCTTGGAGACGATGACACAAAAGAGCCTCGACAGACTGCATCTGCCCTTTATTGTTTTCACAAGGCAACTCCATTCTAGTGCAGTCCACAATCTCTAGCTTCTCCCCAATGCTGAGGCCTGGCAGACCCTCCTCCTCAACTTCCTCACTGTTTCTTGTCACGCTCACCGTCAGGCCGTGTGTCTGGGTTGAAGCAACATACACCTCGTACACCGAGTTGAACTCTCTTGGCCGCCTACGAAACCGTCCACCGTACTGCTGGGACACAAGGAAGTACTGCTGATTCTTTCGGCCCTTCAGGCTGGACACCAGGACCATGGCAGTAGTTCCTTTATTGTGCAAAACCAGGTTGGTGCTCTTGATCAGCCCTGGCAGCCAGGCGCACTTGAAAAAAGAGTGTCTCTCCGGCTCCTCTAATATCTCTGCCACCACAGGGAACGATTCGTCCGGAAGAGACAGGACCTCTGTCAGACTTAGAGGGGTCACAAAATTTGCATCTTCACACACATCAGTGACATCAACCACATCCACCTCCAGGCTGGACGGAAACCTAAGTATGTTCTTCCTCACTGTGCAAATGAGAAAAAATACAATGAAGACACTGGCAGTAAATTAAGTATATCAGAAAATCCACATTTTGTGGTTCAGTATTTGAACTGAACCTTTTCATGCAGTTAAAATAGTAGCACTGTTGATTTAATATTTCCCTATATTGCCCTAAATCTCTTAAGTGGTGAATTATTATCTGCAAAATACGCAAAATAAACAAAATGTATACATACTGTACAGTGTATACAAAGAGACATATTCTTTTTTCTAACTGTCTGACATATAATAAATTCCAAACTGTTCCTTTTTTAGGTCAGTTAAAGATTACCAAAATCATTTCTGTTTGCTAAATGTCAGAATGATTTTAGAAATAACTATTTATGAGAATTATGTGTTATTGTTTTTCAGATGCTGTGTTTTACATACACAATGATTAACTATCAAATTTGTCGAAACTTGAAAAATGATGATGTCAGAAAATGATGTCATGGCTTTTTAAGGCAGCTATAGGCTAATTCAGAACATTTGAGTTACTATGAGACACACATGTGGGTACATTCTAAGCAATGCTTCAGACACATTGCTTCCTTGTTAGACATTGTGGAAAATGAAAAGGAAATCAACCAAGATACCAAGAGAATTGTGGACCTTCAGATGCATAGTTAACCCTGAAGATACAATGTAAATATTTGCTTTCAGCTGTGCCTAGGAGGATAGAAAATTATAGAAAGGTAATAGAGAGTTTTCAGTTATGTTATTCTTTCAGCTGCTCCCCTCAGAGGTCACCCCAGCGGATCCCTGCCTCCAACTCACCCAATAATCAATCATTGCCTCCTTAACTGTTACACCACAAATCTCCATGTCCGTCTTTACTATGTCTATGAATCTTCTCCAGTTTCTTCCTCTTTTCCTCCTGCCCATCTCCATCTTCAACATCCTCTTTACAATATATCCATTCTCTCTTCACAGAACATGTGCAAACCATCTCAAACTTGCCACTCCATCTCCAAAACACCTGACCTTAGCTTTTTCTCTGATCTGCTCATTACATATCCTTTCCATCCTGTTCACCCTTAATGAAAATGTCACTTGAAAGTGATACTCATCCCATCCAATCCATCCTGCCAGAAATCTCATCTTTACCTCTATTTTACTCTGTCCACTCTTTTCGATAGTTGACCCCAGCTATTTGAACTCATTCGCCTTTCCTACTTCTGCTCCTTATAGCTTCACCTATTCAAATTCCACACCCTTTTTCACACACATGTATTCTGTCTTGCTTCTGCTGACTTTCATCCTCTTCTCTCTAGTGCAAACATCCATCTCTCAAGGTTCTTCTTCACTTGCTCCCTATGTTTACCAGAGATTACAGCATCATCTATAAACAACATGGTCCACAGAGCCCCCTGTCTGACCTCATCTATCGACCTATCCATCACCGCTGCAAACAAGAGAGGGCTCAGAGATGATCCCTGATGTAATCCCACACCTACCTTGAGCCCATCAGCGACTCCAAATGCACACATCACCACTGTCTCACTCTCTTCATTCATGCCCTGTATTAGCCTACATATTTTTCTGCCACCCCTGACTTTCTTATGCAATGTCAAAGTTCATTGCTAGGCACCTTATCATATTCTTTGTCTAGGCCCACAATGGCACAGGGCAAAAGTTGCATCTGTGGGGCACTTTCTGTGCATGAACCCATCCCCCGTGTTCTTGAACATCAGTTTAAGCACACTCCTCCAATCATCTGCATTTTCTCACTCTCCAGGATGCTAATAAACAATAGTCAAAAAATCCACTGTACTCTCTCCTAGACATATCCTTATAGGTATGACTGACTGCCTTTCCACACTTCATCCTCTTCAAAGCACCCCTGACTTCATCCTTACCATTCCCCCAAGAAATAATGTGATAATTATACAATAAATGACAATGTTTTTTATCATTTATGATTGATACTGGTGTTTTTAAGGACTCTTTTACATGCAGAACTGATCTGCAAAATGGTAAACATGGTTGTAGGCTAAAAAAATATATTTATAAATGGCAGCTTCCACAATTATCCCTCTGCTTTAAACTAGACATGAACAAATGCAATCCAAAATAGTTAGGCCAATTCATTTCTTTCGGAACATAGGTGAAGGTAGATGTACCACTAGACTGCTTTTAGTTGACATGATTTTGGGCTCATGCAGGCCAGAAAGATGATAGCCCTGTTCTGGAGGAAACTGGATGGACCTTCAAAATATACATGAATAAGAAAGAGTGAGTCGTAGACCGACTAGTGACACTAGAAGAATTTGAGGAAATTAGGAAACCTTTACCAGACTATCTTGAACATCATGGACCACAGTGATTATTTTAAAATAACCTTATAATAATAACAGATAACAGAACATAACTTATAACATAAATAATTCTGGAAAACACACTGAAATATATGTAATTTTAAAACTAATTTAGCAAATAATGATTACAAAGAGGGTCAAACTTACAGTTCATGATGGCCTGGACCTGGTGGACTGGACTAAGGATGAGGACCCGTTCACACTTGGTGGTCTTAACAAAGCAAAACCTTCGTGTGCGCAGGCGAGGTGAAGACATGATCTCCTTCAGAGTGTAGCAATCCTCGCTCTCACATTCGTAAAACTCCCCTCGAGCAGACAGAGGAATGCACACTTCGGCTGAGGCCTCTGTTTGCCCTCTTACATGGCAACGCACCTTATCCTCTTCTCCCTTATGCCTCTCGATGGAGAGGACGGTCAGAGCTTTGCCGGCCCCCAGTATGAGACTGCCGAAGGTCATCTTGGAGTTGCTGGTGAAGGTAAAAGGAAGAGAGTCATTCAGGCCAACGGGCCTCATGCTCAACATCTCCTCAATTGAAGAGTATGGCTTCTGTTCGGGGACCACTTTGAACAGTCCTGGACAAAACAGAAATGTGTTAGTGAACAGAAAATAAAATAAAAAAATATTGTTTTAATTATACAGATTTCCAACCAACCTGTGTGAGTGATAGGTAACTCAAACTTCTCATTGCTAGTGATATCTTCACAGGAAACAGCCTGCAGTTCAATGCCAATGACCTTTACTAGATCCCCAGTAGAAAAGCACACTTCACTTCCAGAAATTTCATATACTGAACCTGATGACAAGAAAAAAAAAGAAAGGGACGAAAAGATACATTTTTTTTTATTAAAGATCCTGTATTTTATAGCTGATTTATGACTCGTTTTTTCTTGTAACTCATGGGCATAAGTGTAAAACCACAACAAATGACTGCCATTTTTGGCAACTGTAACATCTGAATTATAGGTAACAGATAAAAATATACACACACAAAGGCAAAAGATAGACTTATTTAGACACCAAGATACAATTTGATCGGATCTATCTCCTGTGATTAGTTTTAATCTCCTCATCCTTGTACTTTCAAGATTTAATTCCCCACCAATCAAAAAGGGAAAGGCTTACCTTGGAAATACACTCCAGAGCAAACTTGCAAAATTTTTGGCAAACTGGTGTTGTCCAGTGAGCCGATTAATTCTTGAAGAGGCAAAGCAATGGTGCCTGCCATCGCTGTTCACTGAGCTGCAAATCAGAAATGAAGACAGGCAGCAAATGACGAGAGCAGCAAAAAGAGGAGCTGCACTCACAGCTCAAAACCACAAACGTAAATGAGGAAGTTACATGAGCTAAGGTTTGCACGGGTTTTTTTTTTCCTGGGAGGCTACGTGCTATTATTTAGGCATTGTTTTATTGTAAAGATATGGAAAGACTGACCTTTAATGTTTCACTTTGAATCACACTCACCTTTAAGCCGACTATCAACATATTGCTACAAGAAATAGGATTGACTTTTTTAAGGAAACATGCTTAAATGAAAAAGATAAAATCTGTTCAGTAGCTGTGTTTATTTAGGCAAAATGCAAAACTTTTACATTACACAATGCTGCTTGATTAAATCTTGTTCAGCATGATACAAAGTACTGAAAAGAAAACCCACAAACAGAGGCTGTAACTTAAAACAAGAAAGAAAGAAAAGAAAATAATGTAATAAGCACCTTAAACTTCAATCAAGCCTCAGCATTTTCCTAAAATAATATTGCCATATGACACATCCTTAAAGTAGGAGCTTTAACTTACTCTAACACTTGCAAGGAAAAGTCAGCAGCCTCACTTCCTTATGCTGCAGGGAGAGACTACAATACGGAGAGCATGCTCCTGTCTCTGTGACATGGCCTACAGCATAAACCCACAGTTTTGAAATGAGGCAGAAAAAACTTCAAACAACTGCCTGATGTGTTGGTTTGATCCCCCTCCCCCCCACACCATCAAACAGAAGGTGCTACGTCCTTGCAGCAAATATAATACTCTGAGAGACTAGTGGGGTTAATGTTCTCAAACCACCATACAAAGTCTTTCACCCAGTAGCATTTTCATGCCTAGGAGTTAGCAATAAGGAGTTGGAGACCTCTAGTGTTCCCTTTTAGAATATAAGGTTTTTCTTATTGATCACTTCAATTTTACCTGAGGTCATTAATAATTTATTAAAAGCAAAAAGATGTTAAACTGAAATTTAGGACCCAGTTCAGTTAATATAACAGGTATCTGTGCTCTAATTTTTATTTTATGCATTTTATGGGAAAAAATAAATCAATTTTATATTTTTTCATTTTTTTGTAACAAATGTATTTACTGTCTAATTTAAAAAAGGGTTTTTCCACAAACGAAATATGAAGATCAGATATAATCTTTAAAATGCTTGACAGACTGGGGAGTGGGAGCATTAATCAGCGAGGCAGCAAAATATATATATTAAAAATAAAATAAAAACTTATGGTAACCCTAGAAGAGTTACAGAGATTCACAGCTCAGGTGGGAGAATCTGCTGACAAGACAATTATTAAATGTGCACTATACATATCTTGCATTTATGGAAGAAGCTGCAAGAGAAAGGTCATTGTTGAGAGAATGTCTGAAGCCTGCCACAAGTCATGTGGGGGACACAGCAAACATATAGAAGAAGGTACTCTGGTCAGATGAGACTAAAACTGTACTTTCTGGCCTACATCCAAAGCTATGCATTGAAGAAAACTAACACTGACCATCTCCCTGAACACACTGTACCTATAGTGAAACATGTCGGTGGCAACATCATGCTGTGTGAATGCTTTTCTCCAACAGGGACAGTAAGCTGGTCAGAGTTAATGGGAGGATAAAAGGATCTGAATACCTGATAATTCGCAAAGAAAACCTGTTAGAAGCTGCTGAAGATTTTTGACTCCAACTGGGGCAGAGGTTCACATTCCAGAAGACTAACAACCCATAACATACAATCACAGCTACAATGGAATGGTTTATTGTAAATATGCCTTTACTGCGCAGTCTTTTATTTATTTTTTTTTCATTATTATATTTTACCTTTGTGTAAATCCGCATGCTTCCATTTGTCTGTCACTTTGCTGCTGGTATACCGGAACTTCACCGCTGAGGGACAATAAAGGATATTTTTTTGTATTCTATTCTATTTAGATCAAAGCATGTTGATGTGTTAGAATGGCCCACTCAAATTTCTGCCCAAATCCAAATTGGAATCTTGAATGAGACTAGAAAACTGATTTTCACAGATGCTTTCCATCCAATCTGACTAAGCTTGAGCTGTTTTGCAAAGAGGAATGGCCAAATATTTTCATCTTTAGATGTGCAAACCTTTCAGAGGCATATCGCAAAAGACTTTCAACTGCAGTTGCAGCGAAAGGTGGTTCTGAAAAGTTTGGAACGTAGAAGACTAAAAAAAAAACCACATCACACTTTTCGGATTTCGATGTTTTGGTTTAAAAATGTTTTAAAAAATTTGCATCATTTTGATTCCGCTTGTCAATTATGCTGTAGTTCATATTTTAATAAAACCTAATAAAAAAGGGCGATGGGATGTGAATATTTTTGCATTTCTCCTTACTTGTCTTACTTGTTTGTCCTGCTTCTACAATTTTTCATGTATTTTCTTTTGCACACGCTAAGTTTTCTCATTTTTCTTAACGAACACAAACCTCAACAGCTTTACTACAGGGTGAAAATAAAATGAGTACATTCATCTTTAGATATTTCCCTGATTTGCCTTCGTCACGCTCGGATAACTTATAAAATTGGTGTCTATGGTGGCGTTGGGCGGAATTTTAAACTACAACTTCCAGAAACCCACAGCAAAGTTCTCCCAAGATGCATCTCGGCTTTAATGCGCTGAGGCAAGATGGCGAGTAAAACAGGCAAAGACGGTCCTCCTCCTTTTGATTGTCCATCATGGTGAGGCAAATGCACACGCCAAAGTAGTAGCAGGTTGTTTCCAGCACATTATTAGTTGCAAACGAACAGAGCGACGAACTTTAGAGTGTATATTAAAACTTTTATCACAGATAAAATCTTACCATTTCTGTAGCTAACATTAGCATTAAGTCAAGCTAGCAGGCTAACCCGTCAATGGTGTTGGCAATGAATTAGCCTAAAAACCATTGCATCATGTTCTAAATCTGCTGAATCTAGTCTCCAAACATAAAAATATCGGAGATTAAAAAAAACAGTTAACATTTTCGTGACAGATTTGCTCCTTGACTGGATAAATGTGACTTCTGCAGTGTTTAGACTGAAAAAAATTCCTCATAGGAGTGTCTAACCTTTTGCTTGCAGGGCAGGCAAACCACCCACAGGTCTCCATCTGGACGTGATGAAGGGGGACAAATTGATAGAGGTAACAAACTTTAAAGATCTACCTTAACAATACAGTGGTCGTTTCAATGCATGCAGTTGTTAAAAATGTGCACCAGATACGAGCTTGACAGTCTGCTGTGTCCCAGATGTGGGGTTCCTCTGTGGCTGTTAGGCTTCAAACGGTGCGAGAATAACATCAGCCATGAGATTTAAGCCCTTCAGTGGAAGCAACACTGAAGAGTTATAACTCAGAGGCACAGATGCATCATGCTTAGCTGATTTAGTTGTCCTTTCAGCGTCTTATTCACAATCTTTTTCTCCTCGTAGAAACTGATCATAGATGAGAAGAAGTTTTACCTGTTTGGGAGGAACCCTGACTGGTGTGACTTCACCATTGACCATCAGTCCTGCTCTCGGGTTCATTCGGCGTTAGTCTACCACAAACACCTAAAAAGGGTCTTCCTCATAGACCTAAACAGCAGTAAGACATTACCCATAATAACACTTTCCTACTCATTTTCCTTTGGTGTGGTAAATGTGTGGCTAGAGTTTAAATTGCACAGAAAATCTACCATTGCCCCCAAAATGTTAGTTAATATGGTCAGGAAAAAATTATATTTTTGCAACTATTTTGTCAACCTTATACATCTAAAATACTTTTCTGGTTCATAACAGTAAGCTGTTCTGATTGTCTTTAAACATCTAATATATTCTGCAATTTTTCTAAGATAATAAGAATATTATAGTATTCATGTTTTTTCTTAGAGATGCACTGATCACCAATTTTGTATAGTTCTGACCTGTTGATATTGATTTTGGCCGATTCAGATTTCTGTTTAAGAACCACAAATAACAATAAAATAACTTTGCCTAAAATCTGGATAAACAGAAATTTAACAATAAAATGATGAATAAGTCTTTCTAAAAAAATCTGCTCAATATTACGAAGCTTTCTCACATTACTTCACAGAAAATCTAGAAGTACAGTTAAATCCTCAAGGTTCTGGCTGAAACCCAACTAAAAACTATTACGAACCTTTGCAAGACGTTTTCACTTTTTTGATATTTAGTGTCAGTGCTTCTGCGTGGTGGTTCACGCTACTGTTTAATCGCAGCCGCAATCAGACTTTAGTCTGAACGGTTCACGACCCCAAAGCTTCAGTCAGTAACAGCGTCAACTCTGAATTGTGTTGTCAGCGTGACATGGTAACACTTATGCTGATATGGTGCGTTCACTGATTGGAAAAATATCTGGTAGTTTCAGTTTTTGTCCAGCCAGTCAGTGATAAGGGCCGATCATGCTTAAAACTGTAATTTTCTCGTTGCATCTCTGGAAATATTACAAACTCTTGGTTGACATTGTTCCAGATTAGTAAACAAACTGATTACAGGAGCTTATAATAATGTTAGAACACAGTCTTATTAGACATTAATATAAACTTCAACACATTTTTATGTGTGATATAATGTCAATAAAACATTTTTCACCAACTTTTATGGTTTATTAATATTTGACTTTTTTTTTTTTTTCCAGCACACGGTACTTTCTTAGGGCACATTCGCCTCGAGGCCCACAAGCCTCAGCAAGTTCCCATAGACTCGACGATATCTTTTGGGGCTTCCACACGGACCTACACTATTAGAGAGAAGCCCCAATCCCAAGGCACCGCTGGCACAGGAGACAGTAAGACGGGAGATGAAGAGGAGCTCAAAGGACTACTTGGGCTTCCAGAGGAAGAGACAGAGCTAGAGGTACATTACTGTTATTATTCTCATTAGCAGTGGTAGTATAAAATAGGTTTTAATGTCATCAACTATTTTGTGGTCATATTTGGTCTATTATCTGGATGGGCTAAATACTTTACTTAATTGCTTAATTCCTTTTATCTTACTACATGTTCTGGTTTGTGTGACATGACTTTGGTGACTGTGACTCAGTAGGAAGAGTAGTCGTCTTGCAATCAGAAGGTTGTGGGTTTGATTCCAGCTTCCTCCTGCCATATGTCGATGTGCCCCTGGGCAAGGCACTTAACCTCAAGTTGCCTACCGATCTGTGTATCGGTGTATGAATGTGTGAGCCTTAGTGGGTGCGATTGGGTGAATGTGGCTATAGTGTAAAGTGCTTTGAGCGATCTGTATGACTGGAAAAGCGCTATATAGGTTCAGTCCATTTACCATTTACCTTATTCATGTATTTATTTTTGTAAAGTGCCTTGAAATGACATGTTGTGAATTGGCTCTATATAAATAAGCAAAATTGAAAAAGGTGGTGACCCATATTTGTAATCAGGATAACCACAGCATGAACTAGTTTCTATGCATGATTTTTACTAAAAGAATATTTCACTCCTCAAAATGTAAACATTACTTTCTAGTCTTTTTTTCTGCATTTGTGTTTACAGGTACATCTCAAAAAATCTGAATATTGTAGAAAAAGTTCTC
This sequence comes from Crenichthys baileyi, assembly GCA_036173005.1. NCBI lineage: Eukaryota > Metazoa > Chordata > Actinopteri > Cyprinodontiformes > Goodeidae > Crenichthys > Crenichthys baileyi. The sequence continues at coordinate 473,229 of JAHHUM010000035.1, forward strand.
ATTTCAGAAAGTGAATCTTATGTGAAATATTTGAAGCCTTTATTTCTTGTAATTTTGATGATTATTGCCTACAGATAATAAGAATCCATAGTTCAGTGTCTCGGAAAATTATATAACCTATATTTTTAAAAAAGCATTTATGATGTATAAATGTTGCCATATTATGGCCTACATAATCATGGGGGAGACTGCTGACCTGACAGATGTTCAGATGACAATCATTGACACCCTCCACGAGAAAGATAAGCCACAAAAGCTCACAGAAAAAGCTAAAGAAGCTTAGTGTTCACAGAGTGCTGTTTCCAATCATATTCATAGAATGTTGATTGGAAGGAAAAAGTCCACCAGCAAAGGATAACCACAGCCTTGAGAGGATTGTCAAGCAAAATCCATTAAGGAATTTAGGGAAGCTCCACAAGGAGTGGACTGAGGCTGAGGTCAGTGCATGATGATCCACTACAGAAAGATGAGTCCTACACATGGGCTACAAATGTCGCATTCCTCATGATAAGCAACTCTTGAACTAGACAGAGAGAAAAAGAACCTGACTGTTGCTCAGTGGTCCAAAGTCCTCTTTTCAGGTGTAGGTGAAGTTTGCATTTCATTTGGAAATCAAGGTCCCAGACTCTGGACGAAGAATAGAGGCACAGAATCCATGTTGCCCAGTGTAAGGTTTCCACAGTCCAGGATGGTTTAGGGTGCCATGTCATCTGCTGGTATTGGTCCACTATGTTTTCTGAAGTCCGCAGTCAGTGTAGTCATCTACTGGGAAATTTTAGAGCACTTCTGCTGCAAAGCTTTAGGGAGATGCTGATTTCCAGCAGGACTTGGCTCCTGCCCACACTGCCAAAGGTACCAGGTTCAATCACCATGGGCGTTACTGTGCTTGACTGGCCAGCAAACTCACCTCACCTCACCTGAACCCCTTAGAGAATCTATTGGCCATTGTTAAGTGGAAGATAAGAGACACCAGACCCAACAATGCAGATGACCTGAAGACCACTATGAAAGCAACCTGGGCTTCCATCACACCTCAGCAGAACCACAGACCGATCACCTCCATGCAGTTTTGAGTGCATAGAAATGGACTTACTTTTCAGAAGCTGTTTAAAGTATCATTTGTTTTCTTGATAATATATAATGTTCTTATTTTCTTAAACACTGAATTCTGGGTTTTCATTATCTTTAAGCCATAATCATAAAACCTACAGGAAATAAAGGCTGGAAATGTTTCACTCTGTATTGGAACTTTATATGAGTTTCACTTGGGCTTATCCACAGAAGTGGTTTTAAGGAGCTATTTATTGCATAAAAGGGGGAAACGTTTGTTTTGTTAAATACAGAAAAAAACTGTTTTGAGGGAAAATATATATTTTACATTGCTATTGTCAGTGAGATTTTAGCTATTTATAATTATTTTCCATTTGCCTGTTTACTATTAATCTCTTTATGTCTCTGAGGTTACTCATGGTTCACATTATTGTCCAGCCCAGTGCCGTATAATTTAGGAAAATGGTCATTTTTTGGCATAATAGTAACTTTCCATTTTTTTATGTTGTCTTTGATCATCCAGAATCTTACAGAGTTTAACACGGCTCACAACAAGCGCATCTCCATCCTGACGATCGAGGAAGGCAACCTGGAAATCCAGCGGCCAAAGAGGAAACGCAAGAACTCCAGAGTTACTTTCAATGAAGAAGACTCTATCATTAATCCAGGTAAATGTAACAACATATCTAGGAATAGATTGATGTTTGTGTTAGAATAGGTCAAACTTTCTCTGTTTTGTTTCCTGAATAATGAGTTAAAACTAAACTCAATTTTTGATAACTTATCTTAAGCCAAGATTTATCTTGGTTGTTTATAGTGTTTCAGTGGTGGCCTTAACAGGGTTCCAGAGTATGACCACATAAGACTAGAAACTAGTTAACTCATTTGGGAAATGTTACTCATCTAAACTTGGAGCATAAAAAATGAATTATCTAAGAACTGATTTGAACAGACTGCCCACCAGAGAGCTGGATTTTAAGTTAACTTAATAAAATAAATGTTTTTATTGTAACATTTTTATTTAATCAGTGTGAGTCTGCACATTAATTGGTGAAATGAGTTAGTCTGATGCTCTGTGCATTAAAGTGCAATGGTCTCTTCTTTTATGCTTACAGAAGACATAGATCCCTCGGTTGGACGATTTAGAAATATGGTGCAGACAGCTGTCATCCCCATGAAGGTAACTCTTGTCTGTACATTTAAAATGATCCACACAGCTAACAGATTTTGTTACAAAGTGACTTTCTGAGTAGGGCTAATACATTCATACTCTACTGTATGGCTTGTGAAGTTGTTGTTCTATCATCCCTCTTGTAGAAACGTCGATTCGACAGCCAGAACACACTGGGTCTGGATGACCTGGCTTCGAAGCGCATTCACGGCTACAGTTTAGGTGGAGGCTTGTATGGGGACTTGCCTCCCACGAGCCATGAGAACAAGCCAACAGGAGCTCCAGGAGGTGCTGCTATGCAAGGCGGGCTTCCGCTGCCCTTCCCCAACCCAGCACCAGAGGTAGATCTGGCCCCAGAGGCTCCTCAGCCACCAATCACCCTCAACCCCACACCGGTCACAGCCCCCTACCTCCCAGAGACCCTCAACGAGCCACGGAAAAAGAAGTACGCCAAAGAAGCTTGGCCGGGGAAGAAACCCACCCCGTCACTTCTCATCTAACCAGTTTTTTAACACTGTTGACTCTCAGGTTCCCAGCAGAAGCTTCAGGGACTGTGACCTGCCAGAGGTGGACTTCTTCACTTCTGTTTTTAATTGTTGTGTTATACAAGACGAGTGCTAAGTACTCTACACGTCCTCCACAAACTACATCAATAGCAGAACTGTTTAGTTTTAACAACAAAATACCTGGCAAAACCTATCAACTACAGAGTGTCCGTTATTACATGCTCATCTGAGTGATGGGCTATGTGGATATGATGGAGTTATGTGTTAAATGGCTTTGATTTGATGTCGAGTTGTATTTTCTACATGTTTCCAATTTTTTTCACTCAGAATATTGATAAAAGTATTAAAAAAGGGTTGCAAAAAAGTGGTTTTATTGATATCTTACAGTGAGAAGTCAAGACAGCCCCAACACTTCAAAACACAGTTGCATTTAATTTTTTATGATGGAATGAGATGAGCTATTTTACTCAGAATTGTTTTCTGTCTGTTTATTAGGCCAATATTGTCAGCTGAGGTGTCTTGTTACCCATAAAAGCCACTAGGTGGCGACTTAAGCAAACGCTCCGTTTTCAATGAAAAGCTGAAAATGGCAATTAGGATTTGCAGCTTAAAGCAATTTACTTTCATAATATATTATTTTTTAACTTTAGACTTTCTTAATCTTACGTTAAGTTTGACATAGTTGGCTTCCCATATTCTCAAAACAAATGTACTGTAAATATAATACTTTTTACTTTTTTTGTTATTTAGATGGACTTTTGCAAAGTACAAGTACAGCAGATTGGACACTAGCACAATAACAAACAACTGCAACATCAAAGCTTACTAATAGCAGAAATGTTCAGATTCAGATTGTTGTAATGCATACTTGGTATTAACATCTGTGAAATGCTACTGCCTTTAACAAGTGTTAAAGCTTAAATAAACCAGTGAAGAAAACTTTGAAAATGATGCACATATTAAAAGCTTTGACAGAAATCACAACACTGTAGTTCTGCTTTCCAGGATTTTCCATTGAAAAAGGTTGAAAATAAAGGTCTGGCAGATTTGATTTATCGTCTATATCATCTGGTAAAGTTTGAGATAGCCTCTAAAAAAGAAAACAGCGCATTTGTTATTACCCTCCTTACCTTAGACACCTTGTAATAAAATCAATTTAAACCAGTTGCATTCCTAAGTCCCCTTAGAAGTCCTCTTTGCAGTTTGTGACAAGCAATGGGTTTGGGAAAGTAAAAATGGAAAAAAAGTGCTCTGGCCAGGTGAGAAATTTATTTTAGGGAAACTGGTCAGCTTTGATGAAAAGATGGATAAATATAAACAGGGCTATCCTGGAAGAAAGCCTGTTAGATGCTGCAAAACACTCGAGACTGGAGCAGAGGTTCACTTTCAAACAGAACAACAATCCTGAAGATAACAGCCAGAGTTATGAAAGGTTAAGATTAAATCAGAGTCATGTGTTAGGTGGTCCAGTCAAAATCCAGCTAAGATTCGGTTAAAAGATTTGAAAATTCATTTTGCAAAGAGGAATGGCCAGAAATGTCAGTCTCTACGTAAAACTGGTGGAGACAAACCCCTATAAACAAAATATTTACTCAGGATGAATTCAAATGTGCGCCACACTTTTTATTTTTTATTAGTAAACCATTTTGAAAGCCAAGCTGCACAATTATCTGCTACTTTGAGTTGGTCTGGCACATAAAATTCCAATAAAATACACAGTTTGTGGTTGTGGTACTTCACTTTTGCATTGCCCACCTGAATGACATATTCGACTGTTTGGAAATGTTAAAAAAAACAAGGACAGTCATGGCCTAGAAACTAAGGGATCATCAGCAATTCAGTTTTATCAAGGTAAAACTGTTTCAAAGCAAGCATTTATCTGCATGTTTGTTAACGAGTATAAGCAGATGCCTCCACAAAAAACAGCAACTTTCAGCTTGTTACAACCTAATTGTTACAGAATGCATCATATCCTGCAAAATAGCACTTCAAAAATAAAATGTAACAAGGAATTTAGCAGGAAAAATATAGACTATGTAATCATATAATACATTGCCTGGCCAAAAAAAAAAAGTCGCCACCAAAAACAAAAGGTCACACACTAATATTTCATTGGACCACCTTCAGCTTTGATTACAGCACACATTTGCTGTGGCATTGTTTCGATAAGCTTCTGTTTTATTTATTCTATTAATACTAGAACAGCACGCATCAAGCACAGACCTCCGCCAAGGCAATAGGGTCATTGACACATATCAGCTTTTTTCTATGCTGATGAGCTATACTTTGGGTGACTTCTGGCCCCTGCATGGCAGCTGCTGACTGGGTGAGGAACCATGTGGGAATTCCAAGTTGTCCCACCTTGGTCTGGCAATAATAAATAAGCCTTCAAAAACATCTTGGATCCAGATGATCCACCACCACCAAAATCTAATCATGTTCTAATACACTTCCTGTCTGAAAGTTTAATTCAAATCTGTTAAGTTTTTGAGTTTTTTTTCAAACAGACAGTTCAAACAGACAGGACAAACAGACAAACCAAAGCAGACAAAAACACAACCTAATTGGCAAAGGTAATAAAGTACAGATAGCATTATTAAAACTGTAATATTTAATATTTTGTATTTTTGCAGCAGTACACAGTTTTTGGGTTTTTGTTTTTCTTGTAAAGCCATGTGTTTTATACAAAACATGTTTTGTGCAAGTATCATGATGGCAAGGTGTTTTTACAAAAAGTTATCAGAATCTCACACTGGTCTGACACTGACATGTGTGTTTCATAGTGTATAAACCTCACTCCCTATTTCTCTCTCTTACCATCAAATTTTTAACTCATGAAGCTTGCATGGCAAATAAATGTGTATTCTAGTCTCACTTATTTTCAGTCAAAAAAGTCTTCTTTATTTTTGCCCCAAAAACAATAACATAACTTTTGTTTATAGCTGCAGCTGTGTTTTTAGATGTGTTAAATACAGCATGCGATCTGGTTTATTATAATCAGATGCTTATACTTCAAAATGAAGCTAATCTCAAAATATATAACAAGCCTATTTCTGCATAGACAGTGGACAGAAAGTGTGTTTATCATCCAAGGACTTTCCCCTTAAGTCTTATTCTAAGCTTTCTCCCAGGTTCCTAGGACCATACTCCATGGAATCTGTTCTCAGTTCTTCCACCGTTCGCCTGAAGCTGCCTCCTCATCTCTGTGTTCAACCTACCTTCCATGTTTCGCAAATCAAACTGGTGCTCTCAAGCTCCTTGTGCCTTCCAGCCAAGCCCCCTCAGGATCTCCCCTTCCTCTTCAAACAATAAGCTCACTACCTATTTCTCACATCCTGTCAGTTTCATCTTTGCCACCTTCAAACATTCAACTAATAGTTACCTCTCTTCCTCAGTGCCGGATCAGAATCCAGTCTGAAACCCAGACGAGCCACCTCTGCATTATTCTCAATAAACCCTGTAAACCCTGTAGCATTCAGGAGCTAAGGGGTCTTGCTCAGGGACCCAGAGTAGGAGGCTGTAGGACTTGAACCAGGGTACTTGTGGCCTTTCCAGGACACAAATGCCCTGCTCTCTTAACCACTAGACCACCTTTCCCCCCACTCCTCTAGTGAAAGCTGTAATGTTGAATAAAATATAGCATGTAAATAAACTGCACTCAATCACACTTTGTTTTGTTACATTCTGCAATATTACAACAATCTGATTTATTATAATCAGATGCTTATACTTCAAAATAAAGCGAATTTCCAAATATATAGCAAGCATATTTCTGCATATACAGTGCAAATATTCCCTTATAAATTTATCAATTTAAAGTTTTAAAACACGTATAAAAACACAATAAATTTCATTGTTAAGATACATTAGTGTAAATATCTTCTCAAATTTTACTTAAATTTTAATCTACTTGAATGATCATCTTGCTAAATGATTTGTTTCCCTTTTACTTCATCAGCTTTTTCTCCATCACATTTCTGGCTCCACTGGTTTGATCTTGATGTGGATGCCATTAAGCGAGCGGAGAACCAATCTTGGAATCATCTTGGGTTTACTTTCAGGGTCCTCCATCAGCTGGTATCGCTTTAGTGTTAGAGCCGTCACCACCTTCATCTCATTCATAGCAAAAGTCTGGCCGATGCAGTTTCTGTAGGAAGAAAACATTAAGAAGGAAATTCAAATGATCTGTACAATAAATTTGGATGAAGGAAACATGTTTATGTAGAACAGGATTAAGCAGAAGATAAAAGATCAAAACAACTTTCAGCACAACAGGTATGCGCTCACTCACTTCACCTTTCCTCTGCTTTACTCTAACCCCTAACAATAAAGCTTTTACTATGCATGTAAAACTAGGTGTGGGTGCTAGATTACCCAATCACAAACTGCAGACTGATAACAGGTTAAAGAGCTGGCTGAGAGTGGTTGTAAACAGAGGAGATCATTAAACAGTCACACAGTCTCAGCTGTTTCCAAACCTTGGTCCAGCAGAGAAAGGCACGAATGCATGAGGCGACCGCTTAGAGACATTTTCTGGGAGGAAACGCAGTGGGTCAAAGACCTATGACAACAAAGGAGGAGAGAAAACAGTTTCTTACAGTCATTAGGAAGGAAAGTACATCCTCATTCAAATCTTAGGATGTATAAGGACATAACACAAATGATCTGGGGCCCCATGTACAAAAGAGTGAGTAGCTTTCATACTAAAAGTTTGTGGTATGGAGAAATTCTGAAACTTGCGCACAAAAAAATGAAGATGTACAAAATGGTGCGTAGACATGTCACCGCACAGGTAGCCTTCATACATCCCAATTTGCGGTGGATTTGACAGCTGCATGTGGCACTTGGACTGCCCGGTCCCCGCCCCTAAATACATATGCAAAGTAGTATACCTATCAAGTGTCCAAATAACCATGGCAACGGTGCTGTGACAGTCAAAGAACTGGTTCCTTTTGGTGGAAAAACACTAAGAGAGACTTTGTCTTCACTCCATGAGGGCCATTTGTAGTCAGTTACAGCAAACCAACAACTACTTGAATGACATCAGCAACTCAAACCTGACTGAAAATTAAACGTTTGTCGGCTCGTACTTGTTTAGTTCTACAATGTGTGTATCTAAACCAAATGGTGCTGTCTAGCTGCTGCAATGAAATCATTCATAACTCAATGCTGATCATCATAACGACGTGAATATGCCTCCTATGTTATTTATTAGGAAAACTTTCACGACACACACTGTGTGGGGTACTTTAAATCTTCACAACCATCAGGATGTCACATAAAAAAGTTAAAATGACCTAATAGCCAGCCATCGTGCATGGAGGTTTCCCAACACAACTATTATTTTTTGATTATATATAAATATTTTGATAGTATAAAGGAATCATGAGTTGAGGGAGCCATTGTGCCACTGCATTTGCGCATCACAAACAGGTTACACATATATTGAGTTAAATTACTATTCATAAAAGCAGTCCATGGCTCTGATTACATTCAGAAATCGGCTCCTTGCTGCAAATGAGAGCCACAGTTTAGGGGATTGTTATATATCAGAGCAACATGTGGATGAGGCCGACTCAAAAGGCTGGCGTGGCCCGGCTCAGGGGTGACTGTTAAATACTCGACCTGTCAGTCAGCTCCCTCTGAAAAGCTCCAGTTGAAAGGACCGCATGTAGTAAGAACTGGAACTGGCACGCACGGGTCCTCCTGGTTTCCTTCTGTAACCCCGAGGCCAGCTCCGTGCAGAGCTCCAAAATAATTGCCCTGGGCAATCTAAAGCGGCTGATAAGCCCTGCATCATCATGTGTCAACAGATCAGAACGATCTGTGACAAAAACTCTCCCTCTAACTTCTTCCATTGGCGATGTTGTCCAGCTGTGCCAAAGTTGCCATCGTTCCACAATAACGCTCAACTTTATGCAGCTATTTATGGTCATGTGTGATTGTTTCCAGCTTGTCCAACTTAGGAATCATCAAACCTGACTTCTTTGGAATTAATGTGCTGATCTGACACGTTTTCTTTTTCAGTGAGAATGAAAGTGCCCCTTAGATGATTCACATGCATTTTATGCGCCTCAGCGCACAGACCGATGCGCATTTGCATCTACAGGTGACAAAAACGTTTTACAGTTTATATCCGAATGAGGTTGTTTCCATCATTTTCTGAGGTGTGTTACGTTATTGTATGATTAGAAATGTGATTCAGTTTCATCGCTAAATAATAAATTCAATTTGTTTTTTCCAGTATGATTTGTCTGCTTTTCTTTTTTGACCTTTGTCCAAACCTCAGCTGTTAGTTAGCTTCACATCTGACTCTAGAATACGTTTGTATACAGAGGAGCTCAAGCTCCAACCAATGACTGTAAGGTGCATTTATGATGGGACTGCAGAACAAGCCCAAACTAGAAAATTTCTGACGAAATTTAGACAGGGCCTGTCTCTTGGTGCGTGTTGGTGCGAACCAAAGATTCTGTGGCTGAGGTAGTTCCAGTGTGCATCAGGATTGAGGGAAGAAAGCAAAGATATCCACCTGGACCCTTTCCTTGTTTCACAAGTATGCCTCCTTGCATTGCCATGGCAGTCCCCAAAAGTCCAGTTTAGACGTGGATTCTAAAAGGTGCCTCCATGCAATGGCATGCGAGGCAGTGAATGGCCTTGCGAAGCACTACTCTCCCTTCATTGCTATGGCAGGCCCCAACTAAGGAATGTTGAGGCTTTTATTTTGTAAATATCGGTAAGTTTTATTTTGAAAGGATAAAGTTAACCCATTTCAATCACTGAGTCCCGGGTTTTAATTTTGAAAGTTTCAGTAAGCCTTATTTTAACAGGCCAACAAAGTCATATTTTAAACACTGGTTGAGTCCCTAGGGTAGTGTTAAGCCCAATGCTTCAATTATGTGTTGTGTGAAATATGAAGGCTTTTATTTTGTAGTCTATGTTTTGTCTTATTTTGAAAGTCTAGCATATCCTTTTTTTCAGGTCTGGGTTAGTACCATTAGTTATATACAGGGGTTGGACAATGAAACTGAAACACCTGGTTTTAGACCACAATAATTTATTAGTATGGTGTAGGGCCTCCTTTTGCGGCCAATACAGCGTCAATTCGTTTTGTGAATGACATATACAAGTCCTGCATAGTGGTCAGAGGGATTTTAAGCCATTCTTCTTGCAGGATAGTGGCCAGGTCACTACGTGATACTGTTGGAGGAAAACGTTTCCTGACTCGCTCCTCCAAAACACCCCAAAGTGGCTCAATAATATTTAGATCTGGTGACTGTGCAGGCCATGGGATATGTTCAACTTCACTTTCATGTTCATCGAACCAATCTTTCACCAGTCTTGCTGTGTGTATTGGTGCATTGTCATCCTGATACACGGCACTGCCTTCAGGATACAATGTTTGAATCATTGGATGCACATGGTCCTCAAGAATGGTTCGGTAGTCCTTGGCAGTGACGCGCCCATCTAGCACAAGTATTGAGCCAAGGGAATGGCATGATATGGCAGCCCAAAACATCACTGATCCGCCCCCATGCTTCACTCTGGGCATGCAACAGTCTGGGTGGTACGCTTCTTTGGGGCTTCTCCACACCGTAACTCTCCAGGATGTGGGGAAAACAGTAAAGGTGGACTCATCAGAGAACAATACATGTTTCACATTGTCCACAGCCCAAGATTTGCGCTCCTTGCACCATTGAAACCGACGTTTGGCATTGACATGAGTGACCAAAAGTTTGGCTATAGCAGCCCGGCCGTGTATATTGACCCTGTGGAGCTCCCGACGGACAGTTCTGGTGGAAACAGGAGAGCTGAGGTGCACGTTTAATTATGCCGTGATTTGGGCAGCCGTGGTTTTATGTTTTTTGGATACAATCCAGGTTAGCACCCGAACATCCCTTTCAGACAGCTTCCTCTTGCATCCACAGTAAAACCTTTTGGATGTGGTTCGTCCTTCTTGGTGGTATGCTGACATTACCCTGGATACCGTGGCTCTTGATACATCACAAAGACTTGCTGTCTTGGTCACAGATGCGCCAGCAAGACGTGCACCAAGAATTTGTCCTCTTTTGAACTCTGGTACCCATAATGTTGTGTGCATTTCAATATTTTGAGCAAAACTGTGCTCTTAAAACTGTGCTCCCTGCTAATTAAACCTTCACACTCTGCTCTTACTGGTGCAATGTGCAATCAATGAAGACTGGCTACCAGGCTGGTCCAATTTAGCCATGAAACCTCCCACACTAAAATGACTGGTGTTTCAGTTTCATTGTCCAACCCCTGTAGCACCTGCTTGCTATGCTAAATTCCTAATGTACTATTTCTCCCACGACGCCGATGCTGCTGGCTGCCTTGGAGCTTTGCTCTCTCGTTTTCTGCGTGTTTTTGTGGTGCTTTAGGCCACCATTCTATGGTCTCTTTCAGCAGAGAGGAACTTTAAAACATCAGACAGTCTTCTAATGGCATTTTTCAACATTATACATTGACGAAAGCTTCACAGAGATCCTGGCCAGCGGAGCGGCGACTCTCTATGGGTTAAACTATATATATTAATGAAGATTGTTGCAGAGATATCAAAGTGTTGAAGAAGACATGAAGTCCTGACCTGGAGTCATTTCTCATAAACTGTAAACTGTTTTATTTACAGAGGGAGATCTCGTTTGTACTGGTTGGCGGTTACATACCACCTCAAGGCTCCACTCCAGATGTTGAAAAACTACTGGCTGAGCTGATAACAAATGTAGAGAAAAAGCATTCAGACTATCTCATCATTGTTCTTGGGGATTTTAACAGTGCAAAATTCTCCAATGAACTTCCCAATTACAGACAGCACATTAAGTTTCCCACCAGAGCAATCTGCCTGGTCCAAAAACACTCTGGACCACTGCTACACAACTTTAAAGGATGCATATCATGCTGTCACCAGGGCTGCTTTGGGACTTTCTTTCCACTCTCTGGTCCATCTCATCCCAACTTACAGGCAGAAATTTAAAGCTTCCAAACCTGTGGTCTGGACTGTTAAGTAGTGGACTGATGAATCAAAGCAGATGTTACCCTGCTAAGGATGAAGCGTGAAATATGATTTTTTTTCCCCCTCCTCTTACCTAATTTGGTCTTTCTTCTTATCCTATTTTTACCTAATAGACTTTTAGATTGTTTAGAAGGATTCATAGATTTTTAGATTTCTTAGAAGGATTGTATTACAACTATTTCATACCAGTAAAAGCCAAACATTTAGTATTTGAAAGGTTGGACTAAAACTGTTATATACCAGTGATCCAGTTTAGAAGGATTCATAGATTTTTAGATTATTAGAAATGCTGGATTAGAACCAGCTCTTACCAGTAAACCCCCAAGGATTATCAATGTCACTTGATTTGTTTTTCTGTTGTTTGATTTTTTTGATCATTGTAATGTTTTTCCTTATGTACAGCGCCTTGGGTGCCTTGTTGCTGAAAAGCGCTATATAAATAAACTTGACCTGACTTGATCTGTCCTTCTCTTTCATTTCATGACTGCTTTCTATAGTTTTGATCCAAATAACATTTACATTTTCCAATTACTAATTCAGTTATGTTCATAGTAAACTCTTTATGACTTACATCAGGGTTTTCCCAGACAGTTGAATTTCTGTGAATTCCAAACACACTTACTCCGATAACAGAGCCTTTAAATCAGAAAAAAATAAAGCCGAATTTTAGTTAGGACAGTAAACAAAATGCAAAAACAAAATGTGTATACACCTCTACAGTACTGCCTTGAAGTTAATATTCAGAAAATTATTGTAAAGCTGCCTGTGTCAATAACGTCCTGAAAAAGCAGAAGGCAACCAATGGATCTACGCAGTTTTGATCAGTTTTGGATGTGTATAGAAACCCATAAGTATTTATGAAAATCTATATGAAAATGCTTATGCCTGAAGTATCAACATTGGAAAACATTTTCATGTGACTAAATAACACAGTAATTAAGAATATACTGCACAGTACACATAGGAGACAAATGTTTTACCAATGGCAGTTCAACTTGTTAATGTGTGCAGCTTTATGTTAGGCTCATTTTGTAAAAGTAAAACCAATTCCATTGGTCCGAAAGTTAACATTTCATCATCTCTTCTGAAGTTCACAGCAGTATCCATCAATTTAGTCCCTCTTTAAAATAACAAATTAAGGTCACTGACCGGCTGGCAATGTTCTTCCATCAAAGAAGGTGATGGGTTTGGTGATCTGCCTGGATATTCCTGGCACAGGGGGGTAAAGACGAAGGGATTCTTTGATGCACATTGTGGTGTATGGAATTTTGTTAAGATCCTCCCGTAAAAAGTCGACACAAACTTAACGTTAATCACAAAAAGATAATTAAGGCCTGTATAGTATATAACCATAAAGGTTTCTTGGAGTATGCATACCACTCCATGGTGTCTTTGCCTTGCAAAGCTTCACAAACTTCATCCCTGCAGAGCTTCTGGTGCTCTGGGTGGCAGGCCAAGCAGTAGAGGATGAACGAGAGGCCGCTGGCTGTGGTGTCGTGACCCTCGAACATGAAGGTGTCCACTTCTGCTCGCAAATCTTCGTCAGACAGGCCCTGCTGCTGTTCATCCTGATGATGGAATTAAAAACAGATAGAATAATTGTTTTCTCAGGGTGGGTATTTGGCTGCCCCCTCTCCTGGATCATTTTAAGCCTCCCATCAAATGTGGGGCCTATTTGACGCTGTTGTTGTCATGTATGCATTTATTGTTTGTCCCTGTGGTTTTCTCTCTCTCAGTAGATGTTGAAGCAGACTTCTAGGGTGTTATCTTGTATACTTAATTCATATTTCATTCTCCCTTTTAAATTTTGCCCCACCTCTCTCCCTTTCTTTCTTCTTTTTTTTTCCCCTTTTGTTTCCGTCTCTGTGTCTAGGGCATTTAAAATAATCCCAAAGCAAATTCTAATTAGTTTTTAATATATATATCAGCTTTTGCTATAATGCTCCACTAGTGAAAGTACATCTGTTGGGATTCTTCTTGGCAATCAGACAATTCTCAGTGCTACTCTGGCAGACAGTACTCATATATTTTGGTTACATAGTACATTTAAAATGATTTTTTCTACATTTTATGTTTTGACCAGTTGGTAAAACGAATCTGGTCATAAAATGGTTGACTTAGCACAAAACACATTTGAAAACCTAAGATTAATCTAGCTTTACTAAACACTTAGATGGTGAAAAGAGAAGAGGGAGGTAAGTTTAATTGAAAACTTTAATTTTAAGGTCATGTATTTCTAATGTGACTTCAAAATAAAATTTGTGAAGAACACTTCTGAAGGTTAACCACAGTGTTGCTGCTATTTGTCTTATTTTATGATTCTGTGGTAAATTTTCTTCAGTATGTGGGGTCATTGTCCGCATATCTCCCTCCTACCACTGAGCTTCAGTTGGCTGACAGCCACCTTGTTTTTTTGAAAGATATCTTTATGAGCTGCTTAGAGTTGTTAAAAGAAGCTGAAAATGCTCAAGGGTTAATATTTTTCAGTACTGTCTAAAGTTTTTTCCCTTCAGCTTTTTGGCACAAAGAGACAAAGACATGAAAAGCTGCTTTAACAGAGGACATTAATATGCAGAACATGCTTACTTGCTGAGTCACCTCTGGCTGCTTTAACACTGTGACCTAGTGTACCTTATCACTGATCTGCTATCAGGTTTATGTAACCCTTTTTTCATTTTGATTTATTTATACAGTGCCGGCCACATCTGATAAAATTAAAATAAAAGCCATAATGTAAATGAATCTTTTTACTGCAATGGCATAATTTGATTAGAGTCCTCTGTCTTCTTCTCTTCAGTTCACCCCACAGGTTTTTGGTAGTATTTAGGTCTGGGGACTGAGGTAGCCACGAAAGCAGATTGATGTTGTGACTGGTGAAGCATTTCTGTGACCCACTGATGACCAATTTTTAGTTTACTAGTAAATGTCAACAGAATTTTATTTAAATGCTCCTGGTATTTCAAAGAGTACTTGATATTGTGCACTTTAAGCAGTTTCACAGGGCCTTTGAAAGAGAGACATGCCCACAGCATCACAGATCCTGCACTAAATTTAACAGTGAGCATTAGAGGCTTTTCACATGTTAATTCTCTTGTTTCTTGCCAAACCTGGACTGTTTGTTGGTAAAAATCTCACCCTTAGTCTTATTTGACTAAAACACACAGTTCAAGTTAAGGTCCCAGAAGAGTTTGAGAACTCTGCATGTTTGCGCTTGAGGTGGGAGAAGTCTTCTTGTTTTCTGGCATACCTCCAAAACAACCGCTTGGCATATAGATATTGTATAGCGGTTCTTCTGGAGACTTGGTGACAACTCTTCTCTTTGCTGCCTTTCTCTAACAATGAGCTTCGGAGAATTTTTTTAAACTCCCTTACCATCATTTCCCGTGTGTTAAGACAAAATGGTTCCTAACCCTAACCCTGGTGGCAGGGGGGCTTGACTTTACGGGGTTTAGTTAGAACGGTTTCTCTTGAATACATGTCTGACTGCTGTAAACTGTTCTCCCTGCGGATGGCAATCGATAAAGCTGACTTGAGAGACGATCTCTGATCTCTTCCGTTGGTAAACACGAATTTTTCCGCAGCAATACATTAGCATCACTATTATCATTATTATTTGTATTAGTAAAAGCCTTATCTCACATTATTTAGGTTCATAGAAAGTCAGATTAACTTGAAAAAGTAAAGTAATAAATATAAAGTGTTTTAGACATTTATTTCAAACAGGTTTGTTGGGGGTACCAATAATTGTGCCAAAGATGATTTTGTTAGAAACCTTTCTTTTTCCTAATGTGGGACTTTTTTCTACCCTGAATAAAAGTAGTGTTCAAAAAGATGAAGTTGTTTAAGTGCTTTTACACATCTTTACCAGGTTTGCCACAAACTTTTCCCTAATTTGATACCTGAGGTAAGCTGCACGGTGGCGCAGCTGGTAGCACCATTGCCTTGCAGCAAGAAGGTCCTGGGTTTGACTCCTGGCTGTGGGTCTTACTGCATCGAGTTTGTATGTTCTCCATGTGCACGCGTGGGTTCTCTCCAGGTACTCCGGCTTCCTCCCACAGACCAAAAACATGACTGCTAGGTTAATTGGTCTCTCTAAATGCCCTTAGGCATGAATGGGTATACACCCATTCATGTCCTGTGTGTCTCTGTGTTGCCCTGCGATGGACTGGCAACCTGTACAGGTGTGCCCCGCCTCTCGCCTATGGACAGCTAGAGATAGGCCCCCGCAACCATGTATGGAAGAAGTGGGTAAAGAAAATGGATGGATGGATGATGCCTGAGGTACTTGCTGTGCATTTATTTGCCATTTTAGGGGGTTTGACAGTGTTTTTGCTTTAATTCATTTTGAAATACCTCATCATTTTAACTAAACGTCAGGCAGTAATTTCAGTCAGCTATCGGATAGCTTTGTCCTCACACTGAACAAATAAAAGACATATTTTTGTTTTATGAATCAATAGGCTTAAGCTGTTGTCACATACTCGTGCAAAGAGAAGAATGTCCAGAAAATCCAAATATCTCTTGGTCTGTGAGCGACTGAGCTCCGTCTCTTCCTTCAGGGCTTCTTTCCTCTTTTTGATAACTTCCTCTTGAAAAGAAAACAAACAAGAGTTTACTCTATAACTGAACAGATTATACTGAACAAAGATGTCAGTTTTGTAAGTTAAACTGAACCAAGTTAGAGCTTACCTGTATGACTGTGAGCCACCTTGCATGCTCTCCTGTATCTGAAACCATGTGGGCTAAGGTGGAAAATGAGGTCGCTGTGGTATGGAAACGTCCTCACCCGGAAGTTAATAAGATTGCTGAGCTCATATACCGCTTTGATGTAGGCATTTGTTCCCCTTACACATAAGAGCAGGAAAACAAGACAGATGAAAACCTTATTCTGCTTGTAACTAAAGCAGCTGAACATGTTTTGAACTGAAGCAGAACCTGAAATGTTGATGTTTTAGGGTTTCATGGACTCACCCCTCTGTCTGACAGTTGCTGTTGCAGCTAAAGGCACACTTCAGAATGCTATCAAGTGTCATGAGGCTGATGTGCTTAAACAATTCAAAGGTCTCGTTGGTTTTCGCATACCTTTCCCATTTGTCCTGGGAAAAAAAATGAAAAAAGGTGCAGCATGTCAGCAGAAAAAACCGATAGAAACATTAATCTGAACAGTTTAGGTTTAAACTGCAGTTCTGGTTGAAAATGTATATACACTCATCATCAGCATGAAGGTCGTTAATTTGGAGCATTTATTGGTTTATCTATTCATCCCTTTTTCAAGAGTTGGTTGATACAACATACAGAAATCCTATTGAAACTGTAAGGGAAATCTTGAATCCACACACAATCATGAATATAAACACAGACTCAAACATACATACACACACACACACACGCACACACTCTTGTTTTGCTATATGTAGTGAGGACCATGTGTTGACTTCCATTGACTTCCATTGATTTTCAGTTGTTTTCAACCCTTTCTATGCCCTAACCCTGACAATAATCCTAAACCTAACCATTACCAGTGCATGCCTAACCCTAACCTTAACCTAAAGTCAATTCACACCTTAGTCCTAAACCTAACCGTTAGCAAAATAGGTCGTGAGGACCAGCAAAATGTCCTCACTTTGGTACAAACGGTCCTCAATTTGATGGTGAAATCGGGAAAATGGTTCTCACTATGATGCCAAGACAGGAACACACACACACACACACACACACACTAATATTTGAATATTTATTTGCAGAGAAACCACACATTTAGAAATTCCCTCTAAACATTTGAGCTTCTTCTGATCTAAACTGATTGGTTTCCTGTCACAGGAATCTTCACTTCAAATTAAGAGCTACATGGCTGAAACTTACAGACCAACAACAGGACAGTGGTCCCAAATACACTAAAACTTTTTTTGAAATGGTTAGAGCAGGGTAACATCAAGTTTCTTAAATGGCCCCAATCTCAGCCCCGTTTGAAATCTGTTGAATATGCCATATCCAATAAAGCCATATCCACGCAGGAAACCAATAGCAGATCAGTTTACCACCAGTTTTTAGAGTTCATTAAAATTTTTGTTTATTAGTTTTATGTGTTTTTCAGTTGATACATTTGACATTTCAAAAAACATTTTTGAAGTGGCATTTAATAAGGCATTGTAAAGACCTTTTTTATCTGCTGTATGTATAATTTCAATACTGCTTGAGATAAATAAAATTCAAAACAAATTCAAACTTGTAATTCATGTCATGTTTTTAAAAAGCATTTAATTTGTAATGTTGTAGAATTATTTTACTCTGGAAATAGGGTTAAGCAATATGTTTAATTACTATCAATTATTAAATGACATACCAGCATTGTTTTTGTTGACTCTGACATCAGTTTCACGTATGGTTTTAAAACATCATAATGGAAACCTGGAGTCAGGAGCCTTCGGTGGCGAAACCATTTCTGACCATTTGACACCAATAAGCCATTTCCTAGAGATATAGACACAATGAGAATGAGTTGATAAACAATGTAATAATGATCCCTACATCAAGACAAAACTAACAAGTAGGAGAAGGTAAAGCGGTCTTACCAATCCAAGCCTCAATGAACTTATATGCAAAATCATCCTTTGGCTCTATTAGGAAAAAAGCAAATCAAAGCTTAGTTACATTGAGGTTTACGTCATGGTTATAATGCTGTAACAAAGAGTTAAATTGAAAGAAAAACATGCTCACACCTGTTGATGACAGTATAGTTTTTACATAATCTGGGTGGTGAATGTTGAGAATACAAGTTGTTGGGCCAAACCACAGAGGAAAAGCATAGGGATAGTGCTCCCCCCACTTTACCACCTTGAACAGGTCGGTCCCATCTTGCTTAAACTAAAGGAGAAATAATACAATGCATAAAAATATGCAAACATGCATGTGCTAATATCCTACACAAACTGGGATGTTTACACACGCATGTTCCTATTTGGATTAATTAAAAATCTAGTTAAAACAACGTCATGCAAAATATTGGAACATCTAATTAAAAAGCTTTATTACATATTGCAATTTAATTTACGACTTCAAAAAAAATCATACTCACAGCACATGGTTAATAAAGGCAGCCTTAGTTATTATTCGTTTTAAATTGCTTTAAAACTAGCAAGTGTTTCATTAGAATAGTACCTGGTCAAACTTGACTTTCATCATGCCGTTTATTTCAGAAACAACTTATGATATTAATGCATTACAGATATCTGTTTGTATTTATAGGATACGTTTCAGTCTAGGGGATATTTCTGGGCATTTTAAGATTTTTTTCATTGCAAATTATTACCTTCATTATCACTTAACATTTATATAAAGATCTTCACCCTAATTTCCTCACAAGCTAAGAATAGTTTTCCATATAGGGATGCTAAACTACGGAGTCCGCGAGGGGACATGGGGGAATTTTATTCTTTTTCGTCCCCACGCAATACTATTGCTTTCGCCCGCAATAGTTTTTGCGTTCTCACGCAATACTTTGTGGGAGACCCGTTTTTGAGATCTATTGAGTTTTATTTAGAAATCGGCCCTTAAAAAAAAGGGTTTTTTCCAAACAATTTTTAAAAATAGTTTTTGATTCCACATCTGTCAAAATTCCCGAAATTTTGGACCCAAAATTCTGTACAAACCCCATCTGTGACACTTTTTTTGCTTATTACTCTCCCTTTATGTTTATTTTTTGGGGACCCACTTTTGTTTTTTTGGGGAGTTTTTTGAACGGTTATTCTTATCCCAAGCATTTAAAACCCCATTGTTTTACTTGGGGGGGGGGGGGGGGGGGGTTTTAACCTCCCTATACAAATAAAACCTATCAATGCCCTATCTGCTGTTCCCTTTTTGGTTAAAAAGGGTTTTTCACTGTGTTGCTGTTCCAAAAGCCCCAAAACTTTCTCTGGTGGGGTTATTTCGTGGGGGGGCCAATATTTTTGGGGGTTCGCTCGAAAACTTTTGCGTTCGGGTCGCAAAACTTTTGCGTTGCTCGCAAAGAAAAAAAAATCCCCCCATTTTCCCCCCCGGCGGGCCCCCGTACAAAAGAGTAAAACCCAATGGGTAAAAGGGGTTTTTTTATGCATTTGTGTTTCTTTTGTGTATAAAACAACACATGAATACAGATAGTTTAAGTTAATTATATAAAAATATTTTATTTATATATTATACCCCATTAATATATATAAATTATATTTTATTATATTTTTTATTTTTTTATATATTACTTATATTAAAAATTTTATATATAATTTTATATATTTTTTTTTTTTTTTTTTTTTTTTTTTTCAAATTTAAGGAAATTTCCATTTTTTTAACTGTTTTTGTCGGAATTATTTTTTAATTAGATATTAATTGCTTTTTATGATGAATGTTTTGGTTCCTATATGTTATTTTTATGTATTAGTAGTAGTTATAATAGCAGTGACTGATATTTAACAGATATTTTTATCAAACTTATATTATTTTTTATTTATCTGAGGGAATTTTGAGACATTGTTTTTTGTGTATTATATTGTGCCAAACAAATCAACTAAAATAAACGACAAAAGAGTCGTACTTTAAAACGTTTAACAGTGCTCTAAATAACAATTTAAAACTTTAGGACAGAATAACACACTTTAGTTTTGACCCTTTGTTGAAGTTACATAAGGATGCAGCTGCTGCTTTGCGGGATGCCTCTGAAACGCGTTAGGCCTACCTTAAAAATTTCCCAAAAAAAATGTCCCCGAGGTCCCCGGAAAGGCTTTTAAGACCTCTGCGCTTTTCCAGCTTTCCGTTTGAGGAGGATGGTGGTTAATTTGTACACGGCGGCAACGAGACACAGCGCGGCGACAAGTTGATGCATGTGAGGCCAGACCAGCGGGTATTTCACAAAACCTCCCCACTCCATGTCGACGATGTCCGTGCTGTGCAGACGAAACGGGTCTCCCTCTGTGTGAACAGGCAGGCAGGCAGGCTTTTTGTTTGTGTGGCTGCTTGGGTGAAGTAGGCGGAGAATCTGCATGTCAGGGTGGGCACTTGAGGGAAATTTAAAGGGACGTTAATGCAGATGAGCACCTGCAAGTAACTGGGAGCAACCAGCTTCGGTGACACAGATGCGAGTTGTGCAGGATGGCATCAACTTTCTGCATGTACAGGTCGGATTTAACTTTGACAGTGACTTTTGCCGTGGGTCCCCGAAGATGAATGAATAAATGAAGAATTTTATTCCGGACACATATATACAAGAACCTCAGTGCATACAAACAATATATACGTATATCCACTACCGGTCAGTTTCATACACGTTCTCACTTTGTGGGTCTCTTTATTTTGTATTACTATTTAAATTGTAGATTCTCACCAAAGGCAACAAAGCTATGAATGAACACACATGGAATTATACAGTAAACGAAAAGTGTGAAATAACTCTAAACATTTTTATATTTTAGATTCGAAGTATAGCCACCCTTTGCTTTGATGACTGCTTTGCTCTCTTGGCATTCTCTCCATGAGTTTCATGAGGTGGTCACCTGAAATGGGTTTCCTAAGAGTTCAGAAAGAACTTCGCAGAGGTTCAATCAGAGACGGCCAAAGGTTAATACTTAATTAATCACAGCAAAGGGCGGCTATAAGGAATCGAAAATATGAAACATATTTGAAGTTCTTTTACAATTTTTCATTTGCTACATAATTCCATGTGTTCATTCACAGTTGTGATGCCTTCGGTGAGAATCTACGTACAATGTAAATATTGACCGGTAGGTAAGCCATTTCATTCAAAGTTAAATAAATAAATAAATACTGTTATTTATAAATTATTAATAAAAATTCCATGAAATAAATAAATAAATGTCCCCATAAAACAAAATAAATATTAAAAAAAAACATTTTAGCTTATTTATCATTTATTTATTTTAAGATTTATTTAGGCATTTTTTTGAATTTAATTACCTATTTATTTAATTATTTTATTTTCTTCGAGATTTATTAATTTATGTATTTCATAATGGTGTTTTATTATGTGACACTTGTATTTTGTAACGCTACTTTACGTTTTGCAGGGACTTTTTATTTTTATTGCAGGCTCTTTTTATTTCATGTTCTTATATTCAAATGAGGGGGCGGAGCTTTGTCTGTGGGCCAGGTTTGGTCAGAGTGCGGCGACCCGATAGGCAGCGAACTGCAGCGGAATAAAACAGGAACTAAAATATCAAAGGAGCAGGGAAAACCGAAGGCGACCGCCTGCTCTCGCCTGCTCCTTCTTCGATATTTTGCAACTAGTTGTCGTTTTATTCCGCGGAGTTTTGTGATCTTTTTGGGTCGCTGCTCTTCGACACACGGTCACGTGGTTCTTGTAGTTCTCAATAGTTCCCAACATCTCAGTCAGTTTCAGCACCTGATGGTGGGAAAGAACGCAAAAAACAACTTTTTTTCTCATTTTCAGCGATCATTTGTGATTATTGACCAATAATTTGCACCGGTTACTTCAATGACTATGCATTTTATCAAAGCATTTTATGAGGAGCGGCAGGAACAATTATCACTGTTCCAAAAATTAGAGGGAAACGAGATTGCACACATATCGATAGATTTAGGCTACAGATCATATTTATGGATAAAAATACGTTTTTATGCAATACACTGATCAATAAAAAGCCGGCATACAGTGGCTTATAATGTTATGCACGTAAAGAACACCAAACAGGAGTAATAGCTATTTTAAAGCTCTTTCTGACGTCCTCTGCATGCCAGCATGGGCATGCTACCTTGTCCTTCTATTACCTTCAGATCTACATCCCTCAACAAAGCATGTGATATTACTGTTTCCAGGATTTACTCCTATATTCCCAAAACACCCCATGTGTAGAGCGGTCTGTTCTCTCAGCCTGGTATCAGATTGAAAATGAGCTAAATGGTAGAGCTGATTTTAATTATTTCAAAGTCTTAAATGACCTGGAGGAAAATATGAAGCTGTAGAGTGTAGATGCTTCGACTGATGACCTGGGATGAATTTTTCGTTTTGATAGAAGAGAATTATTCTATATTTTATTTATTGATTTTCATGTGAACTGAGTACATATATCTCCCAGCTGACTGTACATCCAGCCTGACAACTATTGTAAAATAGTACCTAATTGAATGAGTAAGAATTAGAGGTGACTGTGGCTCAGCAGGAAGAGTAGTCGTCTTGCAATCAGAAAGTTGCGGGCTATATTCCAGCTTCCTCCTGCCATATGTCGATGTGGCCCTGGGCAAGGCATTTAACCTCAAGATGCCTCCTGATCGGTGTATGAATGTGTGAGTGCGATTGGGTGAATGTGGCTCTAGTGTAAAGCGCTTTGAGTGGTCTGTATGACTGGAAAAGTGCTATTTAATAAAATGTTACGGTTTCTGGTTAAAACTATATTAGATGACAAAATCAGTGTGCAAAATCAAATAACCAAACATTTTATTAAACAATATTATGTAAAATGCAACAAGCTTTAATAAAGAAGTCCCTATCATTTATACTGTTTAGTCATCTGCACCAATAAACTGTATCGGATAGAATTTGGATAATGTGGAAATGTGCTGAAGTCTTAAAAAAACAAAACAAAAACAATAGAGCAACAGTTCAGATCCCCCAGAAACAATCTTTGTCACAACGACATAGTCATACTGAAAAAAATAGCTAAAATGTGTTGCTTTGAAGAAAATGATTGGAAGAAAATACTTATCAAGATGTTAAGGTTGATTGCCTTACCATGGTTGGTTGGTCTGAGAAAGGGATCAGAATGTATGGTTTCCATAAAGACATTGAAAGAAAAGGAAAATAGTTGGCTCAGGTCAGCAGGACCAACCTCATCATCACCAGAGGTTATAATAACAGAAAACCATGTGCTGTAAGTTTAATCTGAACACTCAAACATTTTCAATCAAAGCTCAACATGTTTTACTGTCAAATGCACAGGGCTCGAATTAAATTGTAAAATGTTGAAGGAAATATGCTAATAAATCACTCAACATGCACATTTTGAGGGAGGACAGTTTAAAAAACAAAGCGAGGCCAAGTGAGACCGAGGGCAGATGCTATTCCAACCTTTTTGTTCATCGCCCAGAACTGAGGAGGAGGAAGGATCCTGCAGTGAGAAGTACTACAGTCTGTATTGAAAAGTTGTTCAACTGCATAAGGCAATAGAATCCTGTCCCAACACCAGTGGAGTTTCACCAGGCACTGAGATCAATCTCAGTTGGCCAGTTTCGTACGACAGTCAAATCAGGAAGCTATCAGGAGGATGACAGCAGTCTTCTGGTTGAGCTTTCGTGGACATTAAGGAGACATTTCCCAGTCCTGGCCTGAGTGTGGACCAGCTGATTGGAAATACAGGTAATCCTGATCTCACCGATACTGAAACCAAACCTGCATTCTGTACCATCTTACATCTGTAAATAAAAAGTTAGCAAACATTCTAACAACTGTGATGGGTGCTCTAGTTCAGTTAAGCAAAATGATCACTGTCTGGAAGGAGAGGAATTCAAACCAGGAATGCTGTGTCAGCTATCGCATGATGCCTTCAGTCTGGTCCAGACTGAAGACCAAACAAGGTCCGGTGCATCTTTCATGGAGCTCTCAAATGCCATGGATACTCTGGACTAAGCAAGTCTATTAGAAAGCATTCCTCCATTTCATAATAAGCAAAGAAAACTAACCAGCAGATTCATCATGCTGAGACTAAGAATAGTAGCAAAACATACATTTGATGAAAGAAAAAAGTGCTGTTCAATGCTGCGAATCTTGGAAGTAAAAGCCAGACAAAATACACAAAGAAAAATAACATCTCGTGCAACAACACGCAAGGCCCCACCAAAAACCTTGATCGCTGCCATGGAGGAGTTTGGTCACTCCTTTGCAACAAATGCAAATTAAGACTTGAGCTCTTATTCTTCTTATTTTGCAGGATGCAGAAAATAACATCTTGTTACCTTGGTGATCCTGTGTATGTAACATACTTCTGCAGTTCACTGAAGTCATTCTGGTGTGGTTTAACTGAAAAACGTGAAATAATAACTCATCTTCACAACCACATTATTCTTTACCGATAATATCCCCGTTTAGGCTGTCGTCTCTGACGTGTTGTCTGACAAAGGATCTATAACCGGAATTAATTAACCATGTCAATCTCACAGAACAAAAGCTAAACATGTTCTCTAGTTGAGATAGCTTAGTAACTATAATTAAAATCAGTTAAAGATTGTCGAAACAGCAACAAGTAAAAACTTTTCTTCTAAAGAATCTAGTTGTCCTCTGCCTTTCTGTCAGGTGGAGCCTCCACTCCACACACAAACATTCTCATTGAAATGCATTTTAAGCTTAGAAAACACCAAAAACCTAAAATAATTAAAACTTTGATATTTCAAACAGTGCTGAATATTTTAAGAAGATGAATTAAACAGACTGAAATAGACCCGTTTAAATCCGTCAAGACCAGTCGTGCTCACAATTAGCTAGCTGCAGTTAAACTACAACTATTTTTATTAACTAAAACCGGCTACATGAAATATCACTGTTGACTTATTTTGGTACAGAGCAGTCATCTAATGCTTCAAAAAATTTTGTAATTTCCTCAACTCACCGGAGAAAATACTGAAACAGCAAGAATGAACTGCGTTCAATGCTGGAACTGCTGGTGTCTGGAACTATCTGCAGGTGCATGACCCACATGACCTTCGGATTCTATGGGAATGTGCCACTAGCCCACTCATTTGAATATAACATCATGAAATAAAAAGAGCCAGAAAGAGTTAAAAAAAAGTTCCTGCAATAAGTAAAGTAGCTTTACAGAGTAAAAGTGCCAAAAAATAAAAACAATCATGAAATACATAAATCAACCAATCAATAAATAAATAAATCTTGAAGAAAATAAACAAATAATAAAATAAATACATAAATAAATCTTGAAATAAATAAATAAATGTCAAAATGAAATGAAATACCCCTCCCCAATACACACAAACACAATACACTATCATAGTTGTGTGAGATTGTCTGAAAAGGGTTATGACGAAGTAAAACTTATTTAATCTTAACCCTTTACCTTCCTATAGTCCTCAACATGAATACACTTCCCGAGGTACCCATTGGTGTTCACCGCCCTTCTTCTATCTCATATCTTTTTAAGATATTCAGTTTAAGCTTTTTATTAAACAGCGCCATGCTTGGACTTTGCTTTAAATCAGTGCTAAAGTTATTCCAGACCTTCACATCACTGACTGAAATGCACATTTGTTTCATATTTGTTCAAGTATAAATAGATTTGAAATCAAGGTTTTCCCTGTAATTATACCTGTCCTCTCTCTTAACATATGTTTGTGTATGTTATCTGGTACCTGTTTATTTCTGGCTTTATCCATTAACTGTGCTGTTTGAAATTCTATCAAATTTGGAAATTTTAGCAGGCAGGAGTTAATGAACACTGGATTAGTGTGACTGTGATAGCCGAACTTATGAACCATCCTAATGCCTCTTTTCTGGAGCGTGAAGTCGCTTTGATTTAGATTTGGAAAAGTCAGGGAACAGTAGACAATGCACTTTATAATTCAGAAAACATTTTGCTTTACTAAGATGCTCTTCCACTAATAGAATGGCATCTTCGGGGATCCCTCAGCCACATGAAAAGTCACTTAAATCTGACATGTTCATGCAGTAAATTAGATGTCCTCCTGCACAACTCGCATCTCTGTCATTGAAGATGGTTGCTCCTAGTTGCTTCAGGTGCTCATCTGCATTAAAGTCAAAATTCAAAAAAATTTTTTTTCAGTGGCCCTAATACTCTTCAGTACTAAACAGCTAAAGTGTTTCAGATTTTTACCAAGCAGTGTTCATTTTGACAACACATTACTTTGGTCAAAATGTAACCCTTTTATGTTTAATCAAATTTTAGTCAAATTTAGTGACATTCTTGTTTATTTTATTTCAGTCAATTAATTTTCCGTAAATTTAGTTGGCTTGAACATAAAATCATACAGGAATGCTTTTTGGAGCCTCAGACATCTTGAAAATTAACATTTTCACCTCCTAGGTGACAAACTGGTGCATTTTAGTAAAGTTTATTTATTTATTTATGTAATCCAATTAAAAAATGGAACATGTTCTACATGGATTCATTACAGTAATTACAGTGACATATTTAAACGTTTATTACCGGTAAATTAAAAAAAAGTAGCTTGGGGCTAGTAAAAATGACAATCTAGTTTCAAAGAAAATTCAAATATTACATGAGACTGAGGAAACATAAATTTTCAGAATCAGCTTTAGTGCCAAGTTTGTACAGACAAACAAGGAATTTGACTCAGGTACACTTTGCTCTCAATATTAAAGAAGGAGAGACTGAAGTATGGCAGTGTAGAAGATGACCAGCAGCTCCTGCGGATGGTTGTACTTCTTAAGTTGCCTCAGGAAGTACAGTCTCTGCTGAGCCTTCTTCTGAACATTGTCTATGTGTGAGGACCATGTCAAGTTTCAGGAAATGGTGGTTCCTAGGAACCGGAAGTGGTCCACAGCAGAATACAGAATACTAGAAATGTTATTTTAGGACCATGCTATGGCCTGCATAATCATGGGGACTTGACAGTTGTCCAGCTGATAGTAACAATGGCTCAAAAGCTCCTTACTAAAAAAGCTGACTGTTGTATTCACCCACAATAATGGAAAGTTTAGTGAAAAAATGGAAAAAGTTGTACAGGCAAAAGGGATAACCACAGCCTTGAGAGGATTATGGAGCAAAGCCCATTTAAAAGTTCAGAGGAGATTCAGAAGTTGAAGACTGCAGCTGAAGTCAGGGTGTCAAAGGTCACTACACAGAGGCATGTTAAGAACAGGAGCTACGACTGTCGCATTTGTTGTATTAAGCCACTGATGAACTACAAACAACATCAGAAGCATCTCACTTGGGCTATAAAGAGAAAATAGACTGGACTTTGGCTCATTTTGTATGTCATTTGGAAATTAAGGCCCCCCGAGTCTGAAGGAAGAAGGCAGGGGCACAGAATCCAAGTTGCTTAAGATTCTGTTTAAGCCACTATTCTACACAGACCATGAATAATACGAATCACCAAGAATAGTTACATTTTAGGATTCACGAGGGTTCTTGGAATTTTGCAAATTTTCTGGTCCAATTCGTGATGCCCTAAGATCCAGTTACAACTCAGGTACGAAAGATAAAGATAAATTGTGAATTCAGCTAAATTTGCACGAATAGTGTCAAGAATTCAGTACAATTTACAAAAATCTTTTAGGGATACTCCACGAATATTATGAATCAGTTATGAATCAGTTAACAATGTTACGAATCCATCTAGGATCAGATGCGATTAAATTTTAATTTGTTAATATTTTTGACAAATTGTCAGATTTTCCATCAAGATATAATAAAAAGTGATGAAGGACCAGCAGGAGCGAATGTTACTTGAATGATGACTGTTGATAGTTAGAAAATAAAATGTTTTAAGTAAGGTGATTGTTATTGACAATAAAATGTAAAAACTTAAGTGCTTGTTTTTGGGTATAAATGTAATAAGAAACAAAATTTAAAAACTGAATTTTACTCTGTTTTCTATTTCTTATTTATTAAAAAACATATTTTGGTTTCTTGTTTGGTTTATATGTTTATTATTAAATGTTTTCCTTATTTTTGTTTTTTTTTCACTTTTTTTAAAGAAGATTAAAGATATTTGGGCAGTTTTAGGGTGTACAATGGCCCTGAGTGGTCAAGACAATGCTTCACAAATCCCGGATTGATTTAAGAACACACAGGAATGCCTTCAAATCAATTAGGAATCAGTTACGATACCTAAGAAGGAACTAGGAATTTCTTTAGAATTAACTGAACTGACTAATAAGGAAATATGAATCAGTTACGAATTCAGGAACCAGTTACGATTCAACAAGAAAATCCTAAACTTTGGCAATTCTTGGCAATTCATATTATTCGTTGTCTGTGTGGAAAGGTGCTATTAAGGTTCCCTCAATCAGCAATAATTTGCTGGCATTGGTCCACTGTAAATAAACAAGCAGGAAAATTCCTTCCCCCTTCAGAGGACTTGTAACATACATACATACATACATACAGTAGTGTGCAAAAGCTTTAGGCAGGTGTAAAAATGCTGTAAACAAAGAATGCTTTCAGAAATGTAAATTACTATTTTTATCAATTTTCAAAATGCTAAGTGAGCGAACCCAAACATACCTAAGTCATTAAGAAATATCTTCAGCATAAAGAAGAACAAGACCTACTGGAAGTAATGGTATGGCCCCCACAGAGCCCTGATCTCAAAATCATCGTGTGTCTGGGATTACTTGAAGAGACAGAAGGATGTGAGAAAGCCTACATCCACAGAAGATCTGTGGTTAGTTCTCCAAGATGTTTTGGAACAACCTACCAGCCGAGTTCCTTCAAAAACTGTGTGCAAGTGTACCTAGAAGAATGGATGCTGTTTTGAAGGCAATGGGTGGTCACACCAAATATTGATTTGATTCAGATTTCTGAATCATTCACTGCATTTTGTTGATTGACTTCCATTTCCATTTTTGAAAGCATTCTTTGTTTAAAGCATGTTTTCACACCTGCCTAAAACCGCCAAACTGCCTTTGTAGAGTACTGTACACATATACATAAATATGTTTCCATTGAAAATAAGTGGTAAAATTTAAAATTTAAAATTTAAATGAAACCCATATGGGTTTTTTTTTTCTGTTAAAGCCATGCTGTCATACTCTCAGAGCTGTGTGCAGGTGGTGGTGTGTTTCTCTCTCTACTGCAGGGGAGATTGGCAGGGTGCAGCTCGCACCTGCAGCTTGTTGGACTCATCAGGAGTATGTAGGCAGATACCAGATCGTTAGCACTTACTTACAATCAGGCCCTCTTTATTCTTCTTCTCGTGTTCATCCACCAACTAACTTGAACCTTGTCCTCCCTCTTTCAGGATTCCCTCTCAGTCTCTGTTGGAGTGCCTCAGTCCCAGTACACAAAGTTCCCTCCTGGGCGGCTGGAGCTCCCTTGCTCATTCTTCACCGCTGGTCTCCTCCCAGCTCCTCAGTATCTCCTTCTGGAATTCAGCTATCCACCAGCAAGCCACCTGCCTGTCCACCCTCAGAACCCCAACGCTTCGCAAAGCGTTTCCATTGATCGCTCCCCACCACCGGACACACCCATCTGCCAGTCTCAGCTTCTGGGAGTCTGCTCGTCCCTTCCCCTTCCTCATTTCTGTCTTTGTTTATTTAGGCGACATCCTGATCTTCTCAAAGAACCAGACAGAACATCAACATTGACTCTTTGTCAAAGCAGAAAAATGTGACTTCCACACCAGATCCATCACCTTCCTGGGGTTTGTATTTAAGGGTGGACAGGTTAAGACAGATGCAGCCAAAATCAAAGCACTCCAAGATTGGTCCACTCCTTGCTCCAGGAAACAGCTTCAACATTTTCTGGGATTTGCAAACTTCTACAAGCTGCCCTTTGTCTGGTCCACTGAAGCAGATCAAGCATTCAACAGTCTCAAGGAAAGGTTCTCCTCTGCTCCCATACTCATACATCCCGACCCGGCAGCAGAGTTTGTTTTGGAGGTGGACACATTTAACACGGAGGTTGGAGCTGTTTTGTCCCAAAGATCATCTTCAGACGTCAAACTCCACCCCTGTGCCTTCTTCTCAAACTGTTTCTCACCTCCTGAAAGAAACAATGATGGAGATCAGGAACTCCTGGCCATTAAATTAGCTTTAGAAGAATGGCGGAGGGCATGGCTGGAGGGCATGGAACAACCCATAATAATCTGGACTGACCACATAAATCTCACTTACCTCAGCCACCTAAGTGTCTCAATCCCCGTCAATTCGATGATCCTGGTTCTTTTCTCTGTTTAACTTTCCATGGCCCAGGTACCAGAGACATCAAGCCAGACACCCTTTACCGACAGTTTTCTCCTGAGGAGGATCCCTAGGAACCTACAGCCATTCTCTTGACGTCTTGTGTTGTCAGAACCCTCTCCTGGCATCTGGTATACAGGATCAGGAAAGCTCAACAATAATAACCCGACCCAGGAGGAGGTCCACCTATAAGAATCTACGTTCCTGCTTCCTTCCGGGCCCAGGTTATTTAGTGGGGGCATGCTTCTTATTTCTCCGGTCCCCTTGCCGCTGCCGAACTATTGGTCTTCTTTGATGATACTTCTTGTGGCCATCTTTGAATAAGGACGTCTGTGAATATGTTTTTGCCTGCTCCACTTGTGCTCGTAATAAAAGTTTTCATTAGGCTGCCATCATTAGGCTGCTGGAGGACATAATGACCACTTTCACCCTCTTCGCTACATTCTCACACTACTCTCCAATTTTACAGTATTTGCTGTTTTTTCAACTTTTAACTTTGTTCTCTCTTTTTTCTCTTCCTAGAAGCTACACCAGGCCTGACTCTGTGTCTACCTGTGACACCTTTCTGGAGAGGGGCATTGTCTGAGCTTCTGCTGGCAACGACTTAATGCTCACCCTCTACCGTTTAGTGTTTAACCCTTTCCCTCTCCTAGACATGGCGATTGACTGAGCTTTTACTGTGTCTAACTCTATGTGCTCTCTTTCAGACTCTAACCTTGAAAACTGGATCAGAGTTTATCTGTTCTTTCTTTCTAGGTGAAACGACTAAAGGAGCTACACCCATTAACATTTACTTTTCCTTCCCATAGAAAGGACTCCTGGATCAGTCCTTCTTTGTTCTCTTTGTGTCTCTGCTCTGTTCTCTTAAACCCCCAGTCGGACGTGGCAGATGGCCGCTCACACTGAGCCTGGTTCTGCTGGAGGTTTCTTCCTGTTAAAAGGGAGTTTTTCCTCTCCACTGTCGCTACATGCATGCTTAGTATGAGGGATTGCTGCAAAGTCAACGCCAGTGACTGTCCACTGTCTCTACATGCTCATCTGGGAGGAGGGAATGCTGCAAGTGACTGACTGGATGCAATCTGCTAAGTTTCCTTGGACAGAAAAACTTTTTATCCAATTTGAATAAATAACAGAATCTGGCTGCACTGTTCAATGATTAGGATTAATTGGAATGTATGTACCTGACTTTTGTGAAGTGCCTTGAGACAACATGTGTTGTGAATTGGCGCTATATAAATAAAACTGAATTGAATTGAATAAAGGTTGGAAACATATGCTGTGATGCCTAAATGGTGAATTCTTAATTCAGTTATGTTCATAGTAAACTCTTTATGACTTACATCAGGGTTTTCCCAGACAGTTGAATTTCTGTGAATTCCAAACACACTTACTCAGATAACAGAGCTTTTAAATTAGAAAAAAGGCTGTATTTTACTTAGAACAGTAAACAAAATGCAATAACAAAATGTGTATACACCTCTACAGTCCTGCCTTGAAGTTAATATTCAGAATATATAAAAGAATGCTTATAATGTCTCATAATATGAAAACGCTTTCATGTGACTAAACACAGTAGTTAAGAATATATTGCACAGCACACATAGGAGACAAATGTTTTACCAATGGCAGTTCAACTTGTTAATGTGTGCAGCTTTATGTTAGGCTCATTTTGTAAAAGTAAAACCAATTCCATTGGTCCAAAAGTTAACATTTCATCATCTCTTCTGAAGTTCACAGCAGTATCCATCAATTTAGTCCCTCTTTAAAATAACAAATTAAGGTCACTGACCTGCTGGCAATGTTCTTCCATCAAAGAAGGTGATGGGTTTGGTGATCTGCCTGGATATTCCTGGCACAGGGGGGTAAAGACGAATGGATTCTTTGATGCACATTGTGGTATATGGAATTTTGTTAAGATCCTCCCTTAATATGGGACAGAAACTTAACGTTAATCACAAAAAGATAATTAAGGCATGTATAGTATATAACCATAAAGTTTTCTTGGAGTATGCATACCACTCCATGGTGTCTTTGCCTTGCAAAGCTTCACAAATTTCATCCCTGCAGAGCTTCTGGTGCTCTGGGTGGCAGGCCAAGCAGTAGAGGATGAACGAGAGGCCGCTGGCTGTGATGTCGTGCCCCTCTAACATGAAGGTGTCCACTTCTGCTTGCAAATCTTCATCAGACAGGCCCTGCTGCTGTTCATCCTGATGATGGAATTAAAAAAAAAATAAATGCACTGTCTGTAAAATCTTATCAATAAAGGCTTTACAACAGGTCATTAGCTCAAACATTTTAACAGGGATGTGTAGACTATTTAGGTTGCACAGTACATTTAAAATTATTTTTTCTGTTTTATGTTTTGAACAGTTGCTGAAATGCGTCTGTTCATACAATGTTTGACTTAGCACAAAACACATTGGCAAACCTCAGACTAATCTAGCTTTACTTAGATGATGAAAAGAGAAGAGGAAGGTAAGTTATTAAATTAAAAACTGTGTAATTGTAAGGTCATGTTGTATTTCTGATAGCTGTGACTTTAAAATAACATTTTTGAAGAACAAATCTGAAGTGTAACTACACTGTTGCTGCCATTTCTCTTATTTTATGATTCTGTGGTAAATGTTCTTCAATCTGTAGGGTCATTGTTGATCTCCCTTCTAACCACAGAGCTGGGTTGCAGGGACAGCAGACCTAGTAGACATTTCCAGACTTCCCTCTCCCCAGACACCTCCTCTAACTCCTCTGGGGGGAGCCCAAGGCATTCACAGCCTAGCCAAGAAACATAGTCCCTCCAGCATGTCCTGGAAGCTAATTTCAGCAGCTTGTATCCGGAATCTCGTTCTTTTGGTCATGACCCAAAGTTCTTGCCATAGGTGAGGGTAGGAACATAGACCGACCGGTAAATCGTCCCAGCAGATTGCATCCAGTCAGTGATTTGCAGCATTCCCTCCTCCCAGATGAGCATGTAGAGACAGTGGACAGTCACTGGCGTTGACTTTGCAGCAATTCCTCATACTAAGCATGCATGTAGCGACAGTGGAGAGGAAAAACTCCCTTTTAACAGGAAGAAACCTCCAGCAGAACCAGGCTCAGTGTGAGCGGCCATCTGCCACGTCCGACTGGGGGTTTAAGAGAACAGAACAGAGACACAAAGAGAACAAAGAAGCACTGATCCAGGAGTACTTTCTATGTGAAGGAAAAATGTTAATGAATGTAGCTCCTTTAGTCCCTCCCTCCAGTCCACCACCCCGGTCTGCCAGTCCAGAGGGTCTGTCTCAGACTGCCACACAAAGCTAAAGAGGCATATCAGCCACAACAGCCCCACAACATCCAGAGCCTTGAGGTAATCAGGGCGGATCTCATCCAACCCCGAAGACTTGCCACCTCTAAGCTTTTTGACTACCTTAGTAACATTAGCCTGGGTGATGAACATGTCCAACTCTGAGTCCCCAGTCTCTGCTTTCAGCAGGGAAGGTGTGGCGGCAGGATTGAGGAGGTCCTCCAGAGACAGTCGGCAGACTTTACGGCCAGAGCTACGGGTGCAGCATCAACAATAAAGGCGGAGAACATAGTCCACTCGGACTCATGATCTCTAACCTCCCCCCGAATCTGGTCAAAGCTCTCCCGGAAGTGGCAGTTGATTACATCTCTGGCCGAGGGCTCCGTCGGACGTTCCCAGCAGACCCTCACTATAACCTTGGGCCTGCCAAGTCTGTCCGGCTTCCTCCTCTTCCAGCAGATCCAACTCACCACCAGGTGGTGATCGGTGGACAGCTCAGCCCCTCTCTTCACCCGAGTGTCCAAGACATGTAGCTGAAGGTCCGTAGACATGACTACAACGTCGATCATCGAACTCCTGCCTAGGGTGCTTGAACATGGTGTTCATTATGGACAATCCGTGACTGGCATAGAAGGCCAATAATGAAACACAACTGGGGATCAGATCGCGGTTAGGGTTAGGGTTTCCCACGGGGTGTTGAAGTGGGGCCCCGGCTGCGCCGTACCGGACAAGGTCACGTGCCTTGTTGGGGCAGTCCCTATTAAGGCTTCTGAACCACTCTTTGTCTAACCGTCACCCAGAGCCTGTTTGCTATGGGAAACCCTACCAGGGGCATTTAGGCCATGGACAACATAGCCTCTAGGATCATTTGAGCACTCAGATCCCTCACACAAACCACCACATTCAGGTGGCGGTTCAAGGAAGGGGGCCACCTTGTTGTTTTGAAAGATATCTTTATGAGCTGCTCAGAGCTGTTAAAAGAGACCGAAAGTGCTCCAAGGGGAATATTTTTCAGTTTCCCTTCAGCTTTTTTTTTGCATAGGGAGACAAAGCACTGAAAATCTTCCTTAACAGAGACATTAAAATGCAGAACATGGTTATTACTGATTCACCTCTGACAACTTTAACACTGTGACCTACCGCTATCTCATCTCTGATCTGCTATCAGGTTAAATAATAATTTTTTCATTTTAATTTATTTATACAGTGCCACCCACCCTGGTTAAAAAAAATATGTAAAAAGCTTTAACATAAATTAATCTTTTTACTGCACAGGCATAATAATAAAAAATTCCAATTTAAGCCATTCCTCTTTACAAAATCTGTTTAGATCAATAAGAGTCTACTGTCATCTCCTCTTCAGTTCACCCAACAGGTTTTGGTAGTATTTAGGTCTGGGGACTGAGGTGGCCGCTGAAGAATGTTGATTTTGTGACCGGTGAACCATATCTGTGTTAATTTTGTCATATGTTTTAAATCATTATCTTCTTGAAAGACCAACTGAGAACTGATTTTTAGTTTAAAGGTCAACAGAATTTTATTTAAATGCTCTGGTATTTCAAAGAGTACTTGATATTGTGCACTTTCACAGGGTCCTTGGAAGACAGACACACCCACAGCATCACAGATTCTTCACCAAATTTAACAGTGCACATGAGAGGTTCTTCGTATATTAATTCCCCTGTTACATGCCAAACCTACCTGGAATGTTTGTTGCTGAAAATTTTATCCTTAGTCTTATTTGAATAAAGCACACAGTTCCAGTTAAGACCCTAGTAGAGTTTAACAAACTGCATGTTTACGCTTTATTTTTTTGTTCTAGTATGCCTCCCAAACAACTGCTTGGCATGTAGATATTGTATAACAATTGTTCTGCAGACTTGGTGACGACTCTTCTCTTTGCTACCCTTCTCTAACAATGAGCTTTGGAGAATTTTTTTAAACCCCCTTACATCATGAGGAAGGTTAAATCATGATGTCAGTTGCCTTCACATCATGCCCCGCAGTGTGTGAAGCCAAGATGATTTCTGGTCCAGGGAAACAGAACTCCTGGATTACTAATTAAAAGTTTCTGTGATCAACTCAAAAAGCAAAGTATTAATTGAAAAAAAAAGTCAGTTTGACTTCTTTAAAAAATATATTAGAGGTGCCACTAATTGGTGCAGCAATGATTTTGATTTAAAAAAAAAAAGATTATTCCTTAATGTGGGACTTCTCTCCTCATTATATAAATGTATGCAACCTGAAAATTGTATATTTTCTGTTGCTTCATTTTTCATTGCAAGACTGCCAGGATAAAAAAAGGCTAAATTTTTCTAGTGTTTTAACACTACATCTACATCATTCTCCCCTGAATATATGTAGCGTTAAAAAAGATGAAGTAGTTAAAGGGCTTTTACACATCTTTACCAGGTTTGCCACTAAATTTGCCCTAATTTGATGCCGGAGGTAAGCTGCACGGTGGCGCAGCTGGTAGCACTGCTGCCTTGCAGCAAGAAGGTCCTGGGTTTGACTCCTGGATGTGGGTCTTTCTTCATGGTGTTTGCATGCGTGGGTTCTCTCTCTGCCTTCCTCCCACAGACCAAAAACATGACTGTTAGGTTAATTGGTCTCTCTAAATTGCACTTAGGCATGAATGGGTGTATGCATGGCTGTTTGTCCTGTGTGTCTGTGTTGCCCTGTGATGGACTGACGACCTGTCCAGGGTGTACCCTGCCTCTTGCCCATATACGTCATTCCATTTGAAATGCCTTATCATTTTAATTAAACTCAAGCAGTAATTTCAGTCAGCTTTCAGATAGCTTTGTCCTCACACTGAACAAATAAAAGACATATTTTTGTTTTATGAATCAATAGGCTTAAGCTGTTGTCACATACTCGTGCAAAGAGAAGAATGTCCAGAAAATCCAAATATCTCTTGGTCTGTGAGCGACTGAGCTCCGTCTCTTCCTTCAGGGCTTCTTTCCTCTTTTTGATAACTTCCTCTTGAAAAGAAAACAAACAAGAGTTTACTCTATAACTGAACAGATTATACTGAACAAAGATGTCAGTTTAGTAAGTTAAACTGAACCAAGTTAGAGCTTACCTGTATGACTGTGAGCCACCTTGCATGCTCTCCTGTATCTGAAACCATGTGGGCTAAGGTGGAAAATGAGGTCGCTGTGGTATGGAAACGTCCTCACCCGAAGTTAATAAGATTGCTGAGCTCATATACCGCTTTGATGTAGGCAGTTGTTCCCCTTACACATAAGAGCAGGAAAACAAGACAGATGAAAACCTTATTCTGCTTGTAACTAAAGCAGCTGAACATGTTTTGAACTGAAGCAGAACCTGAAATGTTGATGTTTTAGGGTTTCATGGACTCACCCCTCTGTCTGACAGTTGCTGTTGCAGCTAAAGGCACACTTCAGAATGCTATCAAGTGTCCTGAGGCTGATGTGCTCAAACAATTCAAAGGTCTCGTTGGTTTTCGCATACCTTTCCCATTTGTCCTGGAAAAAAAATGAAAAAAGGTGCAGCATGTCAGCAGAAAAAACTGATAGAAACATTAATCTGAACAGTTTAGGTTTAAACTGCAGTTCTGGTTGAAAGTTTATATACACTCATCATCAGCATGAAGGTCGTTAATTTGGAGCATTTATAGATTTGTCTGTTCGTCCTTTTTCAAGAGTTGGATGACTATACAACATACATATCTTGAATCCACACACAGTCACAAATATAAACAGAGACTCAAACATACATAAAGACACACACACACACACAAATATTTGAATATTTTGTCCTTAAGTTGCATGGAAACCACACATTTAGAAAGATTGGTGAAATTCCCTCTAAACATTTGAGCCTCTTCTTATCTAAACTGGTTGGTTTCCTGTCACAGGAATCTTCACTTCAAATTAAGAGCTTCATGGCTGAAACTTACAGACCAACAACAGGACAGTGGTCCCAAATACACTAAAACTTGTTTTGAAATGGTTAGAGGAGGGTAACATCAAGTTTCTTAAATGGCCCCAATCTCAGCCCCGTTTGAAATCTGTTGAATATGCCATATCCAATAAAGCCATATCCACGCAGGAAACCAATTTAAGTAAGTTCTGGCATTTCGGACAAGAGTAGTTGTCAAACAACCAACTGTGCTGTCAGAGAATGTCTATAAATAGCAGATCAGTTTACCACCAGTTTTTAGAGATCATTTAAATTTTTATCAGTTTTATGTGTTTTTCAGTTGATACATTTGACATTTCAAAAAACATTTTTGAAGTGGCATTTAATTAGGGTTGTAAAGACCTTTTTTATCTGCTGTATGTATAATTTCAATACTGCTTGAGATAAATACAATTCAAAGCAAATTCAAACTTGTCATTCACTTCATGTTTTTAAAAAGTGTTGAATTTGTAATGTTGTATAATCATTTTACTCTGGAAATAGGGTTAAGCAATATGTTTAATTACTATCAATTATTAAATGACATACCAGAATTGTTTTTGAAGACTCTGACATCAGTTTCACGTATGGTTTTAAAACATCATGATGGAAACCTGGAGTCAGGAGCCTTCGGTAGCGAAACCATTTCTGACCATTTGACACCAATAAGCCATTTCCTAGAGAAAAATGAAAACACAATGAGAGTGAGTTAATAAACAATGTTAATAATGACAAAACTAACAAGTAGGAGAAGGTAAAGCGGTCTTACCAATCCAAGACTCAATGAACTTATATGCAAAATAATCCTTTGGCTCTATTAGGAAAAAAGCAAATCAAAGCTTAGTTACATCGAGGTTTACGTCATGTTTATAATGCTGTAACAAAGAGTTAAATTGAAAGAAAAACATGCTCACACCTGTTGATGACAATATAGATTTTACATAATCTGGGTGGTGAATGTTGAGAATACAAATTGTTGGGCCAAACCACAGAGGAAAAGCATAGGGATAGTGCTCCCCCCACTTTACCACCTTGCACAGGTCGGTCCCATCTTGCTTAAACTAAAGAAGAAATAACAACACAATGCATGAAAATATGCAAACATGCATGTGCTAATATCCTGCACAAACTGGGATGTTTACACACGCATGTTCCTATTTGGATTAATTAAAATTCTAGTTAAAACAAAGGCACGCTAAATATTTGAGCATCTAATTAAAAAGCTTTATTACATATTGCAATTTCATTTTATGACATCAAAAAAATCATATTCACAGCACATAGTTAATAAAGGCAGCCTTAGTTATTATTCGTTTTAAATTGCTTTAAAACTAGCAAGTGTTTCATCAGAATGGTACCCGCTCAACTCTTGAATTTCATCATGTCGTTTATTTCAGAAACTCCAGATTCTAACAACTTATAATATTAATGCAT
This sequence comes from Crenichthys baileyi, assembly GCA_036173005.1. Lineage (NCBI taxonomy): Eukaryota > Metazoa > Chordata > Actinopteri > Cyprinodontiformes > Goodeidae > Crenichthys > Crenichthys baileyi. The sequence goes on from JAHHUM010000035.1 coordinate 512,520, forward strand.
TACAGATATCTGTTTGTATTTATAGGATAAGTTTTGCACTCTATGGGATATTCCTGGGCATTTTAAGATGTATTACATTGCAAATTATTACCTCCATTCTCATTCAACTTCAATATTTGGATCTTCATCCTTCTAATTTCCTCACAGGTTGAGGATAGTTTTCCATACAGGGAGGCTAAACAATGCTCCAGGTTTTCCCCCCCAAAAGATTCTCCTCTACCGAATATTACAAAAGATGCGTGAAAGAGTATCTAAAGCTATAAATATTGGTATGAAATAGTTTTTCTCAATATATTAAACAACAGATGTATACAGATATTATGTATCTTTTCACAACTGCAAATTTTTATTGTCGGATTAGGTATTAATTGTTTTTTATGATGTAGGTTTTGCTTCCTATATGTTGATATTTATTAATATTATTGGTGACTGTAGTAGCAGTGTTACTGATATTTTATCAAACTTGTATCAATTCATTTTTTTATTTTATTTGAGTGAATTTTGAGTCATTGTTTTTTTTTTTTTGTATTATATTGTGCCAAACAGATGCACTAAAATAAACGATAAAAGAGTCATATTTTAAAACGTTCAACAGTGCTCTATATAACAATTTAAAACTTTAGGACAGAATATCACACTTTAGCTTTGACCCTTTGTTGAAGTTACATAAGGATGCAGCTGCTGCTTTGCGGGATGCCTCTGAAACGCGTTACCTCTAAAACATTTCCAAACAAGTGTCCCGGAGGTCCTGGAAAGGCTTCAAGACTCTGCGCTACAGCTTTCCGTTTGAGGAGGATGGTGGTTAATTTGTACACGGCGGCAACGAGACACAGCGCGGCGACAAGTTGATGCATGTGAGGCCAGACCAGCGGGTATTTCACAAAAGCTTGTTAATTCCATGTCGACGACATCCGTGTTGTGCAGAAGAAACGGGTCTCCCTCTGAAAAGGCAGGCAGGTAGGTAGGAAGACTGGCTTTGTGTTTGTGTGACTGCCCGGCTGAAGTAGGTGGAGAATCTGCATCTCGGGGCGGGTTCTGCACTGACAGAGAAATTCAACGAGGTTGAACAGCTAAATTGTTTCTGCTCGTTACCAGTAAGTGTTCATTTTTACAGTAACCTGTAATTTTGTCAAAATGTAATCCTTTTAGGTTTAATTACATTTTAGTCAAATTTAGTCCATGTTTTCTTCAGTCGACTAATTTTCCGTAAATTTAGTTGGCTTTAATATAAAATAATACAGGAATGCTTTGTGGGGCCTCTTACATCTTGAAAATTACAATTTTCACCTCCTAGGTGACAAACTGGTAAAGTTAATTTATTTAAGTAATTAAATTAAAAAAGGAAATATGTTATATATGATTCATTACACAGTAATTACAGTGACATATGTATTTATTACTGGTTATGCTAACAAAAAATAGCTTAAGGCTAATAAGAACCCACAACAGTTTCTCAGAAAATTTAATTATTATATGAGACCGGCAAAACATAATTTTTAATGCAGAAATGTTATTTTAGGACCATGCTATGGCCTGCATAATCATGGATACTTGAGATTTTGTCCAGCTGGTAACAAGGAGGGTAAACCAAAAAAGCTAATTACTAAAGAAGTTGACTGTCCACACAATGCTGTATCTACGCACAATAATGCTAAGTTTAGTGGAGGGAAAAAGTGTTGTAGAAAAGGTGTACAGGCAATAGGGATAACCACAACCTTAAAGAGGATTATGAAGCAAAGCCCATTTAAATTTTCAGAGGAGATTCAGAAGGTGAAGATGGCAGCTGGAGTCAGGGCATCCAGGGTCACTGCACAGAGGCATGTTCAGCACAGAAGTTACGACTATCACATTTTTTGTATTAAGCCACTGATGAACTGATGAACAACATCAGAAGCATCTCACTTGGGCTATAAAGAGAAAATAGACTGGACTTTTGCTTATTTTGCATTTCCTTTGGAAATCAAGGCCCCCCGAGTCTGAAGGAAGAAGGCAGGGGCACAGAATCCAAGTTGCTTAGGGTTGAGTTTAAGCCACTATTCCACACAGACCACGAATTATACAAATCACCAAGAATATTTACATTTTAGGATTCATGAGGGTTCTTGGAATTTTGCAAATTTTCTGTTCCAATTTGTGATGCCCTAAGATCCAGTTACAACACCGGTACAAAAGATAAAGATAAATTGTGAATTCAGCTAAATTTGCACGAATAGTGTCAAGAATTCAGTACAATTTACAAAAATCTATTAAGAATACATCATGAATATTATGAATCAGTCAACATTGTGCCGAATGCATCTAAGGATCAGGTGCGATTAAATTTGAATTTGTTACTATTTTTGACAAATCGTCAGATTTTCCATCAAGATATAATAAAAAGTGATGAGGGACTATCAGGAGTGAATGTTACTTGAATGATTACTGTTGATGGTAAGAAATTAAAATGTTTTAAGTAAGGTGATTGTTCTTGACAATAAAATAACTCAAGTGATTGCTTTTGGGTATAAAATGTAATAAGAAACTAAATTTAAGAATTGAATGTTACTTTCTTTTATATTTCTTATTTATTTTAAATAAATAATTTATTATTTTGGTTTCTTGTTCTTGTGTGTTATTTTTTAATTAATTATTATTATTTATATTTATTATTTATTATTATTTTCCAAGGGGAGGAGAGATATTTGGGCAGTTTTAGAGGGTACAATGTCCCTGAGTGACAATGCTTCACAAATCCCTGATTGAGTTAAGAACACACAGGAATGCCTACAAATTAATTAGGAATAAATTACAATACCTAAGAAGGAACTAGGAATTTCTTTAGAATAACTAATTTTGGAATTTGGGATTTTGGGACTCACATTTTGAACCGCTCAAAACCTTTGCTACAAATTTAGTTTTGTTTGTTTATTTTTTATAAATTTACTTCATCACTCATGCTTTTCCTCTGCATCTGGATACTTGATTTTTATGCAATAAAAAAGGTTCAGTCAATGATCTGAGAAAATTCCAAAAGTCAAATGAGAAACACTTTAAACCTTTCTGGTTGTACTCTGCTGGTGTGACTCATACTTGTTTCATGGCACTCATGCTGTGCAAATGTTTCCACTGTTGGTCCACTGTTAGAACATACCTTTAACAATTAGAGTCCTCACAGTTCAGAGAGTATCAGCTTAGAAGAGCTTTAGATGTTTAAGCAAGAGTGTCGTTACAGACTCGATACCTCTATGAGAAAACAAACTTGTTTCTGGTGCACATTCGGTATCTCGACACCTAGCTGATGCAGAAAGCGAAATACATACGACGCAGCAACAGACACAAGCGCGTGGGTGAGAGCTTTGTTAACTTTCCTATGCAGTGTCTGTTGGACCACTTCCTATGTATCAGCCTCAGTTTAATTATGACACTCAAACTAAAACTTTGTGATGCTGCTCAGAGTCTCTGAACTATGTTAGATGAGCTGTGATGATTATGCAACCACAGAGGGAGTCTTTTTGATTTGCTTGATTCTGTCTTCATTTATGCAGAGACATGACTTCATCACTTGGAAATGTCTGCGTTTGTATATTTTTTCTGATTTACTGGTACACCTGCTTTCCCCCAGTAAATGGTAAGTACCTGAAAAAATCAATCTATTTCAAAAGCAACAGTTTGAATCTACCTCTAGCCTTTATGACTAACAGAAAACCGATAATTTAACAGCAGTGCATCATCTTCGTGCATTGCTGGGATGTCGAGTACTGATACCTTGTCAGGATCGCAGTGCTGACTCAGACTCTTTCAAATGGTTTTACAAAGAGAATGAGCACAGTAAAGGAACCCAGCTATACTTTCAGAATAAGAATGGAGTAAAACACTATGATACCGGTCGCCCAAAAGTAGACATCATGCCAAATCGCTCCCTGTCCATCGATAAATTTACTGATAAAGATCAGGGCACGTACTGGTGTGAAAACTGTCCTCAAGACGTCTGCAAGAGCGACCTGTCCAACTTCATCACTGTGAAGAGAGGTTTGAGCTGTTGCCATTAATATAAAAATATCAAAGTGTCTCATTCATTCTGATCTTTGTTTCTGTATCATAAAGCAATAATACTTCTTCTTTTTGTTTTCTTTTTAGAAATTCTGAAAGAAATTCAAAAGACAGTTCACATCATTTCAGGCAGCAGTTTCACTCACCCATGCCCAGGTGAATTTTCTAATTTAAAATGGACTTTTGAAGCCAGTAATATGAACGAAAGGAAATTAGAACAAACATCAGAAATTGTCACTCTTAATACCAGCAAGAGCTTGCATATTGAACTTGTCACAAATACAAATTCTGGCAAATACACCTGCTGGGCGAGTATCTGTGGTGGTCCAAGTCAAAAACTGATCACTATCAACTTATGTGTCATCACAGGTGAGGAAATTTTTTCCAAAATATTTTATTGGATGAAAAATGTTTATCTTACACTATTTGCTTTCTCTCAAGATACTTCAAGTCTTCTGATGAGGAATCGAAAAATATCATTAGACGAAGATCCATCGGGGTTGTTAATCTGCAATTTCAGTTTGTACTTGGATGGGGACATAACAACTACCAGTATCTACACACCATTAGCCGCTTTAAACACAACAGTGGGTGCGTATTTTCTTATACAGATTCAAAGGGGTTTGTTGGTAGCTGTTTGATAAAAAGCCCATTCATCTCTTGTTGCAGTAGCATTATCTGTGGAAAATCTAACCTTTAGTTTGATTACATTTACTCAGTTCAGAAAAAAACATGTTAAGAAATAATTGTTTTAAACAAAATTACCTTTGACACAATTGTTGGTAATCCTACAAATCCTATTAAAATAACTGTAACTAAAGTCTTTTTTTATAAAGTTTATTCTTTACTTTTCCAGTGTATTTTTAGGGAGATCTGATTAGCAATTTACTGCTATAACCTTCTGAAATTTGACTTTTGTTTCTTACTTTTCTCTTAGTTTTATGTCTTACATTTCAGTATATTCTTATGTTATTCATTCCTGATTATTGGCTTTACTCATATGCTGTATTATGACTGTTTTTTTTTATCCCTGTGCTTCCAATTGTCTTTTTTGTTTTTATTGTTGTTGTATTTATTTTATTTTCTCTTTATTCTTATCCCACTGATCATCCTCTTCTCTATTTATACTCCTTCGTTTAGGCATTCATTGTTAGATTCTACTTCTGAAAAAGTCACCAAAGTTCATTGTTAGACAAAGTTGTTTGGCGACATGAGAGACAAAGACATTTTCTGTCTTGCAATTCCGAATATAAACGTGTAGTTTATTCAATTCTACGGGGATTTTAACTGAAAACGTGATTTGATTTGATTAAATTATATTGAGCTTTTCTGCAACAGTCGCTCAAATGTGGGCCTGGCGTAAAATGAGGGATGAATAAGCTTAGATTGCATGACATTAGGAACCTTTTAATAAGTACAACATTTTAAATAAAATCATGTGGACTCTACAAGTTAATGGGAAATGTATCATTATTTGGTCTTTTAAGCAGGATAATTACTGAAAACATGTGGCACAATTAGCACAGAAGTAGTCTGACACAAAATCGTCCTTCTTCCATAGCCTCTGTATACTCTAACCTTTTGTATAGGACAAGACTAAATATTGTCCTAATGGTAGTTGCACAAGTATTAAGAGCAGTGGCCTCAATCATTTGGTCACCAGTTTTGTTGAAAACAATTATTTCTTTATATGGATTAAATTGAAAAAATACTGAAAGTAAATGTTGGATTTTTCTCAAATTTTCACTGTGATATGTTGTAAATTTATTTAAAGGGTTTTTGCACATCGTTACAGCAACGCTAGCAAATATGTCCATGCCTGTATGTTATATAAAAATTGCTTCTTACTGAGTTTTATTTTTTACAGGTGTATCTGAGAAGATTGACTATTTTATGCCAGCTATTTATGGAGTATCAGTTGCCTTAACATCTTTTATTTTACTGGCAATTTTAACTTTCTATTTGAAATCAAGAATACAGGCTGGTAAGGTTGTAGTTTTTTACTTTTTTTTAAAACTTCCTGTTTTTTCTGCATGCCAAACAATTTGCAGTCTTGAAATTGAAGCGCCCCCCAGACCTCATCTGTTTCTGTCTTTTCAAGCATTTCCTTTTCATCTTGCATGTTGTGGCTTCACTGGTGAGGTAGGAGGCTGGTCTTCTGTGAACTTTGTACAAACATGAAGTGGAAATACTGTAGAGATCTCATCTGTGCTGTTTTGTTAATATTATGTAACTTCTTCCTCCATGCAGGCAGAAGAGGAGTCCACCGTAATTTATGCATCTGTTATCATCAGGACACCGCCAAAAACAAGAAACCAACACACATATGTCAGCAATTGTGTTTATAGTGAATTACAAGTGTAGAGGAAACACCCCGGGTTAAGACAAATACTAAATGGAACAGGTGGTGATTGTAATCTCCACATAATCAGTAAATTTGGTAACTGATTCCCCAGCAGTGACTTGTGTCACTGGTGTCTTCTTTTTCCAGTTTTCTACTGGAAACTACTGAATGATTGATGGTTGAGTTTTTATATATATATATATATATATATATTATATATATATATATATATATATATATATATATATATATATCATGAGGTGGTCACCTGTACATATACTACTTGATAAGTAGTATGTATATTATTGACAATAAACGGTATCCATTACTAACTCCCGTAGATAATATTCCCAAAAAATTTTAATTGAGTAAGAATACTCATGCTTGAGTAAACCCATTCATGCTACCTACATTATTACTGCAATCAATATTGTTATGATAATATTGTTATTATTACCCTTTATAAGGTTTAAATTCTCTGCACTTTGCTGCATGTAGTACGCAATGTACATACTATTTCAGTTTTGTTCTTGATTTGTATTTAAAGGCCCCCTATACATGACAAAATTGCAATAATGAATGTATTTTATTTTATTTTCTGTAGTTTGGCTTGTAAAATGCTGGCACTACACAGTAATTGAAGTGGCTTTAAATGAAAACTTAAGTCACTGCCAAATGAAAATAAAGAAAAGAGAGACTGGAATAAAGATTTGCTGAGAAAACCAACTATATTTTAAGTATGATTTTAATTTTACGTCCACTCTGAACTCAAGGGGGCAGCAATACCCTGGAATAAACTACGCCTAGTCTGTCTTTACAGAGATGAAGAAGAAAACCTGTTTCTTTCAGGCAGTAGTTTCAGATGGGGCATGTTCCAATTGTTTGGAGCGAAGCAGAATATTTTTGTTCTGTGTGGTAACTCTTTTTCTTTGAGGATCTCCCACATTATTTTCTAACAATTTTGCCAAAGGTTTGGACGACTATTTGAGTTATTCCGTGTGCCTGACATCACAATTAGCGAACTAGCTCTCAGCTAACTGGGAAGCTACTAGCTTACTGTTAAATGGGCTAACATTGTGAGGTCTGGAGGGGAGATACACACTAACATTTCCCTGGTTGTCTTCATCTGTCGGGGAGACACATTGTATTCTTGGTTATTTTTCAGGTAAAAATACACAAAAACACGCCATTCATAAGCAATCTGCCTAACATTTAGCTTTCACTGCTAGCCTTAATGCTAGAAAAGTTAACAGATCAGTAACGCTCTGGCTTATCTCAAGAAACACGTTTCACAGAAGACCACAATTTGCCCTGAAAATAATAGGCCAGCGTACTCTGTATGATTATAGTAGTACTATTATTAAATACAGTTCCTCCTTTAAGTTTCTAGAAACCTGAGAAAAGATGGAGGCTCCTCCTGTGACTGTGATGCCCATCACCAGTGGCACAATCAACATGATGGAGTATCTGCTACAAGGTAAGATATGTTGGATAGGGCCACGTACAGATGTTTAAGTTTCCAGATGTTAGTCTTTCTTCCTTGATCGTTATTTATATATACTGCTAAAATAAATTAAAGGATACCTTTTTAAGAAGATTATGATAAGTGAGTGAAACTTTTGGAACAGAGGGGGTTGTTAACCATTATCAGCTGTTTAGTGTTAGGCTTCTCAGATCTCAAACTGTGCGGATGCACAATATGCTTTTAATAATACCAGGATTTTTACAATGCTTGTAATTTTAAGGGCCTGTTGGTATCTGTACTACATAAACCAACTATTGTATTGTTTTTGATTTGTAAAGTAGCAGATTCCAGTGTTTTTTTTTTTGCAAGAGAATATTACCAAGTCCAGCTGGCAGTAATATCAAAAAAGTGTTTTCTGTAAATGTAGCCTTCAGGTTGACGCATTTATTAATGCATTTATTTAATTAAAATGTACTCACTTTAAAATCCAGTACAATAAAAGTACCAGCAGATCATTATTTTCTACATATTGTCATGCTTTGCTCATATAGTAAGCGTAGCCGTGGAACGGTTGTGTAAATTACTGTTTTTGAATGCATCATCTTCACAATTGTCTGTATTTAAAGCTTTTTAATTTTGACGTTTTATTCCAGGCAGTGTGTTAGATTTGGCTCTGGAAAGCCTGTTGCATCGTCTACGTGGTCTGTGTGACAACATGGAGCCGGAGACGTTTACAGACCATGAACTGGTGTACCTTCTGAAAGGCCAGCAAGGAAACCCTTTCATTCTGCGTGCCCGACGCTCCCTCTCCCACCCTACAGCTCCGTGGCACCTGCGCTATCTGGGCCAGCCTGAAGTAGGAGACAAGAGCCGCCATGCCTTAGTCCGTAACTGTGTCGATGTGGCCGCCTCTCACAGCCTTCCAGATTTCCTTAATGAGATGGGCTTCCGTATGGACCACGAGTTTGTGACCAGCGGCCACATATTTCGCAAGGGAGCTATGAAGGTTGTAGTGTGCAGCGTGTCCCGTGTGCTGGTGCCCGGCAACACAGAGAACACAGAGCGAATGTCGCTCTCACATTTGGTTGAACTGAGTGTTTTGGCGCCTGCCGGCCAGGACACTATGTCGGAGGACATGCGAAGCTTTGCTGAGCAGCTTAAACCTCTGATTCATTTGGAAAAGATTGACCCAAGCAAGCAGAGACATTAAAGGTGTTTTGAAGTGAGGTTTCATAAAATGGTTGAAAGCAGATGCCATCTTTGCTTGCAGTTAGTAACTACATTGGTACCTTAATTTAGTAAAAAATCTGATTGGTCAGTCCCTGTAGAGGTGTAGACTAAACCTGAATGCTAATCCTATGGGGTACAATATCAATGCAGATTTCTGCTATCTTAAAGCTTCGATTGGTTTTGAAGTTTTGTTTTAAAACCAGCTAATCTGCATTCATACTAAATTAAGACGCCCAAAAGCTATCTACTGTTGGTAATAACTACTTATCCTAAACTAGGCTGTCTACCCAGTTTATGTGGACAGCCATGTATCTGTAGGTTTGCACTTGTACCATACGCTTTCAATTGCCAGGTGAAGACCTGCACAATGTTCTGTGAGTTTTCAAAGCTTGGGTTATAGTTTTATAACTGCTTGCTGAATACAAATTGTCTTGTTAATTTTGGCCTTAAATATTTTTGTTACAGTAAATAAAATACAGTGCAACTTTGACTAAACTGCTGTATTTGTGGTTAATTTGCTTTGCAATTTGAAAAAAGGTCAAGGTCAATCAAAGTATACCAAGGTTTTAAAAATGTTTGGTTTCAAAGACCCTAACATTCTATGATACTGTTGCTACAGTTTAATTTCCTTTTAATGAGATGGCAGAGAAAGTGCTGGAATGGTAGTAGTTTTCTCCGGCTGTACGTTACTCAGTCACGCAGGACTAAGCCTCCCCTATCTGTGCACTGCTGGCCAGCTGGTGTACAGAAGGCTACTACTGTTTCCCTTAAGTAATACTATTTAGCAGTTGATTCTATATGTTTGTTTAAATTTTTGAATTATCATCAAATATCTAGCGTTGTTATGACTAATATTCAGTATATTCCCTTAGGAGCAGTAGGAACAATTGTTGGTTTTCTGATTTAAGTAAAAGTAATTAGGTCATGGGTATGCAATTTTAGCTTTAAACTTTAGTGTGAATGTTGTAAAACCGTAGGACTCTTCCTTAAGGTTATCATAAGTCTGGCCTCAGTCTGGCCCATTCTTCACATCTAACTTTTAATATCAGTGCATTAATTTATAGAAAAATCTTATTTTAGTAAACGTATCACTCTCTAAAGCAGATATACATCCATAAAGTAGAAAACAAAGATATTTCCACCTGTGGTTACAGCAAACTTCAGGATAGTTGCTCTTTCTTCATTAAGCAAGTTATACATATTGCCACTGAGTAATGCTGGACCAAAACCTATATGCTTCTCAGATCCCAAACAGTTTAACAAAATCTTTTAGCACATTAAGATGCAAAATATTTGTTTATTTCAGGTCAAGCTGACGGTCCTGTTTGTCAAACCCACCAGGGGTCGCTCTTTCCCTTTTTTCAGCCTTGATTGGAGCAGAGTGAATGCCACCTCTACTCATCTACAGGAGCTCTGGTTGCTATGGAAATAATTAGCTGCAAGATCCGCACATCTTTTACCCTACTCTAATTAGCTTTCTCAATTGCTTAATGATACATAGACCTATGAAAGCCTTTCTTTCTTTCTTTCAACAAAACATTGATTTTCACTCTCTTTCCCTCTCCAATGTTAACCCATTAGTGCCCCTTTTTTCATGGGAACTTGAGATGTGTTACACATGTACACTCTACAGTTGCCTCAGGTTCTTCTGTGTCCATGTTGAAATCAACAAAAAGACTGTACAGTGGTGCGTCAACATTAGGGCCAATTGCCAGCAAAAGACGGAAGTAACTAATGCACATCCTGTCGGTTATGATAATGATGTTGGCAAAAAGACGTGAGTGCTAATAATACGCTTGCAGGAAGATGCATTTGCTGGAGTTCAGATGCAAAGTGACCGCGTGCATGTCTGAGAGGAGAGTTCCAGGGCCTGATGGCTGTCTGTGCACGTTGACCTACCTGCATGTCAAAGCTGATGAGGACAAGCTCTCTCGCTGAGGTGGAAAGGTGAGGTGACTGTGCTTCCACATGCATTTAGTGCACTTTGAAAGCTACACATCTAAACGTGAAAAAAATATTTTATTACCAACAGAGCATTTTAATTATCTTTAAATACAATCTGATCTGTGTTTAGTTGCATCTCCTTTTACATTTGACTACTTGACTACTTGTTAGTAGGACCAAACTACATGATGGGGACAGTTTTATGTTCCAACATCAACAAGCAGAGTACTGGCCCTATGGACTAAAGCATGATGTTTCAGCTCCAAGTGAATGATGTATTAAAGAGACAGATGCCTCCTTGCCTAAGGCTTTATGTGTCTAGCAAGGATACTCTATAGTCTTCTGGCTTTTTTCCACCTAAAGTTGTGTTTAGCGCAGTGCTCTTTGGTGATGAGCTGGTCTCCCAAAACACCTCCACTCAACATTGCCTGGAGAGCCCAGGCATAGCTGGGCTAATCAGTGTTTTGGCATGAGACCTACTTGGCTATTGTGAGTGTTACCAACCACTGACTTTCGCAAGTGAGAGATCTGACTTTGCTGAAGACAAATTGATAAATTAAAAAGCTTTTTTAAAGCATAGAAAAGCCTCCCTCAAAAAATACATATTGTGCTTTGCAAACATATGTATTCTCATTTACCTTTTCCACATTTTGACAGTGCAACGACTGACTTCAAAGTATTTAACTGAGATTTTATATTATAGACCAATGTACAACTGAATTTTTAATTTGGAAAAAAAAAAACTGTAAAATGTAGTGCCTAGTTGTATTTACCCCCTCCCCGGTCAATCCTTTGAACCACCCTTTGCTGCAATTACAGCTCCACGGGGTATATATATATTTGTCAATTCTTTGCATATTAGCTCGAGATAGTGTTTTTGAACAGTCATTTTCAGATTTTGACACAGATTAGTAATTGGATTAAGGTCTAGACTTTAGCTGGGACATATACTTTGAGCTAAACTATTCCATTGTAGCTCTGGCTGCATGTTTAGGGTAATTTTCCCACTAAAAGTTGAACCTTCAACCCAGTCTCAGGTCTTTTACTGCCACCAGAATTGCCCCGCATTAGCTTCATCCATCTTTATATGAACTCTGACCAGCTCCTTGTCCCTGCAGATGAAAGGCACTCACACAGCATGATGCGCCCACCACCGTGTTTCACTGTGTACAGGGTTAGTTGAGGGGAATGTGAAAACTTTGGTTTATACCAAATTAAATTTTGGTATAAACTGACCAAAGTGCCCTGTTAGAGATGTTTTCTGTCCCTGCTGATTTAAATTATTTATGGACATCAGGGTAAAAGGGGGCTGATTACAAATGTGCAATTTGTCACACTTTTCATATTTCTTTGTAATAAAAAATAACAGTTTACAAATATGCACGACTTTGTGTTGTTTTGTTAGTATAACACAAGTATAACACATTGTTTGTTGTAAAGTGAGAAAACATCAGCCAGTCAGTCATTTTCTACTGCTTCTTCCAGAGTGGGTTGTGGGCAAGCAGTCTATGGGAGATAGGCACCTGAAGTGCTGCCTGAAGTTTAATTAAAATGATAAAGTATTTCAAAATGAATGGCGTCAGTGATCAAGAGGCAGGGTACACCCTGGACAGGTTGCCAGTCCATCGCAGGGCAACACAGACACACACAGGACAAACAACCATGCACACACTCATTCACTAAGGACAATGTAGAGACACCAGTTAACCTAACAGTCATGTTTTCGGACTGTGGGAGGAAGCTAGAGTACTCGGAGAGAACCCACGCATGCACGGGGAGAACATGCAAACTCCATGCAGAAAGACCTGACCGGAAGTAGAATCCAGGACCTTCTTGCTGCAAGGCAACAGTGCTACCAAGTACGCCACCCTACAGCCTTAGTGAGAAAATGAAAAAAAGTTCAAAGGGTAGGAAAACTAAGAAACTTGATGTTTTTATCTTAACTGATGAATTTTCACTATGGAATTGCTATCAGAAGAGAGAATCAGATGAGGCAGATGCTACTATGTTCCTGCTGCTACTTGCAGCCTATTAGTTGTCTTATTTTCTTCTGAAGTTTTATATACAACCATTTTCTTCCCAGTTCCATGGACACCTTTTGGATTACATAAAAATTGTAAACATACCCAATCAGATGCTGTTATTTCATCTGTTTCGTGTAATTATTCTGAGAGCTATTCAAACAAAATCACTGTGATAACATCAACTACCGGATCAGAAAATTATAATTGTGTTAATGTATTTATTGTTTATTTAATTCACAATTCAAAAAAATAAATGATTCTACTGCAGGAATCGCGAAATTTGGAAATGTGGTTGTTTTACTGCCCTTTTTATACATTGACTTAGATTAAAACACGTCAGTTCCTTATCTTTAGCTTTAATGTAATACTACAAAAATGGGAACATGAGAGCAGTGCACATAGATTTGGTTCATTTGTCTTTGCCATATGTATAACTATCTGGCTAGGTTGGATAGTGTTAATCATATTGTATTAGACCTCTGATTGGGGATGAAAGTCATTACCTACACATACCTAAACTAGTCTTTTCATTTTACAACACAACTATTTATAAGCAGTTTGGCACCAATTGTCTTTACAAACATAGTATTCAGCGCTGAGATACAGATACCAAGTTGTTGCACAAAGCTGGCAATTTCTCCACACAGGAAGCCTTTAAGTCAGCCTACCTTGGGCCAATGCCACAAAGGGGGTGAGATTATCTGCAGTGTTCCTATCTCTAAGTTGAAACCCCCTTTTTTATCAGGAAAACCTATATTCTTGTTAGTGAGAATGTGTTTTTTTGCTGAGAGGAGAGGAGATGGGATGAGGGTCTTTCTAGGACAGACATCCATCTCCCAAGGGGGGTTCTGTGGATGCTGCATGTACATCTTGTCCAAACCCCTCTGGGTAAAATAGGGTGCAAGGACTGACATGCATAAAGCTCTGACATGTTCATGTGATTCTCTGCCTCTCTGGGGTTTCTCTGAGGTTATTACTACCATGCAGAACACGCTGTTCCAGGGTCAGCCACTCAGATCTTTAGGGCAGTCTTGCTACCTCTGGAATGTCTGGTATGAAGAAAGAGCCAGAAGGGACAAAACATGCATAGTTTGTAAAAGAAACTGCTGCCTAACTACAGAGCTTTACAAAATGAGTTAGACCCCTTAACTTTTCCAAGGTTTGTCATGTTCCAACCACAAATTACTTCTTAGTTTTTTTATTTAGCTTTTATGTAACTGAACAACGCAAAGTAGTTCATAATTAGGAAGTGGAAGGAAATGATACAAGGGTTTCAACAATTTTTCCAAATACAAATCTAAAATTATTGTAATTGTCAAACCTCTTTCTGTTAACAGCACTTTTTCTCAATTTCTCAATTCGATCTGGGCTTTGACTGGACTATTTTGATAGGGCTATTTCAAAAAAAATCTTTCCTTTGATTAACTATTTCATTGACAGTACATTTAGGCTCATTGTCCTCCTGAAAGGTGAACCTTCACCACAATCTCAAGTCTTTTGCAGCCTCCAGCAAGGTTTTCCTTCTGGATTGTCCTGTATTTAGCTCCATGGTCTTGTTCAAGAAAATCATCCCCACAACCTGATTTTGCCACCACCATGTTTCAGACTGTGCAGTGTTAATTTGCCTCGATACTGGGCTTTGAATGTAGCCCAAAGAGTTCAGTTTTGGTCTCATCTAACCAGAGCACTTACACATGTTTGCTGTGTCCCCTACATGACTTGTGGCAAATGGCTGAATTTCCTACAGCTTTCCTTTAGCAATGGCTTGCAACTGTTCCATAAAGGCCAGATTTGTGGAGTGAACACCTAATAGTTTTCCTGTTGAGAGATTCTCCCACTTCAGTAGTGGATCTCTGCAGCTCCTCCAAAGTGAGTGTGGGTGGCTGTTTCTCTGATTAAATCCCCTACTTGTTTCTATTGACAGCAATACATCTGTAGGGTAGCAGTTGTATCATACGCTTTTAATTACCAGGGGAAGACCTGCATAATGGTCTGTGTATTCTTAAATATTGGGAAGTGGTTTTATAACCTTATCCTGCTTTGAACATTTCTAGAAGTTTATCCCAGACCTGACTGCTGTCTTCCTTGGTATTCGTGATGTTTGTTTACTGATGCATTCACAGAACAGCTGTATTTGTACTGAGATTAGATTATATCTCATCTGAGTAATCTTGTGACTGGGGAAAGCAATTGGTTGCACTGGATTTTATTTAGGGGTATCAGAGGAAATTAGCACTCCAAATCTACGGTTTTTATTTGTGAAAGATTTGAAAACCTTTGAAAATCTATCCTTTTGCCCTCACTTCAAAACTATACACTAGCTTCTGTTGGTCTATGAATCCAAACATTGCATTTTGTTTGTAATGTAACAAAATCTGAAAAAGTTCATAAGTATACAGACTTTTGCAAGGCACTGTAGCCCTATCTTATTTTTCTGACTGAGCCCCCTCTGCTTACTAAGGGCTTTGTCTCCCTTGAGATTCAGTCCTGCTGTGAGCCTCTGAATATGGTTGTTTGCCTTCTTGATAGTCATTTGGTTTTCTTTCACTTCCCGTGTAATCAAGGCACATTGTGTAATCTCAAGTGTCACCAAAATTATGGCTTTCATAAGTGCTACTTGAGAAGCATCTCAAGCAAAACCTTGTGTTAAAGTGTAGAAGCTGTAAAAAAACAAAACAAAAAAAAGGCTTGTCTGTATTCACCGCTGGTCTCGTTGTTATTCTTGGCACGTAAGAATGGAAATATAATAAATCATTTCAAAGCAATCATGTCTTTAATGAGCAATTTTTCTCACATTTTTAAAATAATAAACTATTAGCAAGATGGCATTTTAATCATGTGATCCCACTGGTGCTCAACAATAAGTCATACCATGAGACATCAAATGACACAGCCTCCTGCATTTTAAAAGCCTGCTATTTCTGACAAATTTCTCAACATCAGTCATGTCTGAGTGCACAGTGTGTCCTTGTTATGCAACTTTTAATTATAGGTTTCTTTTATGCACACTCAAAGGCACCAACGGGGAAGGTGTTCATGCAAGCTACCTTGATGCACAGGAGTTTTTTTTCAGATTTTTCTTTGAGACAAGAAAAATTGTTTTCCAATAAGGCTGTTGAATCTTTGGGCAGGAACCAACTGACCACAGACTGTTTTATTTTTCTATAGTACTATAGACATGGTGAAATTTGTAAAAAAAAATTTATTTATAATCTCACACAGAAAATATTAATGCAGCATTATGTTTGAGTATATTTATTGGGATTATTTCAGATTTTATTGATATTTTAAACAGATTTTTTCTACATGTGCCTTTGAAGTAAGGCACATGTGTTGATCTTCATAACTCAGGGATAGGCTATAAGAAAATGGTTACTGCCTAAGTTTGCCCTCACATAGTTTGAATAATATTTAAAAAGGTTTAAAATAAGAATCATTGAGGACCAAAGTTGATCTTGCCACCACACATGAGGGAAAGTGAGGTAAAGTAATAAAATCCCAAAAAGTCATTGTTAGACAACTGCAACAAAGACTGGCATCTTGGGGGTCATCAAGTCTCCATAACAACCATCAGATGCTATACCAGTTGTTTAGGATTGATAGAAAGAATAAGCTTTTTCTGTCCTACAATCAGAAACACAAACTAATGTGGAGTTCACCTAACTCTGTTAGGACTTCAACTAGAACTGTGTGCATTGGTAAAATAAGAATGAGATTAAACGTTTTGGCAATGCTCAGTCCAGGTGCATTTGGTGCAGAACAGTGAATGAATATGTGGAAAAGCAGCTCATGCCCACTGTTAAATACAATGGAATTTATGTAATGCTGTGGGCCTATTAGTCATCCACAGTCCCTGGGAACCTTGTTAGAATGCATTACATCTTAAAATGCTGAAATACCAGGGCAGTTTAGATTAAGATAGACTCTTGCAGATCCATAACATTTGGGTAAATCAACACAGAAGTGGTCCATCAGACACAAAATTAAACTCCATCTATGCCCATCTCAGTCATCTGATTCAAATTGGACTAAGTGCTATTCTATTGACATTGTACTACTGGTGATTTTTGTTATAAACTATTATTTATTAATGCTGTTTTTCCCCCTCACTGAATAAATGGACTAAAAATAGATGTCAGGTTTCTTTTAATATTCAGTGTGAGATTATAATGCAAAAAACGATTCATTTGTTTTTAGGCTTCTTACACATCTTTACCAAGGGTGCAAATGAATTTTGTCCGAAATCTGCTAAAACTTTAGAGCCACATTTTTCACCCAGCAACCGTCAACAAGGAAATCTGAATGTGCATTAATATTTCTTTCGGTAACCAAAGGAGTCAGGTCGTTGGAGCGTGAATCCACTCTGACTTCTTTAGGCTCAATAATAAAATTAGCAACCAATCGGAAAAGAGCACCTGTGCCTCAGGACTCACCCAGGAGGCTACTTGAGAAGAGCGTGGTGATGGTGCTTGTGACCCCTCCACCTCCCCCACCTCCACGTCTGCATTAGGGCAGCGGAAGAATTATAGACACACATCCGACCTACAGCCTCAGTCTGTATAGCCTATGTGATAGTCTTTACTTTTTTTCCCCACACGTGATGTGAGTTTGGAGCTGGAATATTTTTTCCTTCTCTCTCATTTTCATTATGACCTATGAAAAGCCCCACTTCAACCCACTCCTCCTGGGATTAGGAATCTAGGGTTACCTAATCTCCGTTAATCTGAACTAAATCTGTCTAATCGGCAGAGAAAATTACACTCACTGAGGTATTGCTCGCAAATAATAAACGGAGGTGAAACCGCCAAGTTCTCCCTGGAGGGCATTTGGACGCAGCTCGCCTCACGCACGGGGCAATTCGTCACGCGCACGGGTCGCGTTTTTATTTTTTCATAAAACAAGAAAACGGATGACCAGTTGTGAATGAATCTCTCATGCTGTCCCATTCTTTTTGTTTTTCTTTCTTTCTTTTATTTGAATCACGCGTTGCAGATAGATTGGCGCACAAAAAATATATTGAGTTGTGCTTAAGGATTTCGCAATAGAAATGGTGGATATGAGACAGACACAGAAAGAAAGAGGGTTAGAGAGAGAGAGAGCGAGAGAGAGAGAGAGACTCGGGGATTTCGCTGTAATCATGTTCGAAGAGTATTGATTCCGTGAGCGCACTCCAATTGGCAGCATCTCTACTATATAGTACAGCGCCGGCGCGTCATCCTCGGCTCACATCGACGGGAGCGAGTTGTAAGCAAATGAGAACATGTGTGACATCTGAGAGAAAGTGAGAGGAAGGAGCGAGAAGGAGGTGTGAGAAAAGCCAATTTTCTCGTCCCTGACAACTGGATGCGAGATTTGATTGCCGGGCTATTTTTTCTTTTTATATATATTTGTGTGTATAAATATATTTTCTTTTTTCTTCTCCCATCCAAGGAAATGATCGATTCGTCACATGCGCACGCCTCTTCATTATAATTGCAGACAGTTGGGGTGCTGTTCAGGCTGAATGGACTTGAATATGTCGCTGCCAGCATAATCCGTGCAGACTGGAAGATTTAATAATTCACGGTAATCACGCATTATCGCCTCAGTGGATGCTCTCTACACAGCCCTGGTGATTTTTCTAACCCCCCACCTCCCCTCCCTCCCCACTATCCCATCTTCCTCTTTCCTGATTCTTCACGTTGTCTTCTAGAGGATTTATCGACGGCTGCTTTTGCTTCCTTATCTGAAATATCATCTGTTGCTGCAACTGGAATGAAAAGCCCCCATGACTGGCTGAGGAACGCTGGAGTCTTAGTGTAATAGGATGAAATGGATTGAATAAGACACATTTTTTCAATAATATAGTACTCTAGGTAAAATGGACAAGAAATTGCTTTTATTTTTATTACTTCTCTTATCTCTACACACAAGGTTGTTATTTTTTTGATTCATGATGAATGTCCTACTCCAGCGAATTGGCTCTGATTGATTCTGACTGAGCTTAAGAGGCATATTACAACGCAGATTCCAACGTGAAGTGCTGCTGAGGACAGTTTTATCCCTTTCTTTTTTGTTTTTATTTTATTTTAATATATTTCCCACTAAAGGGATAAATGTTGATGATGGAGGACGACGAATTGGACGTTCATCAGGTAGATACAGATTTCGAGCCGCAAAGCCGGCCTCGTTCGTGTACCTGGCCACTGCCATGCCTCGAGGATTTCCCCGGCGGACAAGAGGTGAGCGGGGGTCTCCCGCTGGCCGGCATCAAGGTGGAGCCGGAGGACGTCCCGGCGTGCAGAGCCGGGCTCGCGGGTGGCAATCCGGCGGAGCTAAAGCACCCGACCGGCGCCCCGGCACCCACGGGCGCGACGCACCCGTGCCTGGCCGGCGCAGCGCTCGACGTGACCGGGTCCTTGCGCAAAGCCAAGTCATCTCGTCGGAACGCGTGGGGGAACCAGTCCTACGCGGATCTCATTACTCGCGCCATCGAGAGCACCCCGGAGAAGAGGCTCACGCTGTCACAGATCTACGACTGGATGGTCCGTTATGTGCCCTATTTCAAGGATAAGGGCGACAGCAACAGCTCGGCTGGCTGGAAGGTAAGAAATGGGAGTTCGCAAACCAGCGTGGCGGGGTTTGACGTGTTAATCAGTGATAATAGCTTATTGATCATTATTCCCAGATCCAGTGCGTTTTTTTCCCCTACCCTCTGTACATTATACACATGTGGGATTCTGTGTCAGTTACGCATGAATGGTCCCATGCCTTATCTTGTCTTAGTTCATTACTACCGCCTGTCAGTCTAATATATCACCAAGGCAGAATCTGACAGTCTGGGGCTTCCCTCCATCCAACAGTAAGCCAAAAGGTCCTCAGTGTTTGTAGTAGTGCACAAACTCACCTTACCTCAGAAACGCTGGTTGATTTATACTGTGCAATAAAAAAGTATTTACTCCCTTACATATTTCCTCTGTTTTTGCTATATAATCACATCTGAATGTTTCAAATGATCAAACATGTTTTGATCAGACACAAATGACCTGAGTAAACGCCTAAGGTGGTTTTAAAATTATTATTTCAATTAGCAAGGGATAGTAGATATGCACAATGTGTATGCAGTGTGAAACAAATAATACCCCAATCTCGGATAAGCTAAAATAACTAATCTGTCAGACCTCTAGAATCACCGAATAACTTAAACAGAACCTGTTTGACAACATGAAGTAGGCTACATAATTCCTAAAAACAACACATCAGAAACTCATGAAGAGGTGGGAAACAAAGCCATTAACATCTTTCAATCTGGAAAGGGTTACAATGCAATTTCAAAGGCTTTTGGACTCCAGCAAACCGCCGTGAGAGCAATTACCCACAAATGGATATAACATGGAATAGTGGTGCACCTTCTCAGTGGTGGCGACTCTTACATGAGTTCACAGAAGAACCCAGAAAAATAGCTAAAACATATAGGTCAATAACCTCTGTTGAGGTTGATGTTCATGATCCAACAACAGGAAAGAGACTGGGTGAAATTTGTAACCTTCAAGTATTAATTATGGAAGAATTCTGAGACATAAAGCAGTGCGGACCGAAAAGAAGAAAGGCGTCTGATGTTTGCCAGAGAAGTATCTTGATAATACCCATGACTTATATTCTAATTTTTGCCTAAGACAAAATATGAACTTTTTGGAAAGTATGAGTTCTGTTACATCTGATGTGAAACTAACATACCATTTTAGAAAAAAGAACATATGGATGATCAAACATGCTGGTTGTAGTGTGATGGTCTGAGCTGGTTTACTGCGTCGGGATCAGAACAACTTGTCATAATTAATGGAACCATGAAATCTGCTCTGCTGCAAAAAATCCTGAAGGACATTGTCTGGTCATCACTGTGTGACAATAAGCTCAAGCACACTTAGGTTATGCAGAAGGGCGACGATCCAGAGCATAGTCCACCTCTAAATGGCTGAAAAAGGTTTAGAAGTGGCCTATTCAAAGTCTGGACTTTAATCAGATTGTGACATGACCTTAAACAACCATTTATGCCAAAAATATGTCCAGTGTGAGTGAATTTAAACAATTATACATAGAAGAGAGAAACAAAGTTCCTCCACAGCAATCTGGAAGACTGTTTGCCAGTTATCAGGAATGCTTGATGGCAAGGGGCATTTACTTTTTCATTCAGGGCCAGGTTAATTGTATCCCTTAATAAACAAAATCATCATGTAAAAACTACCTTTTGTGTTTTCTAAAGTAATCTTTGCATGATGTTAAAATTTATTTGATGACCTGAAACATTTAAGTGAGACAAAAAACAAACAACGTAAGAATTCTGTATTATGGGACAAATAATACAAGGTGTCAGAAGTTCATCATGCATGTTTTCATGCAAATTGTCAGTTTGCATTGTTTTTTTATCCAGTTTTTATCCAGCTGAAACCATCAGGGATTAATAAATCAATAGAGTGACCCTTGTGGGAGACCACAGGTCAGCTGTCCACAATGTAAATATTCACAACTGACCGCAGTTCACCACCACTGCTGACGAGCAGGCTGAGAGCCTAACCTCCTGGACATCTGCCCATGTTATCAGCCTCTCCCACCAGTCTCATCTTGTTTCTATTCATTATGGTCTTCTGAGGACAGCCAGAGGAGGGCAGTGAGAGCAGCAGGGCAGTGGTGCTTGTCCTGATGGTGAAACTTTGAACTGAGCTTTTCGAATAGATTTTTTACAAAAAATATCTCCCTAGTATGGTGTGAAACCAGTAGATGGGATTTAGAGAGGATTTCTTATTGACCAAGCAAAGGTCTCTTACAGAGCATTTCTTTTAATTTTAAATTAATTATTCAAGGCAAAGAAGCAACACTATTCTTATGTGCCATTCATCATGAACAATCAATCCTAGTTTAATGGCTTTACAACAGGGACTAATTTTTGTGTTTTGGAGGAATTGTGTCAAAACTTGTACTGTTGTTGCACAAGAGACTGTCACCAGACATAGTTGAGTCTTCTTAGTTTTGGTTGCATAAATCGCACCCTTAAGGGAAAGTTCAGGTTTTTTGAAGTGAGGTAAATAACTCTGTAGGTGTCTTCGTTGAGCATAAATCCAGGCTAGATGGTCCCAGAGGCCGAAGCCAACGGATAGTCTGAGAGGGGCCAAGATAAAGCAGAGCTCTTCAGTCTTAAAATTAATCCGATCTCAAAAAAGTCATATTGGATTGCATGGATGCTATTTTATGAAGCTTTAAACCATCATCAAGTTTGCATTGAGTGGTTAGTCACAAACAAGATGATGATTATTCATAAAGGAAATGGAAGTAGGAGGTGGTGTGTAATCAATAATAAAACAAATTTAATTTCAATTTCAATTTATCCAACTAAAATGTATTAAGATTTAGTCTATTAAAACTGGACTCAAATCAAAATGACTACAGGTGACTAAATTGCAATTAAAAATAAATTACATTTTAGCCAAAAGACTCTGACAAAAACTTAATTAGAATGTATTGTCAAAATGAACTCTGCCTGTGTGAAATACATCTCTGGTCTATTTCTGGTCAGAGGTACTGTCTGATAGAAAAGTAAGGCATTGTGATGTTCTCATTGCAAGATGTAACAATAATTTTGCCACTGCATAAATTTCTGATATTGTCCAGCTCTAAATTAAAGGTTAACAAAATAGCGTTTGCATAAACTGCCATTTTTGAGATAGGAGTTCTTTGAAGACTGTCGATGTCTAGTCTTTGCCCCTCTAGTATTAGCCGTCAATTTCAACCTCTGGGTCCAACTAACCTGGATTTTTTTCTGAATGAAGATGCAAGAAGATCCACTGCCTACCAAATAAATAAGATATTCTTCACTTATAACACTTTAATACAACCTCACTCTTAAAATCCTGAACTATCCCTGTAAACCCACCCCCTTTGGCAGATACTTGAGGTGTGTCTCCAGGTAGGCTTTGTTTCCTTTGCTGTGCATGCGCATCAGCTGTCATCAACCACAGGGCCTCTGCACCCAAAGCGTCCAAGTCCCTGCCTGCTATTTATGAAACTCCAAATTAGGGGGATTGGACAGTAGCAGTCTGAGGTTCTTGGCTATTTCAGTCCACAGGCGAGACATTGACTATTCCAGGTAATGACAGGGATTAGGAAAGTCATTTAAAGCAGGCATTGCTAATGTCAGTAACAGGCCTGACCTGAATTTCGTCAGAGACAGAGTGATAGTGTAAACATACACTATGAAGTCACATGTGTAAATCTTGTAGCAAAGAACTTTGCAAAGTGTATGCAGAGGTTTTTCTTTTGATGCGCCAACTTATTCATAAATTTGTTCTAATCTTTTTTTTGATTTGTCTTAAATTTAAAATGAATCAGTTATAACTTTGCAGAACTTTAAGTGTAAAATAAATCCTATAGGATAAAAATATGCAAATGACCAGTGTTGTAGTATTAAATAATAAGAATTTAAATTCCTTCTGCCTTTGCTCGCTCTCCTGCACAAAAACGGGTGCCATATCCTACATATAATTTTACAATCATATTAAGCAATTATATTTGACAGCAACATTTGCAGTTTGGTAAACACAACTTCTGTCATCCATAATTTTTTTAATCTTAGCAATATTGTGTTGGAGGAAATACATTTGATGTGAAGCTTTCTTTTTTCTGTTATGGCACAAAAAAGGAGGAGTGTGTTGTTGGCTGCTGCTGATGAAACAAAATGAAATTAGGAGGCACAGCTTTGTAGCTTGACTCTTGAATTATAAGGGTGGGGGTTGAATTTAGGGCAATGAATTAGAGTCAAAGAGAAAATTCAAGACAGTTACAATAACACCTGAATCAAAACCAAATGCAAAGGTTCTAGAAAAATCTTGAACAGCTGTTTGTGCCACGTCGACTCCTCTTGGAAAAGACTGGCTTGTTGATGGGTGCTGGTGAGGCTGCTCACCTAGGCAATATGGTTAATCTCCTATAAATACCTAATGCCATCTGACTTCTAGGAAGGCTGTAGTGTCTTGAGGTCACAGTATTTTAAGCAGCTCTTTACTGGAGGGAGAATACCTAGAACTGTGTTTTTGTGAATCTGTTACACGTTTCACCAAGATTGCTGTTGTTTTCTTGTGGAGTGGTACCTAAAGTGGCATGATATTCCCAGCACCCTGTAACCGTGCTAAACCAGGTTAAGAAATTAGCTGGATTTTAAATTTAAATCAGGAATCACGCTGAGCTGAGCTGTTTAGTTTGGTTTTCATCCACAGTTATAGATAGTAAACACCAATTTTAGATGTATTTCTGCTGGAATTTGCATGCCAGTTGCAACAAACCATCTGGGCTTGGTAGTGTGTGTCTTTGCAAGGGCTACTGCAGGGGGAGGGACTGTCTGCAACTATAGGCATCTGTGTTTTAACCCAGTGATTGGTCTGACAGCATGTCACTGCAGTGAATGGTATATGTAGTCTCCCTCTTGACTTCATAATGCCTCTAATGATGGAGTAGCACTTGGTGTTGGGATTGCCCCGTAGGCGGCTGGAAGTTCATTAACTTCAAGGGGGTTAGATGATGCCATTGTTATGCTATGGGCTTGCTTTATTCTATATGCCAGCATGGTTGGCTCTAGGCTACAAAAGTCCATAATTCACTAATGCTTTTTGTGTATTAAGCATAAGAGCTGTATGATGATATATATATATATATATATATATATATATATATATATATATATATATTATATATATATATATATATATATATATATATATATATATATTATTATGTGTAGATTATGTCTGCATCTAAATATTTTACATTCATATTTCTCTTTCTGTGTTGTTACAGTGCCAAAGCTTGGTTAGATCCCAGTGGTTTGTGCAGCAGGTCGTTGAGAGTGCCATGGTGTCACTCAGACTCATTAATCCAAAGCGACTAGACTGTTATTTATAAAGCAACGTTAGGTGGAGGTTGGTGCAGGGCCAGCGGGGCAAAAGGTCATTGGGGCATCCTTTATTGACAGTAATAATTTAGAGCAGAAAAAAATGACAAGCAGTGAGGCTGTGTAGCAATCTGACAGGAAAGCTGGCACTCGGTGTAAATACTGGGAAATCTCAGTAAATTGAAATATCCTGGAAAAGTTTATTTGTTCTAATAATTAAATTCAGGAAGTGAATCTCAAATATTATATAGATTCATTAAACACAGAGTGATGTATTTCAATCATTTATTTCTGTTAATTTTGATTATTATGGCCCTACAATTAATGAAATGTAGTTATTCAGAAAAATATATTACATAAGACCAAAAAAATGTAATTTTTAATACAGAAATATTATTTTATGGCGTACATGATCATGGGGAATACTGCTGACTTGACAGCAGACAGTCAAAGACAGCTTCCAACAGCTGGCTGTTCACAGAGTGCTGTATCTAAGCGTATTAATCTATAGCTGAATGGAAGAAAAACGCATTGGTTGTAAATTTGGCAACTTCACACTAGACTTTAGCCAACATGATGCTGTACCTCACAACTCTCTTTAGAGTCTGGGGCCTTAATTTCCAAATAAAATGCTAAATTTATTGTCATCTGAAAAAATGACTTTGGACCACTAAGTGATGGTTCAGACCACTTTCTCCTTAGTCCAGCTAAAAAGCTTCTGTCTTTGGTTCAAGAGCAGCTTAACACAAGCAAGGCAACAGTTGTAGGCCATATCCTGGATCTGTGCGTCACTTTAGCCAGCGTCCATGCCTTATGACTCTTTCCTTAACTGTAATATAGGCAATGCTTCACAATCCACAATCTACAATAATCCTTAAAATAAACATTAAATAAATACTTCAGTCAACAGATAAATATAATACAAAACCTGAGAAGAGTTGTGTATAACGTGTACACTTGATCTGTTCTATGTGTATGTACTAATATGTGCTTGGTCATGGTAGTGAAGGTTGGGGGGAGGAGAAGATTCAGCTCATAGTTTATAACATATTTGGGAACGAGACAGAAGCACGCAGATGCTCCCACTCACTGAAATTGAGGGCATATCATGCATGCTGGACAGATTTATTGTGCAGGATTATGGAGACCTTACATCTCCCCCCCAGGTTCTCTACCTGGAGCCAGTTTGGGTTTGAGTCGTATATTTAGTTTGAATCAAGTATCTGATGCCAAGAAGCCCATTTTCACTAACCCCCCTCCTCTCACAGCAGCCTTCAGGCAGCCGTGACAGTTTATTTCTCACTGAAATGATTAATGTACATGCAAATTACCAAGGCATGGGCATGCATTCAAATATGGGAGACAGCAATCAGGAGAGAGTAATATGAAAAACAATATTCCTTTGCCTTTGATATTATTTTGCCACCTCTTATCACAGTATCTACCAGACACCCCTTTTATCTCGTCATTTATCTGCCCGTGTTCTTCTTATGCACCGTCTTTCTATCCATTAGACATTCTATACATTCCTTCTGTCTAAGCAGTTTTAGGGATAAGGGCCAATTGAGGTGAGGAGTCTCTCCCAAGGGAGCTGCGGCCTCAAGGTTTTGAGCTTTAGCCATGATCCAGATTGCCTCTAGCAGCGTGCCTCCTCTTATTTGAAGGGAATCTCATATCTGGCATTACCTCGTAGATAATAGGATAACAATGCCGAATTTCACCCAGATCAGATAGCAGCTGGCTTTTTTCAGGTGGAGATTATCACGTTCCCATTTGGATATTTTTGGGCCAATTTGTGTGCTCGGGGTGGCTGAACGGAACTTCAGATGTTCAAGCAGCTTTTGAACCAATCTCTCTTTTCATTTCAGATTTTTTAAATGTAAGTACATTTTTAAAGAGATAGTTCAGGATTTTTGAAGTGAGGTTATGTTAAAATGTTGAAGGAAAAAGAGTCATGTTATAATCTATTCATATATACAGGGGTTGGACAATGAAACTGAAACACCTGGTTTTAGACCACAATAATTTATTAGTATGATGTAGGGCCTCCTTTTGCGGCCAATACAGCGTCAATTCGTCTTGGGAATGACATATACAAGTCCTCCACAGTGGTCAGAGGGATTTTAAGCCATTCCTCTTGCAGGATAGTGGCCAGGTCACTACGTGATACTGGTGGAGGAAAACGCATCAGAGAACAATACATGTTTCACATTGTCCACAGGCCAAGATTTGCGCTCCTTGCACCATTGAAACCGACGTTTGGCATTGGCATGAGTGACCAAAGGTTTGGCTATAGCAGCCCGGCCATGTATATTGACCCTGTGGAGCTCCCGATGGACAGTTCTGGTGAAAACAGGAGAGTTGAGGTGCACATTTATTTCTGCCGTGATTTGGGCAGCCGTGGTTTTATGTTTTTTGGATACAATCCGGGTTAGCACCCGAACATCCGTTTCAGACAGCTTCCTCTTGCGTCCACAGTTAATCCTGTTGGATGTGGTTTTGTCCTTCTTGGTGGTATGCTGACATTATCCTGGATACCGTGGCTCTTGATACATCACAAAGACTTGCTGTCTTGGTCACAGATGCGCCAGCAAGACGTGCACCAACAATTTTGTCCTCTTTTGAACTCTGGATATGTCAACCCCATAACGTTGTGTGCTTTTCAATATTTTTAGCAAAACTGTGCTCTTACCCTGCTAATTAAACTTCCCCAACTCTGCTCTTATTTGGTGCAATGTGCAATCAATGAAGACTGGCTACCAGGCTGGCCCAATTTAGCCATGAAACCTCCCACACTAAAATGACAGGTGTTTCAGTTTCATTGTCTAACCCCTGTATAATGTTATATATAATGTTATAATCTATTCATTATCCTACACTGTTTATGTCTATTTGGTAGCCGGTGCTCCGAAGCACATCTTGAACCTATTCTTATTAGAAATTCAAAGCCTCTGATAGATCTACTGACTGCTGTAGTCCAGAAATCTGTTCTGTCTCAGTGCAGTCTAGCTTGGTACATCCAGTGTGGTTTGAGGTGCCAATTATGCAATACTTGTGATTTGATGTGTCATATTTTAAAAGCAGTTAATATCTCACAGGAAGTAGATAGCTCTTTCTCTGTATTCTTTTGGTATAAATCCACATTAACATGGTACCAGTGGGTGAAGCTGATTCTTACTCTGAAAGGCGCCGCAACCAAAGTGGACTTCTTAAAACAACTCCAGTCGCAAAAAACATCATAGAGATGAATGCAAATTCTAGTTTATGAACCTTAAAACCCTTATCATGTTTGCATTGGGTCTTTATTTACAATGGAGCCAATTAATATTTATACAAGAAATGGAGGTATAGTACATGTTTTAGACAGGAAGAGCACTGGTGGTGCACCGCTTCCTACCTCCATTTTGGGTGTAAATATTGATCATACCCATCCAGTGCAAATGTGACAGTAGTTAACATTTTTATTAAAATTGCCTTTGCATAACTTCTGTAAAGGTTTTGAGGGTAGACGCCCGCTCTCAGACTAGCTGTTAGCTTCAGCCTTCTAGCACCAACTGATCTGGATTAATACTAAATTAAGACACCAAGAAACACCATGTTATCTACTACAGGTATGATATTAACTGCTTATGACATTTTAAAAGAACCTCTCTTCAAAAGTCCTGCCCTATGCTTTTAAAGCTGGTTTTTGCTTTCCCTAGCACGGTTAAAACGATGCCTTTGCTATTCTGTTCCCATTGCAGAGTTGATTTCCAGTATTTCCTCTGGCTCAGACACACACATTTGCAGAAAACACACAACTGTATTGCTTCCTCAAACCACCCTTGTAGGAACACTCTGTTCTTCGGCGGAGGAATCCTTTTTTATTTTTGAATGGAAGTGGGCTAAATGTGACGGTTAGTGGACCCAACTTTCAGCTGTGTTTCTTTGCGATCATATTCGTTTATATGTTGTGCAACCCGTCCAAGTTTTTGACAATTGCCACATTAAGAGGGTGTGGCTGGGTTTAGTAAGCTCTTGTGGGTTTTGGACAAAGCCATTCTTAGCTGCAGGGACAGAATGTAGTGTTCATTTCTTTTTGAGGCCGTGTTTGGTTTGATGCCATGGAGATTTAATTGGCCAAGAGAGGCCTTAGGAGATACACCACAGGAGTGTGATGTGAACATCTCTTCTTATTTTCATGGATAACCTGGAAGGAAACAGAGAAAATATATGTGGTAAAAGTTTTATTGGTTGCAGACTTGCACCTGAAATACTCACTGTATAGAAGAGTAATTAAAAAGTTTGTTTCTTCTCTTGCTAGTCAAATTCTGGTGACACTATCATCTCTGTGACTTCTAGTACTGTTATTAATTCATGCAAACACTGCTCACTCTTCAGCAGTGAGTAGTGTAGTTTAGAGAACAACGGTAGATGACAAAAACAAGACGAGAAAAAAAAAAATCTCCATATTTGTTTTTTCCCTAAATAGGTTTCACAAATCCAAACTGTGTTTTGCAATCAGTGTAAACCCATTCAGCAGGTTTGTACCTGTTGAAGCATCCCCCTGCAGCATGATGCCACCATTACCATGTATCTCCGTAGAAATGGTGTTTGTCCATGACACTAATATTCTTATAGAAATAATCTTAAATCAATTTTTTTTTTGTGAAACCTCATTTTCTTTATAGCCCTTAGTCGTTTACAGTATGCACATAAAATGCCTCACAATGAAAATGTGGTCTTTGAATGAAATTTCTTTGAATGCTGTTACCTAGTTTAATGCATGTGTTTACCTCAGTATTATAAGATAATGAATATAAATAAGTAGATATATTAAGAATGTGGGATATTTGTATCTTTCATGTTGAATTGGTAGGTAGAGTTGTCTGATTCAAATATTGTGTGGCACAATTGTCAGAAATAGCTTCTGATTTTCTTTTGTGAATTGAATGTGTTGGCCTTCACTGTGGTTGAAATTTTGGACGCTGTCTGTAAAGGCACGCTTGTTGCTTTTCTGTGTCAGTGTGCACAACGTGTGATTGCTGCAGATGTGAATGCATCCCTCTTTCCTCTCTCCTTTATGAGTGCGTCTGTGTGTGCATGTGGGTGTGTTGCGGCAGAGTGGCGGAGGTGGTGGTGTGGGGGGCTGATGGGCTCAGTGGGAGCCCGGGTCCCGGGGGAACAGCTCTCGTTAATAATTCAGACGAGGCTCATTATCAAGGCAGCGCAGATTTCTCCCTGATTCCACCTTAATTGCAGGCAGGCTGCTCCACTCAGGCAGGCAGTAGTCACGCTGGGTTGACTCTCTCTTGTCTTTTTCTTTTTCCCTCCACCACTACAGGGCCCGCTCTGCTCTGTCCCGTCTCCGCGACTCACCTCTGTCACAGCAAGACAGCCTCTGACTAGTCTGCTTCATGTTAACGTGTGCCTTAATAGCGTATTGTGCAGCAAATATGCTATTTTTACTTGTAATTAAAGATATGCTTCATGCATATCCAATTAAATGCAGACCATACGCTACTTGTGCATTACCATGAAATGTTTTAACATCTTGGTCAACAAAGAGTCAACCTGTCGGATGGTATAGACAGTCCATTATTGAATTAAACTGAGAATATAAACAAATAATCCAAAAAGTTTGTCATTCTTAATGAAAATAATCCAAACATTTTAGTAATCGGAAGATAATTGTTGTTTTCTGCTCTTTTGCATATTGTTTGTGTTTTATTCTTTATTAAACACAAAAAATATTCATCTAAAAAACGAGCCACAATACCTTATGAAGCACATAAAATGCCTAATAGGTTTTCCTTTCATTATAAGCTTTGTGAAATATTATAATGGCGGGTTTATCCTTGAAATCGCCAATGGCATATTATCATACTGATGACATTGTGCAATGTGATTGATATCACACTACAATAATACCCCTCTTCATGCCCATCTATAGGCTTATGTAATGCATCTTGTCTTCATACTGTAATTTACGCTGACTGATGGCTTTCCATTCAGTCCATTTAGTGAAGCCCTGCAGAGAGATCAGCATAATGGTCCTGATCTTGTCATACATGTATATGAATATTTCAAATCAGGCCATTGTAACTAGATGGGGTGAGCTTTAGATAAACAACACAGATGCTTCTTCCTCTTTGCCCGCACTTCAAGATGAAGTGTGCTCCAAGCTGTATTTTCTCTCCCTGCCTCAAAACTGGCTTTCCACAAATCACGGTGCACATATTTCCTAATTCAATTTTTCTCCCTGTCTGATATCTCTTCCTGTATGCAAGCGATTGATGGCTTTGCGCTCGTGCGTGTGTGTTTACGGGCATGCACGTTGCCGTGTCTGTCCCTGAGAAAGAGATGATGTATGCCGACGTAAACGATGTATTTCACAACACTCCATCTCCAGACCCTTCCTGGCAGCGGTGTGCCGGGTCGTTCGCTTCTCTGAGCTTGTCCATCAAGCATCCCTCCCCACCCTTCTGTCATGGGCCAAAGAGTTGTGGGAGGGGAAAGTGGAGCGTGTAAGGGGCCGCCGATCAGTTTACCTGAGCTTGGCGGTCCAGGCGAGTGATGGAAGGAACCATGGCATAAAGGGAAATGTAGTTAATGCTGACTGATTGGAGCAGGTTGTTGTAGGAAAGAAAGAGGGAGGGTATTAGAGAGGAGAGGTAGCGGGAATTATGCTTAGGAAAGATGCTTGTTATGCTAATGGTGTCTATGCTGCAGCTGAACCACGTGTTTAGGGCTGATGGATAGAGCTGCAGAGGTCACATCAGGTAGCGGTGGGTTGAGGGCCCTGCTGACTTGTAAGGTCAGCTCATTCTGCTGAAAGGCCAAAGCCCTTAGAAAGAAATCACATCACATTTTTAGAAGCATGCACAGTGTCTTACCCTTGAATTGCAAACAATTTCATGTAACAGACTAACAAAAACTAGTGCAAACATAGAGTGTGTTGCAAATATGTAAATATGTTTATCTTGTTGAAACAACCCATGCATGAGCAAATGTGCATGGGAGAGCTGTCATGTGTGAGGAGGTTATTGGATTTGTGTGAGGTCATGAGGTGACTGTAAGAACAGCTGGGATAAAAGGGGTAGAGGTACAGGGGGGTGTGGGGTGGGGGCATGGGTTTCAAATACATTACGGTCATGTAAGGGGGTGAAATTCTTTACGATTCAGATTTGTATGTCAGTTGCATAAATCTGGGTCAGGTTACTGGCTCCTGTGTTTAGTATGCTGACCGTGTGAGGTCTGGACTCTAAGTCTACTTATAGCCCTGAATGAACTCAGCACATAAGCCTCGCTCTGTCTCTAGACTATTTCCTTTACCTTTCCGTCTTTCTCGTGGACTCATTTTTCAGCTTCTTTTTTCATCTGAGGCTCTTCACGCTCTTTCTCCTTGGTTTTCTCTCTGAGCCAAGAGCATTCTTCCAACCTCTCTTCTGTCTGTGCCTTTTTTCTTCCCATACTCTAGGCTCTTTTTTCTCCCGACTACACTTCTCTTTTTTACTGTCAGTCACTCACAGCTTTCCCTTCTTTCTTCTCTTGTTCTATTTCACACACACAGTCCTTCCCACAAATAGCCTTTTTATCACTCATTTCCCTCTTCCCTCGCTTATTTCTCCTGCTCCTTTCATGTGCTTTTGAAATTCGCTTTTCATTTTTAGCAGTTTTCCTCTCTTGCCTGACACACACACACACACACACACACACACACGCACACACACACACACACACACGCACACACGCGCACACGTCCCACACACACACACACACACACACACACCACACACACACACACACACACACACACACAAAGTCTTATTCAGTCATTCTTTTATTATCCCAAAACTAAAATGATAAATGGCTCTCTTTCTTCTTTCTAAATGTCACTCGGGGAATTGTCTCTGCTCACTGATTGACTGGAGTAGAGGGTTGGCCACACATGCATACGTGCCAGTCATGTGCACATGCAAAGTCAGGGAAAAAATGGAAGAGGAAAGCGAGACAGAGAGGTAATGTTATATTTGAAATATTGACTGAAGTCCAGCAGGGCTTTTGCAATCTGAAGCATTTTAAGGCCACTATGGTTTAATGTAAGTTAGGGGTCTATTAGAATTATGAAAAAATACCAGCATAACCATTGTTAAATATACTCTTCATAACTATGGAGTTGTTAGTGAATACTGTACCGAGTGTTTTTCAAATTTGAATTGCCAGAACATACAGTGAGCTAGTTTCAGGCAGAACTACAAATCACAAAACAATGGCTCCAGCACATTTCTCAAACAAACAAAAACAGCAGTAGTTCAAACGAATTACCAAATTTACAAATTTAAGACTTACATAAATATAATTTACCATCTAGTATTAAAAATCTGTTCATATTTAAACTTTTTGAAAACTGTGGTGTCCACCCCTCTATTTCACAGAAATGTCTCTTTCTTGGAAAAAATCACAAATAATCTGCTCATGGCAGCTCGGGACTCAGGACTTTTGGCCATCTTCATTCTCTTTGACCAAAGCAAAGCCTTTGACACCACATCCCACAACATGCTATTGAACAGACTTGCAGCTTTAGGAATCACAACCACATCTCTTGTTCCACATCTAGCTGTTTCATCTCTGGTTACACTCATTTCATACAGCTGAAATCTTTCAAACCCAGGTCATCAACTCCGGTTACATTCGGTGTTCCCCAAGGTTCTGTACTGTTGCCCCTTCTATATATCCTTTTTCCATAAGTCCCTTAGCTCCCTCTCTTACTGCCTTCAAGATTTTGAATTTTTGTTTCCAAAAAATTTCCTTAAATTTCCAGTGATAAAACAGACATGTCGTATTGATCCAAAATCCATCTTCATCAAACCTGACAAAATAGTATCATTATTATTATTATTATTATTATTATTATAAGGCATACAATAAAGATAATTAAACTTACATATGGCTGTTTAAGACCTAGCAGCTGTTTTTTCTTCGAGAATGAGGCGTCATTTTAAGAGCTTGGGCAGTTGTTACCTAATGAAACACAAACTCTCTGGAGGAACCTGCATTTACAAAATATAAAAACATGTGTTACTAAGTTGGGGTTAATAATGGTCAGTCATTTTCCTAATGTTTCACTCACCCTGCCTTAGGTGCTGGAGCCTGAAAAAGGTCAAGACGTCTGGTGGTTACATGTTATCTTCCCTTATTTCATTCTCTTCACTGCTCAACAGGAATCAAGAAGAAAAAGACAGTCCAGAGTCCAGCCAGCAAGGACGCTGCTTTGTGTCATCTTAATTTTCCAAACCAGGATAAAGAGATTTAACAGGGAGACAGTCGGGAGACAGACAGAGGAGACTGGTGCATGGAATAAAAAGGGAAGAAAAATTTAATTGATAGAGACACAAAGGGAAGGATGGGGAAAGAAGTGGAGGAAATTGAGAAATAGAATAGTAGAGAGTAGATTATAGGGCTTCAATGCAGGACTGGAAGTTAGACTTGGCTGCACTTCAGCTACACTCTGCACACTTCAGCTCAAGTGTGGCTCCATTAGTGCAGTCCCACTGCACGGAGAATGCCTTGCACTCTAAGATGTAACACACACATTTGCACACATACATACATAGACAGTAAATTTTATATCCACTTTTCCTGCATGTGTATGCAAAGCTCCTGTACAGTTAATTTACAACAGTACTGCTCTCAGACGTGCATTTACCCGAAAAGCTACACTGACCTTGTGATGCTCTCTGTTCCCTTATTTCTTCTGTCCCACACCAGTATACATACACATACATTGCAATCTCTTCACTATTCACCAGATTGCTTCTCGTCAAAATACATACTTTAATGTGTGCAATAACAGCTTCTGAAAAAAGATCCCTCAATTAGTGCAAAATGGGTAAATGGCGTGGGGTAGAAGTAGTAGGAGGAAGGGTTGTACTGCACACACACACATTTCGTGCTGTTACATAAGGCAAATCATGACCCATGACATTTTTTACACAGTTGTGCAACGGTAATTTACCCCCTTCCCTTCCAATCAGCTTAGAGAAGTTTTTTCTCCAATCCTTACAAGCGATCATACAAGCGATCATACAAGCGACAGGGCCGCGATTGGGATGAGTGGCGACGAGGTGCCAAAAGGGCAGCTGAGGGGTTGCTGCTGGGGTCAAGGCTGCATATGTGTGTGAGAGTGTGTGTGTGTTTATAAGTTTACAACAAATTTCCTTAAAGACCCTTCTTTCATGTTTCAGTGAAAAATGCCCACTTGCAGATTTTTCTGTTTTGTTGTTTTGTTACAGTTAGACGTTTCAGATCCGCGAAAAAGATTTTAATATGAAAGATGACCATAAATACATATACAAAGTGCAGCTTTCAAATTATTATTTTCCTTATTAAGGCAAGAATCACCCCCAAAACCTAAAAACTAGTTGTGCCACACATTGACCTTTGGCGGCAACATTCACAAAAACTGGCAATAAGTCTTTTACGTTGCTGTGAAGGAATAGTGACCCATTCTTCTTTGTAGAATTGTTTGAATTTGACCACATTGGAGGGTTTTCACTCCAACACCTTCATTTTTTTTGTTTTTATTTTTGAGCCATTCGGAGGTGGACTTGCTTGTGTTCTTCAGATCATTGTCCTGCAAACTTAAGGTCACAAACAGATGACTGGACATTCTCCATCAGGATTTTCTGGTAGAGTGGATAATTCATCGTTTTATCAATTTCAGCAATGGGGCGGGTCTTGAAGCAGCAACCTAGCCCCAGACATTACACTACCACCACGATGTTTTACTATCACGCTGATGTTCTTATTTTCTGAAATGCTATTTTAGTTTTACACCAACTGTAACCAGGTGCAAATCTTCTAAATCGTTCCACTTTTATCTTGTCAGACCAGCATATTTTTTGCCAATTTTGGGGGGTTTATCAAGATGTTGTATAGCTAACATGAGAAGGTCATTCATGTTCTTTCGGTCAACGGTGGTTTTTGCTTTGGAGCTGGTCATAGGAGAAACTTGTGATGGAAAACAGTGTTCACGACTCAAGGTCATGAACACTGACCTTAACTGTGGCAAGTGAGTCCTGCAGTGCTTTGGATGTTGTTCTAAACTATTTTGTTTGCTATTGGAGTAATTTTGGTAGGCTTGTCACTGCTAGGAAGGTTCACCACTGTTCTTTCATTCGGTAATAATGCCTCTAACTGTGATTGAGTTGACTCCCAAAGCCTTAAAATTGGCTGTAAACAGGGTGGCATTTACTGAAATTATGTTTATCTGATATTACAATTTGTTCGGTTAACTGAAACAATTAAGCGACGAAAGAAACAAAAATAGACAGAATCTTTAAGAGGGCAAATGTTTCACAGAAGTGTAAGGAAAGGTGCCATTCTCACCCATAAAAAGCATTTATGCATGTCTAAACTGGGCTATAGGAACGTTTTTATGCCTTTTTACCATCCTCTGTTTCAGTGAGTCAGCCACATGCTTCTAGTGCAATCACACATATACCAACTTTATATTTGACTCAGAGCATCCAAAACCTCACAGTGTTTCAGCTGAGCAGGCATCTGTCCAGGTTACTTTGCACAACCTCATGATATTTCTGCCCTGCTGTCATCAGCTGGGTTGTAGTACTTAACAGCATCCACAGCTGGTGCCAACACCAAGCTCACTAATGTTTCTCTGAAACAAGTGTTTTACGGAATCTGCTCTAATCTGTGTGATAAATGCTATGACGGTAATGCAAGCAGATGGATCCCTGAGCATGGAAACCTTTTAAGTTAAGCAGAACCAGGATGGGTGAGTTAGCACTGGTGCTAATATGGCTAGTCTTCTGGTAGCTGCTCTGTTTATTTTAGATGTTAAAAGTTTAATGTGGTATTGGCTTTGCTGCACTGGTCAAAAGACCTGAAAAAATAGAATTGAGGTCATAGGGATTGTTCTATCAAAGGTTTGTGAGAAAAAGAAATCCGGGGGGTAGAGGTCTATGAATCTACATTTCCTTGCAAAAGTAGGCATATCCCTAAAACTTTTTCCCATTTGTGTCATTACACCCAAATGCCTCTACGTATTTTAATTAGATTTAAAATGATAGACCAACACAAACTACATCATAATTGCAAAGTATTGGAAAAGGGTACATGGTTTTGCATTATTTTTGCTAATTAATATCTGATATGCGTTGTTTTTATCTGGTACCCCTAAATAAAATGTATTTGTCATAAAGAACTGGAAAGCTCTGAGATGAAAAACGCACAAAAACAGGAAACAGCTTATGCCTCAAATGTGTAGAGCAGTTGTTTCACCTTGCTGCAGTCGAGAGCAGGTCAAGTAGCAAGGATGCTCAATGCAAAGAGAAGATCAGCTGTGTGAAGCAAAGTGTGTGAAAATAAAAGTAGGGTACTGGAATGGAGTGATGGTTAATAAGAGAGAATGCAAGGTGGATACATGTGGAGCAGGGAAAAATAAAAGCTGTGACATGTGGAGCTTAAAGAGTATGACTTGACACTGGGAGGGACAGAGAGGGGTCAAAAGAGATGATGGGGGAACAGGTTAAGATGGATGGGGGCGCAGAGAGTGACAAAAAGGGAGACGATGACAGAGGAGGGTACCGTGGCATGCCCTCTGAGGTGGGGTGATTGCGTGACTGAGAGCGAAGTGCATTGCTGTGTGTGTAATACTCTCAAGACGGATATTAAGACGTGCTGCCCGACCCACGCAGTTACAGCCCCTCTCTCCCTTTTTTCTCCCTTGCTCTCCTCCATCCTGCTCCCTCCATCTCCACTAATGATCCTCGCGTACTGCCACACTGCAGGGCTGAGTGATGCCCACTGACAGCCGCGCTCAGGCAGAAACACTACAGCCCCCCTTCCAGGAGTGCCAGGACACACACACACACACACACAAAGAACATATAGAGGTGTAACACTGCCTCACATAGGTGTCTTAGTCCATGCAATGCTGCTGTCAGATGTGTATTTACATTTATGGGACCCTGACAGTTTATGCACAACAACTGAACCTCCCCAAAATTGGGGCTCCCCAGCCCATGCACCCTTTTTGTAAATATTTCCCCCCATCCACCTCAAAACTGTTTCATGTCTGTGATAGATAACGGGGCCATCAAAATAATCATTTTTTGGGAAATGCTTCTGGGTTAATGATGCTACCAACAACTCTTTTGCCCTGTGAATCTGATGGAGAATGTGTTTTTAAAAGGAGACATTATGAAAATGTGTGGGCAATAATGATGCACAAAGGATAACAGGCTTGAAATTGCCCACCATATGTACTTTGTAAAGTGCATATGATTTGTGGACACCTTATTTTAAACTGGAGATAGGCTAATCAGAGTTTTGTGACTGATTTCCGATTCTTTTTCAGCTTTGAACTGCCAATACCAAATTTTGCTGATTTGAATGTCTCTAAAAGGAGTATAATTCATTTCATTCCACTTAATTTTTTTTATCTTTCCTGCCTGAGCGGACATTGTTTATATTAAAATAAAGGGTGGCATCACAGGATTTTATTTTTATATTTATCAAAGAAAATGTAATTATTATTATGGAGTTCACATTTAAAACTGTCTTTAGCACCTTATATTAGCAATTAGTTAGCGCTGCTAGAAGTACTCAAACACAGTCTCTGTGTATTTTCAGTAGAGAATATGGATCCTTATCTTAGCTCCAAGATTTCCCAATGGCTTCCAGAACTAGCATGATTCAGCACAGACTAAGACTGAAAGATCAAAAACATAAAACAGTGCAACTTAGCCGTAAAACACCAAGCCTTCCTGGTATCTCGTGATCTCTCACTCTCTCCTTCAGAAGCAGCCTGAAACAATGGAGTGTTTGATTTGATTTTCCAGTTGAGATGACATGTGCTAAACTGAACTGAGTTGAATTGAAATACAACAAGCATGTCCTTTGTTACTAGAATTTCAAATGGGAAAGTTGGAACTGGCCAAGAAGCTCTGATGTTAAATCCAATATGCCTGCTGCACATTTAAGATGTAGACTCGTTGCTTTGCTATATGAACTCATAAAATCAAGAGAAAAAAAATGTTATTGGCTTAAATTGCTAACAGAAATCCCACTGATTGCTGACCTGTAACCAGAATACTCTCAACTTGGGAGTGATGTCCCAGCTGTGAGTTCCAATTTCCGACACAAATTGAATGCAACATTATAGCCCTAATGCTTCTGTGGAGAATACAGTTTCTTTTAAAATATCTTCTTTTGCGCTTCATCTGACTTCACTTTAAACACCTTACTGATTGTGAAAATAGCCCACTTTAGAAAAATAGGATTTTACCTATTTTACCTATATATTATTTAGACTGTCCTGTTTCTGGTAGTCTTTGATAGGTGGTTTTGGTAAACTTAAACTTAAGTCATCAACGTAGATAGATGGAGAGTATTGCTCGAACCATTCTGTTGTCAGCAAATACTATGTATCTTTTTTGGAAATTAAATATACTGCATAAGCAATGCAATTGGACCCACGCAGACATGAGCAGGTTAACCTTTATCAAGGTATACAGATGTTTCCAAAATATGCTGTTTCAAAACCACAACAAATTGTCATATCCTCCCTATGGTTCAAAGTACTTTTTAAAGGAGGGGTCGTTTGTGCAATGTGGACCAACCAAACTCGAGTTATTGCTCTGGGTAAAGCTGCCTGTCAGTGAATGTGCAGCAGTTGTTGCAAAAGAGAGCAGTTTCTCAATGTTTTACTAAAATAGGAAAATAAATGTAAGTAATTCTAAAAACGAATATGTTAAAACAAATAATTTTGGATATGTAAAAGAAAGTGTATTTGCAAGTAAAAACATAATTTATTGTAAGTGTCATACTGTGCTATACTGTGCCAATGGGCAAAACGCCAATGTACAGTATGTCTTTGCTAAAAGCTTTGTAACTTTGCTTTAGTTTACCTCAGCTGCATGAATCTTTGCACAGGTAATGTCCACAAGTGGATTTAGGGTTTTCAAAAGTTTGTAGCCTTATTCATGATATTTCTTAAAGGTTTATATACTGTACAATTTAGAAAAAATCCGACAATGGAAAAAAATCTTCTTATTTTCTGTGTTCCATCCTCATTATCTCTGGAACAATAGTAGCTACTGTGATATTTACACTTCTGATGGAATCTCACAAGTGTTAGCTTTAATTTGATACCAAGATTATTTAAATAGAGTTTCTAATTGCTGAGAATAACTCAATTAGATTTGGGCATGTTATTTCGAGCACAAACCTTATGAAAACCCCTTGGGGTTTAAGAGAGATTCTAGTGCCATAGTGACTAGTTTTCTTCAAGTAACTCCACACTCCTCTACCCAACATGTTGCTTTGCACTGCTGGTCAGCTGGCTTATAGATGCTTAATACTCTGTTCCCTTGCTTCCAAGAAAGGTTAAGGCAGCTATTTAGCAGTATTTCTAGTCAAAAAAAGTAGTGTTTAAAGAAGAGCCACCCATAACTGATTTCTAAAAGCATTTTGCAAGCCTCGAGCAATTTATTTAGCAGTTGATTGCAGGTTTGATACCTGTACAGTTAGCCTGACTTATTATTCAGCTAATATCAGCTTGTTTTACTTGTGTTGCTCTAGAAAGGGCAGAACAGCAAAAAATTATAATATTCCACACAATCAGCAATTGAATAATTCAACTAAATATTGGGGTTGTTTTATTTATATTGTTGCTTAAGTATGTATGTATATACATGGGGCACCACATGGCTCAGTGGTAGAGCAGACGCTCCATATGCAGAGGCTACAGTCCTCAGCGCAGTTGTCCTGTGTTCGGGTCCCGGCCCAAGGCCATTTGCTGAATGTCGTCCTCTTCTCTCTCTGCCCTTCACCCATGTCACTGAAAAATGTAAGATGCTTGACTCCTGATGTCGAATGCTTGATTTGACCTCACAGACTGGATTCTAGTCTGTGTCCTTTTCATCATCAATTCCTAATTTCAGCAACACAGAAATTTCCTATAACTTAACTATAAAGTGATGAAGGGTATTTTAATAAGTCTACATTCTTGCAAGCATAACAATTATCTGTGTGTCAATAACTCATCCATTTGAGACAACATCATAAGAAGGCTTTTCACGGGGCACGGCATGTGGGGTAGCGACATAGGGTGTTACCTATATACGGAGGCCTCAGACCTTGACACAGCCTTCCTGGGTTCGAGTCCCGACTTTGGAGACCTATGCTGCATGACTTCCCCCGTCTCCACCCCACTTTCTGTCTGCCTACATTTGGGAAATGACAAAAATTAAGGCCACTGGTGCAGCAAAAAAAGGCTTTGATGGCTCGATGTGGAGAATATGAATGGATTGATCTCACAGTTCACTTTCCCCTGAATCAATATTAGAAATAAAAGAAGAAATTTCCATTCTGCATTATATAACATGATGCTAAAGTCACATCATGGTTTCAACCTCAGCTTTGTACTGAATGAGCAATACATGTCTAAGATTATATTGTAAAATCAATCCATAATCTATCAAAACTCTACATGTTAGTTTAAACTGAGAAAGTCTCTTTTCCATAAGCAGAAGACGACGAGTACGAGTCTCTTTTCCATAGAGGTACACATCGGTAAATTAGAATATCATCAAAAAGATTTAATCCAAGTGTAATATTTAATGATTATGGGTTACAGCTAATGAAAACTAAAAATTCAATGTTCCTAAAAATTTTGAAATTGGGTAAGACCAATACAAAGGATAATTTAAAACACTGCAGATATGTTAAAGAAGTCCAGGTTCCTTTTATATCGGCCTTCAGCATTTTCTCTACATTGTTGTCTCTGGCAGTCCCATCTTCCTCTTGACAATATGAGGTTTGGGTCAGGTCAGTTTGCTGGCCAATCAAACA
This sequence comes from Crenichthys baileyi, assembly GCA_036173005.1. Classification (NCBI taxonomy): domain Eukaryota; kingdom Metazoa; phylum Chordata; class Actinopteri; order Cyprinodontiformes; family Goodeidae; genus Crenichthys; species Crenichthys baileyi. The sequence goes on from JAHHUM010000035.1 coordinate 554,330, forward strand.
CAGTGACAGGGGATGCACTTCTTGCATCCCTCATCCTTCTACCATACTTTTTCCTTCCTCTCAACTTCCCATTAATATGTTTAAACACAGCATTGTATGAACAGCCATCAATTTTAGCAATTACCTTTTATGGCTTACCTTCCTTGTGGAGGGTGTCTTCTGGACAATGTTCAAGTCAGCAGTCTTCCCCGTCTAGCCGTGTTATAGATAAAGACAGTCTCAGGAAGACAAGCAAGGTCCCTTGGTCTTGAAGCAGATGTAGAGAGGAGGTTGCAGCAGTGATGTTGACAGTTTTGACAGTGATCAAGAAGATCCTCTCAAACATGTTTACTCAGCAGAGGAAGGAGCACTGATAACTTCAGAAAACCTCATTAGATTTTTTTACAACACTTTTCCCTTCCACTCAACTTTTCTTTTATAGTTGCGTACCCTTTTTGTAGAGCATGTCAGTACTGTGTGACAATTGTCAAGTTAGTATTTCTCTCCTCTTGTGCGGGACAAAACATTGGCATAGTATAGCATTTTTATATTCAAAATTATTTTTATTGGTCTTATGTAATATTGTAATTGTCTATGAAACTAAATTTAGATTTTTCATTAGTTTTAGCCATAATCATCAAAATTAACAGAATTAAACACTTGAAATGTATCACTCTGTGTGCAATGACTCATTATATGTTTAACTTTCTGAATTTGAATTACTGAGATAAAGTGACTTTTTGATGATATTCCTGATTATTAAGTCACACCTCAACTTGCCTGTATAAGGCCCTTTGCATCTCCAATCTGAATCCAATGCCTGGACCCACACTAACACAGAATTGTTTAGAATTAGGTCATAGCATTTCGCGCCTCTAATTAGATGCGGTGAAACCATCTATGTTGACGCATGGCTGTTTGTCTGTATACGCGTCCACACGCCAGGCGCTTCTAATCCGTCAGTGGCCTCTATGGTAATGAAGAGTCATGGGAAGACACGTTAACCTGCATTTCTGTTTTTGTTCAGAAAGAGACGTTTCTGGCATTGCGGCTTGAAATATGATGAAGGGATGACAATGGAAATGATGCTTATAAATTATCATCAGGGTGAGGGAAAGGTCAGGTTCAGCTATCAATGTTGCATGTGAAGCATTAACATTCGATGTGAAACAAGCTCCAATGGAGAGGACCCTTTGGACTCCAGTACATGCTCTGTTTTGCAAGATTATTTGTGAGATGTAACTCCCATTTCCCTGCAGAAGTGAACAGTGCCTGAGATGAAACAATTCTTTACCTTCCTCTTGTAAGTTTAGTCTTTCCTCTTCCTGCGGTGTATCTACATAGGTGGTGAGGAAAAACATAGCTGCTCCTGCAGTTTTAATGGCTCTTTGTTTTTCTTCTTTATTTGTAATTTCACGTGTTTGTATGCATGCCCTAACATGACTAATAAACTGGGATGTTTGTTAAAAATGAATTGAGAACTTTGAAGTTTTATCCCTAGAAAGGAATTTTACATCAGCTCTGCGGGGTGTTTGTGCTGAAGGAAACGGGGTAAATGATCGGCATACACTTGGAGGAGGGAGGACAAGGCTGGGAAGACTGCAGAAAATTGTGTGCAAGTGTGTGTAGGCATACAAGAGTGTGTGTAGAGGAGGAAGTAAAAGGAAGAAAGAGTAACGCAGGGCTAGCCTTAATTAAGTTTTTGGGAACCTCTTAAAAGGTCATGGCATGCCTGTGCAGCCCTTCACCATCTCTACCGGCAGCCTTGCCGAAATTTCACTTTCTCTACTCCCCTGCTTTTCTTGTCTCCCTCCCTCAACACCCCGTTGCGATCTATCCAGTCATCAGCCCCCCATCTGTGCACATTAGCCATTCAGGAACACACTCATTAGGGTGGGAGTTTGGAGCGATTGTGTTCTCCAGTCTGCGGCTGGAGCGTGGTGATTAATATTTCAGCGACTCCTGCCGCGGAGCTGAGAGCAAGTTTGGCCCTCTTAGGCTGGAATGGGAGAGTCAACCCTACACACACAAAGACCCACCAAACCCTCCCCCTCCTCCTCTTCTGCCTTTCTCAGACAGTCTGACAACTTACAGTACGCTGCCCCTCTGTTTCCCTTTATTGCCCACACACTCATGGTCTGAATACACATTTTGCTTGCGCACACACAAATGACCCTAACTCAAACTGACTTAATTGGGCTCTTTTTGTTTTAGGAAAAGGAGACAACAGGAGGAGTGGCAAATTTTGTCTCCTCTTGCCCCCCTCCCTGCCCATTTCTTTCTTAGTCGGAGAGGAATGTCCTCTTTCAACCATCTTTGATTTTGTTTCCTCACGAGCTTGAGCTCAATCGGCCCAGCTCTGTTCAAGGAGATGTGTGTGTGCGTGTGTGGGGGTGGGTCGGTGTTAGTCGGTGTTGGGACTGTAATGGGTGGAGGGTTGGTGGCATTCTTTAGCATGCATGCTCAAGCTGAGTTCATTCGGACTGAATCAATACCCTCCCTCGTCTGTACAGTACTCTTGCACTTAAAATATGAGAATTTGAGGCAGCTGGGGGCATCACAGGTTATCAGACTGTCAATATTTGAAGCGCAGTCTCTGCATATAGAAGTCATTTTGACGCTGCTTGAGAGCTCCGTCTTTCTCTTGGAATTCATAGACATCTTTTTTCTGCAGACTCTGTCCACACTTAACTTGGAATAATTTGGAGTCATATCTTTTTTTCCACTATTTGGGTTCCACCTTGAGTACCTCGTGTTGATCTTTGTAATAAAAGAATGAATGCACTCACATTTTACAGTTTTTTTTTCCAACTCTTCTATACCATCCATTTGTGTGAATCACTTTAACACCTCTCTCAAAGGCACACAAACAGTTGGCAGCTGTTGAATCAAATGGCTATATATATATATATAAAATATATATATATATATATATATATATATATATATATATATATATATATATATAAATACAAATGTGTGTGTGTGTGTGTGTGTTCAACCTGCTGCAGTCTTTTTTTTTCACTGTATGTAAATGGTGGAAATAATTTTATTTAGGAAAATGTATTAGCCCAAAAAATAATGTGCATGCCCTCTTATACAGTTTTAGAAGCCATGCGCAGAAAAATGGAGCTTGGAGTTACAAATGTGGCCAGGCAAAACTGGGTGTCAGGAGTTGAGTTTAGTCAGGGAATCTAATTAGGTTGACTCAGGAGTGTTGGAACAGGAAAACGTCATCATGCAAGAGGGGATTTTTGAAACACTGCTGCATTGTGAAATATTAATGTTCATGTAGTTTGAGTGCAAAGAGTGCAAATATCTGTTCTGTTGTTGTAGAGGATAGAGCTTGTCACTGAAGGTAATGCTGCTTCAGAGGGAACACATTTACACAGACAACTGTCCTAATATCGCTTTTAACTAACAAAGCCTCAGAAATTTAGATCCCTACAACTCTCTCCAAGCAGGCCCCCCTGTTCAATTTCCTTCTTTTGTCATTCACCCACCTCTGCCCTCTCAACCTCTCCCATGTGCAGATAAACTAAGCTTTTCATTCTAAACATGCCGCCCCTTTTTTCATTCTTCTCCTCTATATAGGTGTATGAATAGGTGGGGTCCATGATCTGTGCGTGGGTAAGTGGAAGTCTGTGAGCTGAAGTGCAGCATGTGAGTAGGCATTCACGGGGCGCATTGGTGGGTGCAGTGCACATTGATGGCTAATGAAGTTCCCCTGCACCTCATAGCCCTATTAAACGTCTGCCCCCTACCTCTACCCACTTCACCCCCCACCTTTGCCTTTTTTTCTTCCTAAGGGAGAGAGTTGGCAGGGAGAGAGCTGGCTGCTATAGCAACAACAAGGAATCCTCCCTCTCCCACAGGTCTCCTTAGCAACTGGTAGCTTGGCATTGCAGTAATGAGCGTGCCCAGTATGCCAGGCTTTGTGTCATGTTTTCTTCTATGTGTTTGAAAGAGGGGATAAATTTCTGCACAGGTGTGTAGGTGTGTCTGATTATCTGGCTGCTGGGTACACTTTTCTATGAGGGTTAAACTGTATTATGACAAACCTGGACATGATTTTCGCCCTCGAAATTGCCAATCCGATTTGATTGAAAAATGAGCAAACCAAGCCGCTGACTTTCCTTGACAGACTATTTGTCTTTTCTGAATGTTTATGCCCTCTGCAGATGTGCCCCTGTGATCCATATTTGTGTATTTTTCTTCCCCTTTTTAATTGTGGTCATTCCTCTCTATACTGTGAAATTGAAGCAATTAAAGGGACAATCTGATGAATTTTGCATGCCATGTGCATGGCTGCCTATGAGTTTCCTGCCTTGCTGAAATTAAATTAAACGCTGAGAATGATTTTTATTAAAGTGTGATCTGAGGTGTGCACTGACCTTTAGAATGTAGGAAATGAGATTCTTATTGTTATGAATGAGATTATGTGCAGCCTGAGTGTGAAAAAAAACCCTTGGTCTGCATCGATTCTGTTGTTGGCTGACAGTTTCTTTGTATATAGCAGGGGGAGATTTCAGCATAATCAAATCCACACTATGGCTGTTGCCTATTAAATGGCCTGATACAAAAATATTGACACACATGCTCACATAAATGCAGATTGACTTGGGCATGCTTGCACGCACACATATTTTGCAGATCTTGTAAAAAGAGCTGTAAAAGCCTCTCCAGAAACGTGTTGGTCTTTAACAAGAGGATGGTGAGCCCAGTGGAAAATGTTAGTTTGCTCCCCAGTCGAGGTGTGAAGTGCGAGCAGGCGGCCGGCCCCACAGGTGGCCCAGCCCAAACACCTGTTGTGTGAATCCTCTGTGGGAGGGTGTGAGGTCTGCCTATCTTGCAGGCCCTTGTGGGAAAAAAAACCACACCCATGTTGTACTGTGGCACGTGCTCGTTCATGTGCTCTCACCAACTTCAAGGCTCCCCCGTTCTGTGTGTGGGCGTCAGACGCAATGCCCAGATTGTGTCCTCTTTGTGCCCACCGGAAACTCTTGGCTGTCCCTGGCATCGGTAGAGCGGATTTTCCGATCCCCTATCAGGGTCTCAGATGCTACTCTAATCTGTCAGCGTCTATTTTTATCCACAAAGCTGCGGCAGCCCTTCTCTATCCTATACCCTGCCGCCCCAGTGCCAACCCTTCCCTTGGCGCCAGGGTGGGCACAGATGATGGGTTGCCAACCATTGGCTTCAATTAGTGCACAGTCAGGCAGGAATCCCCCACCAACTCCATTACACCCCTCTCCACAGCCACTTCCTGATCTGAGGCTACCAGACACGTTACCACACACTTGCTTTCCATTTTAAGCCTTTTTATAAATGGCACTCCTGCAGTGTTGTGGAATAATGGGGTCGAATTCAGAGCACCTTTCACTGTGCTTAGACTCACTCTACTGTGCAAACTGTAAGTACAGCTGAGGCCAAAGGAATGAACATTCAAGTTGTATGTGTTTAGTTTTGGTGTAGGTGTAGAATGCCTACTGATGATAATTTGATTTAAAGCAAAATTTGTATCTAAAATTAGATATGCACCGATCAGAGATTTGCTCTGATCTTATGATACCGATTTTAGCTGATTACGATTTCTCTTTAATCTATGAATAACATTAACATACTTTATTTTACGCTGTTTAAGATAAGTTGAAAATTGAACTGTCTTGAAAATAAAAGTGTTGATACTAAAATAAAACAATATGGATTTCATAAATACCCAAAAGTTACACCGCTGTCTCTCTCTGCATCACTAGAAAGTCTACAAATACAGAAGAATGTTTTACAATATGTAACAAAAGTATTTATACAGATTATACAAAAGGAGCATATTTCGAGCATATTTTCTCTACTCCCATACTAGACAGATTATAGCTAACTCGTTTTTTTTTTCTTTTCAAAATCTTCCAAAAGTGGTTTCTGACTCAATATTTGAGAGGAACTTGCTGTTTTAGTATGTTCATTGGGTTACAGTAATTGTACCATGAGCAGGCTTCATTAATCATAATCATATTTTTTTTTTTATAGTATTACCAGAAACTGTCTCACTGTGTGAGAGAGATCAGTCACTGTTACACAAGTCGGCTTTTTAATAGAGAAAAATTATTGTATTATTATAATTGACGTTTAGTCTTTCTCTACCAAGTTTTTTTTTTGTAGCGTTTAGAGTGATTAGGATGTTTAGCAATGTTAGTGTGGTTGGCATAACTATCAACAGACCCTGTGTGTACTTCTTTTAGTTGGTAGACCTTTACTTTAAAGCAGTGGCTCTCAAACCTTTTCTGTTGAAGAATGAAAACTTCAACAAAATGGGTCAAAATTTTAACTTTTATGGAAGAAGATAAAAATTAAGACTGTTTTTATAATTTAGAAAAAAAATATATATATATCTAGTAACGCCAGGAGGATGAGCTCCTCTGCTATTGTGTGTGGGTTTTTGCACTGTGCAACTCTATATGAAACCTTGTATAATGCTAGTTGGGCATCTGTTGTTCACTGTTTCTGTTTTTTTTAACAATCTTCCTGTCCTTGGTATTCTTCGAGTTTTCTCTTGAAAAATTGGAGCGGCTGGCTGGTTTACGTGGGGTGTAATGTCTCTAAATGTCTTTTTAATTTGTTTGGTTTCCTACTGTCAGGCGCCAGAGTTTTCAGACATACTGTATGACACAGACAGGTCTCCCGTCATCTCCTACCACATTAGCAGTGAAACCCAGAACAAGATATGCCTCATCATATTTTCTTGTCTTGGGCTTTGTCCTCATTTGTATTTGTTCTGTTTGTACCTGACACATTGCCTGTTTTTATATTTGCCCTTCTAATATATTTCTGCATTTGACAGACAGAAGACCCTCTGTGAATCTGTTCACGTTTCTCCTGCTTTTGTCTGTTGTGTCTCCCTAAAATGAGTCAATACACCAACATTCACATTAGTTCCGTGCGCATGCTGTATTTTCTGGACTAAAAAAAGTCCCCTCACCGTCACGCTGTCATGCCCCCTGTAGAGGGCACGCCCCACAGTTTGAGAATGACTGCTTTAAAGTGATCATTTAGATTTTTTTTAAGTAAGGCTGTGTGAAAATATTATCAGTAGTTTTTTTTACTTGCCTGTAGTATGCAGATGTCATATCATCATGAGATTGTAAAAAGTACATAAATCTTCAGAGCTATGGTAGGCTGTGACTCATCATTCATTCAGCAATGGACTAAAGTACTAAATTTGTGCAACAGCATAAAATAGTATGTTTCTGTGCTTTTCTAGGTTTCGTAGTTGTTTGGAAATAATCCTGACAGACTCACAATTAGTAATAAAAGTTGTTGTTCAACTGACAAACATTTCTCTGGTAACAATGTTGTTTAATAACCAGTTATGTAGCACTGCATCAATCAGGTATGATTATTTTTATTTTGCATTGTTTTAAATGACTAAAATCAGCTGAAACAGGACAGAGGAGCTACTTAAATCCAACCTACCACCACTTTGAGAATTAATTAACTTTTCTTTAAACTTTATGGAGTATGACGTGTTCACAACAGGTAAGAAATATTACCGACAATAACTACACAAATTATGGCTTTATCTGGGAGACTTCCAGAAGACTGGTCCATGACATGTTCCATGACCGACAGTATTGTGTCCACTGTGTTCAATTGTGTGTGTGTTCACTGATTGGAAAAGGATCAAAGTTTTCAGTTCACAACATTTTATACTTTTAATCAAACTTAGTATTGTCCAATTCCATTCACCAGTCTGATTCTCAGTGCAGCTCCATCTAAAATTATACGATGGAACCCAATTGTTTTGTCCTTGCTTTTCTTGAGCATTTTTCGTCAACAAAAGAACTGTTGTAGTCATTTAACAGTATTACAACAGTAATGCACTGAGATTCATGCAGTTCCTAATCCCAGGTTTGTTTCTTTCCCAAGGAGGGATACCATGTGTCTTGCATGCCAATGCAGTCGTGACCACTGCTGTGGAGGCGATGATGGCATGTGGCAGAGAAGTAACTGTTTCTCACCTCCTAATAAAAGAGACTCCTTTTTAATCTTTTCAATTTGATTGCGTTCCAAAACAGGCCTGTCTACCCATCTGTCTCTCTTAAAGAAGCCTCCTAAAGGGATTTTAATCATCTGGCTCTGGGCTTCTCAGGCAAATAACTACATCTCTCTCTTTTTCTCTTTCACACATTCCCTCGCATACGCATACATGCAGTCAATTTCCAATTTTATTTCTTGTACTCACTGTCAAAGTTTTATTTGTCCTTTCTCTTTGATACATCGAGTCGTCAGAGTCTCATCGTGCCATATCCATGCTACAATCAAGGGCCTACAGTCACATTTTAACCCCCCTCCCTGACACATAAATTTCCCCCAACTCTGTCCCTTTTAATTCCACATGGTTCAAAATTCTTTATTTTTCTTCAAAGGGACAACTCAAGCTGTAACATCAATCACAGAAAGTGAATATTTAGCTGGCGCTAATTTCCACCAATAGCCTGGAGACAGGCTTAGCTGACAAAACTCATTCCTGTGCTGAACAAAACTGCTTGTGTTGAAATCTCCCCTCCCCCTGATCCCTCCTGCCTTCTGCACGGGTAAAAACAGCATCACAATAAACACAGTTAGTGCTTCTGTTACTCCCCGTTGATTTAGGCTTATCAAATGAATGTGCACCATGGAGGGATACCCTTTGACAATACATAATGGATCCATTCTGCATGAAATGGTTTGGTAATACCAGTCGAGTGTGGCAAACGGCTTTACCCGGTGCCACTACAAGAACAGCTGCTGTGTTCTTAGCTGGGCAAGCGCACCACACTGCTTCACCCTTGAGGTTGTTTGAATCGGGTGAGTGGTTTCTTTTTGCCCGTTCCCAGACTCCATTCACACTTCTTGGTTTTTCACTAGGTTCTGTTTGAATGAATGCACATTTGCCACAAGTTGAATCTTCTAAACCATTTGACCCGTTTCCTTGCCCCTCTGTGGGTGAGCGGGAAAACCCAGAGTGGATACTAACCGAGGCTTAATGAAGGGGGATGGGCATTTTTAGGGCACTCCTTTGTATAGTTTGGAGGGGGCCCCTTGTGGTACCTCCTGTTCCCACCCCTTTATGCACAGCACCCCCGCACTGCAGCTGAACCCATGCCAGTCAATCAAAGTGCTTCAGACGAATTAATGGGCACTATAACAAACTCTGCCCCATCCCCCCTCCCCTCCCCTGTCTACTTGTATCTTGTCCCAACTCAGACTTAAAGTGGCGAAAAAGCGGTGTGTTTTGGGCATCAAGCCAAATTGGTAAAGTGGGCACAGTCAGTTAACAGACAAGCTGGTGACGGTTAGGAATTGTTATGAGAACAGTGAGGTTTATTGAGCCCCCCTACTGCCTTCATAATGCCAGTGGATTGTGTAGTTCAATCAGACCTTGATGTGTGCTAAGCTCCAGCACTGATAGCCATTAAACTTCATTGATTGTCTTTGCTAAAGAGGCCTGTGCAGAGCCTGAATTAAACTGATTTTGAAAGCTTAAGAAGAGGAGGACAGTGAAGTAGTTGATTGGTGGTGCACATTTTTCAAGAACCAGACAATGAGTCCGAAAGAAGATAAATCGAAAATGTTTGCCTGACCCAAAATACCTGAAATCTGTTCATGTGCAACAAATTTCAAATTGAACTATAATATGATAGATCATATATACGAGATGCATGCATTTTTGTCCCCTCTGTTTTTACAGTTTCTTTTTTTTAAGACACAAAAGCCAACCAGCATTTCATTCTACCTGCCTGTTGTGGAAAGGTGTCACCATGTCAGATTTGTTTCTAAGAGCCTGAGCTTTTAATCTTAGGATAACAAATCCCATCCTCTTATTTGGTATCTATTATCTAAATATCTAAATCAGCTATCAGGATTTTAAAGCTTTAATGAGAGTTGAACCCAAACTGATTCTGCCACATCCTTGAAACCCTTATTCACTTTAATTGGCTTTGATTGGCCTGTAAACTATTACCCTTTACCCTTTGCGTTATAGCCAAATTAAGTTGGTTGTGATTGAAGACTGATAAGGGTGGATGATTGAAGGGAAAAAAAAAGAAAAGTAACAGAACTACTTATGACTCCATCTGTTCTTTCCAGTATTAGGGGACCAAGTAGTGCATCTTTCTGCATAAGCTTGCCACTGGTTCATTCATTATTTAGATCCCTCTCCAACAGGCCCATTGTATTAAAGGGGTATGATTTGAATAGGAAGTAGCTTCCTGGGCCCAAGCGTGTGATGTGTGTGTTCCTCTGTCATTGTATGTTTCTGTGAGCTTCATTCGTCTGCCTCGGCAAGCCAGGGGGCTGAAAAAGAATTTCCATTTTATGAATATTTAATACATAATAAAGTTTTCAATTTTATTCTGTTCAAGCTGTAGGGGTAAAGAAAATGTGACAAAGCCAACCCTCAAGGACAGAGTACGGAATAAAGGTGGTTGATTTGGTGGAAGCATCAAAAATATGGTTAACACTGGCTCTCTGCTTTGTCCTCTACTATAATACACGCAAACATTAGTACCACCACACTTCTACATCCTATAAGGAGTTTATACTGTCCTTATTTTTACACTTTATGAACTCTTCTAATGCTGATTTACTATAGGATCATAGTACAACCGGCCTGTCCGTTGCCACTAAGTTGACCTAGCATAGCTCCATGTGAGACACCCAGCTGGGAGTGCCTCTGAATCAACTTGGGATTAGCCCAGGATTGTCTGGGATTACTCAGGGATGGAGGGGGATTAGCAGTGACTGCCTGTTTCGGGGGCGTCAGGGCCGCATGCTGGCTAAATTGCCCCTGACTCAGAGAGCACAAGGTGAACGGAACCACACCCACGGTGGATCCACCTGCAATCTGAGATATTCTTAGATTCCTAAACATGTCCTCACAAAAAAACAGGATGTTTTAAGAAATGAGTTAGAATTTATATATCGGAAACCCAGCAGCTAGTTATGATCTTGGTGTTGATGCCACTGCTGGCCACCATTTGAAATCTCTCAAATCTCTCTAGCAGGTGGATTCATCAGATAAAGAGGGTTTGGGATGACAAATCCCTTCAAGTTCAGTGGGGCTGCTCTTCTTTTACAGAGGGGTAAATCGAGATTTGAATTGGACAGGTCACACAGAGTGGCAACGCGAAGTGGTTCAGTTCTCTGAAAGATGTCCCATTTATAACCGGCTTACATATGTTTTATTTAGGCGTGCAAAGGGCTTGGTGGGGGGATGATTTGGAGTGGTATGATAGGTGGATGATCCAGAGATCGAGACAGGGAGCTGGCGCAGCACGTAGCGAAGCCGTCAGATGCAGGGAGCGGGCATCCCCTGCGGACCTGCACTGCCAAGATGAAAGGCTGCTTAGTGTTGGAGCAGCAGCATCAAACAGCCGCCTCCTCTTGCATCCTTTCCCCATCCTCCACACGCTCTCCCTTCACTCCTCTCTCTCCAACTCTCTTGACTCTCACCACAATATGATATAGTTATGCCACTTCACGTTTACCAGGTTGCCATGGTTACCCAGTGCCGGAGGTGTCACAGCAAGATAACCCAAGGAGGCATTCACAGATCACCTGAATTCAGCTTCCCTCCCTTTATGTGTTTTTCCTCACAGCAATTTGATATATTTGTTTCCCTGCCGAGCCGTTCCATGTGAATACAAATAATCTGCAGTATAATAGAGATAGTAGAAGAGTTAGAATCTCTAAATCGGAAATAATCCATCGTACAAGTATATTCTCAAACAAAATATGCTTTTGGTTTGATATTTTCCTGCTTAATAGTCTGAACAACTGATACCAAACAAGAAGCAGAACTGTAACAACAGCAGCCTTTGAGATGTAAATGATAATGATAAAAATACACTTGATTTTATGAATTACTGAGCCTGAGACTGTACTTGCAGGCGTAGAGGATAATGGGAAAGTAATTGGTGGTGCACTTTCTAATTGAAAGGATGGAGATTGAACGCAGAGGTGGAAAATGACTTATGTTCAAAGAAGTGTGTAAAATAAGAAAAAGGAAAATCTAGACAAGTTGAAATATGTAGCACTCTGTAACAAAAGAGAAAGCAAGACTCTGAAAGGCTGCGATAAAGACGGAACAAGGGAGGGGAAGAGAGATAGGCATTGAAGGTTGATGTCAGAGGGTTGGATACATCCATTAGCCTTCCTTGCTCCTGGCTCAGTCTTGCAATACGCCCTTCCTCTCTTCCCAATTCAAGCTAGGAGAGCAAAAGAGACAGGTGCTGGCACAAAGCCAGACTGGCACCAACTTCAAACATAGAGTATGCTCAACCTCGGGAGCTTACATCAGCCCAGCTGAAGGAAGGAATAGAAAACAGATGGATTGATGGGAATGAATGTGCGAGGAGTGATATGCAGAAAGAGAATCTCTTAAGATTGAGTCTCAGGTCACCTCAGGTTAGATGAGGCTGACACGAGTCTTGCGTCATGCCAATTATGGCTGTCCTCTAAACTTAATGCTTTTGATATGGCTCATATGTTGATTGCAACATATTTCTTTCTATATGATTTATAAGTAAAATATGACCTAAAATATGACCTACACATATTTCAAACTGTTGTGTTCATGTAAGAACAATTTGTGTATAAATGGAGTTGATTTAAAATTTTTATTAGCATTTAATTTGAAATTTTACTAACTGCCTGTCTTCCATCTTTCTTTGCAGAACTCAATTCGTCACAACCTTTCCCTCCACACCCGATTTATCCGGGTGCAAAACGAAGGAACAGGGAAGAGTTCCTGGTGGATGCTGAACCCAGATGGAGGAAAAATGGGCAAAGCCCCAAGGCGACGGGCAGTCTCTATGGACAACAGCACTAAATACCTAAAAAGCAAAGGCAGGATCAGAGGGAAAAGAGTAGGTCGTCCTGGGATTGGAGCGGGATCTGCTGTTGTGGGCCTTCAAAGCTCAGAAGACCATGGCAGCCCATCACAGAAATCCCTCCCTGGACCGGGAGGTGCATCTGGAACGGATGGAGAGTTTGACGGTTGGACTGATCTCCATTCTAGAGCTAGTTCATCAGCTTCCACCTTAAGTGGGCGTCTCTCACCTATCCTTGCAGAAGGAGAACCAGAGGAACCAGAGGAAGGTGGACTGTCCTGTTCTGCCTCCCCTCACCTTTATCCATCACCGACCAGTGCCCGCTCTCCATCCATGGGGGCAGGAAATCACTGTCCTCCACTTGAGCAGCTGCCTCAACTGGCTAATTTAGCAGGTGCCATAAGCTTGGATGAGCAGATGATGGAGGATGGCTATCATCATCATCATCACTGTCCGCAGCAACACCCACAGCATCCTGCTGTTGCCAGGAATAAGCACCAAACTCCTGTGTATCACTACAATTCTGGAATGAAAGGGCAGATCTCCTATGGTTCAGGAGTTTACAATACAACAGGGATGGGGATACTCCGTCACCACTCACCAATGCAGACCATTCAGGAAAACAAGGCTACCAGTTTTTCTGGAACCATGCGGGCGTACTCCAGTACAAACGCGCTGCAGAGTCTACTGACAGGAGGTTCTGCTGTTCAACAGTACTGTTCCAAAGACATGATGCTGGGGCAGGAGAGGGAAGGCCATCCTCTGATGGGTCAAGCCAGTAATGGAGTAGGAACCAACCACCTCAGCCACCACCCTGTGCACCACAATGGAATTCATAACCCTAACAGAACTCACAACCATACTCCTGGTCATAATCACAACAGTGTAAGCAACCACAACCCACCTCACAGCCTTGCTCACAATGGTCACAGTCTCAGCCAGAGCCATACCCACACACCACCCCGAGCTGCAGCTCTTATCCCATGTGGAAACAGCAATCAGTTACAGACTTACAATCACAAAGCTCCTTACTTGTACAGCCCCCCATCCCATGCTCACCTTCCTGCTTCTACAACCCTCCCCCCAAACCCAGCCGGTATGCTTGGCATGCCTCAGGATTCCTGTCACGTGGCTTCCACCCCACACCCTCGTCACAATCATTACCCAGACTCACAACACCAGGGCTTGACTAATGGAGCCTACCATCATGGCCAGGGAATGGGTAATGGCAGTGTTGGTAGTAGCTACCATGGCTATCACCAACCTTACCCCCATGATAGATTACCAGCTGACTTAGACATTGATATGTTCCATGGTAGCTTGGACTGTGATGTGGAGTCCATCCTCCTTCATGACATTATGGACTCAGGGGAGGAAATTGATTTTAACTTTGACTGCTCCCTCGCCCAGGGGGTTGGGATTGGCATGGGAATGGGAATGGGTGTGACTATGGGCATGGGAATGGGAATGAGCGGTCTGGCCGGTCCACAGCAGGCCCACAGCAACCAGAGCTGGGTGCCGGGCTGAACTCAAGAACAAAATCACTAGGACTGCTACCCAACTCATGAAGCACTGTGCCCAACTATGACATTCCTGACTCTGAACAAAGCCTATAGGACCAAGCCCCTCATGTCTTCTTTGTTGTCTCGACAATTACTCTATCACCCCTGCTCTTTTATCCCCTTCTTACTGAGAGATCTAGTTCATGTTAGATAATTTTTTTTCCTGAATCAGCTGTACTGTGATGACAATCTCTCAGCTGTGCTTGCCCGGCATCGCTTCTCATTTACCATGAGAACTGAACTCTGAATGCACTTTATCACAAGTGGGTCACATCTCACGGTGCAATGCCTTCACAGAGCAGCTCAGGCAGAGCTCGACTTTTTTTCTAAGGTGGATGCAGCATTTGACAGGAACAAGCAAGGAACGACTCATAAAAGCGTCAGAATTAGGAGTTAAATTATCAGATAGGTTCTGGTGTGGCAGAGACTAATTTACAAATTTTTAGTCATGTGGATTGGATACTTGATTACACAGATTCGGTACTAGGTTTGAACATGTACTCCGCTAAAACGTAGTAATTTCTTACCAAATTTAAATGATCAGTTCTGACATAATTATTTATTTAATATGTGTATTGTAGTTGTGCTGCATTTCACTTTACTTGCTAAAATGTATTTCAAATAAATAAACACATTTGCATATTCAAAAATTCTGATTAATTGTTTTTCTACAACCATAGCTTTTCACATTTAGTCCTTGGAGGTTTGACTTTTCACTCAAATGTAACATGTTGTAAAGACCTCATTGCCATTGGTTACAAAAGACTGTCATCATGTCATTAAATGCATGGCATCATTAGTGGCTAGTAAGCAAATTGGCGAATTAAAAATGTCATACTACCTTGCTTCACCTGGGCTTCTTGTACCGGTCTGTCTCCCCCCCTGCCTCTGTCTGGTGGTGCAGACAAAGTGACCATTCCTCACACTAACCCATTAATGTGGCTTGATTGAAATTCAGCATCTTGCTTTTAATCTCCAAAGTGATGCAGAGGCAATGTGTCATTATTGAGAATTTAACGTGTTGTCCTTCCTTGCTCACCCCCCGGCTGTCTTTAGCATAATGCACCAGGAGCGTTGAGACAAAACAGTGATTAACTTTATGTCACTCTGCCTGCTGTCCTGCTCTGAGAAGGGCCAATGTCACTGTCCGCTTTCCCGCTCAAAGAGGGTAAATAATAGAGAGAACAAAGCCTGTTGTTGCAGTGGGATCAGTCAGTCTCAGTTTTTATGCGCTTTGGATCAATGTGTCTGAAAACAAGTAGTGTACTGACATCGTAAATCATTTCCATTTAGTGTAGTTTGTTCCTATGTTTTCAAAGCTAATAACCTGACGTTTAAGTTCTCAAACAGGTGCAAAGGGAATTATTTAAAGGGACAGGTGTGGATTTTTGAAGTGAGATTCTGTTAAAAGGTTGAATAACTGCTAATATCATACATGCAGTATGTAACTGTCTTAGTGTCTTTAGTATAAATCAAGATTAATTGGTCTAAGAGGCTATGGCTAATTTCTTACCCAAAGTGGAATTTTTCAGATTTAAAAAAACGTCTATCTCAAAAATGTCATAGTAGTTTATGTATTTTTTTTGTGTTTTATGAACTTTTAAGCTATTGTCACATTTGCATTGGGCAATTATTTACACAGTGGTTGATGGTATTGACAAAGGAAGTGATGATAAGAGGCAGTGCACCATTAGTCATCTTTCTGTGTAAAATGAGTGCAGAATGTAAAATGTAAAATATTTTTGGTCTGATCTTAGCTACCTACTAGGCAGTGTAAAAATCAATAAAATAGTGCTCACTTAACCGCTGTAATATTTTAGCTTATTACACTTTACTTTTATCCTCAACATTTACAAGAAATCTTTTACATGCTCTGTTATCAGGATATGTTTCACATAGGAAGATCATTTGTGGTGCACTGCCCCCTACCTCTGTGTAAATAACCACACAATGACAATGTAAAAATGGCAGGGTGCATCCAGAAAGCTTTCAAAGGGTGGCCGGTTGGCGATGTGGATGGAAGGGGAAATAATAATAAATAAGGCTAGACGTTTAAAGGTAGTGTACTAATTTTATTTAGTTTTACTTAACCTTTATTTAAGTCCCATTGATATTGAGATCTCTTTTACAAGGGTGGCCCGTCAAGAGGCAAACAACAGCTGTCATGCTAATTGCAGGTACCAAAGACAAATTCTAAACAAAAAAATAATAATTTTTTGGTCAATAATTTGGTTTGTCAGACTATATAGCAATAATGGCAGAGAAAATAAATAAGTAAAGTAATACATAATAAACATTGCGACTCACTGAAGCCTGTTCTCACCACTCTTAAATTCATAATCTTAAAAAAGTATTATGCATATCAGATCTTTCTGGCTATGCGAGGCCAGTAAGGGGTCCAGCCAATAATGTTTCATAAAGGTAGTGTTCTCAGACTAGATGGTAGTCTCAGCTTCCAGGATCAACTGATCTGGATTTTTACTGACTGAAGACACAGACAAAGTTAATGTTGTAAAGGTGAGACATTGACTTCTTACTAAAGTCTAACAGAATCACACTTCTTGAACTACATCTTTACAAAACAAGCGGCCAGTCTGAGGGGTCAAAATATAAGATGGGGTTGAAATGCCACACAGTGATCCACATCTAGTTTTTGTGTGTTTATTCTGCTGTCTTGTAGTTGTTGTTGTATTGTTTGAAATCTAAGGGGCCGACGATGGCAGGACTTTAAATGTCATTGCGTAAGAATTGAATCCATTGGTGAAATGATGTTGGTATAGTGCAGTATGAGCTTCCTAAGTTCCAATGCCATCCACCCCTCCCATATGTGCTCTGCTTAGTCGTTTTGTTGGTGAGAAGGTATGTCTGCAGCTTATTTTACCACTGGCCTTGGGAGACCTAAAAAGAATAGGAAACCCCTACTCTCTAGATCCCTCAAGAAGACTCTCCACTCTCCGCTCCATACACTCATACAAAGAAAAAACAGATTGTAGGGATTGGAGGGTGGAGTGGGTTTATTTTTACAGCCAAAGGTCAAGCATGGTACAGACTATCAGACCCATTTTTGAGGTAAATTACATTTATTTCAGGCATTTTTGTTGCGCTGGTTCCAGTTAATCTTTGTGGAAAATGTGTAGAATTTTATAAGTACTCAGACCTCAAGAAACAGTTTTGTTCTACTCTATGCTACAGACGTTTAGCAATCCCCTGCTATTGGAAAGAGAGCTATATATGATGTCTAATTTTCTTATATTTATTTATGAAAGAGAACTGTCTTTGTCATTCCCAATTGTGATAGTTGTAAGAGTCCAATGTTGTCCTTTTTCTTTGTTTTCCATTTTCAAGCTGACCTTCTTTTGTTAGTTTTACTGACTTTTATTTTGTAAAAAATCTATATATATATAAAATGTACAATAGTTTTTAAGAATCTCAAAAGATTATGAGTTTGCTGTCTATTTCTTTTTTAAGAGAATGTATCTCATCATCTGGTGACTGTTAAATAAATGAAATTTAAAGAAAAAATTTGTCATTTTAATTATTTCTTGTTATTCTGAGTCTTAAGTGTTCTTTTGGAACTCAGTTGTGCTTGTTATCACCCATCTGTGTTTGTTGCAGGCTTAATAAAGTAGAATATCCCTGAAAAATTATTTATATCAGGTATACTCGTCTTCTGGAAAGAAGACTATGAACCACTAAGTAACAGTTCAGTCCTTCTTTCTCCTTTGGCCAGGTAAGACACTTCTGATGTGGCCTCTGGAAATGGTTAAGTTTCATTACTGAAATTAACTTTTTAACGCTACTCTAATTTATTGAACTTCATCTGTACTGCTGACGTGCTAATGTACAATTGCTGGCAGAATAGATGCATTTGTCGCTTCATTTGTTTCTTTGTTTTGTCTTGTTTTTAATTCTTAAAGCATAAAACATCTCACAAATATGATGACTCTTGTTTCTAGTCATATTTTAGGGTCACTACTTCATTGTGTGGGTGGCTGTTGGAATATAAAAATGACAAAATAGAAAGGATAAGAGTACTGTTGCATGCTTTGTGGGAAGCATCTCTTAAATGAAAAATAAATGGAAATCATTGGGCAAGGATGTATGACTATGACAGACATACTGAAAGAGAAATACAGAACAGAACCAGATTTGTCTGGATTGGAGGAGTGTGAGTATCATAAGATTTTTTATTGCCCACAAATCAGTATAGGTTGGCCACAGCTGTCCGGGTCCCATTGGAGGTATTTTCACAGGAAGAGTCTGGAGTGCAACACCGCCATACTGCCAGGCCCCAGGGGAGCCTTCACCTCCATGCACACACATAAACATGCCAAGAAGTGGACGCCACACCAAATGTTTGCGCACATGCATTTGAAAATATCACAAATTCACACATTTGCACAAAGAAGTGCACAGCTCCGTTATAAGACCCAACACACTCACTTAAACAGATATTTCTCACTTATATGTACACTTTTAATTGACTCCATTTGGCAAATCTTCTCTGTAGGGAAAAAGTGAGAAGTAGAGAGAAAGAGAACAACAAATGTGCCGGGAAAAGGCGCCAGGCAGCATTTATTTAAAGTTAAAGGTGCCTGACAAAAAAAAGAAAACAATTAAATCATAGGTTTTTGTGGTTCCAGGAGGTGTGATGTCTTCAAACACAGTTCAGTGACTTTATGAGATGCTTTCTTATTTCACAATTAGACCAGACTTAGTGTGATTGAGTGTTACCCAAGACCCAGAGCCTGGCGTGAGACCAGAGTCTTGCTTCTCTCTGTCTGTCTCCTGAGAGACAGATTTTGGGGCAGACAAGAAGGCACTTCAGTCCAGGTGCGGTGCCTCAGGGACACTCTGCTCCTCTGTTCCTCATTATGAGAGAGGCAGAGAGAAGCCACATTACAGTGTCATTATTCATCCACTCAAGCATCTGGAAACAGGTCCTTCCTCAGTTGGTGTAGTCCTGCTGTTGCAGAGACTGCCCTTGGAGCTAAGGGCTGGCTGGGGACATTGCTAACTGCAAACAGACAGAGGCACCCAGGCAAGACTCCGGGGTGTGCATGTCCTTGAGTGCTTATGAGGAATCAGCACTTCTCACCTTCCGGGTGAGCTGCCACGCCAAGAGCTGGCATTTTACAAAAATATATGTTTCATTCTACAACACAAACATCAAAATAACAAGTTTTTGATTTTATAAAACACAAATTCAGAAATATTTAAGCATTTTTCAATACGGCCTGTTCATAAATGACATTCTTGAAGTTCTAAACTGCAGTGATATGCACAGGTTACCAGGTTAATCTGTCAATCTGTAGAAATGATTATTTTACAGAAGATGTACAGTTTTCCAGAGGATTCCAAAAACTTTACTTCAAATGGAATGCAAAACAGACAAACTTGGATTGGAGAGGGTTGTGCCCAGCTGAACTGTTAAAACTGTGCCAATGTGTTTGAACAACAGTTGTTTCCCAAACAAGAACAACAAAGAAAATGTTTCAGCACAATTTTAATAAGTGACAATATAGCCCACAACTGACTGACACTGGAGGTTTATGGGTTTGGTATAGTTAAAATCCCTTATCTAGTCTGAATATTTAATTACAAATAAAGCATAAAAAATAATAAGACATAATCACCAGTCTCAGAGTTAGAAGCCAAATTGCAACGATGATGATTAACATTTGTAAAGTGCTTCCAAAGCAGAGCATTTCTTATCATCCAGTTAGTAGACTCCTCAGAGAACTCCTCATACCCTGCCTTTGACTAGTCTAGGTGTGGCGTGCATTTGTATTAACCCCCCCTAAGTCAAAACTTTGTATAACCACATTTGTGAGTCTGCTAGAGTATAGAAATCGGCGTTGCACTTTAGCCCACTCCTCTTTGCAAAATTGCTTAAGCTCAGTCAGATTGAAGAGAGAGTTTGTGAATGTTAGTTTTAAAGTCTTGCCACATATTCTCAGTTGGATTTAGGTCTTGACTTTTACTGGGACATTTTAACACATGGCTACAGTGTGTTCAGAACCATTTCATTGCAGCTCTGGCTGTATGTTTAGAGTTGTTGTCCTGCTGGAGGGTACATCTCTGCCACAGTGTTCTGCAGCCTTTGTCAGGGTTTTTGTTTCAGGAATGCCCTGTATTCAGTTACATCTATCTGTGAAAGAAAAGTATTCCCGCAGCATAATGCTGCCACCACCATGTTTCACTGTGGGAAAGGTGTCTTCAATGTTTGTCATGTTGTCTTCTGGATCATGCTTACCTTAACTCCTCAACAGCTTCTTCCCTGTCCAGTGTGTTTGTTAGACTTCACAATGCTGTTTGTTCACTAATGTTCACTTTACTTTATATTTCAGTTTGGTGTAAAGTACTGGATTTGCACATGGATTTGCAGCCCAAACTCTGACTTTGGTAAATATTACACTGACGTCTCAACAGAACAGTTCAGTAAATTTGCAAACATGTTTCATTTCCAGAATGAAGAACTTATATGTAGAACAGTTTGGAAATCACAGACATAAATCTTACGTCCAAGCAATGAGCTACGGCCTCAATTCAGTAATACTCTGAGCTGGATGAACGCTATCCAGTTAATGGTTCCATTTGTTTTGACCATCCATTTACACCAGTTTGTGATGGTCTTCTAGGTGTTGGGTCCAGCCATGGATTACAACAGTTAAAGGCCAGTTTGATCTTTTCTGGAATTTTCAAAATAAATCACAATAACCTACCCCTATCTCAGCCCAGGAACAGAAGGCGTAACAGCGGACTTCCCGTCACTGACTGAGTAAAAAACCCGCGTTCCAACAAACAGATCTCTTTCCATGCTGATTCCAGATGGGAACCGGACAGGAGAGGCACCAAATGCGCGTATGTCTCCTTGCTGGCAAACAGACACGACTCTTCAACTTGGATCCAGAGTGACTACGATCACATGCAACAAAGTTAAGTAATGATTTGCTGTTGGAGTAAGTTGGAGTAAGAGACAAGCTTGACTTGACTTTTCTTCTGAGGCCTCCAGAAGCAGTTCTAATCAAAGCGCATTTCCCCACGGCCTGGAAAAGAAGGTCAGGACCGCATCTCACGCCTTCCTGCGTGCACGTCCAGGTAGCGAGAGCTAGCCTGCCGCATTGCGGCCACTCAAGGAGCCGAACGTGCCTTTCTCATACGGTTCGGCCGGGCCGGCTAAAAGCCCTTCCCCACAGCTACGGAAGTTAGCTGCAAGCTAAGCCTTTGTTTACTCACATGTGGATGTTTTCCTGAACGCCCAGGACAACTTCTCTTCAGCATGGTTCACGTAAGCGGTAGTGTGTGGGCAGAGAAGATTAGCTTAGCGTTAAATAATCTAAATAATATTTGTTTCATGACCTTGGGTTTTTCTTTGTGTTGTGTTCTTAAAGTTAAGACAAGCTTTTTTAAAAGGTGGTTTTAAACACAGAAGATCAGCCATAATGTGCCGTTCACGCTTATGCATTTCAACCCTTTTAACATTTCCTTAATATTTCCTTTAATATTATTTTAATAAATAAAGGCAGCTCATTAAACACCATTAAGACCCATTCATTCAAAAAGGGTTGGTTTTTATTCAAAATAATATTTCCTTAAATATTATTTTAATATATAAAGGCAGCTAATTAAACATATCCAGAAGGTTGGTTTTATTCAGCAAATCATTCTTTAAAATGTTGTTTTATTAAAATAATATTTTATCTGATCTTGCATTGTGGTTGGTTGTTTGAAGTGTTGTGATTATTAATCTGACAATATTATTTAATATTTAATATTAATATTTTATCAAATAATATTTCGGTCTGTTAAGGGTTGTCCTGTGAATACCAGCCCAGTAAGGCGATGGTATTAGGACAAAGTTGAAAGGTGTGAGCCAAAGCTCTGACATTATTGAACAGCAAAAAACTCTGCACAACATGGAATGAATTCACACAATTTTTTAAAAATACAAGAATTTATTAAAAAAAATAAGTCAAACCAAAGTTAAAAACATATTTCAATAAAACAAACTCTTTACTATGCTAAAAAAATCCAAAAATAACTACCAAGCAGAATTAAAGGAATGAAAAAGACTAATGGGTTATGTACAATATAAACAAGTTGATTAAAGATGATTGAAAATCATGACCAAAAGAGTGAGGCAACATTCCCATGCAATTTTATTTATGGTTGAGAACCCCCCAACAAGGATTTTTTGAAGAATCTGGGAAATTTTAAGTTAAGTTAGTCTTGGAACCCCAACTTAGGCAGTAATCAGTATACCTTTAGAAAAACCATTTACACAATGCAAGGATCAGATAAAATGTTATTTTAAAAAAAAATAATTTTTTAAAAAATGATCTGCGAAAAAAAACCAACCTTTTTGGATGACTAATTTCTCAACGGTGTCTCATTAGCTGCCTTTATTTATTGAAATAATATTTAAAGAAATATTATTAAAGGTAACGGTAAATTATTTAAGGAAATATCTTTGAAAAGAGCCAAATCTTCCGGAGAAATTTGGGGGGTCTTAAAGGTGGGGTAATTAGTTATTAAAATGTCGTAAAAATGATGTTAGGGACATTTATGGATTGAAAACTAAACCGTTCTGGGAAATACTCTTCAGCAGCAAAGGCACGTGGCCTAGGCTGTTAAACGTTAAGCTAAAAAAGGGGGCTGATAGCTTAGCATCCAGAATCAAAACACACACACTTAAAATTCCGTCAACAAAAGGGTTAAAATGCATAAGCGCGGACGGCGCGTTATGAGCAAACTCTGTGTTTAAAATCACCCTTTAAATAATTTTTGTCTTTACTTTAAAAACACATAACACAGAACACAAAGCTGATCACGTGTGCAGATGGCCTGCGAGCACTAAGATAGCAGTTTCACACAAAAAAAAACCAAACTTCATAAAACAAAAAACGTTTAGATCATTTCATCCTAACTGTTTTTCCCCCAAAAACCTGACCTCTGACCACGTTGAGGAAAAGATGTCCGGGGCGGCGAAGTTTGAAAAACGTCCACAGTCAACTAGGGGTTTTAGCTTGGGCAAAACCTGACCTCCGGGGCTGTGGCTTAAGTACGGCTCGTTCTGTCGGCCGGGGACAAGACTGCACGTTACCGGTGATGCGGCGTCGTCCTTCTCTCAGGCAAGGAAAACCGCTTCACTCGGGTTTTAGAGACCGCGTCTCTGCTGGGGACTTTTCTCGAACACCGTGGGGTCTGCAGGGCTTGGAGGGGAAAGTCAAAAATGCCGTGCCTTAATCCCCGTTCGTGAATGAATACCGGATACACAAACAATTAAATTAAAATACTCAACTTTTGCATATGATCGGTAACCATATGAGACTCTTGGATCCAGTTTGAAGAGTTAAGACTTTTTGCCAGCAAAAAGACTTCAGCGCGCTGTGTCTGCTCCTTGTCCGATGGTCAACCGGCTTGGAGAGGTCGGCTTGTGGGAGAGGGGGTGCTTTTATACAGCCAGTGGCATCATGGGAAGTCTTCTGTTACCCCCCTTTTCCTCTTCTGAAGTTGTGCTGAAAGTCTGTTAAATGCAATTTATTTTGAAAACTCCAGAAGAGTTTGTTCCGGAGTTTTAATGTTGAAATCCATGGCTTAGGGTTCCAACAGAAGGTATACCAATTATTGTCTTAGTTGGTTCCAAGACTAACTTAACTTAATTTTCAGATTCTTCAAGATAATCCTTGGTTCTCAAACATAAATTGCATTGCATGGTAATGTTGCATCACTCTTTCGGTCATGGTTTTCAACCATCTATAATTCAGTTGTTTATATTGTACATAGCCCATTAGTCTTCCTTATGTTTTCATTTTGCTTAGTAGTTTTTAGTTGGGTTGTTTTAGCATTGTAAAGAGTTTGTTGATTGAAATATGTTTGACTTTGAGTTGACTTTTTTGTTAATAAATTTTTGTATTTCAAGAAATTGTGTGAATTCATTCTGTGTGTGTGTGCAGAGTTGTTCAATAATGCCAGAGCTTGGCTCATCCCTTTCAATTTTGTCCTAATACCACCTTATTGGGCTGGTATTCACAGGACAACCCTTAACAGACCGAAATATTATTCAATAAAATATTAAAGTATTAATATTAAATATTAAATACTATATTAATATTCATAATCACAACATAGGTAACACAGAAGATAACTATAACAGAGGTGTTTATTGTGCCTGCTAGCAGTGCATGTGCATTAGGGCAAAATGCAACAAAGACAAATGATTCAGTATGACGTGTATGAAGTATAGTCTCCTGAGTGAAATGATGTGGTGCATCTGATCCAAAGACAGTTTGAATATAATGGGCACATGCTCGTCAGTAAGTTGCCAACTGCTTCTAAGATTGGTGAGGTCTTTGGTCTCAACAATGTTTCAAGTTTTAAGAAAGCATTTGTATTTGTTGGTGGTTGGAGAATTTTTCAAATCTGTCTGCGCAAGAGAATCACATATACTGTATATATAACTAAGTAACATTTTAGTCGGTTTCTTTTTATTTTTTCCACCTAGCTCAACCCACTGGGGCTGTTGCACTGCTTTGCATGGTCTAATTGTGACGCTAATATAAATGGTTAAAATATAGATACTGTATATCTTATAGACATGTTGAACAGATTAAAAATGTCAGAAAAATACTTTTTAAGTCTCAAAAGCAGCAACGAGAACAACAATATTGTCAAAGAAGGTGTTGAAAAACCTTCTCAGGTTGGAGCAAAGGCTGGGAGGTAGTGGTGGAAGAGGCTGTCGGGACAGCCTCTGAAGATTATCTGTTGAAAACAGGGTTGAATGCAGTGGGACTGCACCGCACCTGGACAACATCTACAGAACAACATGTTAGGACTGAGATGATGAACAGACAGAAATGTTTTTTTCTAGACAACAATGACGACTTTTAGTTGGTTGAACCCCATAAATAAATAAATACAATAAAAAAAACAAAAAAAGCCTCAATAATAGCCATCACAGCAAAATAAACATTTGCAGAATATTTCAATTCAGCAACAAGAGACAGTAAAACAGAGGAGTAGTTGCAACTTTATATTAAAAAAGTGGTCTTTGTCTTACTTTAGATAGCTTTGATTATCCCCCTACTGATGTAAACAAACCTTATTGCATCGGCAAACATTAATAACTTCGACTCGGTTGTTGTTTAATGATAGTCCCTGTATTAAAGGAGATGCCAATCAGATTAGGAGTAGGATGAGCTTTAGTCCAGTAGTAGTGATTATTTTTCCTGTAGCATCTACTCATAGAAAGTGTATTTCTTACAACAAATTATTTTGTAATCTTTCATGTGTCATTCATAACCCTTAAACGTTTTCACATTTAGTCACGTTGCACCAAGAAACGTTCGATACATTTATTTAAAGAAATAATTCAAACTAAAAATCCTAATAGTGTGGCATGATTTTGTATTTAGCCCCCAGTGCACTGATAAATTAAATCTAATTACCTTCAGACATCACTTAATAAGTGAACAGATTTTAAACAGAGGTTAGAACATAATCTCAAAAACAGTTGTTCTGTGAAGGCCTCAGAGGTTTATTACAGAACATTTGTGAACAAACAGCATCAAGAAGACCATGACATTATGGAGAAGTTTAAAGCAGGGTTAGGATATAAAACAATATACCAAGCTATAACACATCACATAGGATACTGTTTAATCAATCATCTGAAAATAGAATCAAAACACAACCGCACACAGGATCTTTGAAGGAGAACATTCATCAGAGAAGCAGCCAAGAGGCCCATGGTCACTCTGGAAGAGCTACAGAGATCCACAGCTCAGGCACTCAGTGTTCGAAGCAATTAAGAATATGTGGTAATGCTCTCTCAATCCAATCTGACTGAGCTTCAGCTGTCTTCCAAAGAAAAATGGGCAAATATTTCAGTCAGGAGAAGTGGAAACCGGTAGAAAAATAAACCAAAAAACCGCAACAAAAGGTGGTTCTACAAAATATTGATTTGAGGTGGTATTAATATTTTTGCAAGGCACTGTAAGTATTTTGTGGCAGAATAGCATCACCCGGCTTTAACTGAAAAAGCATTACAGGTTTTACTTGCATATCTTGTTTTAACCTTTATGATTTAGTGAATTCTGCATTGCATAACAAATTTGAATAATAATAATAAAGAACTTCCGATCATTCTGCTCCTTGAATGCTTTTTCAAAATTTTGTTTTGCTGGTGCATAAAAATAGGTCTTTGAAAGCTTATAAAAGTAATCTCAGAATAGAATGGTTAGTGGAATAAAAAAGCAACGCAATCAAAACTCTCTTGAGACTGGTAGTTTAACCTATAAAGCGTGGACTGTACTCAATGCACTACGCACCACTACTTTAGCCTTGCAAGGCTTTAAAAGCTTGCACAAAAGGAAGTACAATGGGTAAAATGACACTGCAATATATTCTAAATAATGAATTTGTACGCTGAGCCACAGATGTTTGGTAACTGCTATGTTTAAGATAGTGACGTGATGATAGTGATGGTGAATGGCCTAAATTCTACAAACTGTAATACTGTAAAAAGTGCATCAAAATGAAACCCAACAACTACTTTTAATACTGAAGCTAAAATAAAACAACCAATAAAAAAAAAATCAAGATGTAGTATAAAAGTGAAATGATTCAAATTCAGAGGAAACTCCACCTACTCCTCTTGAGTATTCATATGAGCAATATTAATATAGTGATAAGTGAACTCGTCGTGGTCGCCTTCCGCTTCATTCGGGACCAGGTCGTGGGGGAAGCAGACTCAGTAGAGACACCCAGACGTCCCTCTCCCCAGACACCTCCTCCAGCTCCTCAGTGGAGAGACCAAGGCGTTCCCAGGCCAGCCGAGAGATATAGTCCCTCTGGCGGTTCCTGGGCCATCCCCTGGGCCCCCTCCCGGCTGGACGTGCCTAAAACACCTCCCGAGGAAGGCGTCCAGGAGGCATCCGGTTTAGATGCCCAAGCCACCTCAACTGGCTCCTCTCAATGTGGAGAAGCAGCGGCTCTACTCCGAGCACCTCCCAGATGGACGAGCTATTAACCCTAACTCTAAGGGAGAGCCCTGCAACCCTACGGAGGGAGCTAATTTCAGCCGCTTGTATCCGGGATTTCGTTCTTTCAGTCATGATCCAAAATTCATGGCCATAGGTGAGGATAGGAATGTAGACCGACCAGTAAATCGAGAGCTTCGCTTTTCAGCTCAGCTATCTCTTCACCACAACGGACCGGCACAGCGTCCCCATTACTCCAGAGACCGTTCTGTCTCTGGATCTTCCGCTCCATTCTCCCCTCACTCGTGAACAAGACCCCAAGATACTTGAACTCCTCCACTTGAGACAGGAACTACCTTCCAACCTGAAGAGGACAAGCCACCCTTTTCTGGTCGACAACCATGGCCTCGGACTTGGTGTAGCTGATCTTCATCCCAATCGCTTCACACTTGGCTGTGAACCACCCCAGTACATGCTGTAGGTCTTGGCTAGAGGGGGCCAGCAGGACCACGTCATCTGCAAAAAGAAGACACGAAATCCACTGGTCCCCAAACCAGACCCCCTCCAGCCCTTGGCTGCGCCTAGAAATCCTGTCCATAAAAGTTATGAACAGGACCGATGACAAAGGGCAGCCCTGCCGGAGTCCAACATGCACCGGGAACAGGTCCGACTTAGTGCCGGCAATGCGGACCAAACTTCTGCTCTGCTTGTACAGAGACCGGATGGCCCCTAATAAAGGGCCCCCGATTTCAATACTCCTGGAGCACCCCCCACAAGGCATCACGAGGGACACAGTCGAATGCCTTCTCCAGGTCCACAAAACACATGTGGACCAGTTGGGCAAACTTCCATGAAACCTCGAGTACCCTGCAGAAGGTGTAGAGCTGGTCCAGTGTTCCACGACCGCGACAAAAAGCATGATGAAAGAGTCCAATCCCGAATCCCCAGCCTCTGCTTCCACCAAAGAATACGTGATGGCAGGTTCCAAGTACTCCTTCCACCGCCCAATAATGTCCCCAGTTGAGCTCAGCAGCTCCCCAACCCTACTGTAAACAGTGTTGACGAAGCACTGCTTCCCCCTTCTGAAGCGGCCAGATGGTTTTCCAGAATCGCTTCGAGGCCAACCGGTAGTCCTTCTCTATTGCCTCACAGAACTCCTCCCAGGCCCAAGTTTTTGCCTCTGCCACAGCCTGGGCCGTGGCATGCTTGGCCTCACAGTAACCGTCAGCCACCTCAGGAGTCCCACAAGCCAACGGTAGACGATGGGATTCCTTTTTCATCTTGACAGCATCCCTTACTGCTGGTGTCCACCACTGGGTTCGGGGATTGCCACCGTTACAGGCACCGCAGACCTTACGGCCACAGCTACAGGCAGCAGCATTGACAATGGATGCGGAGAACATGGTCCACTCGGACTCTATGTCTCCAACCTCCCCCGGAATCTGATCAAAGCTCTCCCGGAGGTTGAAGTTGAATACATCCCTGGCCGAGGGCTCCGCCAGACGTTCCCTGCAGACCCTCACTATGCGCTTGGGCCTGCCAAGTCTGTCCGGCTTCCTCCTCTTCAACTCACCACCAGGTGGTGATCAGTGGACAGCTCAGCCCCTCTCTGATGATATGACAACATAGTCGATCATTGACCTCCTGCCTAGGGTGTCCTGGTACCATGTGCACTGATGAACACCCTCATGCTTGAACATAGTGTTCATTATGGACAATCTGGGGCTAGCAAAGAAGTCCAATAATGCAACACCACTTGGATTCAGATCGGGGAGGCCACCTCTCCAGGTGTCACTGTCGTTTCCCACGTGGGCGTTGAAGTCCCCCTGCAGAGTAATGGAGTCCCCAGGAGGGGCACTATGAGGCACCCTCAACAGGGATGCCAAGAAGGCCGGGTACGCCGCACTACCGCTCGGCCCGTAGGCCGAAACGGCAGTCAGAGACCTATCCCCATCCACTATCTCATCCACTGGGGTAAACCCCAACATGAGACGGCTGAGCTGGGGGAGCAACAAGCAAACACACCCCAGTTCGCCATCTCTCCCCACGGGCCACTCCAGAGTAGAAGAGAGTCCAGCCTCTCTTGAGGAGATGGCTTCTGGAACCCATGCTGTGCAAAGAGGTGAGCCCTTTCTAGTCGATATCTCTCAACCTCCTGCACAAGCTCAGGCTCCACCCCCCCAGCGAGGTGACATTCCACGTCCCTAGAGCCAGCCTAAGCATCCAGAGATCCGGCCGTCGAGGTCTCCGCCTTCATCCGCTGCCCGATCCTCTCTGAACCAGTCCCTCATGGTTCCTCCTGCAGGTGGTAGGTCCACTGGGGGATGGCCTCGTGTCTCTCATTCGGGCTTGGCCTGTCCGTGTCCCGCAAGGAGCAACCTGGCCACCAGGCGCTCTCCGACGAGTCCCGACCCCAGGCCTGGCTCCAGGGGCTCCAGCGTGGGACCCTGGCTCCGCCGTTCTGGGCGACGTCACGTACCCCAATTGTGTCCTCATGAAGGTGTCTTGAACCGCTCTTAAATAAAATTGATTCTATTAAAAATAAAATCTTTGACATACTCTCCTCAGCAAGTGAGACAACATTGGAAATAACTGTAGAACCTGATCTGTGTTTGGACTGCTTTGATCCTGTGGAGCTTCCTGAGTTATCAGAAATATTAGCTTCATCTAAACCTTCAACTTGTATGTTAGACCCAATCCCAACCAAATTATTCAAGGAAGTGTTCCCTCTGATTACCCTCTGATTACCCATTTTAGATGTCATTAATCTATCTTTAGTAAATGGATATGTACCACAGGCTTTTAAGGTAGCTGTAATTAAACCTTTACTTAAGAAACATTCGCTTGATCGAGATGATTTGAAAAATTAAAGACCTAGATCCAATCTTCCATTCTTATCTAAAATTCTTGAGAAAATAGTTGCTAATCAAATGTATGAGCATTTACACAGCAATGACCTGTTTGAAGAGTTTCAGTCAGGCTTCAGAGCTCATCATAGCACTAAAACAGCTCTGCTGAAAGTCACATAATGATATTCTCCTTGCCTCAGATAATGGACTTGTGTCTGTACTGGTTCTGTTAGATCTCAGTGCTGCATTTGATACAGTCGACCATAATATTCTCTTAAAAAGACTGGAATATGCTGTAGGGACCAGGGGAACAGCGCTAGGCTGTTTTAAATCTTATCTGTCTGACAGATTCCAGTTTGTTCATGTAAATGATAAATCATCTTTAAACTCCAGGGTTAATTGTGGAGTACCACAGGGTTCATTACTAGGGCCAATTCTCTACTATATATATGCTTCCAATAGGTCAAATTATTAGGCTGCATAGGATAAATTTTCACTGTTACGCTAATGATACTCAGCTTTACTTATCCACAAATCCTGATGAACCCAACCAGTTAGGTAGACTACAAGCATGTCTTGAAGATATAAAAACTTGGATGACTTTAAATTTTTTTGCTTCTAAATTCAGACAAGACAGAAGCTGTCGTCTTTGGACCGGAGTCTTTAAAAAAGAAACTGCTTAGTCAATCACTTAGCTTGGATGGCATTAAATTGACCTCCGGTAATAAAGTGAAAAACCTTAGTGTTATTTTTGATCAGGACAGGTCATTTAAATCCCATATTAAACAGGTTTCTAGGATTTCCTTTTTTCACCTCCGGAACATTGCCAAAATTAGAAATATCCTATCCAGGACTGACGCTGAAAAACTAGTCCATGCATTTGTTACTTCAAGGCTGGACTATTGTAATTCTTTACTATCAGGATGTCCACAAAATGCAGTTAAAAGCCTTCAGCTGATTCAAAATGCTGCAGCAAGAGTTCTGATGAAAATTAAAAAGAGAGATCATATTTCTCCTATTTTAGCTTCCCTTCATTGGCTCCCTGTTAAATCCAGAATAGAATTTAAAATTCTCACATATAAAGCCCTTAATGATCTAGCTCCATCATACATCAGAGATCTGATTGTTCCATATGTTCCTAACAGGGCACTTCGTTCTCAGACTGCAGGTTTACTTGTGGTTCCTCGAGTCTCTGGAAGTAGAATGGGAGGCAGATCCTTTAGTTATCAGGCTCCTCTCCTGTGGAACCAGCTCCTGGTTTTGGTCCATGAGGCGGACACCCTGTCTACTTTTAAGGCTAGGCTTAAACTTTTCCTTTTTGATAAAGCTTATAGTTAGAGTGGCTTAGTTTATCAGGCAGGGAGCCTTCCTCCCTCCCCTTGTTGGATGGAGTAAGGGGGAGTCAGGTTTAGCCTAAACCGGCTCAGTTATGGTTGAGGTGCAAACACACCCTCCATTTCTGCTACCTGTATGAGCCCTTCTCTTTTCCAATGGTTATAATCAGTCTGACAGAGAGAGGTATCCCAATCCTTGTGGTTTTTAGTACAACAATGACCATCAGTGGGACCCTTTGTGGGGTGCCTTGAGACGACATTGTTGTAAACAAGCACTGTTTAACTAAATAATTTGAACTGAAACTTTCTGTGTAGTTATGCTGCTTTAGGTTTAGGCTGCTGGAGGACATAATGACCACTTTCACCCTCTTCGCTACATTCTCACACTACTCTCCAATTTTGCATTATTTGCTGTTATTTCAGCTTTTAACTTTGTTCTCTCTCTTTTCTCTTCCTAGAAGCTACACATGGCCTGACTCTGTGTCTACCTGTGACACCTTTCTGGAGAGGGGCATCGTCCGAGCTTCTGCTGGCAACAACTTAATGCTCACCCTCTACCGATGATCCACATGGCCCTGTCTTTTAGTGTTTAACCCTTTCTCTCTCCTAGACATGGCTACTGGCTGAGCTTTTATTGTGACTAACTCTATGTTCTGTCTTTCAGACTCTAACCTTGAAAACTGGCTCAGAGTTTATCTGTTCTTTCTTTCTAGGTGAAACGACTAAAGGAGCTACATCCATTAACATTTATTTTTCCTTCCCATAGAAAGTACTCCTGGATTAGTGCTTCTTTGTTCTCTTTGTGTCTCTGTTCTGTTCTCTCAAACCCCCAGTCGGTCGCGGCAGATGGCCGCTCACACTGAGCCTGGTTCTGCTGGAGGTTTCTTACTGTTAAAAGGGAGTTTTTCCTCTCCACTGTCGCTACATGCATGCTCAGTATGAGGAATTGCTGCAAAGTCAACGCCAGTGACTGTCCACTGTCTCTACATGCTCATCCGGGAGGAGGGAATGCTGCAAGTCACTGACTGGATGCAATCTGCTGGGTTTCCTTAGACAGAAAAACGTTTTATCCAATTTGAATAAATAACTAACTCTGATTGCACTGTTCAATGGTTAGGACTAATTGGAATGTATGTACCTGACTTTTGTGAAGTGCCTTGAGACAACATGTGTTGTGAATTGGCGCTATATAAATAAAACTGAATTGAATTGAATTAGTCTGACTTGTCACCCAGAACCTGTTTGCCATGGGAGACCCTACCAGGGGGCATTTAAGCCCCAAAAAACATGGGGGATGATAAGTGTACTTCCAGGAAAAATAATAGTCTCTAATTTTCATGGTAGTTTTATTTTAATGTAAATGTGTAACAAAAAATGTTGAAAAAAATCCCACAAAAGGTAAAGATAGACTTCTCTGTACTTCTCTGTACTTCCTTGTTCTTCAGTTGCTGTTGTTTCATTAATAATATTGATTGGATCGTCATTCATTGTTGTGTTTAAATTACTTTCTTGGATTCCTGGGTTAGATGTTTTAGTTTGTATTTCATTGTAGATCTGGTTCCACCCTGTTTATGTCAGTCAGTCATTTTCTACCGCTTATTCCATAGTGGGTCGCGGGGGAGCTGGTGTCTATCTCCAGCAGTCTATGGGCGAGAGGCGGCGCACACCCTGGACAGGTCGCCAGTCCATCGCAGGGCAACACACAAACAACCATGCACATACTCATTCATAGACCTAAGGGCAATTTTAGAGTGACCAATTAATCTAACAGGCATGTCTTTGGACTGTGGGAGGAAGCCGGAGTACCCGGTGAGAACCCATGCATGCACGGGGAGAACATGCAAACTCCATGCAGAAAGAATCGAACCCAGGACCTTCTTGCTGCAAGGCAACAGTGCTACCAACTGTGCCAGCGTGCAGTTTGTGTAGTTTGTGCACCGTGTAGTTTGTATTTCAT
This sequence comes from Crenichthys baileyi, assembly GCA_036173005.1. Lineage (NCBI taxonomy): Eukaryota > Metazoa > Chordata > Actinopteri > Cyprinodontiformes > Goodeidae > Crenichthys > Crenichthys baileyi. The sequence goes on from JAHHUM010000035.1 coordinate 587,863, forward strand.
TGTAGATCTGGTTCCACCCTGTTTATGTTCTGTAGTTAATTCCATTGTTTACATATTTCTGTTCACTAAGATGTTTTGTTATTCATATAATTTAGTATCATCAGTAGTGCACGGGCAAGATCCGTACAAAACCATAACTGCCTGGCACTCCCTCTCCATGCTGGTCACCAGCTTGGTCACACACTGGTGTGAAGTGGCATCCCATTCCTCAATTAGCATTTGTTGCAAGTCAGCCAATGTGGTTGTGTTGCTCACTTTGTCACAAAAAAGCATGCCCAAGCTGATTCCATGGTCATTCAGTGAGGTTGAGGTCTGCACTGTAAAAAGCCATTCCTTCCTCTCCAATCCCAGATTTTTAACGTAGTTTTGAGAAACCCAACTCAGTGGGTTTGAGCATTGATACCTTTCAGAACAAGGTTTGGTCCCTAAGAGTGTAGGTACAGGATTGCCATTGCTTGCCCAATGTCATCTTGACATCTCTCTGCCCTGAGATTGCCTCCAATAATGACAAACCTTGTTTTCCCAGTAAGGGAGATGTTTGGTGTTGGCAGTAAAAATTTGACAAGTTTTTCATGGGTGCAACCCCCATGCTTGACTCTGCTGCTCAGCCCACAATGCATTTCCCTTACAAGTTTGGCACATCTTAAATAGAAATAAAAAGGCTTTCCAGTGGTATAATGTTATTTGCCAAGAGGCATTGTGATAGCGTGAGAATAATCAACCAAACACAAATGTCCTTACTTTGTCTTTTAAATTTATTTCTCAAAATAATTGCAGCAGCAGTTGTCACAGTCTCACCAAACTTTTGCTTGATGGTCTTGTAGCTCATTTCAGCCCGATGCAGGTCTCATATCTGGTCACTTATGCCCTTTAACAGCTCTTTAGCCTCGCCCATAGTGGTGGAGGGGTTGAAATGGGAGAAATAGGTTCTGTGGACAGATTTGCTTTATAAAAATAGTAAGTTAAGGTCAGGGGTATCTGCAACTGAACTGGTTGATTTGCGGGCCATCTATCTCAATTTTAATCCAAAATTCAACAGCAACTTTAAATCTTACCTTAAATATCGCTTAAATGTTTCATAGTCAGTTGTGTTTTTCTAAATGTCCTTTCTTAAATAATTCCATTATGTTTTATATAATAACATACATGACATAACACATAAAATATCCTTTTGGAGTGCAATGCTACAGAGTATTTTTTCTGATTGAAAGAAAATGACCTTTCATGAGATTTTCCTGATCTTTGTCTTTACGGGTTATTTAAAGAATCACTGTCCTTAATGACTCCCAACTTTCTCCCCTCAGCCTCGTCCCACAGTACCCCATTTCACCTTCATCTAGTGCAGACAGACAAGACTGATCCAATCAGATATTTATTTTTCGTCTCTGTTATGATCCACTCATCAGGAGTGGGAGATGAAGGGGAGTGTGTGCAAAGGAGGAAGAGGAGGGAGGGGTGACCTAAAGCGGTGATGACATAATTAATGGCAGATTAATGCTCCACCTGAGCACCAGCATCACCTCATCTCCCTCTTGTATTTTTTTCCTCACTATCTCTTTCCCTCCAGCACACACTGAGCCTGCTTCATCCCCTCTATATAACCACATGTGGCCTAATCTCAATGTGGGGGAGCTCATCCCAGCAGCAGCTAACTTAGCTCACTAGCACACTGTACAGTGCTGAGTACTAATAGGGGCTGGGGGGAGGTGGGGAGGGATGGCGGGGCAAGAGCCTGATTGCTGTCTCTAATTACGGCTTGATACTAAAGAGTAATTAATGAGTTTGTGGATGATGGTAGCAGATTTGGAGCTGCACACAGTATTGCAGGTAATAAGAGCTGTTTCTGCCGAGGCAGTGTAAGGTCCCAGGGGACAGGCCTGTATATGCGTTCACATGCATATCCAGAGAGCATGGTGACAGCGCTTATTGCACACTTCTTTATCTGTTGAGTTTCTTCACTTACACAGGCATCCAGGAACAAAGGCAGTAAAATAAAACACAATGTCTAATCAGATAAACTATTTATTAGGAATTATACAAATTGGTCACTTTAATAGATACATCTTGCTAGTACAGAATTAGACCCCATTTTGCCGTCAGACCTGCCTTAACTATTGATGGTACAGAGTCCACAAGGTGTCGGGTTCATTCTTTTAAGTTTTTCTATTTTGGCATAATAGTTGCAGGTATCATGGAGCTGCTGCTCAGCAGTGCTCAGCTGGCACCCAAAGTGTTCCAAGAATATATCAACTACACCACTATCCAACCAGCAGCTGCAGCCTGAACTGATGATACAAGACAGGGTGGATCCCTGCATTCATGTTGTTTACACCAAATTCTGACTCAACTATCTAAATGTCGTAGCTGTAATTGAGATTTATTGAACAAGGTAACATCTTTATAACCTGTTATTGTCCAACTATGGTGAGTCTGTACAAACTTTCTCCTCAGATTCCGGTTCTTCACTAAAAGATGTGGCCCTTGTGGTCTTCTGTTGCTGTAGCCCAACTGCTTCAAGGTTCAGAATGTTATGGATTCAGAGATTGGTACCTAGGTTCTATTGCGTGGTTATTTTAGCTACTGTTACCTTTCATCATCTCAAACCAGTTTGCCTGTTCTCCTCTGACATCAGTAAGGCTTTTTTTCCACATAGGCTTTGGATATAAGACCATTCTCTGTAAACCCTAGAGGTGGTCATGCATGAAAATCCTAGTAGCTCAGCAGTTTCTGAAATGCTCAGACAAACTTTTCTGGTGCCAACAACCATGTCATGTACAGAGTAACTGTATTCCCCTTTCCTCCTGATTCTAATGCTTGATTGGAACTTCAGCAAGCTATTTTTACTATAGCTAGATATCTAAATGCAATAAGTAGCTGCTATGTGACTTACTGGTTTACTACTCTCACACAAGCCCTGGGTTCAAAACTCACTGTCTGTTGTTTGCAAGCTTCTGAGTCGAAGAATTTCCAAGACTAGTAGGAATGTACAGTATGTACTAAACCTGCGTTTGAAATCTCTGCTTTCAGATTTAAACAATTGACAAGTTGCATTCAGAAATGTAAAATAGAGCGTGACTTACTGAGTAAACGAGTGAATATTTCCATTGCAGCACAGGTCTTTGCTTGCAATTAGCAATCCTGCACAACTGTTGTCATCACAGCCTTTATACTTGAAGGGATAACATGATTGCTGGTTTAATGATTACCATGATAAAACAAAAATCATAGTAATATTTGCTTAGGATTCCTGTTTTAATAATTAATAATTAGCATTTCAGCCATATTTGTTTTTACTATGGATGCAAACAAAATAAAGTGAAAGTGAAAATTGTGTAAGAAGTCAGTAAGTGAGATGTTTCAATCACTAATGATCACCAAGTGCTCCTCCTTGTTTCCCAACAGCAGTTTAGGAGCCCCAGAAATATTTTAGCAACACCCTGATGTTTTCATGTAGATAACCAAAATGCAACTTTTTGAAGATCATGATCTCATAGCCTTACCTGCAAGCTAACCCTCATTTTCAATGGCCTCAACTTTATGCTCATCTTTCACGTCCTATTCTCTGTTATAAGTGTATTAGGCACAGCGCTAAAGTTTTATATCATTTTGGGATGTTTTTTGTATTTTTGTGTGGATAAGGACATTTTTTAGAAATTGTGCAGTATGTAAAAAAATACAAATAGGAAAATTAATTTAGAAAAACTCATAAACAATGCTGGAAACCTCCAAATATCTTAGTTTGTTGTTCAACCTTCAGTGTCTATTTAAAGTGTGCTCTGGGTTTTGTTCTTGCCATGATTGGTAGAGTAAAATCTTTTGGGTTTTATATTTTAAATGCCCTGCATCTGTAGTCCCTTTTATTTTCTTGTCTATTTTTCTGACTGCCTCTTGAAATTAAATGTTTTTTTTTTCCTTTCAGTTCATGACAGCTACACATTAGACTTCATTTGCCCTCATACTGTTATCAGCAATCCAAACGAAGAGATGAATGGAGGTACATATAGTTTAGTATGTTGTGGACAAATACAAAGTCCTTGAACTGCTTTTCTGGAGTGGAGCTGAAAAAAAAAACATCTATAGAAATAGCTGTGGTACAGAGACTTCAATTTACTGTGGCTGGCGTAAAGGTAAGAGAACATGGTTTCAAGGGTTCAAAAATATATATATATATTTTTTTATTTTCCAAGACCTTTTAACTGTTTAGAGATGCTCATAACTAACTATAGTGCTTCTTTAACCTAACACAATAATGTTTTTGTTTGGAAGGTGAAATTAAGAAAAGGTCTGGATTAAGGTCCAAAGTCCCCTAAATGGCTTGTGACAAACAAGACTTCTTGTTCGTGTCTTGCAAAAATATCTTCTTCCTGTCTGCCATTAAAGGCCAGATATGTGGAGAGCATGATTAAACGTTATCATGTTAACTGATTCACCCATTTGAGCTGTTGATCTCTGTATCTCCCCAGAGTAACAATGGGGCTCTTAGCAGCTTGTGCTTTCATAGCCGGACCTATCAGCTTAGGTGGACAGTCATGTCATAGTAGGTTGGCAGTTGTGCTATATTCTTTCAATTTCCTTATCATGGATTGAACAGTGCTCCATCACATGTTTAAGCCTTGGGTCATTGATTCAAAACTAAACGCTGCTTTAAGGGCCTCATCAACTTTGTCCATGATGTTTTGCTTTATTATAGTATATCTAACCTATCCTTCTCTAACAAACTGCTCAGGCCCTCACAGAACTAAGATAAAACTCTGTTGATTTTATTTAGTAGTATCAATGTAAAAGGGGCTGAAAATAAATACACTCCACACTTTTGAGATTTTAGACTTGAATAATTTTCCTTCCATTTTACTATTATGCAAGACCTTGTTTTGGTCTATTACATAAAATCTCAGTAAAATACATAAAAAAAACTTACTTTACCAAGACACTTTATCTTATGTTTGTTTTGTTTTTTCAACGCCATCTCTTTGCCCTTTGGCAAAAGGTGACAAACCTTTAAAATCCTAAAGATTATGGTTTTTCTGGTTTTTCAAGCCTGATACATGAAAACCGTTGATATTATGAGTGGAACTTTAGCCAAAGAGAAACTTAGCTAAAACATAAATATGTGTGGCAGTGGCTGTGTCTGAATGTTGCAGAAGACAAAGAGGAAAAGGAAATAAAATGTGGCTTTTGGAGACAGAGAGAAAGAGAGGGAGAGTGTGTGCTGAGAAGTGTCTCTAATACAGGGGCAGCTGTAGTGCAGTTAATGAGGCCTGCAGTTGAAAGCCCAGTGAGTGAGCATGTTCTGTGTGTGTGTGTGAGTGAGCGTCTCAAGGGGAGTTAGAAAGACAGTAAACGTGTCTGCTGAGCAGAGTTACCCAGAGTGCAGTCTTCCTTGACCCTGAGTCAGTCTGTCACCTGGAATCAGCCCTCAGAGAGGGAGGGAGCACGGGGAAAACAGAGACCGAAAGGGGGAGTTTTTCAAAAATCTGTGGCACCTTTCACTCAGCTGAATAACTGCAGCAGACTTTCAGCATGGCTGCTAACAAGCACCGCGTCTCTCTTTCACCGGCTCTTTCTCACCCTTTGCATCCTTTCATTTTCTCTCGCTCTCTCGTTACCCTTCTGTTTCTTTGCCCTTTGCAAAGTGGTGCTTTAATGAACACAGTGTGTGCATTCAGTGGCCAGGTTACCTTAAGAGATGCCTCAAAAGAGCTTCTTATTATGAGGCGCATGTAAAGAAACAAAGAAATAAAAAAGAGGAATGTCTTTGTGAGACAAGCTCCATCTTTTCACAGCTCACCCCCACAGGGAACTAAGCTGTCAGATGATATGAAGTCCGCTACCTTCATACAAGTGTGTTACCTGCTAATAGCTGCCCCCTCAGAGGCTCCTTAATGGACTTTATTTTCCGACACCCAAAAGATGATAACAACGCTCCACAAGGAAGAAAATACATTTTTCGGACTCAAAATTAGTTTTTAAAACATTTGATCTTTTTCCCAATGTGCATGGGTTACATAACATTAAAGGCTGTTGATTTTTTTATAATAAAAAGTCTTAACCAAAAAAGTGGTTATGATAAACTTTAGATTAGGAAGAGTTTTCATATAGATTTATCTTATTAACAATAGGTGAGTGCAAATTTTACATAATTTCTCCTAATTCTTAGTCGTTAAAAATATATATATTTTTTACAAATCTGAGCAACATAGATTTTCCATAATTAAGAAAAACTGTGAAGACATACAAACCTTTCGAGCTGCATATCACATGGTGCATTTCATCTGTTTTCAGAAGTCGTAGTTTTTGAGTCCTAAGTTCGAAAATGAAACAGACTGCCCACGAAGTCAAATATCAGAAAGTGGGAGGTCCCTGAGCCACACCGACTTGAATGTTCAGAGTAGCTGCATCAAATATAAAAGGTAGTCAAAGTTGTTTATTTGTATTTTTGTACAATATTTCACTGTCACACAAAGTACTCGTTATTGGCTTGTTTTGCTAATAGTGCTTAGTCTGGTTCTGACAGTACTGCCAACTCATTTAAAAACATTTAAAAAAATGATGTCATTAGGTAATTTGCATCATTCGCCATTTAATTTTATTATAATAGAAGCTTTAGTACAAGAGAACAATGTTATGAAAGAGATAAAGAGTTAACTACACATTAACCGTCTTCTGTCAGTTCACTTTTTTCTTGATGTCATAATTCCAGCTTTCCTCCTTTATCACAGCTTTGAACCAGAAAACCTGCACTCATGGGGAGTTATTTGGATTTTCTTTCATGAAACATGAAGTAAGTGCATTTCTTCTCAGTTTACAGCTTAATAAAGTATAACAAGTATGTTTTTATAAATAATAATAGTAAATAATTACATGCAACAATCATACAAAAACTAAAGCAGTACGCTACAGAATTATGGGTACTTCTGCTAAACATTTGTAAAAATCCTTTAAATTTAATACATTTTTGTAGTGTAATTACACACTCAAAGATTTATTAAAATATAACTTTTTGTTTGAGCACATTTTCTTTTCTTTAGAAAAGCTGGAGAAGGACCATTTTTCTTTACATAGTCTCGCTAGATCATCCAGACTTTCTAAAGGATTTTGTTCTGAGGACTGAGGAGGCCATGGGGGAAGGCTAAGTTTGTGTCTGGGTAACTATTTCTGTGTTGATTTGCCCATAAAAGAACCAATGATTGCCTATTTTCAGTCAGTAGTTCAATGATGTTTAATGAATTTCAAATAGTTTATGATACCATTCACTCTAACATAGTTCCCACTGGCTTTACAAGACAAATATGTCCAGAGCATGATGTCTTTTTACATATTTAGCCAAAAAACATCAATGGTGATCAAAGTGCTGTACAGCTGAGCTGAATATACAAACATATAGCTCAGAGAATAAAATATACAAAAACATTTTTTCACACCTGCCTAAAATGTCTGCATTTCCATACATACATTTCCATACATAAATAATCACTATTGGGGAAAAATCTTGTATCTCCGTTTTTAGTCATTTTGGTTTTCCTCTGAACAATGCAATACATTTCCTGTAAAAGGTATCCAAAACAGGATGCAATTTTCAACAAACAGTATGAATTTACATTGAGGAGCAAGACCTTTTTTCATTTTCTGAAAGTTGCATATTTGAAGATATAAGGTTTCTATTTGTTAGAAATATGTAAAAGTTAAGAGATAAAGGGAAAAAAAAACACTTTAACATGTTCTACTGACTCAAAGGCAAGAGAGTTGATATGTGGCAGCAGGAATGACGAAAAAAGAAGAGGACCATGAGCAGATCCTTGGGGTACTACCCTGAGGAGAGCTAAGCTGAGGTGAATATAAAAACATTTCCAAGATTGCATGCTCACTCAGGAAAGAAGTACAGTTGATCATTGATAATAGTTGCCAGTACCAGAAAAAAAACTATTTTTATAAAATATTGTAGGTTCATACTACAGAAAATGTGTAACTGAGTTCTTATTTTGACTTTGCTGGTAGAGAGGTCTCTTTCGGACAACAGGGGTCCTTGGTGTTAGCAGGAATCCCCGCGGTGCTGCTCATCCAGTGGGCTTGCCGATCAGGAGACACAAGAGGGCATCGAGCGGTATGGTGGGTCTTGAGCACAGACTCTTTTTTGCTAGCTTTTGAGTGGAGAACCCTAACAGGCAATCACAGTGGAGGAGGGTGTGTGTGTCTGTATGAGGGCATCCATCATGATATTGTCTACCCAAGGGCCAGTTTCTCACAAACTAGAATTATAGAGTTGGTACACTGACAGTTGGACACACTGTCACTCAGAAATGTGCACAATATACACAAACAAGACAAACATACAAAATAGGGCTCAGCCAAAAGAAATCTCAGAAAAACACACTGACATACACACACAAGGCCATGCTTTCACACCACCCTCTAGCCACACAATGCCTCATACACACGTTTCAGTCACACACTTTTCAAGCACTTACACAAACCTTGCCTTGTGGTGTCCCCCAAGCTGCAGCAGCTTGCAGGAAACAGTGTATAGCACAGAGCAACATGGTGGAGGTGGTACTTCTGTGCCGACAGGAGCAGCCCAGTCTAGACAGAGGTGAAAGTCATCTCATTAGGCTCTCACTCGCTCTCTCTCCTCTACAGCACCCGCCGGCATGCAGCCTGCCTTCAATGTGAAGGCCAGAAACTAAGACGAAAAAAAGATGGAGAACCTGTACTGAGGGGAGGACATGTGGGACAGAAAGGAGAAGGCACAAGTAGGAAAATCTCAGACAGGAAATGAAGAAGGACAAGCAGATGGAATAAGGTAGAAAAGCATGAGGGGGGAGCAAAGGAGGGAAAATTAGACAATGATCACAGCAATAATAGTCTTGATCCTCCAGGAGGCCCACTCCTACAGGCTCATTCTCTCTTTCTTTCTAATGGCATCTCTCATGCTCTGTCTCTCGTTCAGTCCCACAGCTGCCCCCTCCTCCTATCTTGCCTCCTGCTGCTGTTTCACTCTTAATTAATTTCTCACTACTCACCAGAGCCTAGAGCTGCAGCTCTCCTCAGCTGGCCTCCGAGACTGCTCCCAGATCAGTGCTCCTATTGCCTCAAAGACTGCAGCTCATATCTACATACTTGTGCTGAATTGGGCATTGAATGAGTGCTGAAGGTAGACACACACCATGACATTGCCAAAAGGACGAGACCTACACTTAAATTAGCTTTAATTGTGCAAATCACTTTAGAGCTGTTTCCTCACAGAGTTCAGCCGATGTTCTTTTCAATGTCCGGTAAAAGTATATATATAGGAGCTTTGAGATTGAAAGGGTCATTCTTGTTTATTATGACAGATTTCTTCTATTTGTAGTTGGACGACCCTCTCTAACAGAAATAGTAACGCTTCACTCACTTTTGTGTAAATCTTTTATTTTAAACAAAAAACTGAGAGAAGTGAGATGAGGAAGAAGGTTTGATAAGTAACAGCGTCAGAGTAAGTTTTTATTCAACTGCAACATGCCAATGGGATTGAGGTCAGCAGTATTTCCCAAAACATTTAAATGTTTTGGTAGAATTGTTTGGTAAAATGACTTTTGTGCTTTGGCTCATTGTCTTTCCAAAAACCCAGCTTTCTTAAGACAAGGTTAATAAACACATGCCCTGAAACTTTTGTTTGAACTTAGCTAGTTTTAGTTCAATCAGTGGTGGAAAGCCCAATTGGTTTATCTGCATCAAAACAGACCCGCTCTCCTCTGGGAACTCAGTGCTGTCTTTTTCCAAAACAAATGTTTAAATCTAATGCTTTGGTCTGACACATTTTTAATTTGTCGGTCTTTACAAACCACACACAAGTTGCAATGTTTTGTTTCAAGAGCAATGCTCAAAAAATGTTATAAAGAAAACTTTGCCAATTTTTAAACATCACTGTAAATTAGTTGTTTTATCAGCTTTTTACATTCTTTTTATTTATATTTCTATCAGATACTATATTAGTATATATTACTATGTTAGTCATATTTTTCTCCATTGAGGTGGGTACAGAGTTATAGCAATGTGAAAGTACAAAAAATATTTCAATTCAGTAAAATTTTTAGGATAAAAATGTATCTATTTATAAGCAGAAAAATGTATTCAACCCTGAGCATACTTCCTTCAAACTTTGCCTTCCTTCTTAATTCTCTGGCCATGCTAATCCTAGCCCAAGGCATACCCTAAAGTGTTCACTGGGGCAATTTCTGCAAGTCTCCTAATGCATCAATAAAAGAGGAAGGGGCCCTGATCCAAGGTTGACAGCTATCCACCTCTGCTCTGACAGAGACACTTGAACTCCTGAGCACAAAGTCTCTTCCCTTGGAAGGAATAAAGGTGCCTTAATGTTTGAGCCTCCTTTGGCAGTCCTTTTTCCCCAAGTTTGTGTGAGAATAAGAGGAAAAAAATAAACAAATAGGAAAAACAAAGAAATTCAGCAGGCATTCTCGAGGTCACATTAACGTGATGGTAAAACCGAGAGGAGAAACATGCACGGGTGACCATGAGGTCATCATGTATTGTGGCCTTCTCAGGGAAACTAATAACTAAATGGGCTTTCAATTTGACCTTTAACCCCTTTTGCCACTAACCAGGCTACAGAGCAAATCCTATATGGAGCATCACACTCAGAAGGTTTATCTCTCTCTTTAGAGACCGTTTGACCTTCTCCTGTCAGCGAGCAGACTTACGTTACATGGAAATTCTCAGCTTTAGGCTGTAACCTGATTATCATAAATGCCATGTCACAAGAAACCTGCTTGGCTTAGCTCAGATGAAGACAAAAGATGGTTAACACTCCTAGTTGTCTTCTGGGAAACAATAAAGTATAGACTTTACAGGATTTTAGTTGGGATTTTAAATTTCTTTTATTTTTGTCTTTAAATAAATATAACACAGACACAGGGCAGAAAAACCCATCCATGTCAAAAGAACGGTCATTACTCCTGTCCTTGCAACGCTTGCTAAAAAGTTTGAATTAGTCTTTTTCGCTCCTAAACAATAAACTTAAATAATTCAGATAATACAGATAACTACTTTTTATTCACTTGTTGGTGTTTTTTGTCCATGTCTCTTTTTTTAAACTAAACCATGTTCTTTCTTGCTCACTTTTGACAATTGCATTTTGATTGGTAGCATTTCTCTGATAGAGCCTCATCCATTCACACTTCCATTATTTTGTCCCTTCTGCCTCAACGCGCTCTCCTCTCCTCTCCTCCTTTACTCCCTTCCCTGGTTAAATGAGCCACAGGGGAGCGTTACTAGAGCCTTAACCCAGCAGCTGGAGCTTCCAGCTGGGTTAGAGGCAGAAATAGAGAAAGAACGAATGAGACACTGAATACCTTTTCCTTGTGGAGAGAAAACACAAAGCACAACATACACATTTGGGTTCTTACACTGAAAGCCAAGTGGCTGTTGTGTTCTTACCTACTGTCTTCTCTTTAGACAGTGTTGACCACATTCAATGGCTCCTGGTAAAGGTGTGGAAAAAAGCCCTAAAAAAGCAGCATATTTTTTGCAGTACTATGATCTCCTGATTAAAAACTGAGAATAAGACTATTTCATTTGAGTGCATTTATTCAGTGTGAGTGTGTGTGTGCCGATGTGTGTTCTAGCGTTTGTTAAAGAGTAGAGCCCATTCTTCCAACATATACTTCATTGTGAGGACCCACTACTCCTTATGGGGCCCAAAGAAGCAGTGGGTTTTAGGGTTAGAGGTTAGGTTAGGACTATGGTGTTGTGATTATGAATCTGACAATATTATTTAATATTTAATATTAATATTTTAATATTTTATCAAATAATATTTCGGTCTGTTAAGGGTTTCCTGTGAATAGCAGCCCAGTAAAGGGATGGTATTAGGACAAAGTTGAAAAAGGGGTGAGCCAAGCTCTGACATTATTTAACAGCATAAACTCTGTACACACATGGAATGAATTCACCAAATTCTTAAAATACAAGAAATTTTTTAACAAAAAAAGTCACTCAAAGTCAAACATATTTCAATCAACAAACTCTTTACTATGCTAAAACAATCCAACTAAACTACCAAGCAGAATTAAAGAATACGAAGACTAATGGGCTATGTAAATATAAACAAGTTGATTAAAGATGGTTTGAAACCATGACCAAAAGAGTGATGCAAACATTACCATGCAATGTTATTTATGTTTGAGAACCAAGGATTATCTGAAGAATCTGGAAATGAAAAGAAGTTAAGTCTTGGAACCAACTTAGGTAGTAATCAATTCAATTCAATTCAATTCAGTTTTTTTATATAGCGCCAATTTACAAAAAAAATGTCGTCTCAAGGCACTTCACAAAAGTCAGGTACATGCATTTAAATTAAACAAAAAACATGAACAGTGCAGTCAGATTCTGTTATTTATTCAAATTTGGATAAAAAGTTTTTTTATCTAAGGAAAAACCCAGCAGATTGCATCCAGTCAGGACTTGCAGCATTCACTCCTCCTGGATGAGCATGTAGGGAGACAGTGGGACAGTCATGGCGTTGACTTTGCAGCAAACCTCATACTGAGCATGCATGTAGCGACAGTGGAGAGAAAAACTCCCTTTTAACAGGAAGAAAAAACCCCTAGCAGAACCAGGCTCAGTGTGAGCGGGCCATCTGCCACGCCCGACTGGGGGGTTAGAGAGAACAGAGCAGAGACACAAAGAGAAAAAGAAGCACTGACCCAGGAGTCCTTTTTTGGGGGAAAGGAAAATTAAATGTTAATGGATGTAGCTCCTTTAGTCGTTTCACCTAGAAAGAAAGAACAGATAAACTCTGAGCCAGTTTTCAAGGTTTGAGTCTGAAAGAGAGCACATAGAGTTTGTTACAGTAAAAGCTCCGTCAGTAGCTATGTCTAGGAGAGAGAAAGGGTTAAACACTGAAAGACAGGGCCATGTGGATCATCGGTAGAGGGTGAGCACCAAGTTGTTGCCAGCAGAAGCTCGGACGATGCCCCTCTCCAGACAGTTGTCACAGGTAGACACAGAGTCAGGCCAGGTGTAGCTTCTAGGAAGAGAGAAGAGAGAGAACAAAGTTAAAAGCTGAAATAACAGCAAATAATACAAAATTGAAGAGTAGTGTGAGAAAGTAGCGAAGAGGGTGAAAGTGAGTCATTATGTCCTCCAGCAGCCTAAGCCTATAGCAGCATAACTACAGAGATAGCTCAGGATAACCTAAGCCACTCTAACTATAAGCTTTATCAAAAAGGAAAGTTTTAAGCCTAGCCTTAAAAGTAGACAGGGTGTCCGCCTCACGGATTAAAACTGGGAGCTGGTTCCACAGGAGAGGAGCCTGATAACTAAAGGATCTGCCTCCCATTCTACTTCTAGAGACTTTAGGAACCACCAGTAAACCTGCAGTCTGAGAACGAAGTGCTCTGTTAGCATACCTTTAGACAACCATTCACAATGCAAGATCAGATAAAATATTATTTTATCAAAATAATGCTTTCAAGAATGATCTGCTGAATAAAACCAACCTTCTGGATGAATAATTTCTCAGTGGTGTCTAATTAGTTGCCCTTATTTATTAAAATAATATTTGAAGAAATATTAAGGGAATATTTGGAAAAGAGCCAAATCTTTCTGGAGAAATGGGGCTTAATGGTGTTTACTTAGTTATCAGATTTAGTAGAATAATGTTTAAAAGACTATTATTCACTAATTGAAAACTAAAAACCTTTCTGTTAAATATTCTGTTTTTAAGCAAGTTTTTCTAAAGCTGGTTGCAGTTAAGCTAACAAAGGAGGCCGATAGCTTAGCCCCAGAACCAAACACATACCTTTTTAAAATACCAGGGTCAATAAAAGAGTTTAAAAAATGCATAAGCTCAAAACGGCGCGTTATGAGCAACCCCTTCTGTGTTTAAAATCACCCTTTAAATAAAGTTTGTCTTAACTTTAAAAAAAACCAAACACAGAACACAAAGCTGATCACGTGTGGGTTTGGATAGCCTGCTAGCACTAAGATAGCGGGTTTCACACAAAAAAAACCAAACTTTATAAAATGAAAAAACGTTCAGATGGGGGGTTGTAGAGCCCGGCGTCTCTGCTGGGGACTTTTCTCAAAAACACTGTGTGCGTCTGCAGGGCTCGGAGAGAGAGTCAAACAATGCTGGTACCTTTTAAATTTCCCCCGTTCGTGAATGAATACCGGATAAAACACAAAAGCAATTCATTCCATACTCAAATTTTGCATATGATCCGGTGATCATATGAGACTCTTGGATCCAGTTTGATGAGTTTAAGTCCTTTTTTGCCAGCAAAAAGACTTCAGCGTGCTGTGTCTGCTCCTGGTCCGATGGTCAACCGGCTTGGAGAGATCGGCCATTGGAAAAGGGGGGGGGGGGGGGTTTTTTTTTATTTTTACAGCCAGTGGCATCATGGGAAGTCTGCTGCTACCCCCCTTTTCTCAGTTGCTGGAAGTCAGTTAAATGCAATTTATTTTGAAAACTCCAGAAGAGTTTGTACCGGAGTTTTAATGTTGAAATCCATGGCTGTAGGTCCCAATATCAACATAACATGCTCTTAGGGTTCCAACAATCGTGTGAAATGCGTTAAGGTTAGATTTAGTCAAGTCAAGTCAAGTCAAGTTTATTTATATAGCGCTTTTCAGCAACAAGGCACTCAAGGCGCTGTACATAAGGGAAAAACACTACAATTATACAGAAAAATCAAAACAACAGAGGTAATTTTAAAAAATTAAAAAAAAAATAAAATAAAGAGAATAGCCCGATCCCCGGTGCTTAGGCTGGCTCTAAAGGGACGTGGAATGTTTACCTCGCTGGGGGGGGGAAAGGGGCCCCGGCTTGGGCGGGAGGTCGAGAGATATCGACTAGAAATAGTCGGGCTCGCCTCCACGTACAGGGGTTTGGGCTCTGGAACCCATCTCCTTGAGAGGGGGCTGGACTCTCTTCTACTCTGGAGTGGCCCCCGGGAGAGGCGGCGGGCTGGGGGTGGGTTTTGCTTGTTGCCCCCCAGCTCAGCCGTCTCGTGTGGGGTTTACCCCGTGGGATGAGAGGGTCGCATCCCTGCGCCTTCGGGTCGGGGGGGTCTCTGACTGTCATTTGGGGCCTACGGGCCGAGCGGTAGTGCGGAGTACCCAGGCTTCTTGTGTCCTGTCAGGGGGCTGGATAGTGCCGCTCCCGGGGACCCCATTATTCTCGGGGGACTTCAACGCCCCCCTGGGGGAAACAACAGTGACACCCTTGAGAGGGGTGATCGGGAGGAATGGCCTCCCCGATCTGAATCCGAGTGGTGTTTTGTTATTTGGAACTTCTGTGCTAGTCACGGATTGTCCATAATGAACACCATGTTCGAGCATAAGGGTGTCCATCAGTGCACTTGGCACCAGGACACCCTAGGCAGAAGGGTAATGACGGACTTTGTTGTCATATCATCAACCCCAGCCGCATGTTTTGGGCACTCGGGTGAAGAGAGGGGCTGAGCTGTCCACTGATCACCACCTGGTGGTGAGTTGGATCCGCTGTAGGAGGAGAAACCCGGACAGACTTGGCAGGCCAAAGCGCATAGTGAGGGTCTGGTGGGAACACCTGGCGGAGCCCTCGGCCAGGGATGTATTCAACTCCCACCTCCGGGAGAGCATTGACCAGATTCCGGGGGATGTTGGAGACATAGAGTCCGAGTGGACCATGTTCTCCGCATCTATTGTCAATGCTGCTGCCCGTAGCCGCGGCCATAAGGTCTGCGTTGCCTGTCGCGGCGGCAATCCGCCTTTCTTTAGGTGATAGAAGGCCGACCTTGTTACTGTCTTTATGTGCCTCTGAAGGTTCAGGTCTGAGTCCATCACCACACCCAGGTTTCGAGCCTGACTGGTGGTTTCTAGCTATATTAACTGAAGCTGTGTGCTAACTTTTAAACGCTCTTCTTTTGGTCCAAAGATTATTACTTCAGTTTTGTTTTGATTCAGCTGAACGAAATTTTGGCCCATCCATGCATTGATTTCTTCTAAGCATTTAACCAGCGCTTGAATGGGTTCATAGTCACCTGGTGACATCGTAACGTATAGTTGTGTGTCGTCTGCATAGTTATGATAACTTACGTTGTTGCTTATTAAAATCTGAGTTATTGGGAGCAGAAAGATATTGAATAGAAGGGGCCCTAAGATGGACCCTTGGGGAACGCCACATGTGATTTTTGTGGTCTCTGATGTAAAGTTACCTACTGACACAAAAAAGTCCCTGTCCTTTAAGTAGGATTTAAACCAATTGGGTACTGTACCAGGAAGGCCGACCCAGTTTTCCAGGCACTCTAATAAAATGGAGTTATCAACAGTGCTGCACCAAGGTCCAATAATACCAGCACTGTGGTTCTTCCACAGTCTGCATTTATACGGATGTCATTGAACACCTTGACAAGAGCAGTCTCTGTACTGTGGTGAGCAGGAGGCCTGACTGGAAGACACTGAAGCGGTTGGTCATTGTTAGGAAGGTGTTTAACTGTTGAAACACAGCTTTTTCGATAATCTTACTGATGAAGGGGAGGTTTGATATAGGCCTGTAGTTTTGTAGTAGCAGCTTGTCCAAGTTGCTCTTTTTTAATAGAGGTCTGATAATTGCTGTTTTCAGGGCCTGGGGGAAAACACCTGACAAGAGGGACGTATTTATTATTTGTGTTAAATCAGATGTTATGACAGGCAAAGCTTTCTTAAGGAAAGCTGTGGGTAAAACATCCAGACAACAGGAAGAAGAGCTTAGTTGGTGTACGATTTCTTCTAAGTTTTTGTAGTTTATTTGGTGAAATTGGGAAAATGTGTCGAAATCAGTTGCAGTTGGAGACAAAGATGCGTTTTCTTATCATGTCTCTTTGGCAAACTGAGTCATTGCAGATGATGCTTTAAAAAATAACAGAAAAGTGGTCAGATAGGTCAACATCAGTTATAGACACCTTGGAAATGTTTAGACCCTTAGTGATGATCAAGTCCAAAATATGTCACTGTTTGTACGTTTGCTGTTTAACATGTTGAGTCAAACCAAAATTTCTAAGAGTGTCACATATAGGGGTTAGACAATGAAACTGATACACCTGTCATTTTAGTGTGGGAGGTTTCATGGCTAAATTGGACCAGCCTGGTAGCCAGTCTTCATTAATTGCACATTGCACCAGTAAGAGCAGAGTGTGAAGGTTCAATTAGGAGGGTAACAGCACAGTTTTCCTCAAAATATTGAAATGCACACAACATTATGGGTGACATACCAGAGCTCAAAAGAGGACAAATTGTTGGTGCACGTCTTGCTGGCACATCTGTGACCAAGACAGCAAGTCTTTGTGATGTATCAAGAGCCACGGTATCCAGGGTAATGTCAGCGTACCACCAAGAAGGACGAGCCAAATCCAACAGGATTAACTGTGGACGCAAGAGGAAGCTGTTTGAAAGGGATGTTCAGGTGCTAACCTGGATTGTATCCAAAAAACATAAAACCACGGCTGCCCAAATCACGGCAGAACTAAATGTGCACCTCAACTCTCCTGTTTCCACCAGAACTGTCCGTCGGGAGCTCCACAGGGTCAATATACATGGCCGGGCTGCTATAGCCAAACCTTTGGTCACTCATGCCAATGCCAAACGTCGGTTTCAATGGTGCAAGGAGCGCAAATCTTGGGCTGTGGACAATGTGAAACATGTATTGTTCTCTGATAAGTCCACCTTTACTGTTTTCCCCACATCCGGGAGAGTTACGGTGTGGAGAAGCCCCAAAGAAGCGTACCACCCAGACTGTTGCATGCCCAGAGTGAAGTATGGGGGTGGATCAGTGATGGTTTGGGCTGTCATATCATGGCATTCCCTTGGCCCAATACTTGTGCTAGATGGGCGCGTCACTGCCAAGGACTACCGAACCATTCTTGAGGACCATGTGCATCCAATGGTTCAAACATTGTATTCTGAAGGCGGTGCCGTGTATCAGGATGACAATGCACCAATACACACAGCAAGACTGGTGAAAGATTGGTTTGATGAACATGAAAGTGAAGTTGAACATTTCCCATGGCCTGCACAGTCACCAGATCTAAATATTATTGAGCCACTTTGGGGTGTTTTGGAGGAGCGAGTCAGGAAACGTTTTCCTCCACCAGTATCACGTAGTGACCTGGCCACTATCCTGCAAGAAGAATGGCTTAAAATCCCTCTGACCACTGTGCAGGACTTGTTTATGTCATTCCCAAGACGAATTGACGCCGTATTGGCTGCAAAAGGAGGCCCTACACCATACTAATAAATTATTGTGGTCTAAAACCAGGTGTTTCAGTTTCATTTTCCAACCCCTGTAGATCTATTGCACGTCTGTCTTCAGGATTGTCCATATGAATGTTGAAGTCTCCCACAATAATTAAAGTCATAATCAACACATAGATAAACACAGATAAAAGCTCATCAAAATCACTGAAAAAGTTTGTTTTGGACTTAGGAGGCCTGCAAATATTCAAGAACATGGTTCGGACCGGGCTCTTTAACTGGAGAGGCAAATATTCAAAATAGTCAAATTTGCCCAAAAATACTTTTTTACACTCTAATAAATCTTTAAACAAAGTGGCCACCCTTCCACCTTTTCTTTGCTGTCTGCTCTCACAAAGAAAATTGTAGTTTGGAGGTGTTGACTCTATCAGAATGGGAGCTTCATTAAATTCATGTAACCATGTTTCTGTTAAAAACATAACATCAAGATTGTGGTCAGTAATGAAGTCATTGATTAAAAATGATTTTCCTGACAGGAATCTAATGTTCAATAAAGCCAGTTTATATGACTTAGTTGCTGATATTAACTCTGTGTCTGGTTGTACCTGACAGTTTATGGCTTTTTTTGATTGTTTATTACTGTCTCTTATCCTTTTGGCTTTGTTCTTTCTGTCACGTATAAGCACAGAGATTTCACAACTATCTCCTCTTAGGAGCCCAAGTTTAGGATTAGGTATGTACTGGTAATGGTTAGGTTTAGGGTCAGGGTCAGGGTTAGGCTATAGAAAAGAACGAAAAATGAATGCAAGTCTCTGGAAAGACATAATATATGTGTGTGTGTGTGTGTGTGTGTGTGTTCCTGTCTTGGCATCACAGTGAGAACCATTTTCCCGATTTCACCATCAAATTGAGGACCGCTGGTACCAAAGTGAGGACATTTTGCTGGTCCTCACGACCTATTTTGCTAACGGTTAGGTTTAGGACTAAGGTGTGAATTGAGTTTAGGTTGTTAGGATTAGGCATGCACTGATAATGGTTAGGTTTAGGGTTATTGTCAGGGTTAGGGCATAGAAAGGGTTGAAAATGACTGAAAATCAATGGAAGTCAATGGGAGTCAACACATGGTCCTCACTACATATAGCAAAACAAGAGTGTGTGTATGTGTGTGTGTGTGTGAGAGAGATGTGGGGTTGCCAGTCCTTTACAGGGTACTGTGTGAAATATCATAATATATTACAGGAGAAGACTAAGTGTTGTCCAGTTGGCAGATAGGATTTTACAAAGTACTGAAACAGGCTAGATATGCTAGCTTGATGAGGATCTAGCGTCTTGTTTCCAAGCAATTAAATAGCCAAAAAAAAACTTTCCATGAGGGAGGACAGTAGGACCAAGGCTACAGCTTGCTGAACGTCATGCTATTATGTTCTTTAAGATCAGATTATATGTAATTTGTTAAATTTCAGGAAGGAAATTATTTTGTCAAAGTAATATGTGATATGAATCAGTGCAAATTTTATGTTTCAGAGATATAGTGGTTTATCCTTGTAGTCTCAGGGCACATTATAAGACAATATTAAATAAAGTCAATATGTCTTGTTTGTCATTTTCTTCGTGACAAGCCTACAATGCCATCTGTGCACAGTAAAAATTTAAACAAATGTGCCTCTGATAAATAGGACATCCTATGGGATTTTTATTTATTAGGCTTGTTTTTACATTTATAATATGACACTTAGGAAATAACATCACATCAACCTGCTCTCATCAATCCTCAACGGTCTCTTCCTTATTAGGATTCAAAACCCCCGCAGGTGATTCAAAATCCAACGTCCTATTCAGTACATGTGGGGGTAATGCAAAAGATCAGTGGTATAAGCAGGAATGAGCAGACAGGGAATGCCTTTCCCAACATCCCACCCGTGAACGTTGACACTAATTGAGAGGTCTATAAAATATAGATGATCTTTGCTGTGGTCTCTCCTCAATGCCCCCCATCACCCATTTCTGCTCCACTATTCCTTACATCCTCTGTGTGCCTGCTCAAGCAACTCAAGATCAAGACTGCTTGCAGGCGCCACGCTGGCATGCATATGCACCACTGCACATTAGGTATATCAGGAATGATCCAATGAACAGGACTGCGCAGTCCATTTGGTCAGTGTGTAAGAGTCTGAGTAAGAAATGGGACTGAAGAGGAGGGGGCAAAAGTGCACAGTTTAATCATCAGTGATATGGAACACAAGGAAAGCACAGCATTGTTTTTTCATGTGGAAAATGTTTAAATCTGTGTGGTTTGTTGTGATTTTAAAACAAGAAGAAAATTGATCTAATTACAATTTGCATCACAATACTTTTGACAAATCTTGCCAGATTTATTGCAAACGAGATGGCAAAAACTTATTAAGTTCTATCTTTAAATTCCTACATGACTGATGTTTGTTTTAATGTACTTCATTTTGAATGGTAAGTCCTTCCCTTTTCCCTCTGCTCATTCAGTATACAGTATAAAGATTTTTTATTAGGATTTGTGATTTCTGGTTGTGGCAGACCCAAATACAGACAGGAAGCAGGCCGAATTATAAGATCCCTTTATGAAGTGGCAAAAACAAAACTGAAGGCATCGAGAAAAAAACCCAGCAAGAGGCCAGGAGGTCAACAGAAGACCTTAGTGGTTGGAAACATGATGCTTGAAAACTATCTATCTACTTCCTGTTTCCCTCTTCTGTTTCTAAGTTTGAAAAAATGGACCCACCACTATTGCACCTCTGATCTATGTTGGGGTGTGGTGATAAACCCTTGACCAATAAGATAATATAGGATTGTGGAATGAGTGTGACTAGTACATTGCAAAGACAGCAGCAGCAGGTGTTCATGGGGGGTGCAGAGAATGGAGACATCGTATTATCCTTTAGTGTGTGTTTTATTTTAGAAATATTTCGATCAGCAGACTCTGATGATAATGATTAGAAAGCTCACACAGCTGTGTTCAAACAGCAATCTGTGGATTGGCTTGTGTTTGTTTGTTCATTATTTCTGTTTCTCTTAGATTTCTCCTTCTCACAGCTGCACTGCATCAGTTAATCCCCCACTTGGTTCCTATTCCGAAACACTCCTCCCTGTATCGATTATAAGGAGGTCTTATAATAGTGTCTGCACTGTCGAAGTTGTCTGATTCCTCAAACAAAATGATTCCTAGTCGTCTAATCTCAACATTTTGAGCTGCTATCAGTTTAAAGCCCAAGCCATTTTACTTCGAAGATGTCTTTGAACAGACTTTTATTCTTCTGTTTTTGAAGAAATCTGGATCTATACTGTCAGGATACTAATCCAAAACAATGCTATTCTTCTTCTGAGCCATCAGGTTGTGATAAAGTTGACACAAAGATCCTTAACATGGATAAAGCAGTGGTAAGCTAAACGTTCAGCAAAACAATTGTAGTTAGGTGTGGTCTTTGTAAAAGTTTACTTTTTCCTCTCAGTAATTAACTTTTTTTTTATTTTATGTTTTATGAAGACTAATGGAAATAGAATCAGGACAAAGAGAGACAAATGTGTGACGGAAACATGGAAACAGCTCAACCGTTGTGATTTTTAGGCCAGAATGTGAGAGAAGGCATGTGCAAACTTGGTGTATATGTCATTGTTATTAAGAATCTTTGGATTTTTCAGTTTCTAAAAAATTCCACTTTGAAAATTGTTTTTAAAAATATCTTTTAATTCCCATAAACCCCTTTGCCCATGGATGAGAGCTGCTAACACAGAAGGAAATCTCTACTTTGCTAAATGTAAGTATGTGGACAGGGCATAAGTCTCCAAGTTAAAAAAAACACCCTCAATGATGTTACAACTAAAAAACGCTCAGACATTCATGGACGACACTGAATATGACCAACATGACCTTAAATTGCATTGACAAATGTTTCGGCTAGTGAGAAAAGCCAAGAGGTTCATGTATAGGCAGGTCCAACATATATCTGTTCACACATAGCCCCAGAGAGACTATATCCATCAAATCAGCCATTCATTGAATTTCAAGGCAGCTTTTTCACAAGATTGGATGCTTGTGTTCATTCAGAGAACATGGATTCAGTTGTCCGGTGGAAGCCATTTGGGAGTGTGATGTTGTGGGTGGAGGTGAAGGTTAGAGGTTAGTTTGTGAAGGTTTTCACAAGTGTAATTTCACAAACACACTTTGATGTGTGTGTATGCTTGTCTTTAGAGGAAGCACAAAAATGAAGAGGTCAATAACTTGCCCTCGAGCTGAGTAAAAAGACCTTTAAAGGCCAAGGTTAAAGTATGAACGGAAACCCTCCATCAAAAGATGTTCACACCACGCTGAGCAAAAGTGAATATGCTGGAGAACTAAAATAAATCCTTTCATCTAAACTAGTTTATTGAACTATCACTCCACTGTTCTCTCTCATTTTGGAATTTCTTTTTTCTAAATATACTGATCTTGAGGTTTCATTTGCATAATTTTTTTTTCTGCTACATCCCAAAAGGTGTGTTGCAGCAAAAAAAAAAAAAAAACATTTTGTCACGTTTAAACCACAAGCTTCAATGTATTTTATTTACTGTAATAGATCAACCCAAAGTACTGCAAAGTACTGGAAAATTGTATATGGTCTCTGATGTTTACCTAATGAAAATCTTAAATGTGTGGCATCCATAAGTATTTAGCCCTTCTCAGTCAGTACCTGGTGGAACCACTTTCTAATGGTAGATCAAGAGTCTGATATTTTCCCTCATTCTATTTTGCAAAACAGCTTAAACACAATCCGATTGGATAAAAACATCAAGTTTAAGTTTTGCCAAATATTCTAAATTGGATTTAACCATACACCTTGATTGGGGCATTTTCACACATGAATATTGCTTTGATGTAAATCAGCATTATTGTCCTGGTGGAAGGTGAACCTATGCCCCAGCCACAAATCTTTGGCAGCCTCTAACAGATTTCCTTCCAGAATTACTCTGTGTTTAACTCCATATGTTCTCAACACCTGCCCCTGCAAATAAAAAAGCATCCCAATAGCATGATGCCACCATGTTTTACCAAGGCCATGGATTATTTAGGGTGATATACAATGATACTTTTCCTCCACACACAGTTTTGCAAGTAGAAAAAAAAAAGTAAAAATTTTGGTCTCATCTGACCAGAGCACCTTGTTCAACATGCTTTCGATGTGCCCTATATGGCCTATAGCAAACTGCAAACAGGACTTCCTGTTGCTTTATTTCCAAAATAATGGGTTTTCTTGCCACTTCCATAAATGCCAGAAATGTAGAGTGCACCACTAATAGCTGCCCTGTGAACAAATCATATAATCTGAGCTGGAGATACCATGGGCCTTTGGCTGTTTCTCTAAATAATGCTCTCCTTGCCTGGCCTTTCAGATAGCTGTGTCTTGGTAGGTTTGTAGCTGTGCCACATTCTGTCATTGTCTAGATGATGGATTAAACTGTACTCTGTAAGATACTCAAATCCTTAGCTTTTTAAACTAACCCTGCTTTAACTTCTCCACAATTTATTCCTGACCTGTCTAGTGTGTTCCTTGGTCTTCATTATACATTTTGTTCACTAATGTTCTCTGTCCAATCTTACAGGTCATATTAGAACAGTTGCAACAATTTGATGAAATTGAAAAAATATAAACTAGGGTACTATTTACTAAGTAGGCTATTTCTAAAGCAATAAGCTGCACAAAATTTTATTTAGTGGTATCAGATAAAAGTGGACGATACTTTTCAGATTTTTATTTTCCAAACATTTTAAGAACTGTCACTTTCTTCTCAATTTACTGTTGCGCACTACTTTGTGTTGGTCTGTCACATTAAATCTCAGTAAACTTTGTGGTTGTAATGTTACAAAATGTGAAAAACTTACCAGGTACTAAATGGTTTTGCAATTCAAATAAATTCTGCATAGGATCAAAATATGGGAAGACTTGCTGGAAATATTTTTTGTAATGCTGCTTGAGAGGGTCTTAGATTCCCAAAGCTCCTGCTAACTCCAGCCGTCTTCTTCCATTGACAGACTCACAAACACAACCATCCATCCCGACTTTTGAGACTTCGGTGTTGCTTGCCATCAGCACTTTGTCTTGGCTGTCAGTCGCCTCGCTGCACTCCATCCAAACGACTGCCTCACACACATGTGAGAGATCATGGCTTTGTGTGAGTACATGCGAGTGTGTGCAGAGGGTTTCTCTGCACTCATGTGCTAATGCACTTGAATGTTAGAGTTCATATGTGTTAAAGCATGATCAGCTAAAAAGCCAGGCGCTATTCTGAAACTATAAAGCTCAACAACTTGAAAAAAAAAGAAAAAAAAATTGGATTTTGGAAAAGGTGGTCCCTTTTGTCTGGAAATAAAAGATCCTACCTTCAGTGCTGTGCCTTGCACTTTTACAGATGATAAGTGACACAAGCTGACTTTGGGGTCAGCCACGCAGTCAATTTTAGAGCTGTGGAAAGCCATTCTGGCCCACTCCAGTGGTGTTAAGCCCTTTTAAATCACATTATCTCCTTCATCGGAATCTGCAATGCATTTCCCACCAAATGTCACATTATAATTTGTAAAAAAGTCCAAACCAGCAACACTTTTTTACACTTTTTAAAGAGATGAGCATGGAAAATTGAATGATCTGAGTTGCAGGAGAAAAAAAAAATCAAGGCATGGAGGATAGGAGACAGACACCATGAGAACACATGAGGGTGTTTTTCTTGCTGTCACGTATTTGCTACTCTTTTATTCACCTTTTTGTCCCTTCCTTGTTTTATCAATTCATCGTTCATTTACACGGTCTGAATGCATCACATTGACATATTAATTAAAGACTTCTTCAATGTTCCTTTTCACAAAAAATGTATGTAGTTGTCTCATTTATTATCATCAGAGATGAAGAAGGCAGCTGAAAGTAAGTCTCATAAAGATTAATAACTCATTAACCTTCAGAGAACATTTATTTACATCCTGATTAGGCTTAGTCTTGACAGCACTGTAAAGAACCATGTAAAAATAGAAAGCTGCATCTACTTGCACACCCACATGGGTGTTTTCAGATACGGTGGCTGATTTGATCTGTTGTTGGGTCAAAACTGGAAAATTTTATGTAAAATAACTCAATGAAGCAATAACAAATTAGGTGAGTGTTGTCCTGTCTCCACAGGTGTAGCAAAAATAATTGGAAGACAAGAAAGGAGATATTGACCAAGCTGAGACAAGAAATAGGTAGTTCTAGTTTAGAAACTTGCAGTAGATTTCTACAACAAGTTCAAAAACTACATGGTTCATTTTGGTTAATTTCGTTGTAACTCTTTAACTTTTTCACAGTTTTTATGTTAAAACCACAAACTGTGACATGCCTATATATTATGCCCAAGTCCAGTCCTGCCAAAAGCCTTCAGAAGTCATCTGACCAAGTATATTGAGTTCATATCTGTAATTTAATCTCAACATAAATGTTTTTTTGTGAAGATCTTGGCAGTTTATTAGAGAACATTAGTGAACCAAGATCATGAAGACCTAAGAACAAAAAAAGATCGTATTTATTCTCCAGAATGGCAGCCAGGAAGTTAACAATTTTTATATCTGTGTCACTCAATTGCATATCATCCTTTAATTTCAATGGCATAACAAGACACAATGCCTTAAGACGATTTTGCTCCAGCATTGCTTTACAATGTAGTATTTAGAACTGCAGCATAGGCAATTTGATCACTGCATAAGCCAGGCTGCTGCAGATATTTTAAACATGTCAAGAAATTACACATATACGCAACACACATTCCGCACATACATATACTCCACTGCAACAGAATCTGAGTAATTGCATCTTCAATACTGGAGCAATGATCCAATAATAACATTGTTTAACTGCAAGCTACACAATATCTGTACTGATGAAGATTAACTGAATTTGGCATTTTTAATGCTTGAAACTGATAGTGAAACCTACTTGGAATCACTCATGGAGCACTGAAATCTTATTCTCATATTGTCAGTTAATCCTTCAGTATAACAAAATTGAACCGATATTGTCACATCATGACAAAAGCAACATACCCCATCTCGATGTGACTGAAAACTGTGAACTCCACAATCTTGATTGCAACACACAAGAGCTACTTAGAACAGGAGCGCATAAAGGTGACATATTTATAAGACATGACAGGACTTGATGTTCTACAAAATGCCTTAATTTCCTCTCATTCAGACCCACTTTACTTTCTCAACATGCCAGAATGCACGATAGTGTAATTTAAGCTTTAGGTTTTGTTATTGCAGATTTAGTAAATACAGAGACCCTAACAAATTGATGTATTTAAAAATTACCATTATTTGGTGCTTGCTTGCAATTTTTATAGTATATGCCTCAATCCTTAGATAGAAAAACTTTTTATCCAATTTGAATAAATAACTGAATCTGACTGCACTGTTCAATGGTTAGAATTAATTGGAATGTATGTAACTGACTTTTGTGAAGTGCCCTGAAACAACATGTGTTGTGAATTGGCGCTATATAAATAAAACTGAATTCAATTGAATTGAATTGAATCAGCTAATTTTAAGCTATGAAATAAGTTTATATCTCATATTCCTCAAATGAAGAAGGTTGTGTGAGAATGAGAAAAAAAAATGTTCAAGGTGTTTTTTGTCAGTTTGGTTTCCTCAAACTACACAGTACTTATAACTTGTGGAAAATTAAAACCTCGTCCTCTTTGTTTAATGAAGTCACTGTGAGCCCTGCTATAAAATGAGCCCATATCTAGGAGAAGTGGTGCTGCATAATAGTCGACTAGCAAAGTTTTTTCTCTTTCTGTTTTGCATGGCAACCATGCCTGCTAATCTTTACAACATTGTTTGAGGAGCATCAGTACATGACTCATAGTTATCATATAACTTATGATGAGCCTCAACATCAGCACAAATTCACATCCTAATGAGGAGGACTTACACAGGCTCCTTCTTTATGCACTTTTAATAAAGTATTAGCACAAAGCCGCCAGCAAAGTTAATGAGAACCAGCTTATATGGAAGTTCAAAGGAAAAAGTGTGGTGAAAAACAGGCTTATATGCATGCTGAACAAAATAAATGTTCTCAAAAAAAGTGGTGGCTATAATTCATCAAAAACTATTAACTACTACCTTGAGAAATACCAATTTTCAAATGTTGCTACACTATAGAGAAATATAATGTGATCAGTGTGATAAATTTGCTTCTGCTCTCAAAGGGTTAGTGTGTTTGGATGTTATGCACGGAACAGCAAACTACAGCCAAGGATCAGCCAAGGATCCTTAAAAGTCACTTTCAGTAAAAGCTATACATGTAGTGATTAATTTTGACCAGGACATGTCATTTAAATCCCATATTAAACAGGTTTCTAGGATTTCCTTTTTTCACCTCCGGAACATTGCCAAAATTAGAAATATCCTGTCCAGGAGTGACGCTGAAAAACTAGTCCATGCATTTGTTACTTCAAGGCTGGACTATTGTAATTCTTTACTATGAGGATGTCCACAAAATGCAGTTAAAAGCCTTCAGCTGATTCAAAATGCTGCAGCAAGAGTTCTGATGAAAATTAAAAAGAGAGATCATATTTCTCCTATTTTAGCTTCCCTTCATTGGCTCCCTGTTAAATCCAAGATAGAATTTAAAGTTCTCCTCCTCACATATAAAGCCCTTAAAGATCTAGCTCCATCATACATCAGAGATCTGATTGTTCCATATGTTCCTAACAGGGCACTTCGTTCTCAGACTGCAGGTTTACTGGTGGTTCCTAGAGTCTCTAGAAGTAGAATGGGAGGCAGATCCTTTAGTTATCAGGCTCTTCTCCTGTGGAACCAGCTCCCAGTTTTAGTCCGTGAGGTAGACACCCTGTCTACTTTTAAGGCTAGGCTTATAACTTTCCTTTTTGATAAAGCTTATAGTTAGAGTGGCTTAGGTTATCCTGAGCTATCTTCCTTATTTTTACCTCCGTCTTCTTCTCTCCCTGTTGGATGGAGTAAGGTGGAGTCAGGTTTAGCCTAAACTGACTCAGTTATGGTTGAGGTGCAAACACACCCTCCATTTCTCTCTTTTCCAATGGTTATGGTCAATCTGACAGAGAGAGATATCCCAATCGTTGTGGTTTTTAGTATAACAGTGGAACTTTCCTTTTTGATGAAGCTTATAGTTAGAGTGGCTTAGGTTGTCCTGAGCTATCTCTGTAGTTATGCTGCTATAGGTTTAGGCTGCTGGAGGACATAATGACCACTTTCACCCTCTTCGCTACATTCTCAGAATCAGAATCAGAATCAGAATCAGCTTTATTGCCAAGTTTGTACATACAAACAAGGAATTTGACTCCGGTACACTTTGCTCTTTGGTTTTTGTTTTTGCACTACAGAATATACATATTTACAATGTACAATATACACATATATAAAATACAAAAGGTGGCATTTGCAACAACTGTATGCTGTTGGTTTTGTATTTTATTGAATGTTCAACAGAGAAACAGCCTGAGGGAAGAAACTGTCTCTGTGGCCGGAGCGTGGTTTTTTTGATGTCAACAGGGGCTCTGTAGCGTTCGTGCCCTGAAGGCAGAACTCTTAACACCTAGTTTATGTGCAGCGGTGTTTGGGGGTCTGCAGAGATTTTTAGCAGCTCTTTTCCTGACCCTAGACCTGTATAAGTCCTGGATGGAGGGGAGGTTCAGCCATGATGATTTCTCTCTGCAGTCCTGATTATTCGTTGCAGTCTGGACCTGTCCTTGTTTTGTAGATGAACCAAACACACTGAGATGGATGAAGACAGGACAGACTGAATGATGGCAGTGTAGAAGATGACCAGCAGCTCCTGTGGAAGGTTGTACTTCTTAAGTTGCCTCAGGACAGTACAGTCTCTGCTGGCCTTCTTTCGAACAGTGGTCTATGTGTGAAGACCATCTCAGGGTCTCAGAGATGGTGTGTTCCTAAGAAGAACCTGAAGTGATCCGCCCAGCCGACACGGTGTTGTTTGAGGATGGTGAGGGGGTGTATGGAGGTGGTGTTTTTTCCCCGAAAGTCCACCACCAATCTCCACAGTCTTGAGTGGGTTTAGCTCCAGGCCGTGTCTGACTACACCGGGTACAGATACCGATCCACCTCCAGTCTGTATGCAGACTCATCACCGTCCTGGATCAGTCCAATGACAGTGGTGTCCATCTGCAAACTTCAGAAGTTTCACGGACGAGTCCGCTGAGGTGGCAGTCATTTGTGTAACAGGGAGAAGAGGAGTTGGGGATAGAACACAACCCCTGGGGGGCACCAGTACTTATTGATCTGGTACGGGATAGGGATGCTCCCCAGTCTCACCTGCTGCTGTCGGTCCCGTCAGGAAGCTGTTGATCCACTGACAGGTGGAGGCTGGGACGTTGAAGCTGAGTGAGCTTCTGGTGGAGGATGTCTGGTATGATGGTGTGTGAAGCCCGAGCTGAAGTCTACAAACAGGATCCTAGGCGTAGGTCCCTGGGCGGTCGAGGTGTTGCAGGATGAAGTGTAGACCTAAGTAAACATCAGCATCATCTGCCGACCTTGTTTGCCTCGGTCAAGCAAAACTGCCGGGCGTCCAGTTAGAGGGCCTGTGATGTCTTTTTCAGGTGCTTCAACACCAGCCGCTCAAAGGATTTCATGACCACAGACGTCAGGGCTACAGGCCTGTCAGTCATTTAATCCTAGGATGGTGGGTTTTCTTTCTTGGGCACTGGGATGATGGTGGAATTCGTTTTGAAGCAGGAGGGGACCCCCCCCCCCCTTTCCCCCCCCCACAAAAACACTTCTCCATGGATTGTTGAAGATCCGGTGAAGATCGGATAGCGAGTTGATTTGCACAGGCTTTCAGGCATGATGGGGAACCGTTATCCAGGTCCTCCAGCTTTCTTTGTTTTCATGCGCTGAAAGAGCGCCTGTTCTACATCTTCCTCAGAGATCTTTAGTGCAGGCAGAGGATCTGAAGGTAGGGGGTTGGTTTTGCTTATGGGAAAGAATTTGTTCCTGAATGGATGTGGAGGAGTTGGTTTGAGGTGTGAATGGCTTCTTGTCATGTCTGCAGTATAAGCCATTCAGACGGTTGGCCAGGCGAGGACTTTTGTTCAGGAAGGGTGGGTTGGGCTTCTGTAGGCAGTCAGGTTTCTCAGACCAGTCCATACAGCCGAAGTGTCACCCTAACGAAAGGCTGTTTTTCAGCTTCTCACTATAGCTTCTCTTTGGCTGCTTGATCTCCTTTTGTAAGTCTGTTTCCTGGCCTGCCTGTACCGCGCCCAATCTCCACTGCTGTGAGCTTCTTCTGCTCCCTGCGCAGATTCCTGAGGTGTGGTGTGAACCATGGTTTTTGGTTTGTTTTCCCAAAAGTGCAGAAGGTCTTGGTCTGCACACACATGTCCTCACAGAAACTGATGTATGATGTCACCACATCAGTTAGTTCGTTTAAATCCTTTGGCTGAGGTTTCACAAAACAGTCCAGTCTGTGCATTCAAAGCAGGCCTGTAGCATCTCTTTCGAATCCTCAGTCCACTTTTTAACAGTGTGAACCACGGGTTGGAAGCTCTTAGTTTCTGTCTGTAAGTTGGGATGAAGGTGGATAAGGCAATGATCTGAAAGTCCAGAGCAGCCCTGGTAACAAAGCATGGTATGAGTCCTTAAAAGCTGTGTAACCAGTGGTCCCAGTGTGTTGTTTTTTGTCTCTGGTGGACACTTAATATTCTCACACTACTCTCCAATTTTGCATTTTATTTTGGCTGTTATTTCAGCTTTTAACTTTGTTCTCTCATCTTTTCTCTTCCTAGAAGCTACACATGGCCGCACTCTGTGTCTAGACCTGTGACCATCTTTCCTGGAGAGGGGCATTGTCCCAGCTTTTGCTGGCAACACACTTAATGCTCCCACCTCTACCGATGATCCACATGTCCCTGTCTTTCAGTGTTTATAAAACTAACCCTTTCTCTCCAGATCCTAGACATGGCAATTGACTGAGCTTTTTTTGTGACTAACTCTATGTGCTCGCTTTCAGACTCTAACCTTGAAAACCTGGCTCAGAGTTTTATCTGTTCTTTCTTTCTAGATGACGCACTACTAAAGGAGCTACATCCACTAACCCTTTCCTTTTTCCTTCCCAATGAAGAAAGTACTCCTCGATCAGTGCTTCTTTTGTTCTTTTTTGTTGTCTCTGCTCTTTCTCCCTGCAACCCCTAGTTGGGTCGTGGCAGATGGGCCGCTCACACTGAGCCTGGTTCTGCTGGAGGTTTTCTTCCTGTTAAAAAGGGAGTTTTTCCTCTCCACTGTCGCTGCAAGCATGCTCAGTATGAGGGCGATTGCTGCAAAGTCAACTGCCAGTGGACTGTTCCACTTGTCTCTACATGCTCATCGATCCAGGAGGAGGGAATGCTGCAGAGTCACTGACTGGATGCAATCTGCTGGTTTCCTTAGACAGAGAAACTTTTTTATCCAATTTGAATAAATAACTGAATCTGACTGCACTGTTCAATGACTAGGATTAATTGGAATGTATGTACCTGACTTTTGTGAAGTACCTTGAGACAACATGTGTTGTGAATTGGCGCTATATAAATAAACTGAATTGAATTGAATTGAATAGGAAGTCAAACTACTGAAATACAATCAGACACCTCTGAAGTCAACCATTCTCTGTTTTATTCACTGAAGCAGCAATTTATCATACATAGACATGTGGGAGGGACAACTTAAGACATAAGTTATTAATTTAACGAATAACATTTTATTCTGAGAAGATATATAAAAAGTAAAAAATCCTTCCAATTATTTTATGAACTTGGGACAAAGTAAATGCCCAGAGAGAGACTGTTGTCACAAAGCTTACTTAATTTTCTATACCCGCTTCTTCCAGGCAATTTAGAGAGACCAGTTGGCATAACAGTCATGTTTTTGGACTGTGGGAGGAAGCCGGAGTACCCAGAGAGAACCCACACATGCACTGGGAGAACTTAATGCAGAAAGACCCCAGGCTGGGAGTTGAACTAAATACTTTTTTTCTGGAAGACAACAGTGCTACCACCTGCGCCACAATGCTGGCCCATGAAGTTGACCCATTTTTCCAATATGTCCTTTTGCTTTGTTGCCAGAGAGCACTCCACACCACCATCCAATATATTAGAAAAGTCTACTTGTGTCAGAAATGTGTTAAAGATGACTTAATCGCTTATTAAAACAAGGAAAATGATTTTATTTATCATGTTTTATACTTTTAAATTTTTGCTTCTCAAATATTATTTCAGAGGGTATTTGTTTGTTTTCTTTGTTGTTTTATTGTTTTCATAATATCTCATGATACCAAATAAATAAAGGTTAAAAAAAATACTATATTTGGACTTTAAACAACAAAACTCAGCAAAATAAGAACCATAAAAAGTACAACTGAAGATGCAATATAAGTCACATCATATTTATATAAAATCCTCCTTCAGCCAAAATGAGTATAGGTTAGTGCAATAACTTTTAACATTGAAAACAAATTTGTACAACAACTTTATTTGGCCACGTTTCTTCATTTATCCAACTTCTGGTTATTCCTCTTCAACTGCTCCATTGCTCCTTAACTAACCTTTTGTCTTCAAATATAGCATGAATCCCTCATTTGAAAAAAGAAAAACAAATCTTCAGTTGTTCACAGATCCTGTTATCCCTCTTCCTTATTTCCTTATTGCCTAATTTCCAGCTTCATTCACACCCAGTTGTGTCATCTGGCGCTGTGGCATACTAACACTGACAATGCAGGGCACTAAATAATTGATGTGTGGACCTGAAAGTTTGATGCCTGACTCGCGGGTAGATTGAACCTGCAGGCAATATGCCTTTGCCCATCAGCCAACTCCCTATTCTCTGCACCACTCAACACACTCCTCTTCACACACACTTACACCTTAGCATACAGTGCACACATGTCCCAGTGGATTTCCCCACTTCTCCTCTCAAACTCCCTTTAAAACCTCTCAAATATTTGCTGCAAGACTCTGCAATTGTTACACCTAACAACAAACCAGGAATGTGGTCTGCTTTTAAGAACATTTGGCCTTTCACCTTTAAGGCAGTCAACCAATATAAATATATTTATCTAAGGCCGTGTAGTATGCTTATATACTGCTTATCAAAAACTGAAAACAGTAGGTTGGTTATAGTATGTGGTGATGCATGAAAAAGGTTTTTCTTTATTAAAAGTAACAAAAAAAATACAATCCAGAAATAATAATATGGGTCTGTTGCACATAATCTACACCCAGGAGGAGCACATAAACACAATATTACAGCATACATTAGATATAATAGGTGAATAAGAATGCTTCTCTGAATTTATGAGTCCTTTGAGTCATTTTAACCGATGTATCACTTGGAGATTTTTTCTCTATGCAATAGCTAACCAAGAAATGTATTATTTATATATGTTCTTCATAAACCAAGCTTGCAGGGATTATTGTAACATTTTATCATAAAGACCAAGCTCGGTGATGACTGCATAAAGTTCTGCATTTTCACCAATTGTACATAGTAATGGGGCTGAACTATTTTAAACACATATTTTTTACAAGATATCCATGCAATAGATGTCCATGTCTACAGTGCCTCATGAATTATCTTTAAAAATCCAAATATTAAAACATGTCCAAGAACCAGGCATTTTGTTTCAACCTGCAACCACAGAATTAAAACAATATTAATTTTACCTGAGAAAGACATTTCCTACCTATTTTTTTTCCTCAGCATCTGGAGAAATTGAAAGTTTAATCAAATCTATATTTAGAATCAATTCAGAGCATTGTTTCTATTGCTACTAAAAATACCTTAGTTTTCTTTTTAAATGACACAACATTATAAGAGTGAAGCCTTCTCCAACAAATTCTTATGATTGTCTTTGAGGTTAAGTTCTGAACCTCCTGGCGGCCAATTTGTGAAGTCAAATGGATCTCAGAAGCAGTGAAAGTGTAAATGCATCCTGGTATCAACAGTCCACAAAAATGTCAAAAACAATTCCATGGTGAGAGAATCCAGACTAATAAAAACCAAGCACAATTAAGCCTTTTTAGCACTATACATGTTTAAAAGGCACCCACTGACCACTGGAGACAGGCACCAGAGTACAGAAAATGGATGGATTTAATTTCACTAAAAAGGAAAAGTTATAATTAATGACACTTGTAACAATCATCAATGTAACAATCATTCAGGAGTGTTCTATACATGAAGACACAAAATTGTTTAAAAAGTAAGGCATTCACTGATTAAAAGAAGTTTAAACATGAGATACATCCTATCTCTATGTCATTTCTTGATTTATGCTTAGAATTATCCAGTCTTTGGGGTTTAGATGTCCTTAAATTTGATAGGTAAAGCAGCACATATTTAAAGATAAAATGGTGATAAAAACTGAAAACAAAATGTGCTGCCCATGGAGGTTGACATTTTTTTTAACCCTGCCTCATATTTGATTAAACCCACCTTTGTGTTTCGTCGTGACCACTTATGGTAAATGGAGTAAACTTATATAGTGCTTTTCCAGTCATACCAACCCCTCAAAGCACTTTACGCTAGAACCACATCCACCCAATTGCACTTCACATGCGCACACATTCATACACCGATAGGCAGATATGTAGGCAACTAGAGGGTAAGTGCCTTGCCCAGGGGCAAATCAACAAGTAGCAGGAATAAATTGGAATCAAACCCACAACTTTCGCATTGCAAGTCCACTACTCTCCCCACTGAGCCACAGTTGCCTCATTACCTATCTAGACAGTATCGTTGGTCTGGTTGTCTTACAGTGTTGAGGTAGATTTGCTCTACACAATGGGGAGAAAAGGGGTATATATGCATGCTCCTGTATGGATGTGAACAGAAGTGGAGGCAGAAGTTGTCTGGACTGGTCACCAAGGAATATGAAGAGAAGACTATGTTGAATTGCTCGGAAATGGAATCTAACTGACAGAAATTGAAATCATTACTATGAAGTGTGGACCATTGTTTAACAGACATCTGATTTTTTCAGAAAGTTTCAGAATTCTTTTTTGTCCAGTAGCATTAGGCATTACAAATATTTTAACATGGAGTAATTTGAGAATGCTTATTTTGTATTATTGTACTAATCATAGGATGCTACTCGTACTCGTACTCGTCACGGGGGCAGCAGACTCAGCAGAGACGTCCAGACGTCCCTCTCCCCAAACACCCGGGGGGAGCCCAAGGCGTTCCCAGGCCAGCCGAGAGACATAGTCCCTCCAACGTGTCTTGGGCCGTCCCCTGGGCCTCCTCCCAGTGGGACGTGCCTGGAACACCTCCCGAGGAAGGCGTCCAGGAGGCATCCGGTATAGATGCCCGAGCCACCTCAACTGGCTCCTCTCGATGTGGAGGAGCAGCGGCTCTACTCCAAGCCCCTCCCGGATGGCCAAGCTCCTCACACTATCTCTAAGGGAGAGCCCGGCCACCCTACGGAGGAAGCTCATTTCAGCCGCTTGTATCCGGGATCTCGTTCTTTCGGTCATGACCCAAAGTTCATGGCCATAGGTGAGGGTAGGAACGTAGACCGACCGGTAAATCGAGAGCTTTGCTTTTCGGCTCAGCTCTCTCTTCACCACAACAGACCGGCACAGTGCCCCCATTACTGCGGCAGGCGCACCGATCCGTCTGTCGATCTCCCGCTCCATTCTTTCCCCACTCGTGAACAAGACCCCGAGATACTTGAACTCCTCCAGTTGAGGCAGGAACTCCCCTCCAACCTGAAGAAGACAAGCCACCCTTTTCCGGTCGAGTACCATGGCCTCTGACTTGGAGGAGCTGATCTTCATCCCGGCCGCTTTACACTCGGCTGCGAACTGCCCCAGCGCATGCTGTAGGTCTTGGCTAGAGGGGGCCAGCAGGACCACGTTATCTGCAAAAAGAAGAGACGAAATCCACTGGTCCCCAAACCAGACGCCCTCCGGCCCTTGGCTGCATCTAGAAATCCTGTCCATAAAAGTTATTAACAGGACCGGTGACAAAGGGCAGCCCTGCCGGAGTCCAACATGCACCGGGAACAGGTCCGACTTAGTGCCGGCACTGCGGACCAAACTCCTGCTCCACTCGTACAGGGACCGGATGGCCCCTAGTAAAGGGCCCCCGTTTCCATACTCCTGGAGCACCCCACACAGGGCATCACAAGGGACACAGTCGAATGCTTTCTCTAGGTCCACAAAACAAATGTGGACCGGTTGGGCAAACTCCCATGAACCCTCGAGTACCCTGTAGAGGGTATAGAGCTGGTCCAGTGTTCCACGGCTGGGACGAAAACCCCACTGCTCCTCCTGACGCCGAGGTTCAACTATCGGCCGGACTCTCCTCTCCAATACCCTGGCATAGGCCTTACCAGGGAGGCTGAGGAGTGTGATCCCCCTGTAGTTGGAGCAGACCGTCCGGTCACCCTTCTTATGAAGGGGGACCACCACCCCAGTCCGCCAGTCCAGAGGCGTGTCAACCATGACAGCCCCCCCAACATCCAGAGATTTAAAGGTACTCAGGGCAGATCTCATCCACCCCCGAAGCCTTAACCACTTCGGTGACTTCAGCTTGGGTGATGAAAGAGTCCAACCTTGAGTCCCCAGCCTCTGTTTCCACCAGGGAATGCGTGATGGCAGGATTGAGGAGATCCTCCAAGTACTCCTTCCACCGCCCGATAATGTCCCCAGTTGAGGTCAGCAGCTCGCCCCCACTGTAAACAGTGTTGGCGAAGCACTGCTTCCCCCTCCTGAGGCGCCGGACGGTTTGCCAGAATCACTTCGAGGCCAACCGGTAGTCCTTCTCCATGGCCTCACCGAACTCCTCCCAGGCCTGAGTTTTTGCCTCTGCCACAGCCTGGGCCGTGGCACGCTTGGCCTCACGGTACCCATCAGCCGCCTCAGGAGTCCCACAAGCCAACCACAGCTGATAGGACTCCTTCTTCAGCTTGACAGCATCCCTTACAGCCGGTGTCCACCGCCGGGTTCTGGGATTGCCGCCGCGACAGGCACCGCAGACCTTACGGCCGCAGCTACGGGCAGCAGCATTGACAATAGATGCGGAGAACATGGTCCACTCGGACTCTATGTCTCCAACATCCCCCGGAATCTGGTCAAAGCTCTCCCGGAGGTGGGAGTTGAATACATCCCTGGCCGAGGGCTCTGCCAGACGTTCCCAGCAGACCCTCACTATGCGCTTGGGCCTGCCAAGTCTGTCAGGCTTTCTCCTCCTCCAGCGGATCCAACTCACCACCAGGTGGTGATCAGTGGACAGCTCAGCCCCTCTCGTCACCCGAGTGTCCAAAACATGCGGCCGAAGGTCTGATGATATGACAACAAAGTCGATCATTGACCTCCTGCCTAGGGTGCCCTGGTGCCAACTGCCAAGTGCACTGATGGACACCCCTATGTTTGAACATGGTGTTCATTATGGACAATCCGTGACTAGCACAGAAGTCCAATAATGAAACACCACTCGGATTCAGATCGGGGAGGCCATTCCTCCCGATCACGCCTCTCCAGGTGTCACTGTCGTTTCCCACGTGGGCATTGAAGTCCCCCAGCAGAATAATGGAGTCACTATCCAGC
Organism: Crenichthys baileyi; assembly: GCA_036173005.1. Classification (NCBI taxonomy): domain Eukaryota; kingdom Metazoa; phylum Chordata; class Actinopteri; order Cyprinodontiformes; family Goodeidae; genus Crenichthys; species Crenichthys baileyi. The sequence continues at coordinate 625,678 of JAHHUM010000035.1, forward strand.
ACCCCCGACAGGGACACCAAGAAGGCAGGGTACTCCACACTACCGCTCGGCCCGTAGGCTGAAATGACAGTCAGAGACCTGTCCCCAACCCAAAGGCGCAGGGATGCGACCCTCTCATCCACTGGAGTAAACCCCAACACGAGACGGCTGAGCTGGGGGGCAGCCAGCAAACCCACACCAGCCCGCCGCCTCTCCCCGTGGACCACTCCAGAGTAGAAGAGAGTCCAGCCCCTCTCGAGGAGATGGGTTCCAGAGCCCACACTGTGCATGGAGGCGAGCCCGACTATTTCTAGTCGATATCTCTCGACCTCCCGCACAAGCTCAGGCTCCTTCCCCCCCAGCGAGGTGACATTCCACGTCCCTAGAGCCAGCCTAAGCATCCGGTGATCGGGCAGCTGAGGTCTCCACCTTCGTCCGCCACCCAATCCTCTTTGCACCGGTCCCTCACGGTTCCCCCTGCAGGTGGCGGGCCCACTGGGGGATGGCGTCGCGTCTCTCGTTCGGGCTTGGCTCAGCCGGGTCTCACGAGGAGCAACCCGATAGGAAGCTATTAAAACTCTAATACTATTATACTAGAATATTATAATTTATTATGTGCAATGATTTTCCTTTCCCTCTATTTCAGCTTTTTTCCTCCAGTTGTTGGCGTGAATTTCTTAATTTAAGAATTAATGGTAGACCTTTTTCATTATTATGTTTTGGAACATTAAAAACCACATATCTAATAGACAAATATTAGATAATATTACAAATATTATTAATAGAAAAAAAACAATATGTGAATGTAAGCATGCTTGTCAGTACATGCAGTGATGCACTGCGAGGTGTGTGCAAATTGCAACAGATCATGTTTGTGATATACTGTTGCATTTGTTGCAGAAGAGGTGGAGTTCATGACGGCTGTCTGTAATAGGGTTGTGACTGAGCTATTGGACAACTGTGGAAACTATCTGTTGGCAGTAGCTGGCAGTGGGCGCTGATTCCAATCTGTTTATCGGCATAGGGTGTGGAGAGGAATGTAGGAGGTGTCTGGTATCTGTGGTGTGTGACTGATCTGTGAGCCAACGTTGGTGTTTGCTTTGTTTGGGTTTCAATTGATTTGTTGCTATGTATTTGTTGGTACATTTAAGACAGCAAAACCACCGAATGTTGCTCAGACTTAAACCTGCAGCCAGTAACTTTTTGCTACTTATGTGTATGTGGAAATCCAAGAGCTGAAAACACGTTCCATATATACAGTATACTTTTTTGTCAGCTAGCTTCATATGTATGCAGATCCTTCTTTTTTCTGCTTCTATTGGTCTAACCATACCTATTAGTGCCTACAATTAAATGATAAAGACTAGGTGGGTGGATGGAATAGGAGGCAGAAAGAGAAGCGGGCGGCTGGAAAGCGTGATTTAATTTAGTTATGATCTAATTTGCTTTGATTAAAAATGTATGCAAATCCCTCTTAGCATAAGGGATCAGTGGGGAGAGGCAACACTTCTGCTTTTTCTCCCTCTCTCACCCCTACTGTTGCCTCCCTCTTTTTCTCTTCTCCTACCCCCCCCCCTTGTCTGCGGCCACTGAAGTGAGATCGTGTGAACTGGAAAGTGCGATAGGTACATGTGTTGTTGGAGGCGTATTCCTCTTTAAGGTGATGAGAAGAAATCCACTCACTCTAGATATTATTGCGACTTATATTTACACATTTGTCTGCTGTCTGCAGCAAACTGGGCATTAGGAGGTTCAGTTGGATTGTGTATATGTGACCTGGCCTGATCTGTAAACGAGGACTGAAAGGAGGTGACTTTCCAAGTAGTCCTTGTCAGCTAGAGGTTAATCCTCTCCTGTTTCAATATTTAGTTGTTTATTTCAGTATTTTTACTCATCCTTAAAACCACAGCCGTACCTTCAAACTGCTCGAGCCATCCTCTCTGCCCCAGACCGTTAAACAGCCTCAACGAAATACCTGAACAGTGCTGGTTCTAGCATGAGTGGCACCCTAGGCAGTGCCCCTCCACCTGGAAACACACAGCCATTACTCTAAAGCCTGTTCTGTTTACATAGTTACATAATTTTTACTATGTAAATCATCAAAAACATTAAAAACTGAAATGTTTGATTTTACATGTCGATTTCCAAATTTTTTTAAAACTTAAAATTCCCACTTTTTGCTTTGAAAACCATACTGGAAAGGCTATTGTTTTCTTTTTAAAAACAGAATAAAGGGTTCATTAATCTCAAACTGTAGTTATTTTTTTAACCATAATTAAATAGCCCACTTGGATCTATTTAGTTTTTTTGGCCTTTTGAACTATTAGCTTATTGCCAAAAGTGTGCAGTGAGTGGGTGATTCTTCCTGTTTTTCCAAGACAGCTTCAAGTTTCAGTATCTGGTAGCTATTTGGTATTGCTGTGTGTTTTTACAGTGCAATAACACTTCAAAGGGCAAACCAAAACAAAAAATAAACATGCCAAAACCCCTCTGCTCTGACTGGTAAAAGAGGGTAAAATTAAAAAAAAATCATGTTCATTTTAGAACAAGAGTAGGTTTTCCCAGTCTAAATGTTTCATTTTTGAACTAAGGAAGATCAAATGCAGTCCAGACTTTTAAAACAAACAGTGAAAAAGTCCTTTAATTTAGTGCTTAACTGGAAGCTGGAATTCCGAAATCAACTTAAGCATCATTAGCCACAGAGGGCATACAACTGTAATTTCTTATAGTGCTTTCACTGTGTGCAACAAGAGGGGGCTCCTACAAAAGAAAACTTGTTTATGTCTCAAAAAAACAGATCACTTTTTCCTGTGCTCATAGCACCCCCCAAGCTGTGCCGCCCTGGGATGTGAGCCATATTAACCATGTCTAAAACATTCACTGCAACTGAAAAAATACATAAATGTACATGTGCATTTGCATGATAATTTCGTCATACACATTGATTCAATTTTATGTACATTAGTGTGTACAGTATTTCTTATTCTACCCTTGTGTAAGGTAACAGCATCTATTTGCATTGTTGTTTGGTGAATTCATGTCACTCTCAGTTGTTTTACGGTGTCTACTCTCTCCTGCCTGTCCAAGTTTGCCATTTTGCCTTGTTGCTTCCTCCTTTTACTCACTGCTCTTTGCCTGACCACAACCAGCCAAGCTGCCATGTAATTAGACATCAAGTCAACCATAACATCTATTTAGCTCCAGTCAGCCAGTGAGTGTGCCAGTACAGTTGGTTAGCCTCTGGTCAAGCCAACAGACTGGTTGGTCAGTATCAATAGACTGGTAAGTTAGCTAAAACGGATCACGTAAGGTGTTTGCAAATAAACCAACTGCCAAATCGGCTACACTCAAAAGAAAACCAATAGTTCTAGTGTTCCACTTGGTCTTTACAGTTGGATAAGGTGCCAATATTTGGGATTTTTAAATAGTAATTTATCTTATAGAGTCCTCTTGAGTCCTCATTTACATGGACCTTTTTGTTTTGGATTGTCTGGAAAAAAAAATACCCAGAAAAAATACAACGTTTCTAGTTTTTCTTTTTTTTTTTTTATTACAAAGAAGTGGATTATAGTTTATATACATGCAGGAAATAATTCCATCATCAACATTAACCTATGACATCTCACCAACAGCTCTCAGAGTCAAATAATAGGTGAGAGGTGCAGCAAAGGATACAGCAGAGTAACATGCAATACGATCACAACCAGAACACAACATGTGGTTGTATGGAGACCTGCAGCATTTATATATATAAATGCAATGTATTTAAGTGGTATTTTATGTGATAGATTAACACAAAGTAATTATTGTAAAGTTGTAGTGTATTTAGTTTTTTTTTTTTTGTACAAATAAAAATCCAAAATGTGTGGCATGCATTTGTATTTAACCTTCCTGAGTTATACTTTGTAGAACCACATTTGGCTTTCAAAGGTGGTAAATCTTTTGAAGTATTGTGTATCCCTTTAAATGCATACAATGTTCTTGAAATGTTTCAATCTGGTTTTGAAGGAGACTTTGCTGTCCATTTGCTTTAAGATCTAACAGTTCCCTTTGACGCTGTTGACCACAACATCCTAATCTCTCGATTTATAGCATTGTGGCATCAAAGGCATTGCACTAGAGTGGTTCAGGTCTCATATGTCTGACAGCAGCTTCTCAATGAACCTTGGAGAATCTGTTTCTTCTTCACCCCTCCTTACTTGTGGAGTTCCTCAGGGATCTCTTCTGGGGCCAGTTTTATCTTCTTTTTATGTGTTGTCTTTAGGTTTAATTTTCTGAAAATATAATATTTCTTTTCATTTATATGCTGACATCACTCAGATGCCTTTTTTTTATTTTTGCTTGTGTTCTTGCTGTCGTGTTTTTGTGCTTGAGTACAGCACTTTGGTCAACATTACAGTTGTTTTTAAATGTGCTATATAAATAAACTTGAACTTTAACTATCTTTGCACATCCAAAGTAGAGTTGGAAATTTTTTACAATTCTTAATTGTAAAATAGCTGAAATTGTTCGGTTTCAATAAGAATAAATAGTCTGTGAACATCAATTTTCAAGCGTTGCCACAGATTTTCAATTGGATTTAGGTCTGGACTTTGACTGTCTAGCTAAATAAATTGCTTCTAGGATTACATGTTTTACAGACCAAATATATTTAGATATTTTTTTTCCTGTTTCTTTTTTCCGTTATTTAAGGGATATATTTTTTCTTCTAATACTAGACATATAGGTGTGTAAGTTTTTTTTTACTTATTGCACAGTGTCAAGCTATTTCTTTACTGAAACAACCAATTTCTGCTCTCAATACAGTTCCAAAATGTACTGTGCAAGACTTGTTAATGATTGCCACTACTATTTAAAACTTGCTATCTCCTTTATAAATGAAGATTTTCTAATAAACCTGTAACAATGGCATTCATATAGATATACTTAAAGCATCATTAGCTGATGCCAAACACATCAGTATCATTAAGCATCACTTTACTCTCTTCCTAATTTGATGGAATGCGATCACGCATGTCTGCAAGGATTTTTTTAATCATTCTCTCAGTCTGTAAGTCAGTGATTTTATTTACTGAGTCAGTTGGTCAAGCTTTCACTAACTGAAACACTCATCCAGTCAGTCAGTTAACTCAGCCAGTCAGCCATCCGGACCGTGTCTGCTCTCTTACATAAGGAGGGCGACAGATGCTGAATCATCAGCTGCCCGCTGGAATGCTCCCCGTATCCACAGGGTGCCAGGAGGGAAAGGCTGCACACACACATGCACAGACAGACATAAGGTCTCTTTAAAATGTAGCCTCACACTCAACTACATATGCATTCAAGTAAACAGTGTGCACATGTTGGCATGCATGTGCAAACACATACATTGCATTAAATGCACCATTTACATCATACTCGGTCCTCCTGATTGAAGAAAAAGCAAGAGAGGAACTTGAAGACTGACAGAGTTCAAGAAAAGAGAGGGAAAAAAGGAGAATGAGATCTTCCCTCAGCTGTCTGTGAGGGCTTTGATGTGGTTTAAAGGGTTTTTCATGTTACGCAACTTTGAAGACGAAGCGTTTGATGTTTAGTTGGCTCGTTTGTCAGCTATTGGATTAATCTCTTCTACCTTCTATCTGTCTTTCCCTGCAATTTATCAGATTAGGTGTAGGAGCTTGCGTCACCCTGACACTGCCTTTGTCTGCAGCGATCCTCTGAAGGGTGTTTTTCTGCGTCTCTTCACAAACTTGGCTGCTATCATCTATTTATGGGAGAAGCAATTGAAACTGGAATAACGGTCCTATTTGCCTGCCTGTCTGGGCTCTCAGAAACACGTATGAAATGTTGATGGAACAATGACAACTATTTCACCCCCCCTTTTTTGTTTCCTCTCATCTTCCCCTGTTTCTCCAGCTACCTCCTCCAATCTCGCCTCTCCACGTCCCCTCAGCATGGGTGATTCATTTGTTTCCAACACAATATAGCACAACATGGGCTCGCCACCATCCATATTGCCACAATACCTATTTGTTGAACGCCAGGGATTTAATAAATGTATTTCCACACTCTCTCCTTCCAGCATTTTCCTTCTCTGCCCTTTGTCTTTCCTCTCTTTCGCTAATTCCCTCTCCTCTACAGCATCAACCCAAACTCTCCCAGTTTTTCCCCCAGCTTCCTCGCTTCCATCCAACCCCCCCATCAGACGAATGTAAGAATAGAACAGGGGAAGCCCTCTCACCTCTCCCTGCACGTCGACTAATTAGCATATTCATGAGAGGTTCATAAATTATACATGAGATCCGGAGGGGGAAACAGGCAGAAGAATGTGATGCACACACACATGCACACATAAGAGCCTATATGTGGATAAACACACATGCACAACCAGACACACACATAGACACATTCTCACTTTCTCTTCGCCTCACACCATCTCTCAATCACACAGCACAGACGTAAAGATAGAGACAGGTAATTGGTGAGAAAGAGTGTGTGCTGCACATCCCCTGCACTGTGCAGAGGAGACAGCGCACAACACTGAAAGGTAGAAGTCTCTCTCAGACAGAAAAAGGAAATTCAGTGCTAGTGGCATTTTTCTCCATATTGAAACTATAAGAGATTTTTGACACTAAGTTAAATGCACTTGGAGTGAAGTCTAAAAGAGAAGTGTTATATTATTTAGTGTAGCTTAAGAAAGATTGAGGGATTATTTTAGAATGGCTGCACCCTAATTAGAGGCAATGTGACTTATTGAATAGTTTGAAAGTTCAGCAGGTGATTCACTTAAAGCCATAACAAAACTTGGTTTCTGTCTAATCTGTTTTTTTTTCTTTCTCTTTTACAAAATGTTTTTTCTAAGAATAATCGAGTCTCTGACTCAGCACCCTAAAAACTACCAGACATCTACATTTAAATGCATTTTGCTTACTTTTGGTTAAAAACTGGAATTCCTCCATGATTTTGGCACTTGTTTTCATAAATGCATTTTTTTGTTTTAATTGTATTGCACCCTGTTTTCCATCTCATTCTTACACTTTTTTATGTTTGTCATCCTTGTGCTAATTTAGGTACGGTTTTGCATATAAAATGTCAGTATATTATTTGTATGATACAATCTCAGCTTTTCTAGCTCTTCTTTATTTCATGTCCTTGAAAGCTTTTACACATTAGTGATAACTCCACAGCTATGAGGCCAAACTGATTTGGAGAACAAGACATTCTGAAAACTTTTTCATTTTTCTTTTACCAGAAGAATCCAAGGAAGAAACAATTGATGCTCTGACTTTAGCATCACTCCCAGCTTTGCAAATGAGAGTTCATCTTGGGTTGTTCTGCTACCACTTGACAGCAGTGCTTAAAGTACACAGATATGCAACAAAGATGCAAAGGTAGTTAGTAAAATAACTGCTTTAGTGCCAAGTTTATAATAATAATAATAATGTTTAGTTTGTGCAGTGTGTTCCTCTCATGTTTGTTTTTTTCATATAGCTGTTGTCACACTGTTTCTTATCTTGCCACCTATGTTGGAGTATCCAAAATAATCAAGTCTAGTCACATCTGTGTAGTATGGGTGTTGTTTATGATGCACCCCTGTTTTGTATTGTGTATTGTGATGAAGAGTGTGAAATGTGCATTCTAAAATTGTGTCAGTACAAGTTACTTTTGCTGTGACATTATTGTCACATTTCACCATCCTAGGCTGAAAGAGTGTCCCCAATCTCAGCCACTTCAAGTATGTGGCATGCTGTGGTGAGTGAAAGTGCTTAAATACCTAACCTTTGAAACGCTTTGCACCATGCTGCAGTCGTATTATTGGAGCAGGTGTGCATATATATAGCTAATGTTTCTATGTATCTAAATATATATAGATATATATCTATATATATAGATATAGATATATTTAATAATTGTCCTAATATTTATACATATTAGGGGTATTAAATTATCGCATTAACTATTTGCCTTATTTATATATTTTTTGACGAGTTAAAGTAAATTAACACAACCATTATTTATGAAAAATGGGACCTCCACATTTACGTACACATTTCTGTTCGTTCAGAAAAGCTAGCGACGGAAAAAGAGAAAGACACAATTCAAATTTTTCATTAAATTGTAAGAAGATTGTGCTTTGGACAAAACCAGTTATCTGCTTGCATTGCAAGGGTGAATTAAGTTTTCGCCTAAATTGTTCTTTACTAACATATCACCTAAAGGCAAAGCACCCCAGTGTGGAAGCAACGTTGGAGAGAGGAAGGCTCCCAACAGACAATTTTGCAGCAGATTGGAGAGAGATGTGGGCCGCTGTCCAAGCAAACCAACAACACAATAACGGATCATACTAATTCGAGGGATCGCAGACCAAATGGCAAGCCATTTTGTTTGGAGGTTTGAATCCTCAATGAAGATACTTGTAAAGTCAAAGTATATGGGCAAAAGTGAGCTGGCATGGCAAACTGTCCACGACTCTCCATTGCTTTCTTGCAACATACCACACCTTTAAGTCTGGAATACCAGCATGCTGTTTGAAAGCACCCACAGAGAAGCAGTTTGGAGTATGTGAGAAGAAGCAAAGGCAAGGGGTCTTTTTTTAGCACCACAGTTTCACTATCAGCATGTGAAGAGGTCAGTAGGGGGTCCCAAACTAACATGAAGCTCTTGGCAATATAGTATCAACTCTTTTTTTATTATAGATGCTGTACTACCTGGTCCCACTGTGTGGACTCCCAGTGTAACAAATAACACTCAAAGAAGAATTGAATGCAGCACAAAAAAAAAACAATATTCTCACAATAAAATTTAAACTTGCATTTTATTCATTATTAAACCTCCTTGGTGTTCAGCAGCTTTTTGATGATAAACACAGCAGACCAGTTTTTGACTCACTTAAGAATCCAGTTTACATAAAAAAACAACAAGAACAAACTTGCATGGAATGATCATCTTTTTAAGAAGTTTAAACCAAATCCAACTTGAACTGTGTTTTTTTTAATCTTCATTTTGACTTATTCTGAAGAGCAGCAAACAAATGACAATGTACTAGAAAACTTACTGCAGAAACACCATTTCATTCCATTTGCAGTTGGAAAAAAATGTGCTTCTAATGCTGGGGATCTGAGTAGATTAGAATAAGATGTGTTTTTATTAGAAGCTTTCTCTAGATACATACGGCTCTTAAAACCTGACTTCCAGGCACCACTGGATGATGAAATCTCTATAGAAATTATGCAGATATAGAGAAGTGTAATGTCAGTGTGTAATGAAAGAAAGAGATCTCAGAGTCGGAGCTGTACATGACAATATAGTATAAGTGTGTGATATTAAAGCTAAAAGGTTCCCCCTCTGGCTTGCATAATGTTCTGTCACCCTCGGAGATTAAACTCATATTCTAGCCTGCGGATAGACAGTGGGAAACCTTTCATACATGCTTTAGCGCTCAAGACAATTAGTTGATTCTGGGTGGTTTGGATCTAATTGATACACAAGGGATTGAGAACAGTTGAAAGGTTTTCTGCTACAGCATTCATGGAATATTCATTACCATGTCGGCAGGACTTGTTCAACAAAATCTTTTATATTTTGCTTGAGAGAATCTCCTGCATTGGTCAGTTACAGTGTTTGTTGGGTTTGTGATATAAAAAAGACACATTACCACTTCACATTTAAGGGAAAACAATACATGGAAGTATAAAAGAGAGTAAATTTTGATAATACACAGAATACACAAATCTGATAAAAATATACACAAATTAGACATCACCTTATGACCACCTGTCTAATAGGGTGCTGGTACCCCTTTTGCTGCCAAAAATGTCCTCACCATTGAAAAATTTGATCATCTAAAGCCCTGAAGGTGTGTTGCAGTATCTGGCACCAAAATGTTAGCAGCTAATCATTTAAGTTCTGTAAGTTTTGAGGTGGGCCTCTATGTATCAGATTTGTTTTGCCAGCACTTGAGATCTTTGATTGGACTGAGGCTTGGGAAATTTCTGAGGCTAAGTCAGTGCCTCAAAATCCTAATTGTGCTCCTGAAACTGTTCCTAAACAATGTCTGGGTCATGCATATGGCTTCTTGCTATCAATATAAAGATCATCCTTACACATTCTCATTTGTCTTGCTTCTAACACATCAACTTTGATGACAAAATATTCACATAGTGCCTAAGATATCCTACACACTCACAGTTGCTCTGATGAAGAGATAATCAGTGTTATCCATTGAACCTATCAGTGGTCATAATGCTATGTCTGACCAGGTGTATATTTCAGATCTAAAGCTATTTTATAAATACAGCTGAGGTGGAGTAGTTTTTTTTTTTTTTAAATCAAGATTTAAATGCGGAACCATTGTAAAACAGAACAAAATCATTAATAAATCAAGATCACTAAAATTTTTCAGTAGCCCATCAAAAAGATAATCTGATGAACCACGCCTGCTGTCTTTGATGGTCCTGTAGCATGAGACATTTTAAAAAAACTTTTGGAAACTGCAGGTTTGGAAAACAATGGTCTAGAAGTAGATGCAAATCAAAGTCTAGTAGAATATTTTCCACTCATGCCCCACTTTGGTTTCATTCCTAGAGCCTCTGCTACAGTTTTACCACTGTATTTAAACCCCATTGATGTGACTGACATAAACTGAAATTAAAACTCTTTCCTTGTATTGTGCCAGATTTTCTGATCTTTACTCCATCAAGGTTTTGCCTGAGGCCCAGAAATCCCTCCCAGTGCATAACTTTGAAGGGCTAAATTTCTAAAAGGCATCTGGAGGAAAAAAAAGAAAGACTGAGGACACACAGGTGTATCCGTCATGGAAGACATTTTGGTACTTTCATGTCAGCAACACTGGAAATCTTGGTAAAGATCATTTCTCATTCTTCTGATTTGAAACAAATTTTATAAAAAATCTAATTTTAAAGAAAATCTGCACAACGGCATCATATGTATTTAATTGATTCAGATCCTCTTGCATCACTCCCATGCTACCTTCTGCCATAAACATGAAAAGGTGAAGAAAAAAACTAAATGATGTATATGCTGAGAAATTGCTTCTTCTAAAGAACACTATTACATCAGAGCATAGTAGATGCTGCATTGAATTTCGATCCAACCTCATGCAGGAAGATGGCTTTACAACAAAACATGAAGCAACAACCTGGTGCATACAGTGACTCTCAAGTCCACAAAACCCTTTTAAGTGGTCATAATGCAAATTCAAAACATTGTTTTGTATGTAATGTGACATTTATCATGAACGATTCAAATGAATAACAATCTGTTAAAAGGAAGAAAATGAAAATCACAATTGGTACAGAAACCTGGGTGCATATAGGTGTGGGAACAACCCAATAGTTCTTTATAAAAGCACTTTTTGATTCCTTTTTAACTTTTATTGTTCTTTGTTTGAAATCTTTCACCTCTATCAACATTTTGCCTGAGGTCCTGAAATCCCTGATACCACAGTTTCACTTGGCAATATTTGTTCACTAAACCTTACAAACCTCCTCCAAATCTTTCAGATTGTTACAACATCTCTTGTCCACAAGCCTCCAGATTTTCTGTCTAATTTAGTTCTGGGCTCCAAACTTTAATTTAAATTCATGACATTATTATTTTCTGGATTTCAAACATCCCTCTTCAACTTCAGCTTTATACAAGATAGTTAAATGTTTTGGACAAAGCTGACTGATGTTTTGAAGTATTCATAACATCACCTGGCCTGACTGAAACCTAAGTTCCATCAGAGGAAAAATAACCCTAGAGCATGATGCTCTAGGGTTATTTCACTACGGTGGTGGCGTTCTTTTGGTGATGTTCAGTGTTGCCTCAAAAGATTTGCATATTGTGAAAAAGTTCAATATTTTTTGTTCCCTCTTTTCAAAAAGTGAAAAGTATATTACATCGATTCATTATGCAATATTGATGATTATGGCTTACTGATAATGAAACCCCAATATTCATTTTCTCAGAAAATTTTAATATTACATAAAATTTAAAAAAAGAATATTTTTAACAGAAATGTCAGGCTATTGAAAAGTATTTTAACATGAGTGTGTGTTGTTAAATGTTTTACCAGTGAATTAAATAAATGTTATTTATTATCATCAATTTGCTTTATTTACAGTGTTGTATTTATATATCTATAAACATAAAAATTATTTAGAACATTTTAACTGGCTGATTAATGAACGAGAATATAATAAAAAATAATAAAACAAGAAAAATGTAAACAACATAGGATTGTACGCCATCAGGAATGTGTAAAGGGGTAAATAAAACCCATGTGCAGTTATTTACAGTGAACACACCAGGGTTACCCTTCGGCCTCCATTTTTACGGCTTCACAGCTTTGTCGCAGTTGCTAGGCGACAGAAATTACGCTGATAGCAGCCTTTAGGTCAGCTGCATTGTTGGATATGGTGTCTGTTATTTTCCACTTGACAGTGCCCAATAGATTCTCTATGGGGTCCAGGTCTGGCGAGTTTGCTGGCCAATCAAGCACAGTAACACCTTGATCATTGAACCAGCCTTTGGTACCTTTGGACGTGTGGGCAGGTGCCAGGTCCTGCTGGAGAATGAAATCAGCATCTCCATAAAGCTTGTCAGCAGAAGTGTGGATGATGTGCTCTAGAATTTCCTGGTTGATGGCTGCGTTGACTGTGGACATCAGAAATCACAGTGGATAAAAACCAGCAGATGACACGGCAACCCAAATCATCAGTGACTATGGAAACTTCACACTGGACTTCCAGCAACATGGATTCTGCACCTCTTTACTCTTCCTCCAGACTCCGTGACCTTGATTTCCAAATGAAATGCAAACTTTACTTCCACCTGAATAGAGGACTCCAGCCGCATCCTAAATAGATTTTACTTGACAATCCTCTCAAGGCTGGTGTTATCCATGTGGCTGGTGCACCTTTTCATACCAATTTTATTCCTTCGACTCAACTTTCGATGAATATCCTTGGATACAGCATTCTGTGAACAACAAGCGTTGTTGGCAATGACCTTTTTGGCTTATCCTCCTTGTGGAGGGTGTCAAAGACTGTATTCTGGTAGTCTGTCAAGTCGGCAGTTTTCCCTTTGGTTGTGTAGCCTACTGTTCAATACTTTTTTTTTTCCTGTATCATGGCAGCACATATAGATTTTTGGAGACCGAATATTAATCTCTCATATTAGATGGTATGGTGACTTTTTAGATTTATGGACATTATTAAACTACTACCCTCTATCTTCTTTGAATTTGATTATTTTTGAAATTGGTGAATTTTTCTTAGGGGGCACTTTGGTATTCACCCTAAAGCAGTTTTGTTCTTTTCATGAATATGAATAAGTAATTTCAAACATGTGATTTTGTGCGGCTCCCCGGCTGCTCCTGAGTGTGTGTGCTTTTTGTTCACGGTGGTGTGCGTATGGATGTGCCGCCTTAGTGCGGGTGGCAAGAGCTAATATCAGATTACGGATGTAAATTGGCAGAGTGGCTCTCTCTCATTATCACTAATAAGACTGTGGCCTTGCTCTCCGCTGCTGCCCCTCCACCTCCTCTTTCTATGGTCGGTTAAATGAGAATGGGATAAGCTGACAGAGAGAGAGAGAGGAAGCTGTTGAGACTGCCCCTTAACACAAGCAATTTCAAAATTTGTACTAATGCTCATTTGTGTCATGTTCATGCATATAGAAATCTATACTGATACAAAGCAAAGATATAACTCAAACCTAATTAAAGCAGGTGACAAAATAAAGAAAGCACATTTTTTACCTCTTTAGGGCTCTTTGTTTCCTTGGATGAGATGAAGGTCCGTCAGATAACAACAAATATGTCCGTCCATCCATCTGCAACACTAGCCAGCTCAATTTGTGGATTACTCCGTCCTTTCTCGTCCCAAAATGTTCAAAGGACCGTGTCTAAAATTATTATTAGAAGCCCAAATGACCTCAGTCCTTTCCACCTGAGTCCTTTTCAAGCTGAGGAGTCTACTCTGCATGTTTACTTTATCTCTTAAGCTGATCTCCGGTCACCCCAATGAGAAAGATTATTTCAGTTGCCTTTAAATGGAAACTTGTTCTTTCACTCATAATCCACATCTCATGACCATAGGTAAGGGAGTGAAACATAGGCAGGCCAGTAGTTGGAGAGCTTCACTTTATCTGGCCTAGCTCTTTTCTTACTTTGAAAGACTAAAGGGTTTACTCTTATCTTGGTCGCTTGACACTTGGGTGCAAATTGCTCCAGTGCATGCTAAAGAACTTGCTTGAAGATTTCAACAGAAACACATCATCTGCAAACTGCAAAGGCGAGACCCTGTAGGTCTCAACCCAGACAATGCCTTGCGTTTCTGTTAATGAATGATGCAGACATGATCTGTTAACATGACCAGCTCTGGTACATCCATCATGACAAATTTGCACCAACAATGGGGACACAGCTCTTGCTATGGGTAAACAAAGACCAGAATGCCTTTACACACAATACAGGGAACCCATAGCTCCAAAGCACATCCCACAAAACACCTTGAGGTACATGGTTCTCTAGAAACACAAACAAGTGAGGGCTGGACAGTCAAACTCCTATGACAGTTACTCTGCGAGGGTGAAGACCAAGACTATTTCATGACCATCACTAAAGCTGCCACAGTGCTGTGTGTGAAATACCAAAAGTGAAAAGCAGTGCCTTCTTAGCAATGTTTTATTCTGGCAACATGAAGCAACCAATGTGTGAAAAGAGCTTTAAAATTGTTTAAGTTAGTCTTTCCTTTTTCATTTGCCACCTTTAGTGCTTGCAAAACCACAATGCAAACATTTTCCAGTACTAGCAACATCTGCATAAATTGTGAAAAAAAAAACAGGTTCCTAATTTAATTATTGTTTCCATTTCCTTCCTTCTTGATTACACATACATTTAGTCATTTTAAAACCACAAATGTCACAGTATTTTATTTCATGTGATAGACCAAGACAAAATAGCACATAATTGTGAAGTGGTTTTCCAAATTGATAGAAAAGCTGTTAAAGGCTGCAAAAGACTTGAGTCAGGGGTGGAGGTTCACCTTCCAGCAGGACAGCAACCCAAAAGATTTAGCCAGAGCAACAATAGAATTGTTTAGCTTAGTTGGTCTTGAGCTATTTTGCTAAGACGAATGTACCAAAATCTAAGTCTCCTGATGTGCAAAGCTAGGAAAGAAAAACCCCAAAAGGGTTTACCGCTGCAATTGTAATGAAAGGAGGCTCTATAAAGAATTGACCCAGCGATTGAAAACAAATTCATGACACACCTTTCAGATGTTTTATTGTAAAAATGGTAAAAAACATTTATTACTTTACAAATGTGTGCCACCTTGATTTGAAATATTACATAAAATCCCAATAAAATACACTGAAATTTGTGTTTGTAATGTGACAAAATATAAAACAATTCAAAGGCTGTGAATACTTTGTCAGGCACTGTTATAATTTACAAAATAATTTCGCAAACTGAGACACAACATGCAGACACCTACTCACTGCAACTGCTTCTTTCCTTGTCACACATGTAGGCACAGCACCACTCTTCACACATCAGTCCAAGGTCATTACACTAAATGAGACAAAGACTTATTTATAGTCACCAAGATGTCTCAGGCAGAACCATTGCTTGCCTTACAAAAATAACAATAAGTTATTCTCACTTAAAAAAATCACTGTGGTTTACAAAGAAAACGCAGCCTTGCTGAAACACACACACACACACACACACACACAACAATATAAATGTTATATATAATATATATATATATATATATATATAGATATATATATATTATATATATATATATATATATATATATATATAGATATAATATATCCATATATATATACATCGATACACTGACTGATGCCTAAGAAAAATCGTTAGCTCATCGGAACAATACTGTACAGTCATAATGAATATTGTATCTGACTAAAAATAAAAAAAGGGAACTTATGGAAATAATGATAATTATATGATGGATTTCTGAGGGGAGCCATCTGTTGACTGAACATTTTTACGCATGTTTCATAATATATTTATTGTCTCCATTTATCCATTAATGTCTGTACAGCAGAGAAAATAACTATTGGACACGTCAGTATTTTTTTTTCAGTAAATATATGTCTATTAGTCCTCTTGACAAAAATTCACATCATATGTCGAAAACAAGCAATCCACATATAAAGAGAAATCCAAACAAAAAATCCCTTCATAAATTAAGTTGTGTTGTAAGGTGGAATGACACAGGAAATTAGTATTGAACATACTTCCATGAACATATTCAATAGGAACTAGCCACATGCAATGATCAGTTGTGCATTTGAACCATTGTTCACACAAAGTGCTTATTTGAGCTTCTTGGGGCATGCTCTATGTAGGTAAATGACTATTCTGAGCCATTGTAACAGCTTTTGAGTGTTTCTCTGAAACCAATTGAGAGATTCCCAGACTGAGAGCATTGTCTTGCTGCAAAACCAACCCTTGTTTTCTTGAGATGCATAACCTCTATTAGTCCTATATGCTGAAACAGTCCCACACCATGAGGTTCCCAACTCCAAACTTTACTTGGTATGTTGCTGTTGGTTTTATTCTGTACTCTCCCAGTATTTCACTGGCTTGTTTCGCATTCAACTTTTGGAGTCTTGTGCATTGAGGGTGCACCGAGGCCAATGTGGTTGAGTAAATTTCTTACTGTTTTTATTGAAAACTGTACCTGCCTTTTAATGGGCCATCAATTAGAACTAAACTTGCTGATATTAAGCTACTCAGATAGATGCTTGATGGCCTTCTAAATACTGACAGATTTCAGATTTTTTGTTGGCTATATACAGTACTTCTTTGTAGCTTCTTCCTTTATTCCATGTGCCATTCCACTTTATTACTCATAATTTATGGACTTTTTTTAAATTTTTTATGTGTGTAAATTACTTTGGTTGTTACCAACAACCAGCATGGATTTCATCGTAATAAGCCTCATTTAAAATATATTTACAGAGAAAAACATGGACTTGTTCAATACTTATTTTCCCCACGGTATGTAACCTTTCTATTCATGCAGACGTGTATGCATAGAGCATGTGTTACGTGGCACAATTTTCAGCCAGATTACTGATGTGTGAAGCGATGATGTGCAGCTGCTGCAGTAATCTGGAAGGGTAACAACCTTTACCCTCAGATGACCCCTTGCATACGCTTGTTTTTGTCTGCATCTGTGTGTGTGAGTGTCTTTCACGCCAATCTGGCTGGAGTCTGCTTACTCCTCTATCCATTGCGGGCCGTCTGTTGTGTTTTATTTCAACTTTAATGACCTATAAAGGGACTGTTACTTTTTAAACAAACCATAAAGCAAGGGTCATAAAAGGGGAGTACAACGTTGGGCCCAGGCCAAGAGCCGAGAGAGTTATGTGTCTCTCTGTGTGCACGCTTGGGTGTGGGTATGCAAGCATGTGCGCGTTGGCACTCATTTCAAACAAGCTAAACCTGCAGCCAAGAAGATATCACAGCCTGAGAGAGCTCCGGATCAACTGGGTGTTAAATACAAGTCTGTAAAATGATAAATCTGCATAAGTGGTATCCCTGCTTCACATGGATATGAGTGGGTGGGTGAGGAGCATGTCCAAGGCTATGCTTCTTTTCCAAGCCACCGTCTTGGAGCTGTTGTAGTGGGTGTAAAAAGAAGTGAGCCCGGGGCAGCTTCAACAGTGTTTTGTACATTGAATAAGCCACATTTCAAAAAACTTATATCAGGGAAGACTCTTTTATATTCCTACGACTGACACAAGAAGCTTAATAAAAGCGCTTATAAATGCAGAAAAGGGGTTGAGGCAGGTTCAACCAGGCACTGCTGACAGTAATATATGGGTCCTAATAGGTGCATGGTGGTGATATCTACAGGAGGTGTAATTTCAGTAATGTTTGTGACATAAATAAGCAAAAAAAGTTTAGAAAACAGCAAAGTGCCTGTCTTAGAAGAAAGGTCTTTGCACCGTGCATATTTACATCTTAGTTAGAGGAATGTGTAGGTGCGAGTCATCGCTCCCTGTCTCTTTCCTCCTCCTCCTTACGGATTGTGATTCCAAAGCCGAACATAAAAAAAGGGGGGAGAAAAAAATAATTGCCCGTTTTAGCAGAGTGTAACGTTGAAAATGTGTGTCGCTCACACAGAGCTTCAAACGGGCTCGGCGAGGAACAGAGAGCAAATCTTAGCATGCCGCGTTTAGGACATCAAACAGGCCGCAATCAACTGCTTCGCAGGATAGAGGAGGAGGGGGATGGGACTCAGAGGTGGTGGCAGCAGTGGGGGGGCTCATTTCCTTTGACGTTCATTCACTTCTTCTCCCATAAGGAGAAGTTTAGCTCCTTCGAGCTTCTATTCAGAGAAAGAGCTGCACTGACTGTGAGATAGAGAAGATAGTGAGTGATGAAGACAAAGGCGGAAGAACAACTGCAAGAAGGTTGTGGAGAAAAGGATGGACAATGCAGGGGGCAGTGTGAGACTTTAGAAAATATTTCTCAGAGATGTCATCATCTGTGTGAGCTCTTGTCATGATTAAAAGCTATCTTGTTTGCATTGCAAATGACAAAATACACTGGTGCTGCTATTGCTTACAAATAGCAGTTGTAGTACTCCTTCCATGTTTTTCGACCTTCAAGAGAAGCATGAAAAGATTTGAAATATAGCATAATAAAATTAAAAATAAGGGGTAGAATTACAAAAAAAACATGTATTCTATTAATTAAAAACAGAAAGATGGTTCAAAATGATAACAAATGAGAGTAACCTCCATGCGCACCACCCCCACCCCTTGGATTAAACATTTATAGAAGTGCCTTTTATTGCAGGTAAATTCTTTTGGGGAGTGATTCCACTAGCTTTGCACAGACTAAAATTTCCACCAATTTTCCTTAGCAAAGCAGCTAAGGCTTAGCTGTTAGGATGGAGAGCATCTGTGAACATCTAGTCATTCTATAGAGTATATTTATTTATCCATCTTCTAGTCTACTTACCTAAGCTTACCTAAGCCTTCTGATAAAAGCATCCCCACGGCATGATGTTGCCACCACAATGTTTCATTGTGAGGAGGATGTGTTCAGGCGGATTAACTATTCTTTGGTCAAAGTGTGAATATTAAACATAACTAGCAAAAGCTTGTGCTAACTAATTAGCTGCTGAAAAGCTAATGTTATACTGACTGATCAAACTTGTTCTCCAATGTGAACTAAAGTCCTTAACACAGCCCACTGACATTAATACTGATATACAGCATTTTTTCATCATCTTGCTATTTCTTATTTCATCCTGTTGAAGAGGTTCAGCAAAGTTTGATCAGGTTCTTGTACTTATTCAAAATGCTGCTCTGTGAAAAATAATGAACCTCCTTCTAATCCAACAAACTGGGCCACAATGTTTCACCCGGTGCTTGGTTAAGGACTTTCAGCGTCTAACCCACCTATATAAACCCAGCGTTCTGGCTAAGAAGTAACCCAGCATTTTCTGACATGCAAAACATGCAAGTCAGTTTAAGAAAGTCTGAGAATATCAAAACGCTCCTTTTTTGAAACAATGTGGCAAACACTGATTTCAGGAAAAGAAAATCTGCATTATTGCTATGTGACAATAACACATACATGAGAACCAGGCTCAAAACAGATTTACACTACACTATACAGTTTGGAAGAGCTGTTTTTAGCCATCACATGACTTTTTGGTGGCCTTCTGGTCATCAGATAGCCAAACCAAACACGTCCATTCCATATTATCAGGAGATTTTCTTAACAAACACCTGAGCTAAATCTCTACTAGCCTACCTTCATGAACTTGAGAGGTCGAGAGGTGAAACGTGCAAAGCAAACACCCATTAAAATACTGCTCCAGATTGTAATACCATACAGTTTGTTGGCCTTGGAGCAGGTCATTGCCCTTCAAGTGCCCTTCTAGATTGCACTGTTGTCTATTGTATCGTTAGAGATTGCTGCTTAGTATGCCATGAGTGACAGATCTCTGCTTTAAAGAGATACATTGAATTTATCTAAGAATGATATCGAGCCAATTTCATCAACATTTGTCACAAATATGGACAAATGTCTTTGTCCTTGGTCATCTTGGAAACTCTGCCCATACTTGTGAGGAATGTTTAGTATGTGAAAGCTATTCTCAAAACAGCAGGATAATAGAAATGATTAATTACATTCAAAATGTCAAGGTAAGGCTTTAATTTCCATGAAAAGCACCTTGTTCAAATGCAAGAAATCTGCCCTTTTGGGCGTCCCTCCTGTGAGAAACTATTTGTTGCAAGTTGTTCTTTAAAATGCAGGCAGAATGTAAGTGAGGGAACCTTTTTCGTGTGGATAACAATTCTCTTTTATTTTTTGTTGTTTCATTTTGTATACCGAGAGTTGATTGACAGCCTGACAAACTGCTATCCTTTGATCCCCTAAAACTCTGAGCTACACTCATTCAACTTAACTTGTAACTTTCACGTTACAAAGATCCTTGCCTCCAATCACCTCTTCAAACACGTCATCTTCCAGCTACTTGTGCAGTATTTCTTCTCCCCTCGCTTCAACCTTCATTTTTCCACTCCCTGCACTCTGACAAGTCTCTAGATGCTCTTCTATCTCAATGTTAATTCACCTGTGATCTTTCACTGCTTTCTCCCTGCTATCTCTCCCTTTTTTTCCCTCTCCCATCGCTTCTACACTTCTTTTGTCCTTGATTACCTAGTAGTGAGCTCCTGGCTGTGTCTCCCTGCCACTGGGTAATGGACTATTTGCATGCAAATGGCAGTGCCTGGATAGATTAGACGGGGTGGAGTGGATGTTGGAGGAAGCAAGGGAGGAGGAGAATGAAGAAGACGAGGGGACGGCTAGACTTTGCTGAAGAAAGGGAAGGAGCTGGAAAAGAATCTTAAAAGTAGGTGAAAAGCTGAGATGAATCGTTTTTTTCCACAGATTTTAGATATTTGTTTTGTTTAAAATAAAATTCATAACAGTTACCAATACAGATGATCTTAAAGGTGCATACCCCTGTTAAAATGTCAGATTTTAATAATATAAAATTTCTTAACTTTTTTCACCTTAAATGTGACATTTATCTTTATAATTAGGCTAAAAAATAGGTAATTTTACGAGAATACTGAAAAATATAAATACTACGGTGCACTACTGGTTGCTTTTGATTGAATGTCCTGAAATGGTTGATTGATTGTTGATTTGGATATTTCCTTGGGGTTTATTGTGCTAAAAAGTAAAATCTCTATTTTCAGTTTTCTTGCAGAGATCTGAAGTTTTTAGGTAAAGGTGACTGGTATTTGGAACTGTTAAAAATTTCACCCACCTCGATAATAAACCCAGTTTCATTCAGAGAATAGTAACCCCAAGCATGATGGTGCCACCACCCTTTTTTACTCTATATATTGTTTTCAATTTGGGCAAGTGTAGTGTTGTTGTTGTGCCAAACTTACTTGTTTGAACTGTGGTTCAAGTTTGTTTTCATAAGAAAATATCAAAATTTCTCACAAGGTTTTGGAACATTTTAGCCAGGCCTCTATGTTTTCTTTGGAAAAAAAGGTTTCTGTCTTGATGTCCTTTTCCTTAGTCCAGAACTGTAGAGAATACAGAAGATTGTACTCACATGTAAATAAGCATGTACATTTTGATTGTGTAGCACCTTTCACTGATGAAAATCACAACGTTTTCCACAAACAGAGCATGAAATTCAAAAACCTGATTGAAAAAACTAATTAAATGATTCAGATAATAAAAGAAAATACAATAGTATTCAGATGTTGATACTGATATTTGAATAAAAAAAAATATTTACCTGCTATTTAAATGAGATAAGACTGTCAAACAGGGTAAAAACATAGAGCTATTTTACCACAATTGAGGTGCAACAGCCTGGAAAAGGCAATGACTACCATCAGAGTGTGACTTGGTATATGTACTCAGTTATTAGATACAACTTTTTAGTACTGGGTTAGACCCAGTTTTACCCTTAAAATTGCCTAATTACCATATAGCATTGATTCAACAAGGTGTCAGAAATATTATTCAAGGTTTCAGTCCATATTCGCATTTTCCCATCACATAGTTGCTGCACAGCTGCCCATCCATGATGTGAACAGGAGCACTGCATCCTAAACGTGCTCCAATTTGATTGCAATCTGGAGACTGAGGAGGCCATTCAACAGCAGGGAACTTATTTTCATGTTAAATAAATAAATTTGGCATGATTTGAATTTGAACCTCGTTGCACGATGCGTTATCCTGGTGAAAGTAGTCATCTCAGGATGGGTACACTGTGGTAAAAAAGTAAAGAAGACATCAATACTCATGTCAGCTGTGGTGTTTTTAACAATAGTCAGTTGGCACTCATGGGCCCAAAGTGTGCAAGGAAAATATTGCCATGGCCATTACACTACCACCACCAACCTGAACCATCAATAACCGGCAGGATGGTTCCATGTGTCTGAATGCAGCTAAATTTTAGCGTCAGTTTCCTGCTCTTAGCTGAGAGGTGTGGCACCAGTTGTCATCTTCTGTTGCTTAAAGGATAAACATGTTGAGACAACTGCAGTTTCCTGGGTATTTTCGCTTTTTCTGGGAAGTCTTTGTCAACCTGTTAGATGGCTGTGCTTAAAAATCCTGGTAGATCAGAAGTTTCCGAAATACTCAGACCACTGCATCTGGCACCAACAGCCATGCCATGTTAAAAGTGACTTTTATCTAATTTCTTTCTTATTCTAATGGAGTATAAACTTCAGAAAGATGTCTTCACCACATCTAGATGGTTTAATTCATTGAGCTGCTTAAAAGTTTGACTGATTAGCTATTTGTGTTAACAAGCAGTTGAACAGGTGTACTGGATAGCCCACGAGTGTATGAAGCTGGTAATTGCTCTGTAGTTGTATTGAACAGCTATGCAACCAGATAACCTTGTTACTTTTACTCCTAAACAGTTTTATTTGTGCAGGGTGTATGGCAAATTAAATGTTTCATTCTTTCTGTCCCCAAAAAGTGATTATTAACAGTGGTTTATACACTTCCTAGATTCACTGTGTGTGAATGTGCACACCAGTGTATCCCCTGAGTTTATGTGTGTAAATGCATGTGATGCTAAAAGACCGAAAGAGGACAAAGTTTATCGTCTTTGCCTCGGCATTTACATGTTTATGTGCACCTAAATAGCTTAGCTCCAAACTTAGTAAAGATAGGGCACTGCAGCATCTCTATAATTCTGAAAAATTAAAGCTAGAGACCAAAGGTTTTTTGTCAGGAGAGAGAAGCCCAGGCCGCCCTGCCTTCTCCTCCTCCTCCCTTCCTCCTCCTCTTCTGACTCCTCCAAATAAATAAGAATTTTTGATTACAGTAATCAGGGCTATTAATAATGCAGACGCTGTGATGATGCAGAGGAGATGAAAGATGGCTCTTCTCAACCTTTCTGTGTTAGGAGCAAGGGGAGATAGCTAGCCACACACACACACACACACAAATGCAAACCCTCCTGCAAGAGATATAAAGTTTTATCTCTATTTTCATTCCAGCTCCATTTATCTGTGCAACAAAAGTTCCCAAATCTTTTATTGCTTAGAATAAGGGTTATGTTCAGGCCATTTTGAGGATTGTAAATAAGCATTTTTCTAGGACTCCACACTGTTACCTCCTCATTTTCCTGTTATTTTGCATTAATACTGGTTATTTGGATTTACAGCATCTGATTGCTCCTTTTTAACACTATTTGAATGGTCCCTTTTAGCACTTTACTTCTCACATACACACAGAAAATCTGAAAATATCAGATACTTTTGTCTCTTTGCTCTGTCTCTGCCTCACACTAACACTGTGTATACCTCCCTTTCCCTGAGGGTGAGTTGGCAGAGGGCCAGAAGTGGGGAGAGAATGCATAAAGAGCTATTGTGGCTGTTGTCATTAATCAGGCCCGTATGGTTTCTGACAGCAGCATGCGAGGAAGCAAGGCTGTCTCTCCTATAGTCTCTCCACGCGCTCGCTCTTCTCCATTAGCTTACACCAGCCAGACAGTCAGTCTCCAGTTACAAAATGCTAAAGTGTAATAGCACAAAATATCGAAAGGGGAAAAAAACGGGGTTTAGAGGGAGCTGGTTGTGGGAGAGAGATTTATAGCACAAAGGTGGCAGGTACTGGATGTCCCGCTGCCCCAAAAGTGCCCTAAATTCATATGGGAGTAAACCTTGAGGTGAGTGAGGGGTGATGAATGACAAGTTAAAAAAGATTTTGGTGTAACTCATTCTGTCAGCCTGCATGTACACATATTATAATGTGTGTGCTGATCCATCTGTTGGCGTATTCTGAGTGTGCTCTTCTGCTGGCCACATGGATGTATATACATGTGTGTGTGCTCATCAGAGATCTACGGAGGCCCTGTCAAAGACTGTGCCTCCTACAGGTGTAAGCCCCACACATCTGGCTGGCACATTTCTAACGTTCAGAAAAGCAAGCGGGTTGAGTCGCAGCCACAGGGGAAGGTAATACCACAGTCATTAAGAAGCGGCGGACTGAAAGGAGTGGGGGGTGGTGACTGTAAGACAGCATCACTGCGGCGTACACCTGCTTCTTGCACGTGTGCCAGCCCACAAACTACTATTCTTTCTTTCTTTCTTTGTGTCCTGCAGCGGCTCGCTCTGGGGAAACAACAGTGAGGGCAGACATCTGGAGCCAATCATGACCACAAGGGTTCATCAGTACTGAGAGGGGAATACAGGTTTTTAAATTAAGATGCATTATTTTCATGGGGCCAATCAGCGATGATTACATGATAAGCCCAACCATTCTGTTGGATCAGTTATTGATCCTCTGGCCCACTGTAATAAAGGAAACCTTGAGGACTTAAGATGTTTCCAGCACCTTGCAAAGCTATTCAGACTGCTTAAACCTTTTCACATTTTGGCAACTGTTAGGTGCCAAGCTTTGAATATGTCATTGAGCACTGTTTAATCTATCGGCTGAAAATGGAAAGGGTAAGGCACAACTGCAAACCTGCCCAGACCTGCTTGTTCACCTAAAGTGACAGGCTGAGAAAGGAGAGCATTAAGCAGGCAACAACCAACAGGTCCACGGTTAGTCTGGAGGTGCTGCAGAGATGCACAGCTTACATGGGAGAATCTGTTCACACAAAGACCGTGGACTTTATGGAAGATTGACAAGAAGAAAGACATTTTTGAAAGAAAGCCTCGATGAGTCCTTTTAGCAGTTTGCTACAAGCCAACATGTGGAAGATGATGATCCGGTTTGATGAGAGGAAAACTGAATTATTTGACCTACATGGAAAACGCAATATGTAGTGTTAAAACAACACTGTGCATAAGTCTGAACACACATCCCCATAGTGAAACATGGTGGTAGCAGCATCATGCTTTGGAGGAGGCTTTTCTTCCAGCAGGGATGAGGCAGGCGTTCAGATTTGATCGAAAGATGGGATACATAGAGGGCAGTCCTGGAAGAAACGTGTAAGAGGCCCCAAAAGACTTGAGACTTTAAACAGAACAACACTAAACATACAGCTGAAGCTACAATGAAATGGTTTGCATATTTATTTGAAAAAGTTTGAATGACCCAATCAAAGTACAAATCTAAATGAAATTGGAAATTTTCTGTTGATAAACACTTCTGCTATTTTGAAAAGAAGAATGGGAAAATACGTCAGTCTTTACATTTTGCAAAGTTGGTAGAAGACAAACCTCCAAACAACCTTCTGTTGTAACTGAAGTGGCTCTACAAGCTAAAGACGCAAGAGGCCGAACACAAATGAAGGTATACTTTTTTAGATTTCTTTACAATTTACAATTTTACCAATATTTTATAACTCAATATTTTTATTCAAGTGCTACGTTTCTCATACAAGTTGTATCACTCAAATCAAATACATTAAGCCGACCTTCTGTTGCACACATTTCTGTAGGCTTAACACATGTACAGTAGCCTTTCTTAATAAAATCTTCATAAAAAAATCTGAAATAGGGATGTAATTGGGATGGTCATTAAATTAAATGAAAAAGCTTGTAGAAATGTATGGTCAGTGTTTCGAACATGTTACATCATCTCCAGTAGGAGTTACACAGCTCTGAGTTTACACATAAATGGCAGAACTACAATGCTGGATTATATATTCACTCTATACAGGCATTTGTATGTCAGCCAAATCAGCTAAAGTCCACTAGGCTCGTGGTGTGCCTGACAGAGTGAGGAATAGGGCTCTGAGCAAAGATTCTCTATGGAGTCTGCAGCATCGGTCACGTCAGCTCCAGTTGAAACTGGGCGTGAGTCAGAGTGAGAGTTTGATGCATGGCTAGATTCTCAATTCTGGTCCCATTCGATCTCTCATTGAGCACGCACAAGTTTTGACTCAAGGCCAATCCCAGTTCAACCAAAGCACCAAGCTGAATTTGGCCTATAACTGCCTCTATGGTGATTCAGACTGGACATCCACTTGGTTTATCATCTATTTTCATTTGACACAGAGTCACTTTATCTGACAGCAGAGTCCCTCCACCTCGACCCAGCATGAACATGCCAGTCCAATCTACTTGAGCCACAGTCTGAGAGTCATGTAGCGTGTCATCTGATACCCACTGTGCCTGCAGATGCCAGGGCAGCCGCTTCTGTTGTGGGGTAAGGCACAGGTCACCACCTGCCTGTCGCTTTTTTTCCTCCCATCTTTTTTCGTTTTACCCCTTCTCTTCTGTATTTTCTTTTTTCTCCTTCCTCCTCCCTCGCTACGTCCTTTCTTCACTCCTCTGCACGGACACGTTAGTCAAATCTGTCTATTATGCGCTTCGTTGGCCATGCACTGCTTTTTATATCTGGCATAAAGCAGTCAATGACACTAAAATGGAGAGCACATGAAAAGGGAGGGAAAAAAAACTCCCCACAGAGAAAGAAGGTTCATGGCTTGGTAGAATTTGAGATTCTAGCAGCCCTCATCTGTGTTATTTTTTTGACTTATTTTTTTACTGAATGCTCGTTTGCAAGGTGAAACAGAAGGCTTGTTACAATAATTATACACTCTGCTGTAAGGTCTATCATTTGGCAGAAGAGAAAGGAGCATGTGTCTCAACAAGAGGAAACCGAACCTGTTGTTATATCAAAAACTGCTTGGGTAGATGATTTTCTATGTGGTGATCAAGTTGTATGCATAGTTATGATAGCAATAACTTCATTTAGGGTATTTCATACGTTTTAAAGAAGGTAGAGGTACAGCGGGGAGAACAAGTATCTGATACACTGCCAATTTTGCATTTTTTCCCACTTGCAAAGCATATAGAAATCTTTCATTTTTATCGTAGATACTCACTGTGAGTGACGAAATCTAAAACAAAAATCCAGAACATCACATTGTGTGATTTTTAAGTAATTAATTTGCATTTTATTGCATGACATAGGTATTTGATCACCTAACAACCAGCAAGAATCCAGCTCTCACAGGTCTGTTATTTCTTCTTTAAGAAGCCATCCTGTTCTCCACTCATTACCTGTATGTAACTGCACCTGTTTGAACTCTGTATAAAAGACACCTGTCCACTCACTCAGTCAAACAAACTCCAACTGCTCCACAATTGCCAAGACCAAAGAGCTGTGTAAGGACATCAGGGATAAAATAGTAGACCTGCACAAGGCTGGGATGGGTTACAGGAAAATAGCCATACAGCTTGGTGAGAAGGCAACAACTGTTGGTGCAATTATAAGAAAATGGACAACGGTCAATCTCCCTCGGTCTGGGGATCCGTGCAAGATCTCACCTCTTGGGGCATCAAAGATCATGAGGAAGATGAGGGATCAGCCCAGAACTACATGGCAGGACCTAGTCAATGACCTGAAGACAGCTTGAACCACAGTCTCAAAGAAGACCATTAGTAACACACTACGCTATCATGGATTAAAATGTATATACATGTTGCCTGTTCAAGCAAGCGCATGTCCCGGCCCATTTGAAGTTTGCCAACGACCATCTGAATGATCCAGAGGAGGAATGGAAGAAGGTCATGTGGTCTGATAAGACAAAAATTGAGCCTTTTGGTCTAAACTCCAATCGCCGTGTTTGGAGGAAGGAGTATGAGTACAACTCATAGAGAACACCATCCCTACCATGAAGCATGGAGGTGGAAACATCGTTCTTTGGGGATGCTTTCTGCAAAGGTGACAGGACGACTGCACCGTATTGAGGGGACGATGGATGGGGCCATGTATAGGGAGATCTTAGCCTGCATCCTCCTTCCCTCAGTGAGGGCATTGAAGATGGGTCATGGCTGGGTCTTTCAGCATATCAACGAAGCACATAGCCAGGGCAACTAAGGACTGGCTCTGTAAGAAGCATCTCAAAGTCCTGGAGTGGCCATAGCCAGTCTCCAGAGCTGTACCCAATAGAAAATATTTGGGCAGAGCTGAAAGTCTCTATTCCCCAGCGACAACCCCAAAACCTGAAAGATCTGGAAAAGATCTGTATGGAGGAGTGGTCCAAAATCCCTGCTGCAGTGTGTGCAAACCTCGTCAAGAACTACAGGAAACGTCTGATATCTGTAATTGCAAACAAAGGTTTCTGTACCAAATATTAGGTTTTGTTTTTCTGATGTTTCAAATACTTATGTCATGCAATTAAATGCAAATTAACTGTATGTGACATTCTGTCACATACAGCTGAAGAGTATCAATGATAAAAATTAAAGACTTCTACATGCTTTGCAAGTTGGAAAACCTGCAAAATCGGCAGTGTGTCAGACACTTTTTCTCCCCACTGTGGGTATGATTATAATACAGTGCTGAAAAAAAAAATTGCCCATTTTAAATTCCTTCTGCTTTTGCTGATGTTACAGATCAAACACATTTTATTGTAAGACAATGATTTTCTGAGTAAATGCAAAAAGGAGTTTTCAAATTATGATTTCAATTATTGAAGGAAAAAGCAAACTAACCCAACCAGGCCCTATGTAAAAACTAAGTGCTCCAATGTTAAATCGTAACTAAACTGTAATTATCCATTTTTTGTTTGTTTGTTTTGGAAACTTCAGTTTAACTTTACTAGCAACAACCAGCCCTGATTGCTGCAAGGCCAGTAGAATGAAGATATCACATTATTGGACCTGTAAGGACACATGAATTAGGCTAAAAGATCTCAAAGAGCAACATAGTCTAAAGAAATAAAAGCACAGATGAGAAACAAAGTCATTGGCATTTACCAGTCTGGAAAGTTTTACAAAACCATTCATAACGCTTTGGAGCTCCAGCAAAACAAAGAGAAATTATTCCCAAAAATTCAAGATATTATGGAAAAGTGGTAAACAGTACCAGGAGTGGCTGGCCTACCAAAAATACTCCGAAAACATCTCACACATGTTGTCAAAAAATAACCCAGAACAACATGTAAATCACTGCAGGCCTCCCTTGGCTCAGTTAAGGACTACATTCATGATTCAACAACAAGAAAGAGACTGGGCAGAAAAAGCAATCACGGGAGAACTCCAAGTCGAAAACCACTTCTGGCCAAAAAAAAAAATCACAAATCATCTCACATTTGTCAAATAGCATCTTGATTATCCCATAGACTTTATGGAAAATATTATATGGCCGATGAAACATAAATAGAACTTTTTGGAAGGTCTGCTTCAGTGTCAGCGGCTATGTTCTGCTGCAGGCTCCTTGCTGTTAAAAGGGAGGTACGACTAAAAAGTTAACAAGACACAGTCCTGAACCACTTACAGGAAAACAGGCGCAAATTATGAGAAGCCACCAGCTTGTTTAATAAATGAGGAGGGGACCTCTTTACTTAGTCCTCCAGATTTTTTCATCTTTTTTCAGAAAGTAGTTGTCTCTTTGAAAGGTTGAGGGATCGGTAGCCAGGTTGGTCATGTGTCGAATGTGATATTTTAGTTTTATGAAGGACTCAAATGCAGAGAAGAACTGAGTTGAAGCAAAATGCTTTAGTAATAAAAATGAAGATCAGAAACCTTTTAAATTAGTTTTAATTATCTGTTTAAGTATGGATAAAATCATATTGTTTGTTATCATTCACTTCCCGAAAGATGTGTCCTAACAATCAGACTTTGATAGATCTGATGAAACAGAACGCCAGTTCACAACTGAGGATGTTTCTAGTCATTTTTATAAAGAACTGCACATTTGCTATCCCATTTTAAGAAGTAATGTATTTTTCTATTTAAAATACTCTTTTTAGGAAACTGACTAATGTTTTAGGCAAGGTAAGTCCAGTTTTTTCTATAGCACATTTTAGTGCTTACACCTTTTAACACAAAAATGAAGCCTGCAATAGTAAATCTTTTCATCAGAAAACCTAGTTCATTTAAACCTTGTCAGGTGCTCATGCTCTGATTTTTCTCTCTCTTTTTTGGGTTTGTGGATGTTATGGTTTCTAAATTTCAGTTGCAGGAAGCAAGTGGAGCACTATACCCTTGCAGCAAGCAGGTCCTGAGTTCGAATCCTGGCATGCTGTCTTTCTGCATGGAGTTTGCAACTTCTCCCCTTGCATTCGTGGGTTCTCTCCATGTCCAAAGATATGACTGTTAGGTTAATTGGTCTCTCTAAATTGCCCTTAGGTATGAGTGTGTGTGCATGGTTGTTTTTTGTTCTGTGTGTGTTTCTGTGTTACACCGTTGACCTGTCCAGGGTATACCCTGACTCTCACCCAATAACCACTGAAGATAGACATCAGCACCCCCTCCCACCCTATCATGATCATGCATGGATACATGGGCATAGACAATGAATGGATAGATGGAAGCCAATGGACAAACTGCTGGAGGCATAGAAGCAATTGTGCTTCATACACAGTGTTGCAACTTTTTGAAATACAGGGCTTTGGTCGGGGCTACAGTTGCCTGTGATGGGAGTGAGCTGTGAAAACTATAATCAGTGTCAGCTCACACAGCCAGACTTGACACTGCACACTGTGAGACGCAATAGCTCTCTCCCTGTCAAAGACATTCAAACACACATATAGAAGATCATGATCACACACACACACACACACACACACACACATTGCCCCTTTTTGTTCCTAGTTCTGTCTTTCTCTCTTCATGCACACATACAGCCTTAAACGCACAGACTTATGCTGGATGCTATTGCAGTGAGTGACCAATAACACAGGTATCAGGAAGAGACCGGACAAAGAAATTGTCACTCCAAATTCAGTGTAGGGAGTGTGTATAGCTCTGACCGGCACTGGAATGCAAGGACTTGTGTCTATCTGTGTGACAGAGGGTGTGATTCTTAGCGAATTGTATGTGTCTGTGCCTGTGTATGTGTGTACTGGTGCATTTCTTGCCTTTTATCTGGGTATAGCCTCAGAGCAATTCACAAGCTGTCACTCAATCTCTGAGACTGGAAGTAAGAGTGAGAGGGAAGGAAGGGTAAGGAGAAAGAGCAGGACCATTCAGCAGGAGAAAGAGAGAGAGAAGAGGAGAGAGATTATCATTTGGGGAAAAAAAGAGGACAATGTGAGGCTCAGAGGGAGGACAAGCGAAGGAAAAGAAGAGATGGTGATACACAGAGTAGTTGAGGCAGTTTGCTCCCCTGGGTGAGTAGGTTAGGGCAGCCTGCAGGCGCAGTTGGCATGCAGCTGGGCACTCTGTCGCTCAGTCCCTACGGCGTGCTGTGTGTTCGCACTGCCTTCCCTCAGAGAGCAGAGGTCGAAGGGAAAGAGGAGGGTGTATGTATGCGTGTATGTGTGTGTGGGGGGGGTGATTTTATGTGTGTGTGTGTGTGTGTGTGTGTGCGTGTGTGTGTGTGCATGGGTATGTGTGTCGCTGCTGCCTCATCAGAAATGCCAGCACTGCTACACATATCTGTTTATGGGCTCATTGCTCAGTGCTGTTGTTGCTCAGGGGGACCATTTGCAGTCACACTTGCATAATGATAATAATAGGGTGACTTGGAGTGGTTGTGAGAATGTGAGTCTGCCTGTGTGCGCTTATGCTTAGTGTCTATGTGAATGCCAGTTCATCCTTTTTAACTACCTGGATTCATGTGTCCGTCCCTGTCACATAAACGGTGCTCAACTCACCTCCTCTTACACTTATCTAAATAAACCCCTTTATTTCTTTCCCACCGCCTCCACTTTAACCACTCCTGTCACATGGTCTCCTTGCCCTGTTCCTGCCCAGTCCTGATTTGACTGACCACACACCCCCACATAAGTGCTCTGGCATGGCCCTGTGGGTAAACCACAAACTGCAGGGGCATGGCCCACTTTAGTCATACACTGGACAAAAGGTGATGATTGCATCACATGTTTCGTCCACAGAAACCGACACCCTACAAACCCTTCATTAGTTCTCATGCCACTTTAAGTCCTTGGATTTGTTTGTTCTTTTTTTTCCAAGTTTACACGACCAGTTTGATTTTACATCCTGTCTGTGTGTGTATTAGTTTTCTTTTAAACAATGAGTTTTTGTGCTTGCAAAATATTTTACTGAAGAATAAGTCCAAGTAATAGCAAAACAATAAATGTGAATGCCCTTCTGTTTATATTGTGAGATTCTCTATAACACGGAAAAAACTAAGTGAATTTAGCCAATACAGTTGATGTGACCATTTGCGTTTTGTTTGAGTAGATTTTAATCCACATTTATCAGTAGAAATTATGTTAGTTTCACAGATAAAACACACTTTAGACAATATTCAATTTAAATAGGAAGTACAAAACATGTATCCCATCAAAAGTTCATACAGTACCCTTTAATAGCATTTATTTTATATTTCTCAATCTAAAATCATCTTCCTTAAAATGCATTTAAAATCTGCAAGGTTGGACTGATTAACAGTATCAATGTGTCAGCCATTTTTATACACAAACCAGTTTTATGAATGCAGAAGATCCCTCAGTCACAATAGACACCTCCAGTGTTGATTTTATGAACCCATCTGGTTCTCATCTATGTTAAAAAAATGATACAACAATATGATTGCTTTGTGATTAAGGCATGAAAAGTTGCTCAAAAAGTAAAAGACCTTAGCAGGTTGAGTTTTGTTAAGACAAGACAAACTAAAAATTCCTGCTCCAACATAGACCCTTTAGCTACAAATTTAGACACTTGTTAGCTTCTAGCAAGTATGTATTCATAATAATACTGCCTATATAAACAACAGGGCATTACTGTTTTCTGCTGGAAGGCACAAAAGGCGAATAAAAATGTTAACTGAACCAACCTCTTCACTTAAATTATAATCCAACTCCTTTTTGTAGAACTTGTTCCCAAAGTAAAGTAGTCAACAGTTGTCAGAGATAAAGAATTTGTACTGGTATAATTTGATCATTTTCTTATTGTTTTTTTCTGAATATTAATACGACATTGAACAGGACAGAGGGAAAGTTAACAGTACTATATTCCACCAGTCCCACATACAACACAGCTGATTCAGATCTTTAGATTAGAGGCCTTGAGAGCATTAAATAGATGTTAAATAGAGCATCCACAGACATCCTTCTTGACAAAAAAAGAACATATCATACTCTGAAAAGCTCAAAGAGACAACCAGGTCACAGTTAAGGGTTCTAAGCTGAAAAAGTACTTACTGTATTCAATGCAACCTTGTTAACTTTGTAACACAAATATTTGACATAAAGAGTCACTTACTGGTAAGAAAACATTTTATAATGGTGGCAAATAATCATTCAAATCTCAGTACTACCAGTAACATCACTGAAAACTACAGCCAAAAATATGTATAATTTATCTCGTCGTCTTCCGCTTTATCTGGGACCGGGTCGCGGGGGCAGCAGACTCAGCAGAGACACCCAGACGTCCCTCTCCCCAGACACCTCCTCCAGCTCCTCCGGGGGGAGCCCAAGGCGTTCCCAGGCCAGCCGAGAGACATAGTCCCTCCAGTGGGCGTTCCCAGGCCAGCCGAGAGACATAGTCCCTCCAGTGTGTTCTGGGCTGTCCCCTGGGCCTCCTCCCGGTGGGACGTGCCTGGAACACCTCCCGAGGAAGGTGTCCAGGAGGCATCCGGTATAGATGCCTGAGCCACCTCAACTGGCTCCTCTCGATGTGGAGGAGCAGCGGCCCAACTCCGAGCCCCTCCCGGATGGCCGAGCTCCTCACCCTATCTCTCAGGGAGTGCCCGGCCACCCTACGGAGGAAGCTCATTTCAGTCGCTTGTATCCGGGATCTCGTTCTTTCGGTCATGACCCAAAGTTCATGGCCATAGGTGAGGGTAGGAATGTAGACCGACCGGTAAATCGAGAGCTTCGCTTTTCGGCTCGGCTCTCTCTTCACCACAACGGACCGGCACAGCGGCCCCATTAATGCGGCAGCCGCACCGATCCGTCTGTCGATCTCCCGCTCCATTCTTCCCCCACTCGTGAACAAGACCCAGAGATACTTAAACTCCTCCACTTGAGGCAGGAACTCCCCTCCAACCTGAAGAGGACAAGCCACCCTTTTCCGGTCGAGTACCATGGCTTCGGACTTGGAGGAGCTAATCCTCATCCCAGCTGCTTCACACTCAGCTGCGAACCGCCCCAGCGCATACTGTAGGTCTTGGCTAGAGGGGGCCAGCAGGACCACGTTATCTGCAAAAAGAAGAGACGAAATCCACTGGTCCCTAAACCAGACCCCCTCCGGCCCTTGGCTGCATCTAGAAATCCTGTCCATAAAAGTTATGAACAGGACCGGTGACAAAGGGCAGCCCTGCCGGAGTCCAACATGCACCGGGAACAGGTCCGACTTAGTGCCGGCAATGCGAACCAAACTCCTGCTCCGCTTGTACAGAGACCGGATGGCCCCTAGTAAAGGGCCCCCGATTCCATACTCCTGGAGCACCCGCCACAGGGCATCATGAGGGACACTGTCAAATGCTTTCTCCAGGTCCACAAAATACATGTGGACCGGTTGGGCAAACTCCCATGAACCCTCGAGTACCCTGTAGAGGGTATAGAGCTGGTCCAGTGTTCCACAGCCGGGACGAAAACCACACAGCTCCTCCTGAAGCCAAGGTTCGACTATCGGCCAGACTCTCCTCTCCAATACCCTGGCATAGGCCTTACCAGGGAGGCTGAGGAGTGTGATCCCCCTGTAGTTGGAACACACCCTCCAGGTCACCCTTCTTATGAAGGGGGACCACCACCCCAGTCCGCCAGTCCAGAGGCACTGTCCCCGACCGCCACACAATGTTGAAGAGGCGTGTCAACCATGACAGCCCCACAACATCCAGAGATTTGAGGTACTCAGGGCGGATCTCATCCAACCCCGAAGCCCTGCCACCATGGAGCTTTTTAACCACCTCGGTGACTTCAGCCTGGGTGATGAAAGAGTCCGACCTGGAGTCCCCAGCCTCTGTTTCCACCAGGGAATGCGGGATGGCAGGATTGAGGAGATCCTTGAAGTACTCCTTCCACCGCCCAATAATGTCCCCAGTCGAGGTCAGCAGCTCCCCACCCCCACTGTAAACAGTGTTGGTGAAGCACTGCTTCCCCCTCCTGAGGCGCCGGACGGTTTGCCAGAATCGCTTCGAGGCCAACCGGTAGTGCTTCTCCATGGCCTCACCGAACTCCTCCCAGGCCCGAGTTTTTGCCTCTGCCACTGCCTGGGCTACGGCACGCTTGGCCTCACGGTACCCGTCAGTCGCCTCAGGAGTCCCACAAGCCAACCACAGCCGATAGGACTCCTTCTTCAGCTTGACAGCGTCCCTTACTGCCAGTGTCCACCACCAGGTTCGGGGATTGCCGCCGCGACAGGCACCGCAGACCTTACGACCGCAGCTACGGGCGGCAGCATCGACAATAGATGCAGACAACATGGTCCACTCGGACTCTATGTCTCCAACATCCCTTGGAATCTGGTCAAAGCTCTCCCGGAGGTGACAGTTGAATACATCCCTGGCCAAGGGCTCCTCCAGACTTTCCCAGCAGACCCTCACTATGCGCTTGGGCCTGCCAAGTCTGTCCGGCTTTCTCCTCCTCCAGCGGATCCAACTCACCACCAGGTGGTGATCAGTGGACAGCTCAGCCCCTCTCTTCACCCGAGTGTCCAAAACATGCGGCCGAAGGTCTGATGATATGACAACATAGTCGATCATTGACCTCCTGCCTAGGGTGTCCTGGTACCATGTGCACTGATGGACACCCTTATGTTTGAACATTGTGTTCATTATGGACAATCCGTGACTAGCACAGAAGTCCAATAACAAAACACCACTCAGATTCAGATTCAGATCCGGGAGGCCTTTCCTCCCGATCACGTCTCTCCAGGTGTCACTGTCGTTTCCCACGTGGGCGTTGAAGTCCCCCAGCAGAATAATGGAGTCCACGGAAGGGGCACTAACCAGCACCCCCGACAGGGACGCCAAGAAGGCCGGGTACTCCACACTACCACTCGGCCCGTAGGCCGAAATGACAGTCAGAGACCTGTCCCCAACCCGAAGGCGCAGGGATGCGACCCTCTCATCCACTGGAGTAAACCCCGACACGAGACGGCTGAACTGGGGGGTAACAAGCAAACCCACCCCAGCCCGCCGCCTCTCCCGTGGGCCACTCCAGAGTAGAAGCCCCTCTCGAGGAGATGGGTTCCAGAGCCCACGCTGTGCGTGGAGGCGAGCCCGACTATTTCTAGTCGATATCTCTCGACCTCCCGCACAAGCTCAGGCTCCTTCCCCCCCAGCGAGGTGACATTCCACGTCCCTAGAGCCAGCCTAAGCATCCGGGGATTGGGCTGCCGAGGTCTCCACCTTCGTCCGCCGCCCAATCCTCTTTGCACCAGTCCCTCACGGTTCCCCCTGCAGGTGGTGGGCCCACTGGGGGATGGCCTCGCGTCTCTCGTTTGGGCTTGGCTCGGCCAGGTCCCACGAGGAGCAACCCAGCCACCAGGCGCTCTCCGACGAGTCCCGACCCCAGGCCTGGCTCCAGGGTAGGACCCCGGCTCCGCCGTACCTGGCGACGTCACGTGCCTCGATTTAGTAGTCTTCATGAGGGGTTCTTGTATTATTTATTGTAATACATATCTGCATTATTTTTACATAAGAATCTACAATAAACAATAGTCAGTAACAATGTTAAACCTAGCCAGTTTCACAGTTGTCCAGATTCATCATGCTGCTCTGCAGCCTAATAATCCTCTCTGAAAGATGTTTAAATCCTTTTATACTCCTGGATTAAGCAGCATCTTCCACAAAATGCAGACATTAAAAACAGAAAAGACTTTTTTCTGTAAGCTAACAGTTAACAACTTCTCAGTGGATCAATCAATGTTAAATCCACAATTCATTTAATTGTTTCCGGTTCAGGGTTAGGTTACTTTATTAATACCCAAAGAGGTAGATTGGATTTACAGTGAAATGAGAATGACACACACACACACAGACACACACACACACACACAGATACTACACACACTGTAAAAAACACATAGCAGACCCAAAAAAACATATTTTTTAAAATGTATTCTGAGTACTCAAAGCACCACCAATCAGGAAATTCATGAGGAATGACATGTCTAAACTTATATAAAATGTCAAATTTACTCAATAAATGACAAATTTGCCATTCCATATAGCCCATTAAATTTGCAAAGTATCTGTACATCTTATTCAATAACAGCAGCAGGAGCAAAGCTGTTTTTAAGAACGTTGTATTCTGCATTTTAGGACTAAGAACTTCTGTCTGGAGGGAAGAAGCTCAAGCTCACTGGGTTAAGAATGGGAGTCAATTTTTAAAATGGAAGAAGCTATCCACTGCACCTGCCTGGTGTACAGGGATAGAGGACACTGTTGTGGCTCACCAATCAGTCTAGATGACCATTTAACTATTTGATTTATGGTATTTCTCTCCTTTAAGGATGTGTGTCTGAACCTTGACGGCTCTAAAAAAGATAAAACAGATTCTGTGAGTGATCGTGCTGACTAGGGGTTGTTGAGCACCGAGATCCTTGAGGTGAGGATTCTGAACCGATGCTCCAGCAAGAAATCTACTTCGTTCTTTAAGCTTGTAGTTTTATATTTGAAAAATTAAAAGCTTCTGCTTCTTCTGGGCGCTCACTCTTTCTTAATCTGGATCGGCCATATAAAATAACCAATTCATTCTTGAATGTGAAAGTACCTTATTGTGGGGCATTAGTCTCTCCTAGCAATTGTTTCATGGCAAGAATGTCAGCATGCTATGCGACACATCTTAGTTTTGCACAGTAGTAAATGGAATATAGGTTGTATATTCTGATATATATTTTTCGATTTTATAATCACATTTTGCAGCTGATGGATGGATTGGTGGATGGATGGATATGAACTGAACTTGTTTGTCTTTGATGTGAATTCACGCCAATGGAATTGAACCATTGTTGAACATTGCATTTAAAAACTAATGACACTCTTTAGAACCTGTATTTGTTTAGTATTAGGCATATTTTTCACTATTTCTTTCACTGCACCAATAAGTCCACTTTAAAATTACATTTTTGTATTTTATTTTTCCTTTGTAGTTTGTATGAATTAAATAGTGTTCTGTGAATGCATATGAATTGCAAACCAGAAATTAATATAATGTTGTACTTTTCTTCTTTTAACGAAAGGTGTTCTTTTATTACATAGAAAAATACTATGACGATATAGTTTATTAAGAAGAACTGTCAGGTTTCCCAAGAAGCTATGATTTATGCACAAAAGACTGTAAACCCTTCTATATAGATGCCTGTACACACTTGCAGTGCTGCATCCTAATGCTGCTAATATAACTGATGTGTTGCTCATAAATTACATTTTTTTCTCTAACAAAGAAAACAGTTTCTTAGAATAAAAAATCAAGCCACTAACTTCCACACAAGCAACTGTTTTCTCTTACCTAATTTAACCTCTTGCCTTGCACTCGGACATCATTTTTTTGTGTGTGTAAAAGTTGCATCTATATTGTTTCACCATCTGTGCACACATATGTGTCAGACGGTCAGAAATGAATATGTGTGTGCCTTGCCACATTCCTGCCATCTGACTAACCACATTCCGGCCATAGCCTAGCAATTAAAAGCTGTTACCTCCAAAGCCCCACCACAAAGCCAAGCTCCATAGTGAACTAAGAGCACGGAAAGCCCATTAAAATGGGAAGTGCGTGCCAGCTTCTTAATCGGAACACATGTAAGCCATTAAGAGTACACTTTGAATTCTTCTCTGTGTGCTAAAGGGAAGGAACACGACACAGAGAGAAAGACCCAGAGACAGACGTCGACTTAGAGGGAAAGTTCGGGATTCTCATCTCTCTTTTAAGAACTTCAAAGTAGGGAACAGAGGGAAAGAACTTGGGATATTGGGGGGAAGGAAACTTAGAAAAACATGGGGGAAAGTACAGAGAACTGGGGGTGCTGATTACTGGGCAGGATGATAGTATATACAGTCCGCTTCAGCACTGATTCCACACTGGTGGGACTTAGCATCCTAAATTCCCACCGTTTCACATCTTTCAGTTGGGTTAGCTGGGAGGATCTTTGAATTCGGCCCCTATGGCGGCAGCCCGGGTGGCAGCCAGAGGAACACTCTTTTCTGATGCTGTTTGGAAGTGGCGGGGATCACAGAAGACCACTTCTGAGAACTGACTCAATGCGAGGGCTTTCGTCTGTCTCACTGTCTGTCTGCCAAGTGAATCCAGTTCTTCTAGTTCTGCAAAGTATCAGAGCCAACATATTCATCTTGTGTTTTGGTTCTTTTATAGACCAAATGTTGTTCCTTTTGTATGTTTATTCTGTTAGTCTTTATGCTCTCTCGGTTTGCTTTAACAGTCTGAAAAGCTCTTTCTGAACATCTCCTTTACCTAATGCATCTGCTTTATTTGCCCTCTTACTCAATTTGTAATTTGAATCCAGCCCCACACTGCCTGTCTTTTGTTGAAGTGAACCCTGTAACATTAAGCACATGTAAGCATATATAAACAAATGCATCTTAAATGTAAAATACAGTTGGCATTCATGGACCATGACATTGTCATAAGGTGACCGTTTAGAGTACCAATACTTGTAAATATTTTTACAGCATTTAATTGTTTGGTGCCACCATTGTTTTCATGTGATTTCTCTTTTCTCGTCTTGTTTTCATTTTTCCTGATAACTTTCATATGTGTTCTCTTTGAAGTTGTAGATGATCACTCATATCAAGCTTTATTCATCATAAACAAGAATCCCTCTTCCAACCATTTCTCCTGTCTCTAAAGTCTTGTTTGTATTTAATGCATATCTCCAGTATATGCTGTTTTCCATCCAACATGTTCAGTTGTTTTCTTAATTATTATTTAAGCGTTTAGTTAGTTGCTCCCACTTTCTACACACCTCTCTGACAGCTAATATTACAACTGATCTTGTAACTACAAGGATCATTTTGAAATAAAAGTCTGAAGTAAGCATATATTTGTACATGCTAACTTTAATTTGAGTGCCTTCTATTTATTCACTATGGAAATTGAGTTTTCAAAAAAACCATTGATGCTGCAGCCTTTGGCATCTCTTGTAATTCTTGTAAAATAAATGGAACTGAAGCATTCATAATTTAGATTTTTAGTTATACATTTTTTTAAACCGGTAATGCAAGACGTCCATTTTATATGAGGTATAAAAAAGATATGACACAAAGGCCCATTTCTTTTAATGACTCAAAATGGGAAAGACATTAGAACATGCTATTCAGGTAACACTGATACTTGTTGATCTTCATAAGTCAAGAAATTGCTGTTTGGAGCAAATACTGGAACTATCTCTAGTGGTCAATGGGCAAGAGGCCAGTGACTAGGTGCCAGTCTATCACAGGGCAACCCAGAGACAGACAGCCATGCACACCCTCACACACACACACACACCTACACCCCCTTCCACACACAGACCAAACACACAAACTTCCTCCCAGTGTAGAGTAGTCAATTAACCTAACATGAATGTTTTTGGACTGTGAGAGGAAGTTGAAGTACCCAGAGAGAACTCAGGCGACTACAGGGATGGCATGTCACCTTCATCCAAACGATCTTACTGTCTCATTTCCATGGGTTTCCTTTGTATTATTTGTGTTAAGTAATTTCTCCTTGTCATCCTTTATGTTCCCTCAAAGCTGCTACACATTAATGAATCATACCCCTGTTCGTTGTTCCAGCAGTCACCTCTTCGGTATACTAAACGTTTTTCCTCAGAATCTGTTGGATCCTCCTGATGTACATCCTGCTGATCTCCTCATTGTGTCTCTGTGTTTGCTATTTGTGCTACGCCATTAGGATGCTGTTTCCCAGATTTTGTAAATTTAGCTATAAAATTATTTTTTAATCATTATCCTGCCTCCCTCCTGCCTGTATGTGGGTCCTCCAGAACCAACAATAGTGACATTAGTATTTTATTTAATTTCTCCTCTTTTTTCAAAAACATACATACTGCAGTAAATAATATTTCAGTCCATTTTTACTGACCAGCGTTCATGTTCTGTTTAATTCAAACTAATTTGGTATTTATGCAAGCACTTAAAAAACTGCTGTAGAGTATGTTTGCTTGTGAGTTCTAACATTCATCATTTGACTGAAATGTTTTAGTTCATTTAAAACTCAGAATAGTAAGATTTGACTCTTTCTCACGAACACAACAATCTTTGATCATTGGTGTATTTTTCTGTTTTTCATGACATACCTTACATTTTCTTGAAACCTGGACTCCAAGGAAAACTTTCTAGCACACAGTCTTTCACTATTATGAACACTGATGTAAGTTCTGCTGAACAAGATTTGACAATGTCTTCATAATATAATAACATACATCCTGGAAAATGACTTTGTCTTAATAGTAGAACATGACTTTGCAAAATTCCAGGACCAGTTTTTGCATTAATGACACATTAAGCCATATAAACATTATCCACCACATAGACACAAATGCACCCATCCATCATACATCACTGATGTATATTTTAGTGAGAAGTCTGGATGATCTTTTCCACCATCTTTCTATCTATCTGAAATAGGTTTGGGTCCAGAGAATTTGGTGGTGATTTTGGGAATCACAGATATGAGGTTTCCCATTCTTTTTCAGGTTAAATTTCTGGCTGTAAGTCCCTTCTCCACAGGCTAAATAATCACAATACTAACACTTATAACAAATCGAATAAAACGGGAACTGACTAAATTGAAAAAAGGAAACAGTAACTGCTCTGTGACACAGCAGATGAATAATGGATTTTTACAGAGGCAGTGCTCAATATATGTCCAAGCTACGTATGTTACTATAGTAGACTTGTTGGTATAGCATACTTGTGCATTTGTGCATATGTGTACAGTGCACCCACAGGCAGACACATGGGAGCCTGAGGAGCAGTGAATATTACAGAGAAGTGGACCACAGAGGAACCAGGCCTATATCCAACAGACAGGCCCCACTCATAAATTCTCTCTGACGCCTCTCTCATCTGACTCTATGTTATTCTTCCTCCATCACTCTGGCCTTTCTCTTTTTTGCACTATGAATGTGCCTATCTGCCTTGTTTCGCTCTGTGGTTTACATGTCTTTAACTCCTTAAAGCTGGGGAAAAGAAGTTATCAGTTTTGAAAAATTCAGAAACCACAACCAGCATGTTTTAGTGTAGCATGGGCTCTTGAACAAATTTTTGGAAAAGTCTGTAAAATGACCCTTGCATGTTTCTGTGATGTTCAGCAGTAAACCCACATTTCAGTTATAGTGTGGTAAAAAAAAGCTTTTCTTTGGACAACTTTTCCATCAGGTATTTTTTTATATAGGAAGTTGCTATTTATTTTTAAATTTTCCCTTTTATTCAGGCGCATTGGTTAAAGAATACACTGAAGACCCTGCACCACCAGCATCCTGCGCTAGTGTTATGCTATTGACTCTGCACTGATAAGTGGAGTTTCTCAAAAACGCGAGTTATCCCCCTCAATTATGTCAGTACAAGCTTGAAAGAATAAGACTGATCAGAAAATACTCATTCTAACAAGAAACTCACTACTATGCATTTGTTTGTTGGTGAGATAAAAAGGTGAGTATAGTATAGTATTATCAGCCTAACCAGAAAAATCCAGAAACCTCACAAATGAAATGTAGACTATAGAAGCACTTTTGTTTTGAAAATTGCTGTTAATTTCATAGCATAACTGCTAAAATCTGACAAAGTTAATTGTTAATTTATTTACTTATTTGTTTTTGTAAATGTGAAGTATTTCAATTAAATATGAATCTTTTTGCAGAGTCTGTTGCTTACTGAAAACAGATCTTTATTT
This sequence comes from Crenichthys baileyi, assembly GCA_036173005.1. Taxonomy (NCBI): domain Eukaryota; kingdom Metazoa; phylum Chordata; class Actinopteri; order Cyprinodontiformes; family Goodeidae; genus Crenichthys; species Crenichthys baileyi. The sequence continues at coordinate 668,871 of JAHHUM010000035.1, forward strand.
TTTTTATCATTTACCATTATCTTTGACTTTTATTTATTGTAATTTATAAGTCCTATTTATTGGTCTAGTAGGCTTTATAACCTGGTTTGTAAAATATAAGATAGGGGAGTGTTATTGTGTGTTTCAGGCCATATAAAATAATGAGGAGAAAAGGAAATGTGGAATTTTAATCCATCTGGTTCTGCAAAATTATTTCATCTGGACAGTTTAGTACACACAATGATCCTCTTATCCAGAATGAGTTATCAACTACAACTGCTCCCCTTGGAGCAGCCAAATGTGAAGAGCCTGGTGGTCCAATAGTTACCATCACCACACTTCAAATGGGCGATAACACAGACACAGAGTGTTAAATGTCTTGTGCAGTATAACTGACTCTTTAATTACTTTTAACAGCATTATGATTTACTATAGTCAGTGTACTATCTCACCTTTGGAGACAAATTTGTGAGGATGATAATGTCTCAACCATTACTATCATACTCCCTGAGTTTGAGAAACATATTATTTCTGTCCAGTGAAAGCACGGATTTTGCAGGAGGTTTACTTCTAGTCAATGTAGAGGGTAGAATATAGGTGTTAATAAGTCATTTTGGGACCAACTGTTGTTTGAAAATGTTATTTTCACTGGAGTTATTAAGGCTGCCCAGTTGTTTTCACCAACCACTGCCAGCCTTCTTACTGTGAACAGAAACCGCTCCTGGCAGGTGGTAGAGCCAGCAAAAATACATAGGGAAGTTAACTAAACCTTCATATATTGTGGGGCTTTTGTTCAACTTTTTATTACTAAAGAGCAACAGAAAAGACCAAAAGAGTACAGAAGTTTACAGATGTACATAAAGCAAAGGCATCTGTTTTTTTTTGACGGTAACATCCTTATTTTGATTTGACTACTGTTAAAGGCTCTGACATTGTATGACAACATATGAATATTTGCAACCAGTCTTACCATCGCTTAGTATAAAAAATCACTTTTCAATTTTGTAACCCAAATTCCACTGAGGGTAAAACATTAAGCTTTGAGAAAATAAATTTCAGGAGGTGGTATGCAAAATACTCATTTAGTGCAATGTGTTTTCTCTTCTTAAACACAGTCCATCTGTCCACCTTGATGTGTTCTTCTTTTTTCTCAGCAGTTAAGGTGTCAGAGACTCTCAAATCTTTTCAGCAAGCTAAATGAGTTGTGAATGGCCGAAATGAGACTGATTTTAATCAGAGCCTATAATTACATTGCTGCTGTTGTTGTGACTGATGCTGACAGCAGCCAGTCTTCCTATCTGTTTGTCCTTCAAACCATGTCTCCTTTTTGTCTTGTGTTACACCTGTCTTAGTATCAGCTGGAAGGTGTCTAACTCTGCCTTCCACTCCCCATGTTATGTTTATCTTCTGACTTCTTCGCTGCCAGACTCCTTCTGAAAGTATTCAGTTTAATTACACTATGTTAAAATGTGTGTATTTCCTTACAACAGTGTTATATTGAAAATTACCCTCTTTCATTTCTGAGGGTTTAAGACTGTAAATCTGGACCAGCTAAAAATGTATCTTAAAGTAAATAAATAGAGGTTTGTTCAGCGTCTAACCAAAATAATGAAAATACAGCAGGATACATAAATTGGTAATTTTCCAGTGCAGGATTTAAAAAATCCAAAGTAATTTTATAAATCCTAAACAAAACAAATCAGCAACAATTTGTTCTGCATAGTTACCATTCAAGTCACCCGAGGTCACATGTGGTTGTAAGGACTCGCAGTACACAGCAAGAATGTTACTAAACAACTGACATCCACACAAAGGAGTGACTTAAAGGTGATTTAAATGCTATGATGGACAATTGGCAGGTTTTTTTTTTTTCAAAAAAAGCATTTATCCACCTATAGAAAAACATGGAAGACTGGTTAACAGCAGTGACCGGCCCACCAATATGACTACAAGAGTTCATCGACTGCTCAACCAGAAGGTCACAAAAGAACCCAGGATTCCATCTAAATTACTACAGGCCTCACCTGCCTCAGTTAAAGATTTAAATTCAACTATGAGATAGAGATGGAGCAAAATGGCATCCATTGCTGCTTCAGAACCTGATTGACTAGCTGTAACTGATGTAATCATGAATTATCTTGCTTTTGGTCAGAATATTGTGATGAAGAATTTACGGCCATCAGTTTGTGACCTTAATCTCAAGCACACTTCAGTTATACAGCAGGATAATGATCCAAAGTACATCAGTATAAAGAAAAATTTTGGAGTGGTGTAATCAAAGTCTGGACCTAAATCTGATTCAGATGCTGTGGCATGACCTTTTACATGAGGTACATGCTCAAAAATCCTCCAGTGTGACTGCAATTAAAATATTCAGCAAATAAGCATGGGCTAAAATTCCTCCACAGTGATGTAAAAGACCCTTTGCAATGTATCTCAAATGCTCGATGGCAGTTGTTGCTGCCAAGGGTTATTAGTTACTAGGTTAGGGCGGCAAATAGTTTTTCACATAGGTCCAAGTTGGTTGGAATATCTTTTTTTTCCTTAGTAAATTACTTAATCATTGGAAAGCCACTGTTTCTACCTACTGAGGTTATTTTTTTGGATATTAACATTGGTTTGATCTGAAACGTGGGTGTGTCAATAAATCCATAAACACGAGAAATCGGTAAGGGGGCAAAAACTTCACACCAGAGCATCAGTGTCTGATCTCTGCTTTATAAAATCCAAGCATTGAAAATTCTGATGAATTCTGAGTGCATCTCGTGCCTTTCTAAAAATTACCTTTTTTAAATGAGAGACTCTAATAATATAGGAACTAATAATAATATAGGAACAAGCAACATAAACTAACACAAAATGATTCAGCAAAACACAGAAATGAAAGCCATGAGTAGTATGTTAAAAGGATTTTAGTTGTTACTTAGTCCTAGTGGGAAACACATTTATACCCAGAATCCTTAGAGTTTGGCGGTGTATGGGTGCAGATGCAAAAATAAATTATACAGCAACAAAAGATTAAGTGTGCCTTTATAAATCTCTAATTACATTTTAAGATTTTATATTAATTGAACATTTAAAAACAGAATAAGAAAACTGAATAATTAATATTCTAATCTTTTTTTTTCTTGCTTTGCATTCCTCCAATTCATAAATCATACAAAGTTTTAATTAGCTAATTTATAATTAGCTTTCTAATTTGATGTAGCATTGAGATATTAATAAAATAAGGGTCAGATGTTAAATGTTGATAATTAAAATTCTGGTGAACACATCCCTAATTCTAGTGAATTCACCCCCCTGTTTGAAGGCCCTTCTATTCTGCCAGCCTTTAGATAAAATATCAATACATTGATTCCTTGCCCTTAAACCTGCAGATAAAAAAATAAATAAATCTTAGAATGAACATATATCCATGAAAATTAGAGCATCAACTATGTAGACAACTTAGTGGGTTTTCTTATTCAGAAGCCAGTGTAACCATTTTTCCGTGCAAAAACCGGAAAACCATGTTTTATTCTGGGTTAAGCACAAAAGAGGAATATTACATAATGCAGAACAACAGTTGTAAATGATTTGATTTTCAGTTTGATTTCAATTAAATTCAATTTAGTTTATTTATATAGCACCACTTAATAACACATGTTGTCTCAAGGCACTTTACAAAAAAAGTAAATTTCCTCAATTATATGGACAGATTCTAAATCTAGTACATACAGGTATGTCCTGTCTAGGGGTGGCCAGACCATAAGATGAAAAACGATCCATCCTCATCAGACCTCAAGCAGCCACAACACAATTAGTGGAGTTTTACAATGATTTTTTTTTACAATGATGTGAATACTTAAATGTTTAACACTGAGGCAGGAGCAGAATGACTTTAGGCCCAAACAACAAACAAATAGAAATCTTAAATTAACTGACCTTCTAAAAAATAAATAAACCAAATGACAATAACTTACCTCCCAAACTAAAATAAACAGGAGAAAACTAGAATAAAAATAAAAGGCAGTTCACCCCTACGAACTCCTCAAAGTATTAGCATCTGCTAGGCATGTCAGACAAAGGTTAAAAATGGCTGGTTGGGATGAGCAGAGGAATGAATGACGAGCAGCCCACAGCAGCGTCATCTTATGCATCATCTCCACCAAGGTAACCAATCCATATTCATCCTTCTTCTGGATCCACCAATCACAGAGAGGTACCTACACTTTCAGATTTACATAATTAGAAAAAAAGGAAAAACAAACACCTTACAACCACAGTCGTAACGATACATTCCACTTGATCCTAGTTATTAAACTATGTAGTTCATGTTTTTATTCACATTGGTTTAAAACGTTTTTCATCTAAGAAACCAACACAACAGGCACAAGAGAACATAGTAGTGTTATGACAAATAATGAGATATGTTCCAGGCAGTTGCTGGGGCGTTTGACAGTCAGACAAAGCAGTCAGTGGAGGTCACCAAGCATAGACTTTTGGTTTTTTTCCATTAGAACCTGCTCAGCTCAACTTGTTGTTTTCTATTACAATGGAGTACCACCTCAATGTGGGTGGGGTCGTCATAGCAAGACGGCCCAAAAAGTACGTCATTTGTATGCGACAAACCACCTTCTAGGTCCTTCTGCATTTTCTCATCAGCCACAAAGCACGAAAATGTCTGCACCTCGTTGTTGGACCACAGTGTTGATTTCAGTATTTTGATTTTCTTTAATACGCTCAGTCGCTGTTGCAAGTTTTTAAAAATGGTGGGTTTGATTCTTTTAGCGAAGTTATTCTTGTGACTCAACCAGTGACACAACCTCTTTGCAGTCAGTGACTGGCAGTCTTCAAATGTTGCATTTTCAGCTCGACTCAGCCCGCTTGGAACCCCAACCAAGTAGATACTAAAAAAGAAGCTTTTACTAAGTACCAGCACATAATGAAAAACCTTGAAAAAAAGTTGAATCAAGTTTAGCCAAGCAGGTACTAGGGAAAAGGGGGCTCTTGTCTCATAGACAGATTAGAAAACATTACCAGAAGTCAGCAGAGTTTGATAGAGATCTTATTTTGAGTATGCATTAGGCTATGTAGTTATAATGTTTAAATCTTCAACCTGTGGGGACAGTGGTTTCAAAATGGTTTGAACATTACTTACACCACAGAACCACCTTACCTCCTGTGCACCCAAAATGTGACCCCTCAAAGGGGCTGGTAAAGCTGTCTCCATATGCTTCTTTGTGTCTGCAAGGACAACCTGTTGGGACCTTGCAGACATGTGTCTTCACATATGAACTCGTACTGTTTTTAGGTATTTTTGACCACTGACACATTTATACTTTTATACAGCCTTAAAAGTAGCAAACATGCACTGATCTGACAAGGGTCCACTCAAATTAAATAAAGAAATAGAAAACTGAAATGACTTCACCACGGTTTTTGAGCCCTTGTGGTCCCTGGTGGATACATTTTGCAAGTGGAGATAACAGGACATCTTATACTGTACTTTTAAAAACAAACATGTCTCTCTTCTTCAGCCCATTGTTTGACTATGATTTCCTTTATTTCTGCTTAGAATTTGGCAGCACATTTTGAATAGGAGTTCTATATTGTTGGTGTTGGTGTGCACATTTAATAGTGACAACATTTAGACTGCATGTGGAACTGACAAGTAGATAAGACTTTGCCTTATGAGGTATGTTTAGTGTCGTGTGACCATTACTTAGTTTTTTGACTGTCTGGCACTCTGACCACTGCCTTTGACACATGCTGGCTCCTTGTAAATCATACATTTTACTGATCTGCATCTTTATCAGATTATATCCATCTTGGACTATTTATTTTTTGTCAGTGTATGTATGGAAACTTTGATGTGGAGGTGCCAGTGACTTTTGACACTGCTTCTTCTCATGAAGTGAGACCAGAGTTGCAAGACGTAAGAGGACAAGTTAGGAGATGTGGTGTTGGAGAAGAAGAGACCAAGTGTGGGTGACTCTGGGTGGAGGGGGAATCTGGGAGGAAAAAAGAGAAACAGAAAAAAGGGGAAAGAGAGGAAAATTTGAGAGACATAAGGAAAAGGCAATATTAATATTCACAGACTCACAGCCCTTCCTAAATATTTTATGACTTCCAGCTGTTTGATGTTAAGGAGACTCACCAGAGAGCCCCCTGCTTAGACACACACGTCCGATCTCACTCTAATAAAAATGGATTTGTGCACACCATCTCCAAGCCACAGTAACAAACGCACAAGCAAGTAAATACCAACATACTAGCTCACAGTGACATGAACACAATGCATAGGAAAATGAACCAACAAGCACACTTATGACACGGATGCGCACAGCACAGAAAATACACAGCAAAGACAACATGGTTGCATACTCAAGCTTTCACACATCAAACATCAGAAAGTGTTGATACATTCTGCTACACAACCATAACACACAAATGTTCACAAAACTTGCAGGCAAAATGTGCACAACTCCGTGTGCATCGATCATAATCTGCCTTTCACATTTATTCATTTATTTATTGGCTTATTTATTCATTTGTGTATTCATTCTTCATTGGACTGACTTTCTTTTCATTTGCAAGCTGAGTTCCGAGGGGAACGCTGGAGAACATTCATCTTCCGATGAGTGCAGTCATTAATTTAGAGCAGGCCCATCCCTCTTTCTCTTTCTTCAGTCAGTCTCTGTCTCTTTGTCCATCAGAGGGGTACTCACTCACTGCCTTTGTCCATCAGTCCCTTTTTTGTCACTTTCTCCACACCCTTGTGTCAGTCTGTCTGTCTTTCCTTCTCTGTGTTTTCCATCCTCATTTTCTCTTTATTTGCATTCTGCATCGGCATCTCTATAGGACCACACTGAGCAGATAAATTATGAAACTAGACTGACTATGCAGTTTCTGGAAAAGTCGCTGATAAAACTACCCATCCCATTGCCTCCTGCTAACAACTATCAGCTGTAAGGATTTGTGGCAGCCAAGACTGTGAGGTTAAGCGCAACATTTTCACTCAGTTCTCCCTTGAAAATAGTGTTAAATCAACCCTATTTAGGAAAGAACTGTAACTATTGGCTGATTTGCCAGCACCACAAGACTTTCTTCCCCACATCTGTGTGACATTTGAATTTTTGGTTTAAAGAAATGAAATACACCCAAGTTAAAAGCAGTCACTTTCTGCTTCCTCTAAAAATTCAAATGTAATTTTGTATGATTTATTGGCCTATCGGGTGTATTCTTAATCTGAATTCAATGTGACTATACATATTTGTGGCTACTAGACAGTTTGATTTAGATGTGTTTGATTCAGTACTTATATGGTTGGATTGACACTCTGCAGTGCTTCTTGACTTTGATTTCCTATTCTTATAAATTTGGAAAAGCCTTCTTTCTTGCACCCGGTTTCTGTCTGACCTTACTGGTCAGAATTAGTTTTAAAAACAATCAAGCATAAGGGGAGAACTGAATACTTTACATGGACTTAAGGGTGACTTTCTGGAACTTGCCAGGTACTTTCCAGAATGTAGTTTGTGCTCTCTGGTACTATCATGGAGCTCACTGCTTACTTTCCTATGACTCACTGGGTTTGTTTTTGAAACTTGTAGGTGACTTTCATGGAATTTACATTCCTGAAACTTATCAGCTACTTTCTGAAACTTACCAGGTACTTTGCAAAACACCCGAGGTACTTTCCAGAACTTACCTCATGGAACTCATAGATAACTTTTTTGAATGTTCTTGATATGTTCCAGAAAGGTACCTGGTAAAATCCAGGAAAGTACCTGGTGAGTACCAGAAAGTACTTGGAACTTTGAGGTTACTTTTCAAGACTGAAAGTACCTGGTAAGTTTCATAAAGTAACCTCTAGGTTCTGGTGAAGTTCCATAACAGTACGTGGTAAGTTCCAGGAGAGTGAAGATAGAAAGTCTTAGAAAGTAACTTTTTTAAAGTTTTAAACCAACACCAGTAAGAAGAAGTAGTAAGCCTAAGCACTGAACATGATCCAGGTTGCTTCATATAAAGAGATAACTTTATTACAGCAAGTGATTGAGAAAACATTTAGAATGCACCTAGAAAATAAATTCTCATTTGTATGACTGTTAAACTGTCTTGTAACATACAGTAACTAGTTAAGGCCACATAGCAGCTGTTTAAGAGTAGCAAACATGAGGAAAACTCAGTAAAACTTCAAACTGGAATATAAATAGGTTGTTATGTGGTTAGGTTCTGGTTATTATTATCCTTCTCACTGTTTGCTTCAATCTCTGCATTAAAATTGGCATCCATCATGACTTGTGAATCTTCAGTTTGATATTCTGGCTTAAACATTTAAGGTTAAACTCTTTGCAGTTGTAATCCTTTCACTCTCTGAGCTTCATCAGTTCCTCATCCACCTGAGTTGCATTCTTTCAGACAAAATGAAACTCAGAATCCATGTCTGAATCTGTCAAAAAATGCTCGCCCAAAATAATGTTCACTTAAAGCAACAAATAACCTTGAAACTTGCTTCTATGTGTCAATCCTAGTTGTTTAAAACCAGTGTAGGCACCTAGTTTCAGTTCTTATGCCTCTCCTTGACACCAGTGACCTGGATGTTTGTTATGCAGAAAAAATTGTTGCGTGCTTTGTATTTTTGTGAAATCCTGCACTTGAAATTCATAATTTATTTTCCTTTTGTGTTTTTATTATACTTGTAAAGTTGTTGAGCAGGAAATGCACCTCTAGCTCTTTGCTTTGACACAAGAAGGAAAAGAAGTGGCCACCTATGTTTACTTACTGCTGTGACCTGAAAATAGTCTTACAGTAGACACATTTAACTTGTGTTTCTCTATCTTCTTTTTCCCCCGCCTTTCTCTCATCCACTTCTTACTTCTGATCTATCTACCCCCTGTGTTCCCAAGCATGTTAATCAGCAGATTGTTAATGAAGAACCGAGTTCAAAGACGCGCTCGGTGAGAGGGAGACCAAGAACAGTCGCAGAGCGTTGAGAAGGGGAGGAGTTTTGGACCAACTGTCTGTTTGTCAAAACATGTCCACCCGTCTGTCTCTCTGCCTTCTATCTCCTCTGATGTGACTCCCTCACTGAGCTGTCTGTGAGGACCACAAAGCAGCATTTGCTATTTGGGTTCCCCTTTCATGTTTCATTAAATTTAAAGCCAGAGGAAAGCAGAGAGACTATGAGAGATTAATTGCATGTTTCGATAATGGAGATTAATTAGTATTATTTAAAAATTGACAGTATCATCTAATTGTCAAACATTTAGTCAGAGGCACACAAGAGCTGTGGCATTAATGGCTGAGTTCATTCCTCAATGTGGCAGCCTGTAAGTTATCTCTTCACATTTGTCCCCTCCTCTGTTTCTTTAAAGCAGAACATCAGCTCCAGTGGCATTCATAATTGTTGTTTTTGAACATGTATACCGTTTCATTTTTATTCTTACCTATTATAAGAATTTCAAGCTTGATTTGAACTTTATGACATTTATCTTTTGTCGTCTTCTCTCTAGACTGAGAAAGCACGAGAGAAAGCTCCATGGAGATGTCATAGTCAAGTTATCTGTCCTTCTGAAACAATTCTTTGACCACTTTCTTTGAATGAATGCAAGTACAAAAGTTTTAATATGTTTAAAAGGTACTTTTAATATAATACTCATAAGACTCTCGTGAAAATGTTAAAACAAACGTTGCTTGTTCCAGAGTCGATGCCTGGAAAGAGCGATCCCTACTACTAGTAGATTGTAGTTCAGGGACCTGAGGGCTCCAGTTGGAGTATGTGGCTTTGAATATTCAGTAAAGGAAGAAGCTTGACCAGGCAGGGCCATGAAAGTTAAAGTCAGGATATTAAAATTAATTTTAAAATGAGCTGTTACTAGTGCAAAGACGTTACAACAGAAATTCTGTTAGCCATTATGTTTTTTTGGTTTTTTTGCATGGTTTTGGACCAACTGAAAGTGATCAAGAGCTTTTTATTGATACACGGGGAAATTGTGTTACTAAAATCTAGACAAGAGAAAATAAAAACATTAATAACCATCTCCAGTTTTTGTTTTGACACCAAACTTCTTAGTTTTGAAATATTTCTCAAATGATAAAAACTGTTTTGGACAAGTTGTTCTGAGTAACCTTTAAGCAGAATTGAAATGACCGGATCTGTTGCCTGAACAGAGCAATGACCAGAAAGGGGGGAGTAATGTTTTTATTCTTTTGTAACTTCTTTTAGGCACTTAAGTAATTCTGATAGCTTGTTGAACTCAAATTTCTTAAATAAGCAGTACAGCTGAATAAAATCTGCACAAAAAGTGATAGACAATATTGTGACATTTGTTAATAATCTGTCCAAGTGGATGTACATATAGCAAACAAAAGACGTGGACCCAAATCAGAGCCTTGTGGTACCCCACATATTAAATCAGAAGTATTTGACATTATGTGGTTTATATCTTAGATGATATTTGGCTGCTGGAAGGTCTCATAATACTAAAACAGTAAATTGTCCAGTGTCTGCGGCCATCATGACGTCCCTGGACACTTTAAGCAAAATAAGTTCTCCTGAATGCATGCATGGATTGTACAAAAAACTATTTGGTACTTTGAAGAAATGAAATCAGTCAGCTATTTCTAAAATGTAAAAAGGTAATTTAGAAACAGGTATGTCACCTTAGAATATTACTAACTCTTGCAAGTTACCATTATATACATAAAAATTAAATATTCTGGCAGTGAAGATGCAATACAATAACAAAAAAAAAAACATCAGATCTATTTAGCCTCGCCCTCAATTTGACAAGAAACAGAACTGGGAAAGAGAAAAGAGGGGAGAGACTTACCAGTGTATGAGCTTTTAAACCACATCCTCTACACCACACCCCTTTTTACAGCGCCAGATTTTCCCAAAATGTATCAGAGGCAGCATATTTTAGCCAAGTGGCAGTAAAATGTCTGATAAACTAGGAGAAAAGCTTTCCATTGAAGCAGAGAGCTGTCTACAAGAATCATTTTGAGGATACTAAAGGAAACTTTTTTAGCTATCATAACAGAGCTCTGTATGTACAGAAAGCCCTAAATATTTTTGGGCTTTCTGTACATGATAACCTATATATATGGTGTCTTGAATTAGTGCACTCACATTTGTTCATGGTAGAATCAAAATGTTCAATGTATTTATTCGATTTGCATGTGTGCCATACAAAGTTTTTTAACAAATTTTTTACAAATCAGAATCTGAAAAATGTGGCATGCAATTGTATACACTCCTGAGCTAATACTTTGCTAAACCACTCTTTACTGCATTTAAAATTGCATGTGTTTTGGGATATGTCTCTACTATCTCTACACGTGTACAGAATGATTTTTTGTCTATTCCTGTTTGTACAGTAACTTAAGCACAGTCAGATTAAATAAAGAACATCTGTGAACTGCCCTTATCGAGGCACAGATTTTCAACTGGATATAGGTCTTGAGTTTGACTTTGACCTCCATCCATCTTCCTTTAAATTCTGAATAAATTTCCTGTCCTTACTAAAAAGAAAGCCTCCCTAAGTATGATGCTGCCACCACTTTGATTTACTGATCGAACAGTGGGTGATGTGCAGTGTTACCTATTCATAATGTAAAATTGTGGTTTTATTTGACCAGAGCAGCCTCTTCCCACGTTTGCACCACCCCTTACATAGCCTGTATCACTGGTGTCCAAAGTCAGTTCTCTAGGGCCAGTATTCTGCATGTTTTAGTTCTTTCCCTGGTTCAACACATCTGAATCAAATGATGGTTCATTAGCAGACCTGTGCAGAACTTTATGACATACTGAGCAGGTAGTTGGACCATTTGAATCAGCCGTTTTGGAGCAGAGACATTAAAACTGGCAGGACACTAGCATTGGAGGACTAGTGCTGGACACCTATGGTCTATATCACCTCTTTTAAATGGGACATTTATGGCTTTTTTCCCACAACACCTTTCTTTTTGCCACTTTCCAACAGAGGCAAAATATGTGGACTGTATGAGTAACGGTTTTTCTTTCAACAGATTCTCTCACCAGAGCAGCTCCTCCAGAGCCTCTTGGCTGATTCTCTGATCGATGCTTTCTTGCCTGGCCTGTCAGTTTAGCTTTATGACCATGTCTTTGTGGTTTGGAGTTGTCTCATACTCAGTTATAAGATGATGGATTGAAAAGCGCTCTGTTAGATGTTCAATGATTGGGATATTGTTATAACGTAACCCTGCTTTAAAGTCCTCTGCAACTTTGTCTCTGACCTGTCTGCTGTGTTCCTTGGTTTTCATGAAGCTTTATATATTCCTCATTTTCACCTAATGAATAGGCTGCAGCCACTTAGTAACCCTGTCTAGGACAAAGCAAGTGGCAAAAATTAATTTACTGGATATAGAGAATGTGTTTCCCTAAGACAAAGCAGAGAGTGTGAGTTGCTGTCGGTGTATGGCTTCACACATAAATAATATAAAAATAAGGATTTACAAGTTTTACAAATATAATGTATTTCATAATCAAAGAAAAAACTTTTCATTTGACCCAAAATTATAATACACAGCTTCTGAGAAAGTCCTCAGAAGAATGTGTTTCCAGGAAACTGTCCTAAAAAGCCATTAAGAACAGCAGCATCACTGTGTAGGTGACATATTGTTCCACACAGATCATTTGAAGTGTTTAAACACTGGATCTGAGTTCATGTGGACTTTACCGCGTGGCTGCTTGGAAGTGCCTCTTTGTTGAAAAGCCTTTTTAAAGGCATGGTCATTTCATAAACAAGCCATGGCCTGATAACATTTTCTCCATTAGTAAGAGTGCAGCTTCTTTGCTTTTAGCAGTTATAACTGGGGGCTAAACTGCTGCAGGTAAATATTACACATAACATTTAGTGTAGTGGATTATATCTCATTCAGCGTCTCAGTCCATAACTGAGATGTGGAAAGCTTCAAAACATGGACTATCCTTCAGCCTGCCGTTTTTTCCATCCTCCTTAGTGTTTCTTATTTGCCTATATCCATATCTCTCCACCTGTAAACGGCTCGGCGTTAACATGCAGCTACACTTCATCAGTACTCATATAGACAAGGTTTATTAGAGTTTACGAGATGTGCACAAAAGTAACGAGGTCCCTGGTTGATCTCTCACAAGGATCGAGATGAAGGAAGTCAAGAAAAACTTAACAGCGGGCATCCGCCTCATACTTTGCTCTACGGGATGCATTTGTGTGTGTGCGTGCATGTATGTTGGTTTGTGTCTATGTTTAGGGTGTTTGTGTATCCTTTCTCCAGCAGGACCCTCAGATCAAAACCGCAACCCACTCTCCCTCCCCATGCCTCGCTCTTTCTCTCTTTCTCCATCTCTCCACCCCCTCTCTCATTAAAAACTGCAGGCCCTGGTTTCTAATTAAATCCCACTTGAAAAGTCTTAAAGTCAGCCTCAGATTGATTCAATTTGCATTTCTGAACAGAGAACATTGCCTAAAAGGATTAATAAATTGGACGAAAAAATGCCTTTTTTCTGCTCTGTGCCGTCAGAGCTTGTAAGACAACATGCAAAGAGAAATATCCCTCCCCCCTCAACAAGCGTCGATCCAGCATATGCTCTTGCTCTTTCTCTTGCATGTCCCTCCCAGGATGCTAGAAGAGATGGGATGAGTGTACTACGACTGTGTGCACACATGCATGTCCTCGTCCGTGGAAAACAACGAGAGCAGAATCCCCTCTGAGGCTCAGTTGCAAAGGAACACACACAGTGTGCCGCTCACAGTGTGCATGAGTGTCTAAGCATTTGTGTGCGAGAAGGGTGACTTTGTTGTACCATGCCAAAGTGCTGAACGTGACAAGGAGGCACAGTATGGGGAAAATCTTAGCTGCTCTGTCTCCAAGCGCAGAAACAGGCCACGATGATGGATGAATGCCATTGGCTAGTGGACACCTCCAGCAAGATGTCTGCAAATCCAAAAATTTGTTGCCAGCTATGAGAGCCAAATTTGCTAAGTGTGATAACTGAAAAAGAGCAAAAGCAGGAGATGACATGCAGATAAAGCGACCGTGCTGCTTTCAAAACGTCAGGGAGAAAAGGATTCGGTGGCACTGACTCAACCTATACAGTATCTTGCAAACGTATTTCTGATTAATCTATGACGCATGTTTTTGTAAATTTTTTACAAAACCAAAAAACTCCTGAAAAGTGTGTTGCTTTTTATTTGACCTTTTTTCCTTGATTTCCCTAAATAAGATACAGTGCAAGCCATTGCTCTCAGTAGACATCTAATTAATGACCTGAGTCCAACTCATTATAATCTTAGTAAAAATGCAGTTGTTAGAGAACATTAGTGAACAATCAGCATCATGAAGACAACGGTGGACACATAAGGGAGAAAGTTGTGGAGACGTTTAAATCTGGATTAGGTAATAAAACAATGTCCCAAGCTATGAACATTTCACAGAGCACTGTTCAGTCCATCATCTGAAAACTGAAAGAATATGGCACGGCTGCAAACCTACCAAGACATACAGTAGCTGTCTACCTTAACTGATAAGGAGGTAGGGTAAGAAGAACATTTATGAGTGAAGCAGCCAAGATGTCCAGGGTAACTCTGGAGGAGCCGCGTGGATCTACAATTCAAGAGGGGGAACATGTCGAAATCACATATGTTAAGTCCAACACACATGGGTGGTGTCCAACAAAATGGCAATTTTATTTTTCATCAAACAGTCCATACCAGTGAGGTTTAGTTACCAGGTCACATTCCAAGACACATATCCAATAAGCCTTTTTAAATCTGCTCTATTCATAAGCATTGATGTTTCTGATTAAAGAACCCACTGCTGAAGTCCATTAATATATCCTGTCTTCAAACTTCGAACTACAGCAAGATGTGGAATAAAGCTATGAACTGATGCACCAGTATTGCACTGTGGCAATCTTACTGCTTGTTTTCCTTTAGTCGTGCATGTCACAAGTCTGGCCTTTATGGAAGATTTTCTCGAAAAAAGCCATTGTTGAAGAAAAATCATTAGAAATCACATCTATACCAGATGAAGGTGCTCTGGTCAGAAAAGACCAAAGGTTTGCCTTTTGGTCTACATGAATTGTGCTGTCTCACAGAAATCTAACACTGCACATCACCCTGAACACACCTTGAAATCTGGTTGTGGTAACATCATGCTGTGGGGATTCCCTTCTCCAGCATGGACAGGGAAGCTCATCAGAATTGAAGGGAAGATTGAAGGGGTTAATTACACAGCAGTCCTAACAAAAAATCAGTTAGAGACTGCAAAAAGGTTGAGTACAACAGCCAGAAAAATACAATCAGCAAGAATGGAATGGTTTAGAACAAAGCATAGACATGTGTTAAAATGGCCTTGTCAAAGTAAAGACCTAGATAAAATTGACAAACTGTGGCAAGACTTGCAGGGTACTGTTTATAGATCCACTCTATTCAATCTGACGGAGTTTAAGTGGTTTTGCAAAAAGAAATGGACAACATTATCGGTCTCTAGATGTGCAAAGATACCCGAAAAGACTTGCAAATGTCATTTTTGTGAAATGTGGTTTGTTTGTTTGTTTGTTTTACCAAAACCATGTATTTTTTCATTTCACGTCACAACTATATATTACTTTGTGTTGGTTAGTGAAATAGAATCCACATATAATACACTACAGTTTGTGGTTTTGAAATGTTAAAAAGTGAAAAAGTGCAAAAGGGGTATGAATACATGTGCAAGACAGTGTATGTTTTGCACATGTATTGCAAGTGTATTGCAAATGCATATATAGGTAACTGTGAAGCAAATATCTTCTGACCACAGCTATCTCATTTACATCTGTAAATCAAACATTACTGTATAGTTTCACTTTTCAGCAAAAAGTATATGCTTTCCTTAAAATAACAAACCAATTGATTTTTAATGCTTCCCTACATCTACTGATGATTGCTTCTTTAAAGATGGTTTTGCCTTTCTAATAAAAATGTATTTGGCTAAATAAACTTCAACTAACTCTAAATATGTGTGTTAAACCTAAAGAAAGGGCGGTCTATAAAGAGCAGGTAGATAAATGTAAAACATTGTCAGTGTTATATCTGAGCCAAACATGATAGTATAATGGCTGATGGATTTCCGTTGTCTGAGTGGTCGAAGCTTTTCAAATAAAGTACTCTAACCCCATGGAGGTCCTGTCAGTCACACAATTAATGATTTCAAGAGGTTCCATACACATCTGATACAGACCTGTGGTTTTGCATTATAAAAGACACATGTCCAATAGATATGAACTTTCAGAATCAAGCAAAATGTAGATGACTTAATAATGGCAGATGATACTGAGTGCCGGATATGAGCAGAAGATGGATGAAGTGCGTTGTGGTCAGATGAGAGCCCTCATAATGAGACGGAACTAAAGTGTCAAACTCAAGTAACCCTGCTTTGTGAAAGGCAACACTGACCCCTAGTGGTCCTAGTTGGAAGCAAGCCCCAGTTTTGATTTCCAGGATCTCGTGGTTTATGCAACAGTATACACAGCAATGAGTTTCATTGACCAAAATACACATTAATTCCTTTGTGTACAGCAACTTTTTTGGTGTAAATGTGTTTCTGTAAGGGTATATGTATTTGGAGATTTTAGTCCTATGTATGTTTGCTTATTCCCTTTCACCAATAATGGTCTTGCATTAAGGTACACAGATTCCACTTACAGGGCAAGGCCCTGAGGTATGTGTGCAAGTGTTCTGTGCGGGTTGTAATATTGGCACCCGGTGGATTGGAGCTTCCTTTGATGCAATGAAGGCTGACAAGCGTGAAACAGGTCCAAGCAGGCGCGTGGGCGCTGCCAATTAACCCCTTTCACCGTGTGAAACCAAACATAATTGCCTGTGTGTGCAGGGGGCCAATAGGCCATGGCCTACCCAGCGTAGGCTGAAATGGGCATTAGCTGTGCTGCCAGGTGACCATTACACACAATTGAACTGCTGGGTGCCTCTCCAAATCACATAGTTACAGTTGCTATCCTCACCTAATTGGCATGATATTACCAAATGGAGTGTAATTTTAATTTTCACACCTTTGCAGTTTATCTTGAACATCTTTTTAGGCAATGTAGGTTTGTAGACCATCGTATTTATTACTGTTTTATAAGTTCATTATATTTCTAAAACTTTGCTAAGGTTTCACCCTGGTGACGTCTAAAAAACTAAAACGTATCATTTGGCATACTTCGATTCTCTCTCTGTCTTCAGAAGAGCAATATTCTTATGTAGATTACTAAATCAAGCTTGGTGTGTAATAATAATATTTTTGTTTAGATTATGCTCAAGCCAAATGTCCTACATTTTGAATTTAATGCACAAAACTAGAGCACGGTTTAAATTAAACTACAGTGGGTCTCTGCACTGTCGCAGGATGAATACTGAGCAAAATTCTCCCTAATGTATTAAACAGTCTCATAATCAATTAATAATCATGTTTATTAACATTGTGTGCTTCAATATTTTTTATGGAAAAAAAAACAGAATATACAGAATCATATACAGGCTTAATGTAGGTCTGAATAATTTATTGCAATACATGTTTTTGAAAAGCTGTTGTATTGGAATTACTGTTTAGACTGATTTTTGAATATATTCATTATTTGTTCAGAGTGGAAGTTTTCAGAGGGGTAGGTTAGATATATTAGATATAAGACCGAATATTGTTTATCTGTGGAATTAACCATTCATTAATTAAATTAATTAAATAAATGAATTTGTTCAGTTCAAAATTCATTTTACTGTTTTTCATAAAGTAAGGCTACTAGTAATATGCTATATGTACAAGAGGACGCATACGTTCCACAACACCAGTACCTGAAAGCAACATAAATATAGATACAACTGTATATACAGACAAGTAAATACATACTTGTATTAACAGGCACACATAAGATAGTGCATATTGTAATGTTGTAGAACAATGATTCAATGTTTTAATGTTTTTTTTAAAATAAATATCTAAAAAGTGTGGGGTGCATTTATATCTAGGTCCATTGAGTCAATCATTTATAAAACCACTTTCTCTGTAATTGTTTTGGAGTCTCCACCAGCTTTGTGCATTTAGATAATTTTGATCAGTCAGAGTAAATGGAGATAGTCTGTGAACACCAGTTATAAAGTTTTGCCACAGATTCTCAATTCGATTTAGGTCTGTAATTTGACTGGGACATTTTAGCAGATGAATATGGTTTTATCAAGACCAATCCATTGTTGCTCTGGTTGTATGTTTAGAGTTGTTCTCCTGCTAGAAAGAGGTCCTCCTTCCTGACTTGAAGCCATTTGCAGCCTCTAACAGGTTTTCTTCCAGGACTGTCCTGTATTTAGCTCCACCCATGTTTTCATCAACTTTGACCAATTGCCCAGTCCCAGCAGAAGCGCAGTCATATTCAATAATTAGAATATTGTTGAAAACTTCATTATTTTCAGTAACTCAATTTACTAAGTGAAACACATAATACAGATTAGACACAGATTGATGTTTTCAAGCCTTTATTTCTGTTATATATGATTTACAGCTAATGAAAACACTTACAGTAGGCCAACAATAAAAAAACATTTTGACACAGAAATGTGGACTTAAGAAAAGTATGTTTAATACCTAATCAGAGGTTGTTATTTTCAAAAGACGCTTTTAATTTGATAAACGAGCCTAATCGGAACATGTATTCTAATTTATTTAATATGACTGTAAGCATCCCCGTAGAATTATGCTGCCACCATGTTTCAATGTGGGGATGGTGAGTTCAGTGATGCCTTGTGCTAGTGTTCACTTCACATTTTGGTTTCATCTGACCAAAGCACTTCTTCTAAAGGTTTGTTGTGTCGTCTACATGGCCTATGGGAAACTGCAAACAAGACTTGCTGTTGCTTTCCTTTTGCCACTCTTGCATAAAGGCCAGATTTCTGGAGTGCATTACTAAAAGCGGTTCACTCATTAGATTCTTTAATCTTAGCTGTGGATCTCTGCAACTCCTCCAGAGTGAGCAGTAAGACTGCTCCTGTAAATAATGCAGTCTTTGCCCAGCCTTTAATATTTGGGGAATGCCATGCCATCTCTGTGAGATGTTTAAAGATATTTTTTTAACCTAATCCTAACATAAACTTGATGACAATTTTATCACTGACCTCCATTTTTCCTTGTTCTTCATGATGATGTTTGTTCAATAATGTTCGCTAACAAACCTCTGAGGCCTCACTAAACATCTGTATTTCTACTGAGATTAAATTACACACAAGTGGACTCTATTTATTAATAAGTCGTGGTTTAAGGCAATAGGTTGCACTGGATGTTATTTATGAGTATCATCATAAAAGAGGTGAATACAAACGCACACTAACCATTTCAGACTTTTATTTGTGAAAACCACGAGTCAATTTCCTTCTACCACAGAAATCCAATTAAAATGGGTGTTTGACCTTCTAAAATCACAAAATGTGGTAAAGTTCAAAGAGCATGAATATTTTTACAAGGCACTCTGTCTTTCATACAGAAAACTATGACTTATGTAAAAGGTGAAAACGTAAACAGATTTAGAATACAAATAGAGCAAGGAGTGCAACTGCACACATGGACTTATATATCTAATAACAATACATGCCAATTGAAAGCTCGGTGGTATCACGTTTTTGTCAAGAGACAAAAATTCATTCAAAGAAAACCCTGAAAAGCAACATTTTAAGATAAAATACCTGCAAAAAATCGCTTTCTGTTCTTGTCTGTAATATCAACCTATGGACGCCAGTTAGCGTTGTTCTGCACTTTCTTGTTGCCTCAGTCTCCCTCGACCTCCTGGCTGTCTCCCTGTCCAAGTAGAAATGCTGGCAAAACACCCCCTCCTCATCTTGTTGAAAAAAATGGCGGATAAGCGCTAAATCTACGTTTGAAACATATTTCCACGTTACAAAGCAAGGTAAACTTCCTCGAACCGACCGATGGGCGTTTCGTTATAGGTTCCGCTAAAGGTCGAGTCCGGACTACCGTTGGATGAACTCAGCGGTCCCGTTGGACTCCCGTTTTTATAGTGCTAATATTTGTAATCGGGTCAGGAAGCTAGCATGCTAGGTTAGCTTCCAGGGCAGTGGGCATGTCTGCTTAGCGTATCCTGTTGGATGTTACGCGTCCACTGGCTGCATGCATGTTGTTTCATTCACAACTGTTTTAATTCCAAATGTTACGGTACTTCTAATATGGAGCACTCCGCATGTTTTCGCCGCTAGATGAAAATACATTATGCAAATATGGTACATGAGAAGACGAAGGAGGGTGTTTCCATGTGTTTGGCATTGTGTCAGGGACGGAGCCGGACACATGGGAATGTGAGCTGCGACAGTGTGTCAGTTTACAGCAGCGTACAGTCTCCAATATAGATGCCCGGCGGGTAAAAGCAGCAGAATCCTTGTGTTTAACGTCGGGAGGGATGAATACCTGGTGAGGGACCTTTTTAAATGCCTGTCTTCCTCTCGCGTCTCCAGCTTTGAAAACAGGGAGCGGGGTCGCTTTAATTCGGACGCCATCCCCCTCAGCGGAGGAAAAAAGGCGCACTTCTGTTGAAAGGGGAAGAGAAACGCCGCCCAACGGTTATGAAGTTTTAAGGTAAGCTTGTTTATATGAATTAACCAATGATCAAATTAAGGCCACGATGTTTATCTTTTGTCATAACTTATTCTACAAGCTTAGCTAACGGATAACAGCGTTTGGTATGTCGCCTCTATGCCATACCGATTGTTGTTTTGATACGTTATTACGTTTTTGATGGATGTTTGGTATGTTTCTGAAACCACAGTAGGATGCGACATTTCTCCAAACACTTTGACCCCCTGACCTGTCCATATGGTGAAGGACAGAAAGTTTGTTAGCTGGAATCAAAACATTCAGTTTTTTCTAAAACTAGAGTTTGAATAAAAGATGCAATGTAAATAATAATCTCAGTTGCTGTTAAATAAGGAAAGTGTTTGCTTTTTCTATCCTCATGGGGTAATGTTTTAACACACAGCAAATATTTTTTTCTTGTAAATTTGTTGTTCCTTGAACTCTTGAACTGAATGGCCTTTTTTTAATCATTTGCAGTCTTACTTCTATTCCTGCCTACCTTCCATACTTTGAGAATCTGTTGTATGATTAGGTTATATGAATTTTAAATAACTATCTGCACAATTTGGAGTCAAGATGCACCTATCAGGATTTGCTGGCTGATGCCAATTTCTGTTTTTCTTTGAGGTTCGATCTGCTGGTTCTGATTTTGACTCATTTCATTTTTAATAAAGACAATATCTAATAAAAAGGAACCTCTGATAGAATTCGGATAAAGGTTTGGGACATTTGCTTTGATGCATAAATGGAAAACGTTTTGTAATTCTTAATTTTTTTTTAAGGAGGTTTATAGTAGCCACCGCTCAATATGATTGAGATGCGTTGGGCTCTGTACAAGGAATAACTAACAATAGAATCTGGAATATTTTCAGGAACATTTGATTTGAGAAAGGGAGTAATAATGGGGCTATTATTAGACAATAAATAGTTTGGTGACTTGAAAATCCCAGAGCTGTTGCCAAAATTGGAATCAGGCAATTTAATTCAAATAGTTGAAACTAAGGGGATGATGTTTATGCAGGTTAATGGTCATAAATTTCTTTAAATCAAAATTGCAGCCGATGTATTACCTGTAATGTTGCTCTCTGTTGAGTCTGAACTCTTCTATATTTGCATGTTAACTGGTAATACACTTTGAAAAGACACTCCTTTTATGAATTTTTTTCTTATTGGTCAATAGCATTCTGGGTTAGAGTCGCTGAGAGTATTTTATGTCAGTAAAAGAGTTTTAAGATGAAGAAATATATTCACACAATATTAAACTTTTTCCTGGTTTTTAATGGCACCGATGTTGTTTTATTTGCATTGTTTGTTACACATCTTTGATTTAGTTTGTTTTTATCTAAAGATGTCCTAGATTCGAGGTTCCATGTTAGATGATTTTGGTTATATGTCAGTATTTTGTCTTTACAGCGAAGAACACCGTTGTGTTGTTAGCTGGTCTGAATTGTTGGAGCATGAGGAAACCTGTGCCACAAAAAGGTAGGAGTCTGACAACAATAAGCAACAGTAAATCTTCTTTCACATTGTTGATACATTTTGAAAGTGCACTTTTATAGTACACGTTAAGTAAAGAATCCGGATGTTAAACCGATCCCAGCTGATACATTGAAAAAGACACATGAAAAACAAATATGTAGAGTTTGTTTTGGGATCCTTGCTTTGCAGCTATAGAATGGAAAGATGCCCAAATTATCAAGCATGCTCGGAGTGGACGGCCCTCCCGGGTGCCCTCACAGTACCAAGGTACCAATAACCTTTACTGATCACTGCATTATGAAAGATATTTTGTTCCTTTATGTCATTTAATGTTTATGAGTGCAGCTTTGATATTGATAATAGATGCCACACGGTTTTTATGTTTGTTTTGTTTGACACACAGTAGATTTACTGTCATACTTGCATCCTGTTCTGCAGCAGGGCACTTCAGCTGGGAGAAATACTTGAAAGAAACAGGTGCTGCTGCTGCTCCTTCTTCATGTTTCAAACAGGTGATCGCATTTTGCAGTTTCTAGTAACATGTCTCCTTTCATTGTTGACAATTTTTGGTGCTTTTTTTTTTTACTCACTGAGCTGTCATCACCATACAGAGTCTGACACCTCCAGTTAATGAGTTCAAAGTGGGGATGAAGCTGGAGGCCCAGGATCCAAGGAACACCACGTCCACCTGCATCGCCACAGTGGTCGGCCTTACGGGCTCACGGCTGCGCCTGCGCCTTGACGGCTCGGACAATAAGAACGACTTTTGGCGCCTGGTGGATTCCTCTGAGATTCAGCCCATTGGCAGCTGTGAAAAAAACGGAGGCATGCTCCAGCCACCACTAGGTGAGAGGAAGAAAATACACTGGCTTACAGCTTTGTATCAGCAGTTTCTCCTCTAGAGGTCAGTAACTGCATTATGTTTCTGCATATCAACACTTTTGCGACAGTTTAAAAAGCCTGCTCAGTCATTTCTGTATTGATTAAGAAAAAACTGAAAAAACATGGTATTTATGTTTATGTTTATTTTCTCCTTCTTTTCACTTTTAGGTGGAACAGCACCTTCAGATTTTAAACAAAAATGTTGAAAGAATTATAAATTAAATATGTGAGAGTTTTATGACCAATGGCTCAAAGCCAAAGGATATGTATCAGTCCTGAAGTAGGAGAAATATTTGCATCTTTCCAGGCTGAACAAAGTAAAAAATACTTTGGAAAAAAAAATTATTTTTTTAAATGTGGCTCAATATTCATCTGGTTCCTTGTGTAATTTATTTGTTCTGTTTATCATCAGTTGGTCCAATGCAGTCCTTCTTCAAATGATTTTCTTTCAGGTTTCCGTCTCAATGCGTCTTCCTGGCCCATGTTTCTGCTGAAAACACTAAATGGTGCTGAGATGGCTCCCTCTCGCATTTTTCACAAGGTATCTGTACAGATCTCAAAAGCCTGAAATGTTCAGAAAAACTGTCTTGACTTATGTGTGGAAAGTAAACTAAAACTATTTTTACAGGCATTCAAAAAATTGTAATTGCTGCAAAAGTATTGATTGCAAATGCACCGAAAAATCTGTGGTTAGAATCTGATGATTTTCAGGTTGATCAGCCCTAACTGGTGATCAACTGGTCAGAAACTCAAGAATATGATCTTTTTCAGATCACTGAAACAGCACTACCACAGAGCGGACAGTTACAGACACTGTTATGCAAAGTTACCTATTTTCAGTATCAGCAGTGTTTAAAATGAATTTAGAGGAGGCAAATAGGTGTAACAAGCTATCTGTATTTACTGCGACATGTTTGTTTGTTCAGAGAGAGTAAGACTTTTAATCTCTATGGAACATGCTGGATTTGGAAATATTGACAATCTTGAAATGTCAGTGTCAAGTTGGGATCTACGTTCTCTTGGAAATACACAGAGTGATGGTAGTTTTAAGAACCCTAGCTGCACTAACATTGCTAACTGCTAATATAAGATGTTAAACACAGTAAAAATGTTAACTCTGTAATTTTCTCTACTTAAAATCTAAGCGAAACTCTCTTTTATTCCACCTGCTTTCTCGCACATCATTATGTTACATCTGCCTCTAATATAAATAACCATGCAGCTGACAGCAGGAAGGCTACAGAAAGATTTAGACTTATTTTTTTTAATCTTATCTGCATTAATGGTTCTTAAAAGGAATTTGCCAAAATCGCCATGCGTAGGTCAAATCTTCACGAAGAACAGAAACAGCAAATCTGTGTTTCTCCTGTACAGATGTATAACATGTTGTATACTCCATGTTCTACACCTGATCCTCTTTATGTCTCTATATTCCCTAGCAGGAGCCTCCCGCTCCAGAACAAAACTCTTTCCAGGTGGGAATGAAGCTGGAGGCAGTGGATCGGAAAAATCCACACTTTATTTGCCCAGCGACAGTCGGCGCACTGCGTGGAGTCGAGGTGCTGGTCACCTTCGACGGATGGCGTGGAGCCTTTGATTACTACTGTCGCTATGACTCGCGGGACATATTCCCAGTTGGCTGGTGCACCCTCACTGGCGACAACCTTCAACCGCCTGGCACCAAAGGTTTGGACCTCAGCGGTTGGGGGGTTTTAATTATTTTTGGTTTCTTTGTTTGCGTGTGATCAGAAGGGACATAAAGAAAACTGTCGCCACCGATATTGTATCCATTGTTGACTTTTATGTGTTAAAGATTGGGCCACATTGTGGGATTTCTTTCCGCCAAACTGGTTCCAGTGCTAAAGTAGTGCTTGTGCTTGCTTGGCCCCAATTTATTTCTGCTGGTACTGATAAATTGGGGCTATTTCAGCCCCAACTCCTTTCTGAGTCAAAGGAAAGACCCACGTTTGTCAGAAACTGGAGGAAACTAACAACCAACAACCAATCAACAACCAATCAAAATGTTTGAAGCACGAAAGTAGAAGGCCAATGTGCTGCATTAAGCTGCGGTTACAGTCGCTGTATCCATAAAAGCCATTTCTGACTCAGTTTTCAAACACTGTTGGTCCTTTAACGTCATAAGTTGCAGGTCAGGATATTAAATACAATTTTAAATACTGCATGTGTCTGTCAGAGAGTCACAACTGGAAATGTTTGCGAACACTGCAAGTTGATTACCAGGGTTAATAAATTAAAATACTAAGTAATCTGTTTGCAGGGAGATAAATGAATAAATGTGTGAAAGACTCGCATCTTGGCACTGCAGTCCTCCACAAATAATGAGAACACAAGAGACAAAGGATTCTGTTCGGATAACTGTTTATAGTTACATAAAGGCATGGCACCGAGCCGGCTCTCTGTCTCTGAAAAAGCAAACGAAGCTTTTGTAGAACCAGTAAAGAACTGGCTGTAGCACCAGCACTGATGGGAAAATCATTGCTTGGCATATATTTTCTGTTGTTTTGGATAAAAAAAAACAAGTATTTTTATTTTTAAACAAATCAGTGATGAGGAGACCTTTGATTCAGCAGAACCTCTGGATAAACATTTAAGAATGTTTCTACTAGACAAAAATGATTGCTTTGGCACATTATTCATCTAGCTTTACAGTTATTTCCCTCAAAGAAAGAAACAGGTCTGCATTGTTGCAAGATTTGCGTAGTATGTTCAGTGTGTTGGGAACTGTGGTAAAGCTTGAGCAAACAGAAACAGAGTGGAATGGGAGCCTGAAAAAAAACACCTGTTATTCAGTTGAATACCTGCGGTTGAGCAAATACTGCAGCACTAAAAAAGCTTCCACATGTTTATAATGATTACTTTTAATATTGTTGTTAGTATACTGAGATTAGTAGTTTTTAACCCTAATTAATATAATATTTAAATATACTTCTTACGTCTCCTGTGCATGATTGGCTTTTTTGGCTAGGTATTTAAAAATCTTAAAAAATGGAAATACCAAATAATGGCATGCACCAATGATTTGGTCAGAGATTGGAATCGAACAATTTTCCCCTGATTGGCTTTGATCGATAATTGGTAAGAATTTTCATTTCATGCTCAATCTAATTTATACTGTATAAACTTATCCTGATCGGTGCATCTGATCATCTGAATATGTTTCAGCCCATCTGAGGCTTGTGCAGGCCATCTGTAGGAGCTAAAAACAGAACCGTGTTAATGGGACTCCAAACCTGCCAAACCCATTTGCCCACCACGTCCTTCTGCAGCAACTTTGTTTCTCTTTAAACTTGTTCTCTAGTCTAAAAATGTCTGTAATTGTTAACAGAAAGCATTAAAACCCAGCAGTGAGGAGGTGCAGATGTCCTGATTTCTTTTTGTCTTGCTCTGTAATGAGGAGCTTTATGAAATATTTTTGCATTGCTTGTTCATACTTAAAGCCAGGAGTATGTATATTGAATTAGAGCTTTACATTTTTATCAGTATACGGTTTCACACCTTCCAGAAGTTCCTGCTTTATGGAAATGCTTGAATTGATTCTGGCTTTGGGTCTGCTTTTCATCTAAAGGAGCATGTTTACAACACCTTTGACAAGTCATGATCATTCACTGGCTTTTTAAAGCTGTAACATTCCAGAAGTGGCAGCCATGTTGACTGTTTTTTTTTTTGTTAGCTCAAGGCATGAGATGCAGCAAGGACTTGAAACAAAAGTAAAGCCGTTTATTGTGCAGGAAGCTTCAAAGAAAGCAGGGACACCAGGGTTGTCTGCCACAAGGTCAGCTGTTTTCATCTGTAGAGTCCTCTGGATGTGAAGGAGGGACAGAAAGGAGATAAATGTGGAGGCAGGACTCTTCTTTGTAGACTGCTAGTGTTTTATGAAGGTCTGGCAGCCACCCAGCTGGCAGAGTGGACTGCAACGTGGTTGAAACGAGCTTAGGTGCCCCTCCACAGGCCTCTCTTTGGCACTCTGGTAACCAGAGTCGGATTAAACACCTTGGAAAGAGTTTCCTTCAGAAGAGTGGTTAGAAGCATAGGGAAAAGACAGGCAAATGCATTGAAAGATGGATTGTTGACATTGTTAGTAGATTGTGGGAGGGGAGAAGAAGAGGAGGGTGAAAAACGAAGAAGAAGGAGGAGGAGCAATGCAGAGGCGAGGGAAAAGAGGATCGGGCATCAGGAGAGGGTGAATCTGAGGACATCAGAGCAGACAGCCGCATACTTTTGGGGTTTTGTTTGAGCTACGGGGTGAGTTAATTTAATAAACAAGCAACTGCAGTCATGGTGAGAAATTAAAATCTGTTTAATAGAAGTTATGTTCCTGTAATATGATGCTGGCAGTGGTGTCATTGTGAACTCAGTGAACTCAAAGCACTGAAGGGGGGGGGGGACAAAAGCTTGCTGGTTATGCAGTCATTCGGCTGTATTTGCAGCTAATATAATTGATTGTAACCTGAAGCTCTCTACACCTTTAAATATGTTACCAAGACTTTGAGTAACCAGTTTGGGATCAATCAGGTGATTTTCTTCCTGCCTAGCTGTTAGTCCCTCCTGAAAAGTAGCAGCAGCCTGCAGCCGGCCTTTGCATTGATTGGTTCTGCTGTGTGAACGTTTTTATTAAGCACAGCCCCACGGGCCAAGACCTGTGCTAACAAATGTGGCCATATCTCTGATGAATCTGTCTGTGGGCGATCCAAAGTGAATACTGCTGTATTTTTGTTTGTGCAGCGTGTGTGTTAGTGTGTGTGTTTAGGTCTGCAGGTGCATTCAAAAGCAAAAATCTTCACTATACCTTGTTTCCTTTTTTCTCTATGGTTGTTTTTGTATGCGCAGCACACATTCCTGAACTTTTGCCAAGGCTGATGGCAAAGTGCACTGTTTGCTGGGCTTGTTTTAAGCGCTTAATGCAGGCTCTCTTTAATGTTTTACCGTGTGGTTCTTTCAGAGGTTGATGTGAGTTTTGCCACGATCAAACGAAGGGTGTGTTGTTGAAGAGGGGTTTTGGAGATAATAATCAGTGCTGTCTCACAGCTGACTGAAGCGTTGTTAGGATTTAATCCTAGGATTTTAAAGCGATTGCATTATTTGTATCCATCTCTGACTCCAAGCTATAAAGAAACCCAGCTTGTTAGGTTCATCATTTATTCAGTTTGCATTTTCATTTCAGATTTCCATTATGCCCTGCACGATAATATTGTCTATTTGCTTGATTGGTGACAAAAAATAGACAGTTATAAATATAACTGCCTGTCACTAGTGAGCTGCAGATCAAGCCAGGAAACTAAGGAACCATTGTTCAACATCTATATTTCAAACATCTGCTTGTGCTGCAATAAATTGCTGATGCCTGTTGGTCAATGCAACAGATATTGTTTTGGAAGAGCATTGAGATGTTCTGGTAAATTTATTAAGAATCTACATGTAAAATGTATCAGCAGATGTTGCCCGATGGAACTTTTTGAATAAAACCACGTTGTTGAGATGGAAATTATGCATTTCATTTTTTTCCAGTAGTTGGACAGACGTAACTGGACAGTTGGATGGACTTTTACTGTTCTTTAAACCCACATTCAAATTGGTCTTACTGGCTGAGATGCTAAAACTCAGACAGAGTGATGGTGGGAAAGGGAGAGAATAGTGGGGGAAATGTGGGTTCTTGCAGTTGATACCATTATCACAGTTTTCAAAAACAATTTAGCAATTTAATTTTTTCCTAATGTTGTACAGCCCTAAAGGCTCATATAATAAAACATTCTGTACAATTACACAAAGCTCATTATAGTAGCCCAAATTTTACAAAACTCTTTATTGCTAAAACAGGAAATATTTTTAGACAGTAGACTGAAATCAGGATTTATCTGGATGATGGCTGATGTAATCGAAATTACGTTATTGGATGAATCTGGACAGTATGAGGGATTCATTGCTGACTGTTTAAATTGAACATTAAGTGAAGAATGATCGGTGACTATTGAGTAGGATGGGCGAATGCGTTTCAAAATCCTCTGCAGCCTTTTTGGCTATTAATTGTATGTATTTCTACTATGGAATTTATTTTTGTCTCCCAAGAAATGTAATTATGGAGTTATTACATAAATCTAGAAGCAAATTTGAGAAGGAGAACTAGAGCTCTAGGTCCTCTGCAGGCTGGAGTTTTTCGACAGTGAGACCTTTCAGCAGAAGATTTGGGAAGCACGCACTCAGATCCAGTTAACTGAGGAGCTATACTTCTAAGAGTATTACAGTATTGCACTGAACAGTTATGTTGAATATGATACACTGCAGTGTAGCGGCCGGGTCTAAAAACTGTCAGAGACCAATCAGGACTAAAGTATGACAGCTAAAACGTCTCGTTTTGGTATATATGTAATTAAAATAAAAAGACTCGTACTCGTCGTCTTCCGCTTATCCGGAACCGGGTCACGGGGGCAGCAGACTCAGCAGAGACGCCCAGACGTCCCTCTCCCCAGACACCTCCTCTAGGGGGAGCCCAAGGCGTTCCCAGGCCAGCCGAGAGACATAGTCCCTCCAGCGTGTCCTGGGCCTCCTCCCAGTGGGACGTGCCTGGAACACCTCCCGAGGAAGGCGTCCAGGTGGCATCCGGTATAGATGCCCGAGCCACCTCAACTGGCTCCTCTCGATGTGGAGGAGCAGCGGCTCTACTCCGAGCCCCTCCCGGATGGCTGAGCTCCTCACCCTATCTCTAAGGGAGTGCCCGGCCACCCTACGGAGGAAGCTCATTTCAGCCGCTTGTATCTGGGATCTCCTTCTTTCGGTCATGACCCAAAGTTCATGGCCATAGGTGAGGGTAGGAACGTAGACCGACCGGTAAATCGAGAACCTCGCTTTTCGGCTCAGCTCTCTCTTCACCACAACGGACCGGCACAGCGCCCCCATTACTGCGGCAGCCGCACCGATCCGTCTGTTGATCTCCCGCTCCATTCTTCCCCCACTCGTGAACAAGACCCCGAGATACTTGAACTCCTCCACTTGAGGCAGGAACTCCCCTCCAACCTGAAGAGGACAAGCCACCCTTTTCCGGTTGAGTACCATGGCCTCTGACTAAAAAGACATTATACAATATTTGCAGGGTCTTTATTTGTGTGAGAAACTACATTCCTGTTTTTATGTATATTTTAATGTCTCATTCACCCTCTGTTTTGAATCTTTCACTTTTAGATCTTAGAGAAACGTCTTTTTTACCTTACACCGTTTCGTATGCGGGGATCGACCAGTATCTGCAACATTTCATAAATCCCTCTAGGAAGTTTTCTGCGCCTAAATCTGCTGCAGTTTCTGATAAATGACGCCCAAATACCACTAACTGTTAGGCATCTGGTCAAAATGGGAAAGCTTTTACTTTGTAATTCTGATTTAGTTGTTAAGAGCTTTATTATAGCCAACTGATTATATTGAGTTAAAATTTAAAACTTGTGGCCTTCTACCTGCAGCTTGGATTTGCTGTTGCCCATGTTGGCAGCTTTCCAGGCCTATTAAGCAACCGTGGACTGATTTGTTCATTCACTCCAATTCTGCATTAAAAAAGCAGAGCTTCAAAAATCACTGAGCTGTATTGATGTAATGTGTTGCTTTTTTCTTTCCCCTCTGTCAAAGTCGAGAAAAGTTTTGAGGTGTACTTTGTGCAAGGTTATTTCTGATGCAGCCTCATGAGAGCGAAACTGCCTGAGTTTGTTTTGCCTTTGTGTTGCACTGCTGAACAAGTTCAGGTGTTTTGAAAAGCTCAGATTGTGCTCTGCAACGAAAATCTAGAGTGGTCATGCTCTGAAGTGTAGGTGTGTGAAATGTTCTGAAAGGTATGCACACAGTTTGCTCAATATTCTTTTCTGCTGCAGATGCGCTCCTGTAGAAATATGTTCTTTCTTTGTGCAAAGTGTTGGTTTCTGTATGGTGTCTGTTTTTATCAGTACTGCACAGTCCTAAATATCGACAAGTGAGCAAAAAATATGTACTGATCAGAAGAAAATGTGTAAGAAGCTATAACTCTCA
Source organism: Crenichthys baileyi (assembly GCA_036173005.1). NCBI lineage: Eukaryota > Metazoa > Chordata > Actinopteri > Cyprinodontiformes > Goodeidae > Crenichthys > Crenichthys baileyi. The sequence continues at coordinate 699,825 of JAHHUM010000035.1, forward strand.
ACTACACACCCTTTAAGTTATGTAGGACTTGAGCTGCTTTCTTCCTACATTCTCCTCCACTGATGAACTGGAGAAATTCCTGGGGGACTGACTGCAAAATCTCAACTTGCAACCAACTTGCCGTCCGCTTGGAACATCTCTAAACGTTTTAGGGAACAAAGTACATGACTGTAAATCACTCAAACGAATGTGAATCGCATTGGCTTCTTTGCTGCTGCTTAATTCAAGAAGCATAAAGACCTGTGTGCGAGTTGTCAAACGCATCCTATTTTATGTCTGCTTGCTTCAAGTTCATGTTCCATAGCCAGGGATAAATTTGAAGAGTTTTGTGATTTTTAAATCGGTGCGTGTTGTATTTACCATTTGCTTGAGATGAACGGATGGTCAGATTCAGATGGTGTACACATATTAGTAATGGGAGTTTTATTCTAACCATACATTGTGTGTTTATCTCTGCCTATTCAGCTGTACTGCCAAAGACCCTTGGGACAGTGACAGAGGGTGGTGTGGAGAACCCAGCAATGAATCCCACCCCGACAGTAGGTAGACCTCCAGGTCAGAGAGGTCGGAAGCCCGGCCGCAGGAAAACGAAAATCACCGGATCGTGGAGCCAGAAAGCTTCTGCGTTGGTATCACAGAGCATCCAGCCAGGAAAGGATTTGGAGCCCATCAAGATCCCCAAGAAACGAGGACCTAAGCCGGGTAGTAAGGTAGGAATGAGTTGGGCAGTACATGCTTCTGCATCTGACTTGGAGTAGTGATCTATAAATGCTTAAGTAGACATTTTAGCATGTTGCTGCTTTCTTTATAGGACTTTATGAAACAAAGGACCTGGTATTGCACCCCCAGTTTATTTTAAACAACTGGTAAAGTTTCGACCTTCCAGTTCCTGTCTGGCAGGCTAGTAACCAAAGTTTCTGTTTCCAGTTTTGGACTGTGAATTTCTGGGAGCTATTAGTAACATCAGAAGTGAAGGCTTCTGGTAGGGTTGTAAGGAACAATAAGATTATAAAGATAAGCTGAGCATGTCCATTAATTGCTTTATATGTAATATCCGAGATTTCACAACGTAGAATACCAGGAATTTTTAACTCTGAATGTGAGATAGGCCAAAAAAAAAGCATTGTCATGAATGAGGCGGGTGAACTTTTTGTGTCTTAGTAACAGGCTAGACAATGTCTTTGTTTTCTCTGTGCAGCAACTTTAACGTTGTAGTTTTACTTTGTTTTAAATCGAGGAACAGTGGTAATTAAGTTGTTGCCCCGACCTCTTCGTTGTATTTGCAGCTGGGGTGGGGAAAGAGAGATGGCTGGTTTGAGGAGGCCCTGACCGGCCCGGGACGGCCAGTGACTGGACCAGGGAGAACCCGAGGCAGGCTGCTTGCCAGTTGGGCACAGAGGATTGCTCTACAGCAGGCCCAGTCTCAAGCAGAACCAATCAAGATCCCAAAGAAAAGAGGGCCCAAGCCTGGCAGCAAGGTAATTATCTCAAAACTATGGCTAAAAAAAAACATTTTCGAGAATAACAGATAATGGATGTGCTTATATACCTAAAAAATCTATATTTCTTACATATTTACCTGTTTGTTACAACAGGGATCTGCCAGAGCTTTTCTCATCTATCGTAATCACTTCCTGGAAGTTTAATATAGCCATCACTTTATTAATCAAAGCAACTGTTGCACTTAAATTGTCATACTTGGTTATTTATGTCTTGTATGAAACTCATGAATAAAAACCATCTCTAGTCAACAGAAAAAAACAGTTTCCATTAAAAAAGTAAGCAGTAGTTTGTTGTGCAGACACAAAGCCATGCAGAAATATTTGCACCTTTTCACATTTTGTTAAATTAAAACTATAAACTTCAATGTATTTTATTCAGATTTTTTGTCATGGACCAACATAAAATAGTGCATATATGTAAAGTGGAAGGAAAATGAGAAGTTTTCTAATTCGTTTTATTCGTTTTAATAGAGAAATCTTAATAGTGGGGCGTGCATTTGTGTTGATTTTCAGATGAAATTATCCATTGGTAATTTGTCACTTGTATGTTATAATATTCGTATGTTTATACAGAGAAAACCACGGGTGCTACCTAATCCAGTCCCAACGTCTCCCACCAGCAGCACCCCAGAGCCTGACACCAGTACTGTACCCCAAGATAATGCCACCATCCCCAACTCTGCACTTCAGGCTCCCACAGGTACAAAAAGCAGTCATGGGTCCAAATATAAGTTTATTATTAGCATTAAATTTTTTGTTTGATATGGATATTGAGTAATCCTGACCCTAAAACGAACCATAACCAATTCATACCCTTGTTCTAAACCTAACCCCTGTCCCAAGAACGGAATTTGGAAAAGTGAGGACCGGGAAAATGTCCTCCCTTTGTCAAAATGTCCTCACTTTGTCAAAATGTCCTCCCTTTGTCAAAATGTCCTCCCTTTGTCAAAATGTCCTCCCTTTGTCAAAATGTCCTCACTTTGCCATAAAAATATGAAAAATGGTTCTCACTCAGCAACAAGTACAAGAACACACACACGCTGTCTTAGCAGAACTCAAAGAACCGAGTGCTGTAACATAATAATGAAGTAGAGCTGAAATGTAATACCGACATGTCCAATGATTAGGGTTGTTTATTAGTCGAGAAACAACTATAAACGTATTTGTATAGAGAATATATACAGCCCTGTCCTTCAGTATGCACATGTACCAAATAAATACAGAGTTGTTTTATACCAGAAAAAATGCAGCATGTTTATGTGCAGAACTAAGTGTGCAATGCAACGTTCTGTAGCGCAACTTGACACCAAAGCAAAACGGCTTTCACTAAACTCTGCTATTTGGGAACAATACTGTTTCTCACGCAGCTACAGTGAAGAAAAAATGGTGAGCCGAGCTAAAGCTTAGTATCAGCGTACCTTAATAAGGTACATAACCCGCTTTGCACTTAGCTGAATTATTTACCTGAAACAACGTCAAGTTGACTGTAAACATCACAGATAGTTGGAGAAAAATCAGCTACAGTCCAAATCCTTTTACCTGCAGCATTCAACCAGTCCAAAACGCTGCACAACATATGAGATGGGACAACACTAGGCTGACCAGATATCAAAAAACCGAATCCGGGGCAACAAGGATGCCTATGAGAGGGACATTGTGGGACACATTACCAAAACTAAGATGTCATAAATTTTAATTAACACAAATCTCACATTACATTCATCAATTTCTGCCTTGCTTGTTAGTGCACAACAATGAATTAGCACAAGATTGTAAAAGAAAAAAAAAAAACTTTTTAAAACTTTTTTGAAGTTTAATAAAACTGTTTATAAACCATTTTTTAAAAAAGTTTAATAAAGCTCATCAGAAAAAAACTTTACAGGCTTTTAAAGTTTAACACGGGTAATTTTGGCTGCTGTTACCTTGTCTGTCTGGCAGTCATCTCTGGGTTTGGGTAAAAATGTGTCTATTCTTCTGTCACTTTTACATTGTTGCTTCGCATCATGCTCCCCTCTGTGTGAAATTGAAAAAAAACTTTGGCAAACTTCCTAAAAATCCCTCAGAGGTCACCTTTCACTGGCCTCACGCAGTTATAAACCGTTTCAGTCTTTGTTGTATTTTCGTTTCCGTGACATACATTCCATAATATTCTGTGTAGCCTACAGATTTAAGCTATACAAGAAAATCTTTTTTTGTTCTGTTTTATTTTACTAGCATCGTGGCGCGCAGGTTGGTCATGACATCAGACGCTGCTGCTATGTATTTTGGTTGACAGCTGATCAATAATGACCTGATTCCTTTACAGTACAGAAAAGCTCCAGTCGAATAGTTTTTTAGATGATCAGAATTTGACCCAGTCCAATGTGGGACAATGTTTCTGTTTGAGGGACACCGGGACAGGAGTGAAAAATGCAGTGCAGTCCCGTACAAATCTGGACATCTGGTCTCCCTGGACAGCACACTGGTACTGTTCTGATGAGTTCCTCTGACCAAAGGGGATTTCCCAACAGCTGCGCTTTTATGGTGCATTCAAGTACATCAGGAGCACTGGATTGTCTAAATATCAAAACAACCCCAAACCATTTTTATATTCTCAAATGTCGCCACAGTCTTATTAAAAAAAATAACTTAACATCAACATTGAACATTTTCAGGTGGTTTTATTGTTGTGTCATCCCTTCAACCAAATCTTTGCTCAGTTCTGTAGTGGCCACTTTTTTTCTCTTATTTTTTTCTCTTAATTGCAGCAAACAGAAAATGTACCATGACTTTAAAACCAAAGTAAATCCTGAATTGTGTATTTCAGAGAAACCTGTTTTGATATAGATTATCTACGGTGTAATACTTTCAACATTTAAACAGTGTAACCATTTGTTTTGATTTATTGTTCATAAAACCTGTTTTTCTCTCCCAAAGTTTGTGTGTATCTAAACAAGTACGGAAAAGTGGGACCCCACCTGGACCAGCGGCGCATCCAGCAGCTCCCAGACCACTTTGGTCCGGGTCGAGCCTCCTCGGTGCTTCAGCAGTGTGTTCAGGCCTGTGTGGACTCTGCCCACAACCAGGCTACAGTCTTCTCCTGCCTCAAGTCGGGACAAGGAGGCGAGGTCATTTCAGGTGCAGGCTTAACCTGGAAGGAGAATATATTATGTCTTTTCAGTCTTTGCTTTAAAAATTGCCCTTTTTCTGAACCAGTGTTGGATTTTAATCAAAGCAGAATGCAATGCTTAAGTGGAATAACAGCTTAAAAACCAAAATGTTTGGAGAATACATTTTAAATAAGGATGTTAAAAGTAAAGTTTAAAAAGAAATGAGTGACTTACCACAATGTTCTATTATGCGGTTTGTATTTTTCAGCTTTTTTCGACCATCAGCAGCACACTCTGACCCTCCCCACTGTCAATAGTGTCACATACGTCCTCCGTTTCTTGGAAAAACTCTGCCACAACCTTCACTGCGATCCACTGTTCGGCAGCCAGCCCGTGGCCAGAGAAAGTGTCCATTACGACGGCCACTCATACTCTGCAGGTCAGAACCACTGTTCTCTCATTATGGGCTCTCATTTGCATCACACAATGTTTTAGGCTTTAATTTAGCAAGTAGACTTTGATAAAATAAAATATCAAACCTGCTATTTATGCAATTTCCTCTCTGTCCAAAGATCCTCAGAAGAGTGAGATGCATTTGTAGCCATTTGTGCTACATCAGTCCTTTTAGATATAAATGGTAAATCTTTGCGTGTTTTAGGGGAAGTGTTAAAACATTCTAGCTGCTTTCTGAAACACAGTTAATCCTGTGTTGGGGCAGAAAACACTGAACAACAAAAAAACATAGTTGCTTTACTTTTATATGAAATATGCAACTTTTTTTATTACAAAAGAGCAATAGTTTTTAAAAGCTTTACAAAAATATGAAATAAATTCCAACAAGTTGATGATCAAACTTAATTGAAATTGAAATGGGGTCTAAAATTCAGTTCTTTTGATGTTACAATGTCTTTCCCTTTTTCGGTTCATTTTGCGGTTCCTTGTGTGTTAAGAAAGGCACTTCATTAGTTGAGGCATAAAAAGTTGATCAACTTCAAGATATTTTGTTTTATTAAATTAGAGTTTTCATTACTCTTTACTCTCAAATTAGAACTGCTTAGGACCACAAATAATTGTAGATATCAAATTTGCTTGTCACTAGTTGTTCCAGACCTCTAAATCAGACTTTAAAATGCCCTGTTTGACAAGGTTCTACATCTGCTGACCCAAATAAGCAAACAATCTGTTTAGCATTTTGGAAGCTTTACCTTACATAACCTCAGATGTGAAAAGCAGTTGAGCTCATGTGGCCAAAAAGGATTTTGCTTCGTATCTGTTTTCCTTGTAAGCGGCATCACAAACTCAGGGTTCCCGTTCCTCTCGTCAGTTTTCCCAGTTTGAATTTGACTGCATAGCAGATTTAATTTGTCCGGGAGCTGTTCTTGTCCTGCAACTTGTAGCCACTAAAATAAGTTATATTCTTTCCAATTGACCAGTTGTCCTGGTCTGCTTGTGGAACGCAAAACCAGAGAAAGGTAAAGGATCATCTAGACTAAAATAACATGGATCTGGAGCATACAAAACGGATTTTTTTACAACGCAAACAAGGTCTGGTCCATGCAAATGTATTCAGGAGCAGCCCTGTACAGTTTCTGTCTGTCAGGTAATTTTTGCCTATTTTCTTTAGAGATCAATTACAGCAGCAGGGTAGGTAGCTACGGTGTCTCTAATTGTCAGCTTCAGTCTGGCTTCACTACCTGTGATATTAAAAGTCACATTAGGCTCCAATGGTCTTAACAGCTAAATTGAGGAGTAATGAAGGGTGGGGCACTGGTTTGTTTTGTTGCTTCACTATTTGACAGCCAACTGAGTTGTCAGCTGATAAACATTTTCCTGCGTTAATTTGAACCGCAACAGAGCAGAACGTTGCCTGGTTCTGATCTGCGCATCTCGACGCAGGAGCCTTGAGGTTAATAATAAAACAGATAGCGTTAGCTATGTCATCCAGAAGGTTTACTACTTCACTGTTGCAGATACGGGAGCTTTATACTGACCTTTTTACTTGCTCTCAAACATCAGTGTCGTAGCTTTTGCTCAGCTAGCATGTGGCTTCCCTTAGCGATTCGTTTTTTCTTATTTTTCTGCCTCATAGTGAAAGTACCTCTGAGCATCGCTTTCGTGTTTGCTTTGTCAGATAAACAGGCTCGAGTATGTTGTTTTTTTCCTGGATGTACTCTCCCTGTTAGAGTTTAAAACTTCCAGCAGCAGCTCAGCGTTTTGGTCAGGTGAGGCAGGAAGGGGACGGGCTGAGTGTCTGATATTGCAGCGCTGCCGCCGGAAGAAGCGCACCCATTTGGGCAAAGTAGGTCAGAATAGGACAGTTTATATCAATTTTGACGCAAGTCAGTATCTTAGAATAATTAATTTTTTCCAGTATTATATCAAAATCATTTATTTTTCCAACCTTACTGCTCACATCCATACATAAATCATTCACAATTAAAGCCTGATCAATGTACAAATATCTTCCCTAAATGTCGTACTTTCAGTCTTAAGAATTATGTAATTTGTCAAGAAAACGAGTTACGCATTATCTGTTGTTAGATCACAGTTTCTTTACGCTTTTTCTCTGGCATTGCCCAGATTGTTATTGACATGGCTCCCTCCCAGCATTGCTCACTAATTAATGAAACATTTAACCCGTGCAGCCTCTTTTTTTTTATACTTTATTGGAAAAAAATGCCATCTTGTCAGCTCATTTGTATTTTCACCACAGCTTCCTTTGTGGAACTATAGGCTCTACCTCTAAATCAGCTGTTGATCTGTGCTCCATATCTGCTGATTTCAGAGAGGAGAGGTTTTGGAGACACCCTGACCACTGGCGCAGGCAAAGGCACAAAGCGCTTCCATCAGGACTTCAATGGTCCACTATCGCCGAAAGTTGCTAAACTCCCCAGGCACTCCATTGACGGTATGCAAGGGCTGTTATTATAGTAATTTAGTCTAGTAGGGGACTTTCTATTTCTTGGTTTTGTGTGCCTGCCCAATAATAATAATAATACACCGTTATTACCTATATCAATAATATTGAATGGTTTCTTGTGAAGAAAATTATTTTTTCAATACGAAAATTATGCATTGCTGACTGCACATGGTTCGTTTTTTCAAAGCTATTGGAATTTTTTTTTTTTTCGAATGAGGGCAAAGTTTTGCTGAAGTCGGTTCTCTCTGTTATGTCATCGTTTCATATATTTAGTATTTATATAGAGCCCCTGTCTCTACAAGTTAAAGTGCAAAGTTGTGGTTTCTAAAGTGGAACAGAAACTAAAAGCTGATTTGACTGGATATTTTACGTGAAGGATAAATTGACTTGATCATTGATTATTTTGTATTTTAAAATGTTGCCTGAAAGCCTATTGTTCCCACAAAACATAAATTAAGAAACGTGATATGACTCAGTGGTAAATCTTCTTCCCAGTCATTTCAGAGTGTCTCGCTGCCTTTTGACTCTATAGATTTCCATCCATTTATGATGGATGGAAGTTCTCAGAAAACTAGCTTTAAACATGTTAAACGGCTCTAATTTCTCAAGGCAACACATTTTATGCAAAGATTTTAATTAAAAAATGACTGCTTTGACTGGTCCAGTAAAGCTTTAAATAATTGTATATAAAAAAAGAGGTTGTTAAACTGCAGCTCATAGCTAGGGAGAGAGTGGTATTAAATTTTGGAGCAGGAGGTTAATCATTTAATCATCTTTCAATTTCCTTTAGACTTTAATTAAGCTAATGGAATATTTGAAGAGATTTCTATAAAAGGGTAATAACCCCTTAAAAGGCCCTTGGTCTTTTACTTAAGGCCATAACACACACTTAAACCCCTGAATGTTGGAGCAATATCATTCTAAAAAAAAGTGTCCTAGCTCGCAGGTCTGTTTCTAATTTTTCTGTTTCTGTTTTATCCACAGGTGAGAACAGTGTTTCAGCACCGGAGCACTTAAAAAAAATCCCACTGTCCCCAAACTCTCCTGGACTGACAGCTGGCCTCAGATCTCCCTCTAAACTGCTGCACCATAACAGCTCTGCAGGTAGAAAGCTCATGAAAACATTCTGCCTGTCTAGCTTTGTGAAGTTCACTATTGAATGTAATACTTGATCAGAAATCAAGCGAATGTGCTGCATTGGTTTTGGTGTGTTACTTCTAAAATGTATCTTGGTATATTCAAGACGTGGGTGCATCTCGACCAATCTATTACACATAGTGATAGAGACTATAGTTCACAACTAATGAAAACCCAAAATTTAGTATCCCATAAAAATAAAAATATTACATAAACATTACATTGTGTTATGGTTCACAAAATCTTGAGAAAGACTGCTGACCTGTTTCCAGCAGACAGTCATTGGCCCCCTTTACAAGCAGTGTAAGCCACAAAATGTCAAGCCATAATCATCAGACTTAACAGAACAAACGCTTCAAATGGTCATATTTAAAAATTTGTTTATTCTTGAAAAGTTTATTTATTTCAGTAACTCAATTCACAGAGACACATTATTTAGATTATTTACACACAGACTGATGTCTTTAAGCCTTTATTTCTGTTAATTATGAGGATTATCTGCTTGTAGCTAATGAAACCAGAACACTGAAGATTGGAAAAATACATAAGACCAAAAAAAATAAGAAGAATAAGAAAAATGAATGAAATGTACTTTTCGATGATGTTCATATTTATTGAAATGCACCTGCATTAGGGGTCCTGTGGAATGTGGATTTGGATGCCTGTCTATATCTATCTGTTCTCATTTTATTATAAGAAATATAAAACATTTTTATTTTAAAAATACTTTTTCTTTTTATCTTTTGAATTATTGCACCTTTAACAGTACAAGTAGATGTTAGATCCAACGGCTGACCTTCTACATTCACTTAATTTTGTGCTTTTTTTTTTTTTTCTTTTAGGTTCAGGCGGTTTCCGGGAGAGCGCCAGACCCAGCGGTCAGGATCCAAATCTTTGGACTGTCGAAGAAGTTATGCAGTATATTCGAGATATTGACCCAGTTCTGGCTCCACATGCTGACCTTTTCAGAAAACATGTAGGTATCCATTGTGCTCTTTTATTCAAACGATCTGCATTCCCGTTTTTCAGATTGCCATGAATTCGTCCCATAGAAATAAATATTAATCATGCAATTCTGTGGTACTTAAAGTGGTTTATCTGGTTTTCTCTCTTTGTTACAGGAGATTGATGGTAAAGCCCTTCTGTTGCTGCGCAGCGACGTAATGATGAAATACATGGGTTTGAAGCTTGGGCCCGCTCTCAAACTGACTTTCCACATTGATAAGCTTAAACGAGCTTAAAGTGGCTGTAGACCACCTGCAGCCTTCAAAAGGGCTCCCCTCTAACCCCATCTCCCTTTTCCAATGTCGGTATATCATGCACTTCATAAAGGACATATGCTGACCATTTACATGTAGCAATTTTCATCAGACCATCATATATCTGGTCATCATATTCTCATTTTTCCTCATCTAATGAGGAATGTTTATTTTGTGTAGAACAATCCAGCTCACAAGCAGCACGGGATATGTACAGTTGTTGGGTGAAAAATCCATTTCTGTCAATATAGTCAAGGAAAATCTAAGTCCAACCTTTGATTCAATTGTTTTTATGATGTGTTTTTGCTTATTTGCTATGTTTTTGTTTTTAACCTAACATGGCACCGTGCATGATGGGCAAATACCTTTACTTTAGCCAAGTCTGTCCCAAGCTGTTTTGTTTCAGATGTGCTGCAATTTTCCTTTTTGGAGAGCAGAAGCTTTTTTCTGGCAACCCTTCCAGATAAGCGGTGTGTATTAACATTAATAATAAACATGCTAACTAAGGTCTATTGTGGCAAATAGTCCTTGTCACTGTAAAAGGCTGGGCTTCAGATTGTTTGGAGATCACCGTATAGCCCTTACACATCTGATGAGCGGCCACAAATTCACTGCTGAGGTCTTTCTTTTCAAACCACACTGATGATAGGATAATAAAATGCATGTAATTATGAGCTTTCCCTTTCCAATCAAGTTGGCAGCTGGAAGGGTGTACTTCATTTTCTCATGTCTGTATTGACAGTCAAGGAAACTCACTTTGATTTGTCCCTCAATTTTCAATCATTTCAGTATAAAATGAAGACTCATGGTTATTTTTTAAAGGTTGAGGGGCTTTTCAGCCTGTTACATTTAATGTGTACATTTTCATATTTTGTAATTCTATAATGTATTTTTCAATATTAAGTGTTGGGTTATGTGAAAAATCAGAAACCCCTAAAACAAGAGTAGAAAACACTACATGCATCCCAATAATTGGGAATTTTTCTATTAGTCTCAGTTTGAGGCACAACTTTTGCATTTACAAGCGAAATCTTGTTGGGGGGGGGGATCATTTTATGAATGGAGAACAATTAACCTTTATTCCAGAACTGCAGTTTTACTCTCTTTTCTACATGTTGTTTACAATGCTGTTATTTGTACTTTTTTAATTTTTATACTTCCTTAGTGCTCCTACGGGAAGAGCCCCGTCATACTCGGCATGTTAATAAATTTCTAATTCAGTTGTTGTCCGTTTGCGCTGCAATGTCAACACAGTATGTAGTCGTTTGTTTATACTCTTGTGTTAACAGTTTGTTGTCACAAAAATGTTCAGTTATTTAAATTAAAGTATATGATTACGTTGCTGGGTGGCCTTGTAAAGATTTATTATTGCAAATATCACAAAAGTAAAAAGTCAGTCAGGCCGTTTTTTTTTTTTTGTTTTTTTTTTAACCAAGTTTAACAAGTTGAGTTAAACATGTGTGTAACAACATGGCTCGCCGACAGAGGGCACCACAGATCTATTTACCTATCCTAAGTCTGGCTTTCTAACTCGGGCATGTTCTACCTTAGGCGGCCATCTCTCCATCTGGTAATCTCAGCTTGATGTTCTCTGATATTTTTACACCATGTAACTGCTTCATGTGGTTGTCTCCATTATCAGTGCTCCGGCTGTATTGCTCCTAAGTTATTTCATTAATTCTTTGCTATTTAAAGCTCCCCTTCAGGCTTGTTTCAAGATGGAGAAAATAATTTGAGTCTGAGGTGCTTTTTTTCTGAAACTTCTTGTTTCATACAAATCTTACAAATATGCCTTCCACCTCAGTGAAGACTTCCTTTTGATTTTCTAATTTTAGTCAGTTTATGACCAGACAGATTTCCAGCAAGCCTTTCCTTTTTAAAAAATATTTAAATAAAACTAAGGAAATTGCGCATTTACAGTCAGAAAGGTTCCAGACAATCTAATGAGTCAGTTTTGACTATAAAACTGTTCTTTATTCAGATTCTTGCGTTAAACTTGCCATCTTTCTATTATTATTAAGTTTAGTTGCCGATGTACTCCCAGAAGTGCCTGCCAAATTCCCAGTTCTCCAGTCAACAAAGTATTCCATAGCTGTAGCATTTCTATGAGCTCATTTTTGTTTTGAGAAATTGAAGATCATGCATGTATAGAAAATAATTTGCTACAAAGAGTAAATTAGTTTTCAAGGGTATTCATGAACAAATCTGCGACTATAGTTTAATAAAAGTACTAATTCTGGTTCAACGTAATGGTGACATTTCATTCTGAATTAAGTTAATCAATTTTGGGCCTGTTAGCCTCTCTGCCTTGTAGTTCTGGGAAGGCTCCCTTCAGACCTATCTCCTCAGGCCGCTGTGCCTTGAGGAAATCAGATTTAAACAAAACTAGATGATTTTTTTTTCTTTAATCAATTAGTTCATCCTTCTTTTAAAAAAAAAGCCAGACATATGCAGTCATGCTCCTTAATTGGTATTCATGATAGACTCAGGACTCATTTGAATTGTTTAATTGCTTGTTACAGCAATTGTGGATGGTTTTCCTATTATGTTTTTTTTTATCCTCAGCAAACATAGGTGTTACCAGCCCTGCTTGCTTTCATTTATTATCCTTTGGTTAAATGACCTGAAATAGTTTATTGCTTTAAACTGTCAATTATATAGAGTAACATTGTCTTCCAGAAGTATTCTTACCTTTTGAACCTTTACACATTTTAGGTTACAACTACAAAACCTTGATGTGTTTTACTCAGATTTTATGAGAACCAAGACAAAGTAGTGCATATTGCACACACACACAAATACCATTAAATCTACTCAAAAGTCTCCCAGTTGGTAAATAGAATAGACTTTCAACACTCCATAGAGCATCATCTGCTCAACCATGGCTGTCTAAACTAACAAGGCGGGCAAAGAGAGTAATAATTTGAGAAGTAGGCATCTGGTCAATGGTAGCTCTGACAGAGCTGCAGAGATCCACATTTTAAGTGGGAGAGTATGTCAACAGTACAACTATTGTGCTCTTTACAAATCTGGCCTTTATGAAAGAATAACAAGATGAAACCTTGCCTTGTTTACCATAAACCATGAAGGAGAGACAGTAAATGAGTGAATGAAGGTGCTCTGATCAGAGCAGACCAGAATTCAACATTTGGGCCAACAGGCAAAATGCTATGTTTGGTGAAAATCTAACGCTGCATATCCCCCTGAAGCAGGGATAATAGATGGAGCCAAATACAGGGCAGTCCTGGAAGAAATCCAGAGACTGAGACAGAGGTTCCCCTTACAGGAACGAAAACTGCCAGAGCCTGAATGGAATGGGTTACATCAAAGCATATCAATTTGTTTAGAATGGCCTGATCAAAGTTCAGACCTAAATCCAACTAACAATCAGTAGCAAGACTTAAAATTTACTCATCACAGGTTGTGTTCATCCAAACCGATTGAGATTTAGCTATTTTGCAAAAAGAAGGATATGCTACAACTTACGTCTGTACATGTGCAGAGCTGGCAGAGACAAACAAAAGTATTGACTCAGAGTGGCTGAATACACGCGCATGCCTCACTTTTCTGATTTGTATTTGAGAACTATTAAAAACCAGCCAACCATTTTCTTCTATTTTACAATTATTCACAACTTTGTGTTAGTCTATCCTGAAGGTTTCTGGTTGTAATGTGCAAAATGTGAAAAGGTTTAAGGGGTATGAATATTTTTCCAAGGTAAATGAGCCAAACTGAATAGGACACTAGGTCCTTAATATGAGAGCAAAGGGAGTTCCACCTATCATCTTTATAAAAGCATTCTTAGAATTGAAAGGTAGATTTTGTCCATAAATGACAAGATCACTGAATACGTGGCCAGATAACTTCCAGTAAAGCAACTATGTGCAAACAGAAGAAGAGTTCAACCACACCCGTTGAGTCAAAACAGGAAAGCATACCACATAATGTTGAAAACAGTGACCAAGATTATTACAGTGAGAAGCCGGAATGCATGTCTGTGTGTATGTAAGCATATGACACACACACACAATTTGTGCTTTGTTTGTTATCTTCTGGCACATGTGACAGGCTCAGAGCTCGTGGTTGGTGCATGCGCTCGTTGATGTGTAATAGTAACCAGTGTGTTGGCCTTTTACAGGAGTAACTGTTCCTTGTGCTGCCTATTGTCTTTGTGAAGAACGCAAAGCCAGGTTTCATCTTGGTTCCTAAGATTACAGTGGGATTTTCTTTTCTGTGGTCAGCTGCCACTCTTGTTTCATTCAATTCTTGTTGTGAGATACAGCGATACTCGGGGAAATCCTGCCCTTAGTATTTACCATTTATGCACTACTCAGCTCCTTCATCCACCACACTCATTGCCCCAACAGTCAGACACTCTATGAAACAGCAAAACAGTTTCACTATGTATAAAAGGAAGCCTTGTGGGCTTGCACTTCAGGCATGGTTGTGACAAACATAAACGACTTTCTCAGGTCTTTACTTTAGATGTTGTATTGTGGGCATAGAGCTGCCATATTTCCTCTTCAAAAAGTCTGACATGTTCTTTTCTGCAGACAATAGGATTTGAGAGCCAAAATTCAAAAATAAGGTTCTCATTTAAACCAGCGTGGGATCTTCCTGCAAGAAACTTGTTCACACACTACAACGGATCTGTTTCTATGTGCAGGTGCAAAGACAGCACCCCTGCAAATAGAAAGCATAACCATCACCTATTTCCAGCTGAGACTAATTGCAGTGAAGCCAGATTTCAGTGGGTGCAAAGGCCAAAAGGTTTTCAAGTTCTTTGCAGTTTATTGCATTATTTTCTGATTTACATGGTAATCTATATTTTGGAGCCTCAGCAATAGTGCATTACACATGGTAATTACTCTGCCAATCAATCTAAAAACACAGGTATATGTTAATTGGTATTATTGTTGAGGTATCTTTATTTACAAAGTGGTTTCCATGCTGTTCAGTTCAAGATATACAGTACAGTGAAAATAACCTTACAGCTGTTTGCTGTTGTTGACAATCTGAGTGAACCCAAAAAGCCTTTTTGAAATGATAATTTCATTTAATATGAGAGAAAAGGCTATCCAAATCAACCTGGCCCTGTAAAAATATAATTGCATCCTAAACCCTGATTGGTTTGGCCAACCATGGAGGCGTTTCTAATAACTGATAAATCATTTAGATGTCTGTGGAGGAATTTTAGCTCACTCTTCTTTGGAGAATTATTTTAATTCAGCCACCTTAGATGATTTTTGAGCATTTTTTTTGGTTTTTTGATTAACAGGGTTTGCCATCTTGGAACTTGGAACCCATGGATGCTAGTTTTGCCCAGTCTTTTCTTCTTGTTAAATCACAAACACTGACCTTAATTGAGACTAGAGAAGATATTCTGCATTCTTTTGTGACCTCCTGGATGCGTCATCGATGCTTTCTTGGAGTAATTTTGATAGGCTGGCTAAACCTAGAAAGGTTCACAGATGTTCCATGTTTTCTCGTTTTGTAGATAATGTCTCTCGCTATGGTTGCCCGACAATCCTAAAGCTTTGTAACCCTTTGCCGACCAATAGATGTTGTCAGACAGGTTCTATTCAGGTCATTTCATGATTCTACAGCTCTGGCAATAATGAGACTTGGGTGTGGGTCCTGGATTTGGATTCAGCTATTCTTGCTTTTGTGTTTCAAACGTTTATGGAACAAAGGTGAACCACAGTGAAATCATGATTTAACTGGGGGGGGTCATTCTTTCACAGAGGGTGGGTTGGTCTGGATAGCTTTATTCCCTTGATAAATGAAATCATCCTTTGAAAGCTGCATTTTGTGTTTATTCAGGCTATCTTTGTCTAATATTACAATGTAGTTACCATTTTGAAACACTGATCTGTGACAAAAAACTAAAAGCTTGAAGAAATGTGTAAGGTGGCACTTACTACTTCCACTCACTGTATATCTGGAGTATCAGATACTTCATTAAAGTAATGCGTGTCAGAGGTCTCAGTCTAAACAGATTTTGCATCCATGTTTACAAAAAGTTGCTTTTGAAATTAGATATATTTTATTTGAATCATTGACAGGGTCTTATCCCAAGGAAATAAAGTGGATTGCAAAAGTCTTAAACAACTCTTTGTTTATTTATATAAATCTTCAAACATACTAGAATTTCTTGTTATATTTTAAAGCATTGGCTCTCAATTTCTTTTTTAGAGTAGCACCACTTGAGTAAATTGTAGGTGCCATTATTCTCACAGACATTTTAACATAGTTTTAAATAGGACTTGTTCAGTTTCCCATTTTTTTTTTAAATAGACAATAATAAAACAGAAAAAATAAAGTCTTGCAGGGTTGGATCTTCCTGCAAGAAATTTGTCAAACTACCAGAGCAGATCTGTTTCTGTGTGTAGGTGCAAAGACAGCACCCCTGTAAATAAGAAAGCTAAAAAAAAGCAAAGATAAATTGGTAAAACTGATTTATAGGAGCTTTTGCAATGTGAGTTGACATATACACTACATAAACAAAGCATTATGTGCATTGTTCATCAATCTTGTGATAACGATATTGATGTTACACCATCAATTTCTCCTGCTGGTAAACATTCAACAAGGCGTAAGAGCTGTTCAGTGTAACTCCACCCACACCCCGCCCCCACTCCACACACGCCCCCGCTCATGACTCTGCTTTTGGTAGCATGTGCTCGCCGCTGTCACCACCAGATTAGCAAGCAGGCTTTAAGCCCTGCTCACAAAGACACTGTGTACAGAACATAAACTGTGCTAATACTGTTCGCTTCCATTTGATCCTTATGAATCTTTCTCCCCAGGGTTGGCCCAAATAATTTCCCAACTGGCCTCAAACAGGTCAAATGCAAGTTTTCAGAAACTGCAGGAGATGAACACAAGAGTTTTAACTTCCCTATTGCCCTCTGATGAAACTTTGCAGCAAACGGCACCTTTTGTGAGGAGTTACTTTAAACACGTTGTCTTGCAAAATGCAGCTTGAAGTTTTCCTCATTTTGTTGCAAACTTTAATGTAGACTAATCTGGTGTAATGTGATAAACCAACACAAATTAATGCGAATACTAAAAATTAAAGAAAATTATACATGTTTTCTAACATGTTTTACTAATAAAAGTCTGAAAAGTGTGGGATGCTTTGTATTCAGCCACCCTTTGACTCTGTTACCCCTAAATTAAATCCACCATAATCATTTGCTTTTGAAGGTTGCTTAATTAGAGATCACTGGTGTGTAATCTAATCCCAGTATAAGTACAGTTGCTCTGTGAAGGACTGAGATTTGTCAGAGAACATTACAGCATTCTGAAGACCAAGGATCACATAATTCTCGCCTCTTCGAAGGGAAGTTTAAATCAGGTTAGGTTATGAAACAATATCCCCAATATTCATCATCTCAAACTGGGAAGAGTATGGCACAACTGTAAACCTTCCAAGACATGGCCTGTAATCAAACAGCATTGATCAATGGTGTTGCCAAGATACCCATAGGAACTCGGGAGGAGCTGCAGATCCACAACTCAGATGGTAGAATTTGTTGACCAGAAAACAAATCTGGCAACAGTCTGGCTTTTCTGCAAAAGTGGGAGGAAGAAAGCAATTGTTGCAAAAAAGAGCCTTAAGAGATCCATTGGTAGTTCGACACAAGCCATTTAGGGGAGACGGCAAACTTGTGAAAGAAATTTGTCTGGTCAGATGAGACCAAAGTTGAGCTTTTTTTTAATCTGCATGCAAATGTGTGGTGGAGGACTAACACTGTACATCAACCTGAAAACCTCATCCCCACTGTGAAAAATGTTGGTGGCAGTATCATGCTGTGGGAAATCTTTTTTTTTCACAGAGACAGGAAAGTTGATCAGAGTAGATAAAAATGATTACAGGAAGGTCCTGGAAGAAAACCTGTTAGTAGCTGAAAACAGCTCAAGGTTGGGGTGGAGGTTCACCATCCACCAGGACAACGATCTGATACATACACAGCTACAAAAGATTGGTATTGATCAGGACATACTGTATTTGTGAGTCACAGTGGTCCAGTCAATCCTATTAAGGATCTATGGCAAGACTTCCTGTTTGGTTGCGAACCAATCTGACTGAGCTTGATCTTTTTTGCAAAAAAAGCTGATAGGGGCATGTCCCGAAAGTCTAGCAGCTGTGATTAGAAATATGGTTCTGGAAAGTATTGACTCAGGGGGATTGAATGCAAATGCAGGCCAGATACAATACACATCAGATTTGTTTACGTAACAAAATGTTGAAAACCATGTGTTATTGTCCTATTTCACAGCGGTGCATTGTGTTGGTCTCTGGTTTAAAATGTCAATAAAATAAAATTAAGACTGTGGTTGCAATGTGGCAAAATGGTAAGAAAGAAAGGGATATGAATATGTTTGGAAAGCATTGTATATTGATTTTGCAATAGAATAGGCACTAGATTACTCTGATCTACAGAAGGAGATTTAAGATTGTTTTAGTGGTTGAATTACTTTGATCAAAATCAAGCTCCTTGTGTTTTGTAATTTCTGTAGCAACAGGCTCAATATCTTCCTTTCTGCCTCTGTTGCGAAACTGCAGCTCCAGATCCTTTTCAGCCAACTGTTAAAAACCGCACAGCTCTTCCGTCTTTACTGTCTTTAACATTGTTAGGACACCTTGATGCTTTAGCCAGCCAGACTGAGAAGTGTTAGGTGTGTGACGGCAAATAAATTATTTACACCACCTCCCTTTGACTTCAAAGAGCTGACAACATGCTCAACTCCACAGTTCAGTAAGGGGGTTGGAGGAGGAGCTCCCAGTCACTAGGCAACATCTATGACACCTGCCCCAACATGCAACAATCAGCTTTTTTGCCAAGGCTCCACCAGGTAAATATCACTGAGACATAGCTGGATGAACAGTGTTGTGAAAAAGTATTATCCACTTTGCAGCTTTCTTCTGTTTTTAATATTGTTGTCACACTTTCCGGCAAACATTTTTTAATGAGACAGAGATAACTTGAGCAAATACTACAGTCAGTTTTCAAATGATTTCAGTTATTATAGAGAAATAAAGCTACAAAAACCAACCAGGCCCTTTGTGAAAAAGTAAATGCCCCTTTATTAAATCATAAATTAATTATTAGCCATATTTTTAAAAAGCTTTGAAAAGCCAGGCCTGATTAGTGTCTGACCTCTAGAAACAAAAAAATCACTTAAATAGAACCTGTCTGATAACATGAAGTAGGCGACAACATCTGAAAAAAACAACACATCATACCCTGATCTAAAGAAACTCAAGAACACAGGAGAAACAAAGTCATTAATTTATATCAATCTACAAAGGGTTACAAAGTCATTTCAAGGGTACTGGGATTAACAGTGAACCACAGGGAGAGCCATCTTCCACAAATGGAGAAAACGTGGAATAGTGGTGAACATTCCCTGGAGTAGTAGTGTCCTACCAAAATTTTGAAACA